>OX438919.1:16984055-18232180 GCA_949316025.1 Lapara coniferarum
TTTCCAAGTCTTTTGCATACAAAGTCAGATTAGTTATATAAGCTAATGCACACACATCACCGTTAAATAAGGATAAAATACAATTGAAGGAAATTTACAAACACAAAACACTATACCTTCATAATAAAATGAGAGACCACAAATAAATAATTATAATTAAACGGTGTAAAACGTGCATACGCCTACATTTACAAACATAATTTTTTTTTTTTTGTAACCTTATATACTCGGACGCCGGCGTCCGTAGCGGGGCTTGACGGGTCAAAGATTAAGTATTGGGTCAAAAAAACTTGCGTAAAGTATCATAACATTACCTATTTTTGAATTTGTGAAGTAACACCAAAAGACAGCCCTGTGTCTACTATTGAAGTGAATGACGATCCCTGTTTGTGTGAAATTGTGTATAAGATCGCAAAAGAAACTGGTTTATTGGGTTTGTGCACGTGCAGCTGCCAATATTACATATACTGTGGCACCTATATAAGTTTTCATTACGGGGAAAACTACTCGGATCATCTACAAATGACAAATCTAGGATACGAGAAGATTATTTCGCACCTTTAGAATGAAAACGACACAATTCAAAAAGACAGAAAATTGAGGTATCGTCATAAAATTACTTAAAACGAAGTTCTCAATACAATAATAGTTCAAACACAGCCATATTCAAGCAGGAAAAGGACAAATCTGTTATATCGATCCCTTTTTTATAATGTTTTTATAAATAAAGCACTATTTTTTAGTCATTTAAAATTGACAACTCAATTTTCTATTTTTTGAATTGTGTCGTTTTCGTTCTAAAGGTGCGATTTGTCGTTTATTTATCTATTTTCTACTAAAGTTCCAACATACCTTCTTTGGGTGGCAGTAAGTCAACTGACGGTGGTCTGACTGATTCAGTTACCTTTGCCCCATAAAATTTAGATGTGACATCGGCAGTGGCACCTGACTTCTCGTCTGCCACCGTTGTACTAACCGGTGTCGTTGGCACAAGCTTCGGCACTTGAACGTTAATACTTCCAACAGTAGGTTCATTTTCCAATGGAAATATTTGCAGAGAGTAAGTTAAACAAACATACATTGTCAAAACAATTGAAATAATTACAAACTTCATCATTAATTTAGAATATTCGCTATAACAAAACTAAATAGGCTATGACAGTGGATGAAGACTGATCCAAACTGACCGGTGTCAAAGAGAATGTATAAAATGGTAATAATAATATAAATTAACATAAATTTGTATGTAGTTCACCCTGAATATTCGATCGATGGCAACATAAAACGTTAAATTACAGAAATGAAACAAGATCGATGAACTGTCTGGTTGCATCGCA
This sequence comes from Lapara coniferarum, assembly GCA_949316025.1. Classification (NCBI taxonomy): domain Eukaryota; kingdom Metazoa; phylum Arthropoda; class Insecta; order Lepidoptera; family Sphingidae; genus Lapara; species Lapara coniferarum. The sequence continues at coordinate 16,985,393 of OX438919.1, forward strand.
TATACTTAACATTTAAGAGATTTCAAATACCTAGACTAACAATATTCTCACAAAATTATATGCATTGGAAGAACAGAAAACCTTATTATCTTAAACAGTAGTTACTCAGTTTTTTTGAGAATATGAAATTTATATTATTAGACTGCCTCGATGGTGTAGTTGTATTACAGTACGACTGCAAAGCTGAGGTCTCGGGTTCGATCCCCGGGTCGGGCAAAGTGGTATTGAGTTTTTCTATTCAGTATCAGATAGGAATCTGGAATTTGTGCCCGATATGGCGATAGGCTCGCCCCCTATCACATCATGGGACGGAATAATGGCGAAAAGTGGGTGTGCTAGTTGCGCCTCTGCCTACCCCTACGGGGATAACAGGCGTGAGTGTATACGATATGTATGTATATTATTATATTACTTTGATATAAAGCTGAAGTTTATGTATGTAATGAAATTATCATGCCGGAATTGTCTTGATTTTGAAAATATTTAACTAATAAGGAGCTACAGTATCCCTGAATGCTATAGATTATTCTGGTAAATGGATTATTACGAGGGTGAAGCAGTAAATTCAAAAGCTATATGTAAATAAAATGATTGGGACTTTGTTTCAACACTTTAATTTATATAGCAGAAGGCACTTGCAGCCAGTGTAACTACAGGACATAATGAGACTTAACATCTTATGTCTCAGGATGACGAGCGCAGTGTAATGCCACACAGTGAAATCCTCCTAGCCAGTTTCGGCCACGGCGGCCAATCTCAACGGAGATCAGCCAGGTACGCAGGAGATATTATAGTGCACAAGTGTATGCGCAATACACAGGTGCACTCGCTATTCCTTCACTCTCATAGTCCGGTGAGACGGCAATCCGACATGACCGGAGAGAGATCAGGCGCAGGACCAACGGCTTTACGTGCTTTCCGAGGCACGGGGGTATCACACCGCCAACTTCCTGACTCCGAGCTGCGACTGAGTAATTTTTTTAAGATGGAAAAACCCAGTCACAAAGTTTTTTGGCCCGACCCGGGATTCGAACCCAGGACCTCAGCGCGCAAATCGTACTCGTAACGCGTACGCAATACAACTACGCCACCGGGGAGTCAATGCCACACAGTACTTTGTAACTCAAGGTGCTGGATGGTTTTTCTACTGTTAATGGGTGGTCGCATCGCTTAGCATCAGGCGAACGGCATGCTCGTCTCGTCATACAATGCCATAAAAAAAAAAATTGTGCATCATTACTAATCTGCTAGTAAATTGTCATTGTCCTTCATGATATCAATTCACAGGATTTGTGTCAGATTAATATAGTTTTAGTTATTATTCTGAGGGAATTGCGATCAGGGACTTTATGGAGAGGAAAGTGGCTTGGGATGAGGCGCAATTGGCTCCTTGATAGTTTTCCGAAAAGTATTACTTATTTCTCTAAATACTTAATGTAATAGAAAACAAATCTTTTATTTCATTCATTTGGAATATCGCACGAGAACAGTAGGTCACTTGATATTTCAATTATGACTTTATTTCATTGATTTGAAATATCGCGCGAGAACCATAGAATAAAGGTCCTTATTCTGAGGCGAGAACAGTAGGTCACTTGACATTTCAGTTATGACATCATTTATAACAAACAAAAGTTACTAAAACATGGCTAAAACGAATGAAAATTCGACGTAAAATGACAAATGTAATGCAAACGTTTCTCAATCATGACCGTCACGTTTCGGTCTTTGTAAACAGATAAAAAATGGCAATTTTATATTTCTAAAATAAAATAAAGCTTGTTATATTGATGCACAAATACTGTAAAATTATTATTTGCGTATAATACAATTACATTTTATTGTAATAACTGTTAAGTAGCATTTAGCAAATTACTTGGGCCTTGTCTAAAACGCGACAATATATTGTATAGATAATGTCATCCACGATGACGCACGCTACTAGTTTTCCTAATCGCTTACCCTCCAAGTGGACAATCTTCCATTTGTATTTTAGCTTTATAAATGCACAATATTAAATACTCATGGGTGCATATGTCCACTACTGTCCGCAATAAAAGTACTTATTAACCCTTGAAATTCCTGCTTAAAAATTAGAAGCGCGCGCCATCGTGTTAGAAATTTTCTATAACGTATCAGCGAAGTTGCTGTTTTATACGGGAGTGGAATTTTATATAATATACCTCTGTTTAATTGACATTTAGCATCGACACTTTGTCATCGAATTTTTTAAGGTTAGCTTCTTAGTCTTCTATACGTAATCCTACTAATATTATAAAGGCGAAAGTTTGTAAGAATGTATGGATGTTTGGATGTTTAGATGTTTGGATGTTTGGATGTAAGGATGTTTGTTCCTCTTTCACGCAAAAACTACTGAACGGATTTCGATGAAATTTGGCACACGGATAGATCATGTCCTGGATTAACACATAGGCTACTTTTTATCCCGGGAAAATATAAAGCGGGACTTTTATCCCGGAAAAAAAGTAGCCTATGTGTTAATCCAGGACATGATCTACCTGTGTGCCAAATTTCATCGAAATCCGTTCAGTAGTTTTTGCGTGAAAGAGGAACAAACATCCTTACATCCATACATCCAAACATCCAAACATCCAAACATCCCAACATCCAAACATCCATACATTCTTACAAACTTTCGCCTTTATAATATTAGTAGGATAATAATACCAGCCCTGTATTAAATACTGTCCCACTGCTGGGCACGGGCCTCCTCTACTACTGAGAGGGTTTAAGCCTTAGTCCACCACGCTGGCCTAGTTTCTTATATTACTCTATTTAATTTCTGTACGCTCGTAGGTAACCATAATTCTAGTTTATAAATAGTTTTATCAGTAAGTGAATTTATGTCATTCTTTATGCGAAATAAAGATCTTAAAGCTTTATTTGAAAATTATGAATAGCTTAGCTAGCTTTGAATGTTTATGAATTTGGCTACAGTGAGACTCTAGATTTTAAACTTTTGTTATCATTAAATTCGTCTCTATAAAATTAACCCAAAAGTATTTATTCCTTTGAAAATAAAATTGTTGTATATTTAATACGAATTGTTATTAAACTTATTGAATAATTAATCTCCTTTATAAAAATATGCTACAACACAGACAGACACAAAGTGGTTGTCAATAATGAATGTTCCAGCGGGAAATACGAAAATAAAAATAAAATATGCAAACGAGTCAGAGAAGGTTATAAATTCAATATTGTACTAATAAAACGAGTTTATTAATGATTGACATTTAATTTGTAGGTACAATAACCACTAACATTATTTAGTGATGTCATTCATCATTTTAATATTGTACGGGCACTCCTAACAATACGTTTTTCACTTCATCCAGCGTAGGTACCTTGCTTTCGGTTTTCTGAAATGAAATAACATTTACATACTATCGCATGGGGAAGAACATAATGTTAAGTAGATACGTATAGCATTTTCTTTAACTCATACTTATGTCATACTAGCTTTTGCCCGCGGCTCCGCCCGCGTGAATGAGTTTTTCCGGGATAAAAGTCCCACTTTATATTTTCCCGGGATAAAAAGTAGCCTATGTGTTAATCCAGGACATGATCTACCCGTGTGCCAATTTTCATCGAAATCCGTTCAGTAGTATTTGCGTGAAAGAGTAACAAACATCCATACATCCATACATCCAGACATTCTTACAAACTTTCGCCTTTATAATATTAGTAGGACTAGGTGTTGCTTGCGGCTTTGCCCGCGTGAATCTCGACCGAAGACCGTGACCCTTTCCGCTACAAAAGTCTCTAAAATAGAGAACTACGTCAGCGCCATCTACTTTAAACCCAGATTTAAAACATCCATCATTGCCCATGGGAGCAGCTTTCGGGATAAAATGCCTATGTGTTAATCCAGGACATATTCTACAGGTGAGTCGTGTGCCAAATTTCGTCCAAATCCGTGTAGTTGTTTCTGCGTTTACTACTAAAGTTGTGATTCCGCAGAACGCGGCAGACGGCAGACGGTACACGGCAACAGCATGTGCCGCGACGGCAGACGACATTACTATGTAGTACCTATGTACTATTAAATTTTATGAGACCGTTTCCGCACACGACGCCAAATGACGCCTGGTAGGACGTCGTCTGCCGTTGCCGTCTGCCGTCTGCCACGTTCTGCGGAATCACAGCTTAACAAACATCCAAACCTTTTCACAAACTTTTGCATTTATAATATTAGTTAGAAGTAAGAGATGATGTGAGCAAGTATTTACACATAAATGAAAAAAATCTTTATTGGCATACCAAGCGAACAATAAATATCCAGTAATATTAAAGCGTTTGGATATTATTACATTATGGTATACTAGACTTCTGCTCGGGGCTCCGCCCTCAAAACACGTTTTTCCGGGATTAAAATATTTTTTCGGGATAAAATGTAGGCTATATAAAATAGGGCCAGCAGTTTTTGAGTTTATCCATTACAAACAAACAATCAAATCTTTCCTCTTTATAATATTAGTATAGATTACAACGCATCGCTTTGATTAATTATGTTGTCGGTTAGCTTACGTCATCATCTAAGGTAAGCAAGGCTGGTAAACAAGCATCACAAAAATAGACGATTAAAATTTCGATGCTTATTTACTTCTATAAATATTTATTAAAAATATGGTAGGTAAGGATACCTTTTTTATAACAAGAAAACAATTACATTATGAATTTAAATGCGAATATTTTCGACCATTTTTTACTTACAGATTAACCTCTCGAGCCCCGACCGGCCCAATCGGGCCGGTCTGACAGCTTGTCAAACTCGATATGTGTGCGTGTTGACGCGCCTTATGTGTGTGCGTGTAGGTCGATTTTCGCGTGTTGACAGACACGCGAAAAATTGCGCTTGCGCCAGTGTGGCCAGCGCTATGTACGCTAGAGGTTAATTAATTCATTCAAATATTAATATTTTTATTTCCTTAAAAAATGGTAAACTTTACCTTTTCATTGTTTTTTACATGGACCGCTGGGTTTTCTAATTTTGGCGTAATGGCAGGAACTGGTTTTGTTGGTTTCAATTCCGTTTCCTCTGTGTCTGGCACACCTTCCGACATTATTAATGTAATGGTAATGACGAGCACAAATATTTTTAATATTGTCATCTGCGAATCGTGTTGCCACTGTTCTAAGAGAATGCGACTGCCTTGAAAAAGAATATTTGCACGTCTGATGTGCTTTCAACTCTTTTTATGCAATAACTTAGTTACTAAATGTCACAGATTAAAAACGTGTTCTCGGAGGTTCTACAGATAACTTCATATTCCTAAGACTTTCTTCCTTTTTTCATATATACCTCTTGAGTACCGAGCGCTGGCCACACTGGCGCAAGCGCAATTTTTCGCGTGTCTGTCAACACGCGAAAATCGACCTACACGCACACACATAAGGCGCGTCAACACGCACACATATCGAGTTTGACAGCTGTCAGACCGGCCCGATTGGGCCGGACGGTACGCGAGAGGTTAATGTATATCAATTCAAAACGGATAAAAGCTAGGTAGGTACTTTATCTGGTCAATTGATTAGTATTCTTTAGCGCTTCATAACAATTTGTAATTTCTCTAAATATAATTTAACATTGTAAATAATGCATCCCATACACGTATGACCTCCAATTTTCTATTATTCCGGAATATCCCTTATTTCGTATTCTGTTGGTGTAGATATGAACAATCTCATGACTCAGATTGAAATCATGATTGATTTCATTACCATAACAACAGTGGGAATTCTGATAAATTTATTTACGCCGTAGGTACTTTGAGGTTTTCTTACTTTTTTTGGCATTGAATGATGAGACGAGCAAGCTGTTCGCCTGTTGGTAAGCGATACGACCACCCATAAACAGTAGCAACACCATTCAGCAGCTTGAGTTACAAAGTACTGTGTGGCATTCCACTGCACTCGTCATCCTGAGACATCAGATGTTCAGACTCATTATGTCCAGTAGTTGCACTGGCTACAATGTCCTTCAAACCGAAACACAACAGTGAATACACACTGCTGCTTGGCGGTAGAAATAGACATTACCAACCCAGACGGATTCTAATATACGTGAGCCCTACCTCCAGTAAAACTTGTCCTTCGAATGTTAATTAGGTAAAAATAAAATAGTTTCTGATTACAGTAACCAAAAAACAGTAGACTTTTTGATAAACTTACAATGGAACTGAAAATTTTAAAACGTGACATGTTTTATGATACAAAAATTTTAGGTAAAATCTGTAAGGTTTTCGAATAATTACTCTAAATTTAAGGAAGCTTTATCGGGTAAATGATTTTTTATCAACTGGTGACACTGATGGCCGCTTGGCGGGACGCGCCATTCGAAACGGCGGTTGAAAAACGGGATAACGCTCGAAGCGGGCGTACGTATTAAGTTACTATTAAGTTAACTACTTGTATTTCAAGAAATATAGCCTTTACCAGTTGAATATTTGAGTTTTTATAATCTTCGTCGACACCTGCAGTGACGAATAGGCGTTTATTACAAATCTTATAAAGCATATTCATAACAGACGAAATGTCCGGCGATAGATGTACCCGGCAACGAAAGCGTTCTACCGAACACCTGATTGTAATGTTTTATGATACTAACTATAGCTTTATTAATTTACGCACACACACACACACATACATCATCTTTTATCCCCGAAACGTAATTACAGTTCTAGTTCAATGTGTTAGAAGATGATCAAAAGCGTCAATGAATGAAAACGCTTTTACACTTTTACTGGTCTGCTTGCAGTACCCACACCAACGCTAAATGACCTTGGCCGTACCCGGTAGAGACTAAAGACCCAAGAGACAAGTTAGTGTGTATTGTCGTCGGCATAATGCCTGGTCTGCGTTACAAGTATTTACTAATAGGCGTAGAATTTTTTTTGGTGCTAGGATAAAAATATACTAGCATTATTAAGTGGACGATAGCCTAGTTGGGAATGGAACGGTCTGCCGAGAGTCGAGACAATGTCCGGAGGTTCAAAACCCAAGACACACACCTCTGACTATTTAAAGTTACGTGTGTATTGTTTATCAATTATCGTTCGCTTTAACGGTGAAGGAAGACATCGCGAGGAAACCTGCATACCTAAGAAGTTCTTTATAAGAATTTCCAATATAAATGAAGTCTACCAACCCGCACTAGGCCAGCGTATTGGACGTAGCCACAGTGTAGTGCCCAGTAGTGGGAAAGTATATAATACAGGGCTGGTATCATCATATATATTTTAGCATTATTAAGACTGGCAACGGATGCCTATGGTATTTATTATGGTATTACGGCCCCCTGGTATTGCAGATGTTCATGGGCAGCGGTGATCACTTACGATCAGGTGAACCGTATGCTCGTTTGCCTCCTATATCATAAAAAAAATATTACGAATAATAATAAGACTGCCTCAGTGGCGTAGTTGTATTACGGAACGTCTGCAATACTAAGGTCTCGGGTTCAATCCTCGGGTCGGGCATGGTGTTATTGATTTTTCTAGAATTCGGTATCCACCCGGAGTCTGAATTAATGCCCGATATGGCGATAGGCACCTATCACATTATAGGATGAAATACGCACGGCGAAAAGTGGGTGCACTTGGTTGCTATTCTGTCTAATCCTTCGGGGATAAAAAGGCGTCAATGTGTGTATAAAATAAGCCCACGCCTGCAGCGTAGATAAGGCTAGCAGTGGTACGAATTCCGCTTGAGTTCGCCAAACTTATTGCCGTAATCTTACGTAGGGGCAGACCCCCTACAATAAAAAATACACAAATAGTTGCCAATCCGGGAGATTGAGATGAAGAGTTCACTGGCAAGCCATCAGCTAATCTACCACGCCACCAGAGCGATGAGGCGATTATTAATAATTATTTAACCCTTTTTCTTCTTTCTTACCAGTATCCCTCATATAGCCCTCTATACCCTATAGTCTGCAGGAAGAAGACAACTTCCCTCATATGCATCACCCACGGGATCGAAGCCGATTGTAATGGAAAGGATTGACCGACACGTATGAATGGTTTTAGGTTCTTTATTGTACTGCTTACAAACTGATCTTACAATTCATGTTGTAGGAAAGTTATTATTATGGTAAGTACGTATGGATTGACTAAACCTCGAGCGCCTGACGGTGATGTTATAGTGAAATGGGGTTTAAGATACTTTACAAAGGGAATGTGCACGTCGTAAGCTCTCTCATCTGATGGTGCAATCTGAATCTTACTTATCAATACCTGGCATTGTCTTAAAAAGGATGAAAAATGACATTTAATTTATTGGCAATGTACCTACTGTTGTTTATCTGGATGCTCCAAAACATAAAGATAAATAAATCAATACATACATATACATATACACCCACGCCTGTTATCCCCGAAGGGGTAGGCAGAGGCGCAACTAGTGCACCCACTTTTCGCCATTGTTCCGTCCCATGATGTGATAGGGGGCGAGCCTATCGCCATATCGGGCACAAATTCCAGACTCCGAGCTGATACTGAATAGAAAAACTCAATATCACTTTGCCCGACCCGGGGATCGAACCCGAGACCTCAGCTTTGCAGTCGTACTGTAATACAACTACGCCACCGAGGCAGTCAAATAAAAAAAATATATTATTATAGTATAAATTATATTATTAGTAATAAATAAATCAAATGGTGTAAAATTCTATAACGTTCCCAAGAATACAAACAGATCTGTAATTAAGGGAACATAGCCTCCTAATTTTGTTTCAATAACATCGAAATAACTAGCTCCCATTGAAAAAAAAATATAATATTCTGGATTCGTGGGGTATCAATAATATTCGGCCGCAACACATGTTTTATTATTAAGAACATATATATAAATAAATTATTGTTCTGAAAAGTTTCTTTTTTTTATCCACATGTGGCTCTTGTGTCGATTTTGTGCTGCCAGCTATAGTTCGTTCATGTTAAAGTAACTTTGCTCGTTAGTCTGATAGGAGTAATATCAGCCCTATGATAAGTTACCCACCGAGCACGGGCCTCCTTTACTATTGAGAGAGTTTAAGGTCTCGGTCCACCACGCTGGTCTAGTCACATACCTACGAAATTATTCTTAGAGAATTCTCAGGCATTTAGGTTTCATCACGATGTTTTCCTTCGCCGTAATGCGCACGGTAATTGACAAACATAAATAAACGCACATATTATACCATACCATACCAGCCCTGTATTATATACTGCCCACTGCTGAGCACGGGCCTCCTCTATAATTGTGAGAGTGAAGGCCTTAGTCCACCACGCTGGCCTAGTGCGGGTTGGCTGACTTCCCATACCTTCGATATTCAGAGAACTTCTCAGGTATGCAGGTTTCCTCACAATGTTTTCCTTCCCCGTTAAAGCGAGCGATAATTCACAAATAATGCACACATAACTTCGAAAAGTACGAGGTGAGTGCCTTAGGTTTTGAACCTGCGGACATCAGTATCGGCAAACTGTTCCATCCCTGACTAGGCTATCGTACTGATCGTTCGGAGGTGAGCGCTACCATAATAGCGACAGCATTATCAACTGCCTAGGAATCAATTATGTGATACTCCTGCCACACCGAGACATGCGTAGTGAAATCTTATCTTCTCCAGGTAGTTTTACACTGGGTATTTCATAAAGTTCTTTGATCCGGATCACAACAGTATTCGCATGGTTATTGCTGGTTGATGGTAGATATAAACAAACTGACAAAGTGGTGGTATTTTTTTATTGAATTGAATGACGAGACGAGCATGCCATTCGCATGATGGACAGCGATACGACCACCCGTATATAGTAGCAACACCATCAAGCACTTTGACTTACAAAATGCTATGTGGCATTCCATTGCCCTCGTCATCCTGAGACATAAGATGTTGAGTCTCATTATGTCCAATATTTACACTAGCTACAATGTCCTTCAAACCAAAACACAACAGTGTATGCACACTACTGTTTGGCGGTAGAAATAGGCATTGCGTTGGTACCCACCCACACAGACTCATACATATGAGAGACCTACCACCAATAAATCATTGCTGAGAGAGATTAGGCTTTAGTGTAACAAGCTGCTCTAATGCGTATTACCACCTACATAAGAGATGCCACCATCTTAATGAGAGGGTACAGACTTTACGTTTATGAAGCGTGACCATTGGGCGTGACAGATTAAAACTTTAGAGTTTATACTAAGGGTGGCGTATATATTAAATACACCACAAATACCTATGAACTTAATTGAATATATAAACAGATTTATGATATCGCCAAATACAAAGCATGTTAAGAGAAATAATATTTGTCATTTCGTAGTAGTAGAAGCCGTGGGAAAATATGTAGTAATAGTTACACTGGTTACAATTTCCTTCAAACCGAAATAACAGTGCATGCACACTGCTGCTTGACGGTAGAAATAGACAAATAGGATATAAAATATTCAGGCAGACTTTTGTAAACTACATAGATCTTTCGTGCTAATACTACTGCCTGGTAAAGTACTATCGCTTTGACTGTGTGGTATCCAATGAAACTAAATTATATTATGTTATACTTCTTTGAGTGTTGCAGGAACGATTGCAGAGCCAATTTTATTAGCAGCCTAAGAATTGATAAATTATTTGAGATGACAGATCTCATTGAGGTTGCATTGCCATGGAGCATTCGAGATGTGGATAGCTTAGATTACGGTGAATAGAAAGAGATTTATGCAATACTGTGTTTAATTTTTGGAAAGTTATAGTAATTAGGTTCCTACTTACACTACATCAGCATTTCCTAATTGTATTTTGTGCTTATAATTCAACAGTTAATTAGCCTCCAATTAGGTTTTAAGAATTGGAATTGTTTGTAGTTAGTCAAGATGTTGAGGTCATTCTTTCTTATTGTTTGCCATAAGCTGATCCAGATCCTATTGACACTGTTGCGGTGGGAATATACCATCCACACTGAGTAAGTATACGCATACTTAGCTTATAAATTATTGTATTATGTTATTCACCATTCACCACTCAACCATGTATTTAATTAGCCAATAAAAAAAAAGAATATTTCTTTCTTATTTGTTTAAGTGGATAAAAAACACACACCTACTCTTATGTAGTACATTTATTTAACTTAAGTAACAAAGTCTTTAATATTATAATAAATAAAGCTCCTACTTAAACTATCCTTAAATTGTATACTTATTATTTAACACGTCAAGCCCCGCTTATATATTATGTAAATGTATGGAAAAACCCTATATGTATGGACGCCGGCGTCCGTCGCAGGGCTTGACGAGTCAATTCACAGATACCCGTCTAGCCCACAGTCCGAAACGCTTCTTTACGCCCATATTGCACACGGTTTAAATTATCCTAACGCGATTAGCTATTCAAAATGAGACCGTATGCGGAGGGCGTAAGGGTGCGCGGTCTGGGCACCGGCGTCCGTGTGGACTCGAGGGGTGAACGTTTTTATCGAATCCTAAATTAATAGGAAGTAAAAAAAATCGTTTAGTCGCGTTTGTATCGAACAAACACCAAACGTTTTACGGCTAATTTTAATGAACGACATCGATCTGTAAATGTGAATCAATACCATACCATACCATAGTGGATCAATAATTAATAAAAATATTGTCAATTGTAAGCATGTAAAATAAACTATATTCTATTCTCTTGTCAATTCGAAAACATCAGTGAGGATCGCAAAATCCGTTTGTTGGTGGAAAGAATGAGATTCAATAACTTTTTTTCTAGCAAGGTTGAAGCAAAGGAACCAGAACATCTAATTATAGAGTAAACAAGGTTAATTTGACTAAAAACAAACTGGAATGATTTCCTACTCGATAAATGACAAGTTTAGCCAATATTTTTGTTGACTTCAAAACAATAACGCATCTAATGGGTGGCACAGGCTTTTAAATGAAACTGAAGAGTGAATTTTGCGTTTCCACAAAGAAGTAAGTTTAGTGTTCACGTTGTGTAAAGATGTAACTGAAGCATTTGGTAGAGGATAAAATCAAAGAGAGCTAGATAAAGTTCATTCGAAGTGGCTTTGTTGTTATAACTATGATTAATTCCCTTATGAAATAGAATATAACGCACTTTAATATAAAAAAATCTATTGTAGATGCACTTATTACGTCGTTAACCACTGATGTAAAATGTAGTACCCTTGATCTTTTCTACTGATGAAAGTACGGACTAGATAAAAATCTACAGTAAATACCTATTCGAAATTGATGTTTACTACGAGATATGAAATTGTTATCTCCTTTACGTTTCGTTAAGTCTGTACCCGTTTATACCCGCCGTGAAAGGTTTCATTCTTTAGCAAAGAATCTTGTTAGAAAGTATGTAGTACAGTGATGAAATCCTCTCCTATCTTTGGAGATGTTCTAGATTTTCCAGATCTAAATGAAGCAACACCGATGCCTTTGCCGCCTACCAAATCCGGGATCGGAAAGTCGGGAACTCCTCTATGTCTGAAGTTGAATAACCCGTCGCCAAAGTTTGCCTGAAATATAATAAAAAATATTTTAGATTTTTCTTTAAACACTTGACGTGTATAGGTTACATCGAAATAAAACTAGTTTTCGAATTTTATCGCGGATTTTTTAATTTTATTTAATAACTAGTAGTGCTCGCGGCTCCGCCCACGTGAAAAAGTTTTTCCGGGACAAAAATATTTTCCCGGGTTAAAAAGTAGCCTATAGCAGCACTCAGGAGTTATATAGCTATCCTATTAGTGAAAGAATTTTCAAAATCGGTTCAGTAGTTCCTGAGATTAGCGCGTTCAAACAAACAAACTCTTCAGCTTTATAATATTAGTATAGATAAAAAAATCTGCTATAAAATTCGAAACTAGTTTTATTTCGATGTCTAACATTCACGTAAACATTTGACACGTGTATAGGGAAGTTATAAGTTGATTTACCCAGTAAAGCTATGCTAAGTTATTTGGTTGAAAAAATATAATTTGTGAGGTCTTATTGGCAGTTTCGCTGATGTGTAAGATTTTATCGCAATAAAAGTCCCACTATGTACTTTACCGGGATATAAAGTAACCTATTTATTTGACAAATCGTGGTCTGCTGGTAAGCAAATTTATGATATCCAATAGATCCATCTATAAGAAACCGAACATATGAACACAAACAAATAAAATAGAATAAGATTAAGTAAACGATATTTAATGTTATTTGTAACACACTAAGCGCTCCTAGGCAATAGCCGTTAACCACGGGGGTGGCTAACCGCGCGGCTTACCACTTTTCCAGTTTAATATGTTTTTTTTTTGGCCCTACTGCTAGTATCCTGACAGGAGTCGGATTTTCTGGCCACACCGGTCTTTAGGGTGAACGCAGAAGGCGCTCGCAACCCTTTGAATTAAGTGACCATGCTGAGGGCAACCCACTAACGTGTTACGAACCTCGGCTCAGGACGGCCACTGAGAGAGGATGAGACATCAACGATTAGGGAAAGATTGGTTTTTAGGCCTTATCCTATTAGATTGTGTTGTCATCGGCACGCGGGCCGGAACTGCTAGGAAAAAATCTGTGGGACTCGATCCTAGTGGCTTTCCGTAAGCGCAATTCGAGGACGAACAGCAGCGCGCTGGGCCAAGCTTACATTAGTTTAATATTCAGCCGCTTGTGATTGTACGCACATAACGGCCACAAATTGCATAAATTAAACTGCAAAGCGGCCAGCCGCGCGATTTGCTACCTCGGCGGCTAACCGCTAGTGCGTAGGAGCGCTAATAAGCTACATTAACATCATAGTAGCTTTTTTATTTAATTAGATTTGAGTTATCTACAAAAAATATTTTAGAATTAATGGCTCTTAATGTTAACTTGCAGTGGACGTCATGTGGCTAATGATGATGATGATGATGAATGTTAACTAGTGAATAAATTGCTATAAAAAGTATCGATTATACTTTTTTCTATTAGGATGTTTTTTTTTCGTGTAAAGGTTGTTATAATTTTTTTTTGTACAGGACAAATTAACAAGTTTCTTTAAATCTTACTCTATATTATCATGCTATTTCTTTCATGCACAGAAATAATCGGATATTAGCAGTAAATGATAAAATGTATTTTAAATAATGGCGCTTAAAATTTTAATATTCTCCAAATTAATAAAAGTTCTAAAAACTTACATTTGGTGGCTGGAATCCGCCATTCAGCGTGTTGAACCCGAAAGCCGAAGAAGCACTCTGGCTGCCGAAGTTATTTCCGAAGCCTCCTCCGAAGGCAGCAGCTTGAGATGCCGCACCGGAGAGAGACGTGCCCGCAGCACCAAACGATGCTGCTGCCGCTTGACTGCTGGCCTGGCTGCCACTGAAACCACTGTTAAAGCAACCGGTTATTATTAGGACATAAAACATCGTACTAACATGATTTCTTGGTATCTAAGTGTCCTTTGTACCTTCTCCTAGGATAGCCCCTTAATGTGGGCAAATTCAGAACTACTCCTGTGTGCCTTTAATCTACCTGTGTGCTAAATTTAATCCAGGTCCGTTTAGAAGTGTCTTAATTACAAACACGAAGAAAAGAAGAAAAACAATTTTTTCCTCCTTAGAATATTAGTATAGACAGAGAAGGGTCAGGAGAATAATGTTAAATAATTATAACATCAGCCCTGTACTCTATACTATCTCACTGCAAGCCTCCTCTACTAATGAGAGGTTGTAGTCCACCAACCTGGCTAAGTGCGGGTTAAAACAGCCTTCAAGTACGTTCGATGTTCGAATTTGTTATATGGAATTGTTAGGTATTTAGGTGTCCACACGATGTTTTCCACAGAACAGAGAAAGGACTTCGTAATGTTTTCCATCACCTTTAAAGTGTGCGATAATTGACAGTACATAACTTAGTATAAGTTAGATGTGTGATTGGGATTTGAACCTGCGAACTTTCATGTTGGAAATCCGTTTCAATCTCAGTTAGCCAGTCAATATTTGAATGATTCGTTAGAACAACATTTTAAGTTTTAATCATTTTATTTTATAGCCTTAATTTTGAATACATAAAATGTATCGATTTTGGAATAAATAAATTAACATGCGAATTTTCTAACATTTTATTGACGTTAGAAATAACTTTTGCGTCTGTTGCCAAATTAGATTTTGACTAAATTGTATCCTGTCGTAAAACCTAATTGGATGATTACGTGATCCAAGCAATAAAATCATTTGGTCTGGTTTTTATGGTTAGAATCCAATTTCGATAATTCTCCTTGTAAAGGTTAGATTCTTTAGTAGTTACTTTTTTTATTGCATTGAATGACGAGACGAGCATGCCGTTCGCCTGATGGTAAGCGATACGACCGCCCATAAACAGTAGAAACACCACCCAGCTCCTTGAGTTACAAAATACTGTGTGGCATTCCACTGCGCTCGTCATCCTGAGACATAAGATGTTAAGTTTCATTATGTTCAGTAGTTACACTGGCTACAATGTCCTTAAAACCGAAACACAACAGTGCATGCACACTGCTGATTGGCGGGAGGAATAGACATTGCGGTGGTATCCATCCAGACGGAATCTTACATATGAGAGATCTACCACCAGCATTTTTTTCCTTGCCATATTTTGGAGGTTGTTATTTTAAAAGTAATAATAAAACCTATAAATAAATAGCTTAGAAGATTTTGTCGGTAGACGTGATGGTGAGTTTTACCAATTACTTTTTAAGGATAATATCCTCTCAAACGGTATAATTTGCATTTTTTTTTAATAAGCCTGCTAGACTTGATTTATAGAGTCTGGAATTTTTGCTCGATATGGCGATAAACTCGCCCTTTAACACATCATGGGACGAAATACACATTGTGAAAAGTGGGTGCACAAGTTGCGCCTCTGCCCGTCCCTACGGGGATAATAGGGTAGTTTCCTATGTCTAATTTTGTACATTATTTTATATGTAACAGTATTTTCTGTTACATATACGAAAAAGAAATTCTTCTGTAAAATCAGCATCAAAATAGGTTGAAAAATAAAGCAGTTATTCATATTTCAAACGTTGTAAGCAAAAGTGGGGACGTGGAGAGGATATCGCGTTACCTCATTCGCACGCACGCATCGTTATGGCCGGCGACTCTCGCTGACGTCACCGTGTAATATGACTGTTATTTGCCAACTACCCCTTTTATAAAATTTCAAAGCTTTATAACCTACTAATTATTGCTACAATTTTGAAAATTATATTTCCGCTAGAATTTGGATGTCATACATTTTTGATACCTTCGGCATTAAATCCACCTTTATACACCGTTGTATAAAAATTGATGAATAAATAAATAAATGTTTTAAAAGAAAGTACTGTAGTTAGTACCTTGGGCGTGTACCCATTACCCATTTTAAGTGATTTGTGACGTCGTTTCTATTATTTTTTGTGCGTTTTGTTGCTTAGGTTTTATGTTTATTAGAAATCCCTTAAATTTTTGTAAAGTACGTGAAACAGAGTGTAGGTCACGTTTACTCAATCGTCTTTCAAATTGTTAAGTGGAAAACGATAACGACACATTTGAGAAGTGTTAATATCTTGCAAAATTGTGTACTCTGACATTTTTGCTTGTGTAAACAGTTTCTATATTACACGTAACGGGGCCCGTGAATGTGGGCCAAAAAGTAAAGTTTTATAAAATGATCCCTGGGTAATAGGTAGATTTCCTATGTTACAATTATATCGTAATGATTGAACTTTACATTAATAGGAAAATGTATCTTTATTTAAAGACTATTGCTGTAGAAAGATCTTGGATCTAAAGTACATTTTGTTTATGACCAGCGTTGATCTCTTTTGTCAGAAAAAATAATCGAATCAATATAGTCCTTTTGAATCCGGGATACTGCTAATAACTTTCCAATTTCTATAATTGTTTTTAGAATCAATTTAGCTGTCCCAAAAACTAGCAAACATAGATGGCAAAATCTATTCTCATTTTTATTTATCTGGCAAGAACATCATTTCACCAGAGGGAATGAGTAGTTGAATTGAAATGTCACATCCGCAATCCCTTAAACTCTGTATAATATGCAAATTAATTTCTTGTTTCGAATTTGACTCACCGCCAAGTCATTTACATAACACTGGTCTACAAAGCCTTATTAAACCTGCATTACGTCAGTATTGTTATGTACTGACTATCCACTGTGAGTCATGTGACATTTTCATCTTGAATCGTAACACACACGCACGCCTTTATACTCAAGGGGGTAGGCAGATTAATAAGATAGCTATTTTTGGCCCATGATACGATAGAAGGTAAGTTTATCGCCATATCGGGGGCAAACTCTAGACTCTGATACTGGGCACAAAATTCCGATATCACATAAAGTATATTGACCCCGTGACGTAGCAAGGCAATCGTAACTGAATACAACGACGCCACTGAGGTCGTCATGAATTTCGAATATTAATTTCTACTGATTATAAATGGGAAAGTTTGTGAAGATATATGTTTGAAGTTAACAAGCTTTGATGGGATTTGAATGAAATTTGCCTTATAGACAGCCTATATGCTAGATAAACTTATTGACTAAGTAATTTATATAATTCATATGAGATGACTTATTAAAGGCTTATTGCGCAGGAGGGATCAGAGAATGTCACCAAAAGCTGGTACAAAATAATTAATGAGTACTTAACTTCCTTAAACAAAAAGTTAACTTGAATATTATTCGTATTATCTGTAGCCAATAGAAACAAGTTCTGTTTCTGTATCTACGTCATTAAACAAACTTTATTTCGTTTACATAAGTTATACAGGTGGTATTTATCTTACTCTTGTGTTGATCCATATACTGAATAATATGTTATTTATATATACATATAATTTGAGACAGTCATTTCAATGCTAAATGATGTTTAGTGTTAAATTGCACGTTTTATTTTGATAAAGTTTATGATTATGATAACAGAAATGATATGAGATAAATTATGTAATAAAATCAAAGAAATTCCTTGCGGTTATTTTGTGTATTTATCCTCAAAATATATGCTTGTGACAGAAAATAGATTTTTTGTATATAAAGTATTGTTTGAATCAGGAGTGTACTGACATACAACTACGATTTGAGGTTTCTAGGTCAAATTCAGAGTCGGACAAAGTAATATTGTGTTTTCTGCTCAATATTGAACTTGAACAGCCCGGATTATGGAACTTGAGCCCGATTTAGAGATAGGCTCGCCCTTTATAACATAATGGGTGGATTTTGCACAGCGAAAAGTTATTGCACTATTGGGCCCGTATATGTAAAAAACCTCTAAAAAGTTAAATAATAAAAGTGTCTGTCGTTTAAGTACCTAGTAATATTTCGACCCAAGCATTCTCGCGCCGGGGGACCGCTAAAGAAGTATTTTAATCTCCCTGGTCTGGAGTTCGATCCATCGACGCGATGATACTTGGGTCAAGATATTGTCTACTAGGTACTTAAACGACAGACATTTTTATTTTTTTACCTTTTAGAGGTATTTGTGTCCGGGGTTATTTAAATTTTAATTTAAAACTTTTTTAATTAGGTACCATATTCTCACCTACACGTTGAGACCATTCTTGTGAGCCCACACACGCTATATCTGCTATAAGTTGCTAAAAAGTTGGGTATCCCGTAGACTACTTGATGCTGAAGCATTTGCTCCATGTCTTTAAATATTGCTGAAGTCACAGTACACCAAATTTTAAATCAATCGGATATGTGAAAGTTGGAAATTAGCTGATAATCTTCAAACACTTGAACAGATCTTCATAAAATAGCTAAGAAACATCTCGATCACTTCATCTTTGAAACAAAAAAAAAACGGATCTAAATTAGTCCATTTGCTTGAGACCTACGAAGCCACAGACACACATAATATACAAATACACACCCTAAACTTATAACATCCCTTTTTTTCCTTCACGGGTTAAAAAAACATTCTTATAACTGTCGAGAATTTAAATTAAATAATGGAGACACCTATAAAAAACCTTTCAATTTAGCACATTATTTCCAATACAAAGCTCATAATTTTTACTGTGCTTGGAGTAATAAAGTTCAAAAATTATGTGTCCGTATCATTGATGTATAAATTTTTTACATACCAATGGTTCATATCTAAGAAAGTCGTAAAAGTAAATACTTATTTCCATCGTGACACACTAATATAAAGTATCATGATATTATTAATTGTAAATATTATGCTAGGGTGTTGTATAATATAGAGTCACTGACCTTCCAAATCCATTGAATGATGACGCTTGGCTGGCCGAATGTGACGCACTGAATCCCTCGCTGAATCCAAATGAGAACGACTGTGACGCCGAGTGGCTACCACCAGAGCCGCCTAGGCTGCTGCTGACGCTCGCTGTCAACCCACCATTACCAGATGGCGCCACGTTAAAACCACCGCCAAACTTAGGTGACACTTTCTGAGGTCGCTTTTCATTCGGTAGAAGCGTGCTTGGATCCCGCTCCAAATGCTCCAGGACTGGGAGTACCGGTGGCGTGATCACCGGCTCCAATTTCTTCTGCCGACGCTCATCCGGGAATGCGAAACCAGACGGTGCGGATAAGGCATTATTCACGAAAGCCGCGAGACAAAGGCAGCACAGGAGCCTCATGGTTGGGTCTATTGGTGATACTATGCCCGCTGGTCGATGTATCTTGTTTTTAATAGGGTCGCGCGAGGTCGCTAGCGGTGTTGGCATGCGGCACGCGCCGCAGCCTTCAGAAAACCCACTGCGCTGCGCCCGAGACGACATCCTGCCAAGTATCGCGCCCCCCTCTTCACATCATCTGTAAAAGCAACCGCTATTCCTTTTAGATTTTATGACATTATTGTCCGATGTATCTACAGGAAAATTATATGGTTTGTCGCGTGCTTGGGAAAACCAAATGTCCTCTTCGTACGCATACCAAGGTATCCGAGATGCGTAGCGGATTTAAAATAAGGTATAATAAGGTATTGTAGATGTGATTTAAAAAAAAATCGACTAGAAATTTCTTTAATGTTGTAACAATTCAACAATGTTGCAGTAAAATGATCTCGCATAATAAAGAAAATAAAAAGTTTTGAAACGTCATAAATTAGTACGTTTTAATTGCCCACAAATTAGGTAACTAATGTCACGTTAAGAATAGTAACGTTGATGACATGGCTCAGATTAGTCAACTGCGGAAGCCGAAGGGCCCACGAATATGCGATCAAGGTTCGACGTATTCTTTCGTAAGGGAATGAAATCATTGGCTATGGAAAGTGATTCATATAAGTCTTAGAGCATTCATTTAACAAGGACATCCGATGACCAGGCGAACCCTTCGTTGATCATAAATGCGCATCTGGTCATAAACTTTTATTATAACTTATGTGATTTGCGATCGCTGTCATTTTACGATAGGGAATTCTACTGATTTCATTATCGATTCACTGATAGAGATTCACTGATTCTACAATAATGAATTAAACGATTATAAATTAAGCGGCGCTCCACAGAAATTGTGATTTTTGCTGTGTTATTGTGTAAAAAGCGACCTTATATTCAGCCCTGCACGTGTGGATTCTTTTTTATTAAATGTGTGCTATCCGTGTCTACCTCGCCCCCCATCAGGATTGACAGAAAAAATGTTTGCGCATTATTGCCATATCGTGTCCATTGGTGAAAATAGTCTAAGGTATAATTATTTCAATATTATTCGTTACATTTTTTAAAACACAACATAAAGCCTCTTTTTTGTTGTAATTACAAGTAGTTCAGTCTAATAATAAATTGCTTAGCAGGTATTTTGGGAATAAAATTCTTGTGAACAGACTTCCGTTATTTCCAGTAATAATTCATGGAAACAGGTTAATGCAGAAGATCACAAAGTAACGGTTATTTTAATCTTAGGTCATTATAACGTTACTCTTAATATAATAATAAATATACTGTTATTCATTTTAAAAAGCATAGGGTTTTGTAAATATAAGTCATACAATTTCATTTAAACTGAAACAGTTATAACGTTGGTCTTATATTTAAAAAAATAATAATCTATACTAATAATAATAATACTGTGGTCTTGAATTATAATTAACGAAGGATAAACCTCTGTATCGCTAATTTCTATTCAAATCGTTAGAATAAATTACTATAAAATGTCTCAAAGCGTAATCTAAAAATTGTGATAAAAAGTACTTAATTTTATTTTACACGTGCCATAGAAATGTTTATGTGCTCCGGGTCACAGACAACAACGACCTGCGGGCTTAGAATATAATAACAAAACACGACACGACTCTGTTTCGTTTTATTGGGATTGGTTGAGAGACTAACACGTGACTGACGTGTTGGTCTCTTGACCAATCACAAACATCAAAATCACAAATATTGACATCGTCTCACGACTTTCGTCTTTTTGCCACATTCCAAGCCCACTGTGTTGTTAGTTTGCTGGATAATATGCCGAAGAAAAAGCAAAATTTATTGAAAGCAAATTAGCATTTTCTTAATTTTATTTTAAGCATGACTACTATTACATAATTATAACCTTTAGCACCAGTTACATAACTGGTCATTAACCGCCTCTCGTCCAAAATTATTTTTGAATGGCAAATACAAAAAATTTGGCTGTGAACTATGTCCCTAAAATAGTAACCAAATTAGTACTATCTAGTAACCACATTGTACAAAACTTTAACTGTTTCTTAACATTACTTTTGGGGATATTAATTAATCATTATCTTGGTTCTATTTTATATCACATTATTTATTGTATGAACACTTGTTTAACAATGGCTGATCCTTCTTTGTCAAGTCAGACTTTATTTTTTAGGGTTGTGCAGAAATACAAAAATGTAGAAGTATTATTATTTCTTTTAAGTTTTATTTCAACCTTTAAATGTATATTAATTCTTCCATTCGCATAACTCACAAACTCGTTATAACAATTTCTGATTCATTTAACGGTAGATAAACGGTTTTCAACCAGTGCTAAAATACTCCCATAAATTAAAAATTAATCTCGTCTATAAATATTTTATGGTTCGATATTTTCGAGTATTGTGACTAAACCTCATGAGAAACCTCATAAGATCCTGTTTGAAGTAGGTACCGTAGTGTCGCATTACTCTCTTATACCAAGCGGTCAGCCGGTAACAATTATTATCCACTGACAAATAGGGTTGTCACGAAAAATTACTTTACGACCATTTTTCTAAAATGATATAATAATTCGTAATTTGAAAAAATATGCCCCGAAATTGTCGCTTTAAATTATAATGTAATGTTTTGTTTGTTTTCGTGTTGCGGATCGTATTGGCTTTTCAACAATCATTGTCAGAGGTATAATCACTTAATTGTAAAGACAACTTGTTATTGTATTTTCTGTAATCTATACTAATATTATCAAACTGAAGAGTTTGTTTGTTTGAACGCGCTAATCTCAGGAACGACTGAACCGATTTTGAAAATTCTTTCACTAATAGGAACCATGTTCATATATTTCCTTATAAGTTTGTGTGGTATCAATTAGATGTCACTGGACAATTAATCGACCTAATAGCTGTCTCAAGACTGCTCAAGATCGGGATGGTTGGCGTTCACTTAACGAGGTCTACGATCAGCAGTGAACGGCGATAGGCTGGTGGACTCGAATAGCCATCTCATAATGTAACAGGGCATCATATTGCCATTATCAGCAAAGTTTCAATGTCCTGTATTGAAAAACTCAAAAAAAAATAAGTCAATATTTTGTTGTCCGGTTAGGAAACCGCACCCTCATGGATTAGAGACCAAGCAAATGCCACTAAACCTATAAAGCATTAATATAACTATCATCGAGTGACAACCCTACAACAAATGTGTGAGTGTGAACCGAAGCGGGGCCGCACGTACATGTCACGGCCGCCAGCGATGTCGCATGTCGCGATGCACGTAAGTGTTCATTTCATCGACAGTCCGCAAGCATACCTTCATAAGCCATTACTACTAGGATCATGACTTTATGCCTAAAAGGTTGGCAGAGACGTAATTTGTGTAGGTACAAATTATGTTAGCATATTATGTAGAGAGCCTGCCATAATTCAGGCGATCGTATTTCTTATTCGGTTCACAGAACTAGTTTTACGCAGTATAGGGTTCACAAAATCACATCGAATACATAAAGTTCATTCAGAAAAGTGAACAACCTTCTTGGTGTGAACACGGCATGCACAAAAGTATTTAAAAATCGTCTTAATCACAATACTTAATATTCAAAACAAATCAATAGTATCAATAATCAGGGTAACAAAAAAATTTAATTGTCCATTACTCTTGGCTCTGCACTCATAAAATACTGTTTTTCCGGATTAAAATCCCAATAAATTTCGATTTAAATGCGTAAGGACCATGTAGTTTATTATAACTGAAGAGATTTTTGAAATTGATTTTAGCAGTTCTAGTGATGAACCGCTTCAAACAAATTAACACCTGAACTCTGTTTAACATTCGTTTATATTATGTAACACTTTTTTTACTAACCATTTTTTCCAGTATTCTGGGTACAACTTGGCTGTGGATAAAACGATTGCCATTATTTATTCTCGACTTAATTTGGTAGCATTGAACATTTTATAAATAAACATTGGTCGTCGTCTGTCGGACATATTCTTTGAATAAATTTTCATTTTATACTAATTATTATATTTTTGGCGCTATTGTAAAATTGATACGTAAAATATACATTACAAACATGCTTTAAAACTGGCTCAGTTGCTCAAATTTATACGTAACATAATAAATCGAGTACATGTATTCGTATAGTCAGTACAGCGTTTTTAAAACTTTTTCATGACACGACCCCTCTGGTATGAAAAAAAAATTTCGCAACCCTGGCCCTTATTTTTTTTTCATGTATTTGATTATGTTACAAATTTTCAACCCATACAATATTTTTTTATATACTGAGGTAGTTTTCGTGACATCTTGCGCACCCCCTATAGAGGCCTCGCGATCCCCCAGGGGGTTGCGACCCACACGTTGAAAAACACTGGTATAGTCGTTAGTAGTACCGCTATGGTTATAAATCGACGGTCTAATAGAACAAAGTCGTATATGCAAAATGTTAATTTTTCAGTAGAGCGCTTTGAAAGTCGTTAGTTTGTATTCATGTGCGAGTTAGTGCTATTTTCACACATTAGGCTCAAAGTTGTAACTGAATCCTTTAGATAATGTTTCCTTCATGTATAACTTGTGATTTTCACAATTGAATTAGACTTTCAAAGCGCTCAACTGAAAAACTAACATTTTGCATATACGATTTTGTTCTATGGGACCGTCGAAATATTCAATGCAATATACCTACGTCTATAGATCCGTCATTAATTTTGACGATGAAGTCTACGAGGACATGCCTACCTAGAAGACGAGTTAACTTATATACTACTTTCTATGGAAAGCTACAACTACCCAAGACAATAAGATGCCTTGTAACTTTTTGTAAGCAATAGGCTATCTACGCGCGTTGAACTCTTCTCGTTGTTCTGCATTACAGGACTCTCTGTAGAGTATGGAGTAGATTAATCTATACTAATACTAGCTATTGCCCGCGGCTCCGCCCGCGTTAAAAAGTTTTTCCGGGATAAAAGTCCCGCTTTATGTTTTCCCGGGATAAAAAGTAGCCTATGTGTTAATCCAGGACATGATCTACCCGTGGGCCAAATTTCATCGAAATCCGTTCAGTAGTTTTTGCGTAAAAGAGTAACAAACATCCATACATCCAAACATCCATACATTCTTACAAACTTTCGCCTTTATAATATTAGTAGGATTATAAAGAGGAATGATTTGATTGTTTGCATTGAATAGGCTCCGAAACTACTGGTCCAATTTGAAAAATTCTTTGACCATTATAAAGATACATTACCAGTGAGTAACTTAGGCTACTTTTTATCCCGGGGAAATATAAAGCGGGGTTTTTATGGCGCAAAAACTCATTCACGCGGGTGGAGCCGCGAGCAGAAGTCTTGCAATTAATATAAAAGAATATTAATAGAATGCAGGACGCTTGGGTGTATAGTATTACATAGATACATAGTACACAGGAATTCCCATGAGTATGGATACTTAGATATGTTATGTTAGTAGTTTTATACATGCACGTTTATGTTTCTTTTATTGCATTGAATGACGAGACAAGCATGCCGTTCGCATGATAGTAAGCGATATGACCACCCATAAACAGCAGCAACACCGTTCAGCACTTTGAGTAACACAGTACTGTGTGGCATTCCACTGCGCTCGTCATTCTGAGACACAAGATGTTAAGTCCCATTATGTCCAGTAGTTACACTGGCTACAATGCACTTCAAACCGAACAACAACAATGCATGCACACTCCTGCTTGGCGGTAGAAATAGACATTGCGGTGGTACCCACCCAGACGGACTCTCACATATGACCACCAGTAAAATGTGTCAATAAACGTTTCCGCCTTAATAATAATCTAAGTGAATCCGTCTCATAATGAAATACAATAGATTTATAAATTAATTATAACGTTCAAAGGAAGTGATGCTTTTATCACATTTGTTTTTAATAATAATTATCATATAAAATGTCAAGGAACTGCAATCGATAATAATTCCTGTTTAATAATAAGTGGAACAAATAAGTTCGGTAGTGATCAATACTTCAATTGTAATTTTAAAGCCTTTTGTATGAACGTGAATCACGAGTGAGTCATACAGTTACAGTTTGGAGCAGATAATTTCACAATTTACTGCTATGGTTTGTTAGTCATTGTTATTACGAATATGATATTATTTTGTGAAATTAAATATAATATAAAAGAGCTATTTCAGTGTGATTAGTGGCTGTTTCATCATAGATGAGAATTATTAATGTAAATATTTATTGACTTCCTCGGTGGCGTAGTTGTATTACGGTACGACTACAATGCTAAGGTCTCGGGTACGATCCCTAGGTCGGAGAAAGTGATATTGAGTTTTTATAATCAGTATCAGCCCAGAGTCTGGAATTTGTGCCCGGTATGACATCGTGGAACGGAATACGGACGGCGAAAAGTGAGTGCACTAATTGTGCCTCTATCCCTCCGAGGATAAAGAGCGAGAGAGTGTATGTAAAAAAAATACAATACATTTTTCGAAAATATTGTTTTACGTCTTTATGTCATTGTTATATGTCTCGTATTAGAATATATTAAGCGTTATTGTTATGTCCGATTTGTGAACCAATAAAAAAAAAACAAAAAAAAATGGCGTAGATTTCTTAAATGTATTCCGCACTGGCAAGAGCAGCGTCGGCCGTCCACCTGACGTGGACGGACGACTTGATAAAGGCCACAGGAACGCAGGAGGAGGAGGAAATATTTGGGGAAGGCCTATGTTCAGCAGTAGACGTCGTGTGGCTGATGATGATGATGATGATTCCACTTTGTTATCTAAACCTTATAAAGAATCAAAACATAAAGAACAATGAAAACATAAAGAAATTAAAAAATTGTTTGAATAGTTTATCTTTTTCGGAAATGTATTTGGCTGATAATCCCAATGTAGCTTATAATATCTTTATTGACACATTTACTATGTTTTATAAATTATGCTTTCCAGAACAAAGTGTAATAATAAATGTTATGAAAAAAACGAAATGGGTATCTCGCGGTATTAAACTATGTAGCAGAAAAAAACGTAAATTATTATGGCAATTTCGACATAGACCAAATTATTATAACAAAACTACTTTTATTGACTATTCAAAACGATTCAAAAAAATTATTCAACTAACACAAAGAGCACAAAATAACTTTACTATAAAAACTTCTACAAATGAGGCCAAAGCAACCTGGAAAATAATAAATCACTCAAAATCTAATAAACCACGATACATCATTAGAAAAATTAAAGTAAACAATGACATCATCACTAAACCTATGGATATTGCAAATGCATTTAACACATATTTTGTTGATAAAGTTATACCAGTAGCTAATTCTGGCAAAAAAGTTACTGCTTTAATTGAAAAGAGGTCAAACTCTTTTTTTATGACACCGTCTCTACCGATAGAAGTTAACAGAATAATAAGTTCTCTAAAAAATACAAATAGTGTTGGTCATGACGGCCTAACAACAAAAGTAGTCAAATCGGTTGCTGGAGAAATCAGTACGCATTTAAGTTACTTAATCAATCTTAGCATCGATAAAGGAATTTTCCCTGAAAAACTAAAGATATCAGTTGTAAAGCCATTATTTAAAAAAGAGAATAAAGAACCTATGAAAAACTACAGAACGATTGCTCTTTTAAGTATAATGTCTAAGATATTTGAAAAACACATATATAAACAATTATATACATATCTAGAAAAAACAATATACTGACGGACGAATAGAAAGGATTTCGTATTAATAAAACAATAAATATGGCTATTTACGATTTCATATATAGAGTTATTACAAGAGTAGATAGAAACATCCCCGTTAGTGCAATATTTTGTGATATGACGCAGGCATTTGACTATGTCTGTCACAATATCTTAATTGAAAAATTAGAAGCTTACGGTGTTCGTGGAATTGCATTAAGTCTATTAAGATCATACGTCACTAACAGAAAACAATATACGGAAATAACAACTATAAATAAACACACAAAATATGAAGAAACACATAAATCATCAGTACGTATCATAAAATATGGTGTACCTCAGGGTAGTGTTTTGGGACCTTTGTTATTTATTATATATATAAATGACCTACCCAAAAGTATTAACCAATATACAACACTCTTTGCAGATGACAGCGCCATAACGATACCTTGCATGAATAGGGAAACATATAACTCTGACATTAACAATTCTTTAATATCAATGATAACTTGGCTAGAAAACAATAATTTAATAATTAATCTTGACAAAACTAATATAATGCATTTCACACAAAGAGGATCTACTATGTCTAATCTTAATACACATTACAATAAAATAAGGATTAATGAAGTTGACAATGCCAAATTTTTAGGGGTAATAATAGATAAAAAATTTAATTGGCAAGCACACACGGAAGCATTAATAAAAAAGATTAGTATCGCCACTTATGCAATACTTAAACTAGTTCCTGTAATAAATGTTGATGCTCTTCTTACGGCATACCATGGATTAGTTTCCTCGGATCTTAGATATGGTGTTATATTTTGGGGTAACTCGACAAACAAAGAATTAATATTCAAGGCACGAAAACGATGCTTAAGAACCATGTTTAAATTAAAAGTTACCGACAGTTGTAAAACATACTTTCAAAACTTTAAAATTTTAACGCTTCCTTCCATTTACATACTTGAAAGTGCAATATTTGTAAGAACCAACCCCAATTTATTTAGACGAATGTCTGATGTAGTCATTCGAAATAGACGGGATAACAGTAAACTCTATCTGCACTCATCCAAAACCGCTTTAATGAGTAACAGCATATTCTGTATGGCTCCTAAAATATTTAATAAAATTCCAAGACCTTGGAGAGAACAAAATACTGAAATATTTCAAAAAAAACTAAAAACATTTCTTGCAACACTGCTGAGCACGGGCCTCCTATACTACTGGGTGGGTTAAGGCCTTAGTCTACCATGCTGGCCTAGTGCGGGTTGGTAGACTTCACATATCTTCGTGATTCATATAGAGAATTCTCGGGTATGTAAGTCTATTTCTTACTATCACAAAAAGCAAGAAAAAAAAAAATTAACAATAAAAATTACCGCATGTGAACACCACTAAAATCCGAAAAAATATTCAACATTACCTATACATTATTATACTGATTACAAATGTTGGAGTCGGTGAGTAATTAAAATTGCTAGCTAAGCCAGATAAATACAACTGTATTTAATTTTAATTAGTCACCGACTCCAAAATTGGTAATCAGTATACGTATGGGTATTGTTAAATTATTTTTGGTTTTTAGTTTTTTTGTATTTAATTTAAATTAGTCACCGACTCCAAATTGGTAATCAGTATACGTATAGGTATTGTTAAATTATTTTTGGGTTTTTAGTTTTTTTTTTTCATCATAATATTGGCACTACAATTTTTATTATTCATGTTACTTTAAAATTCAAAATCTTTTGTTGCTTTGTATTCTTGAATATAACATTTATATTACATTTACTTAAACATAACTCGTGTGCTCACAATAATTATAATTTCAAAATGTAATCAGTGAGAAATGTTGTGCTTAACATGTATTATTATTTTTTATTTTTATATTGCATTGAATGACGAGACGAGCATGCCGTTCGCCTGATGGTAAGCGATACGACCACCCATAAACAGTAACACCATTGAGCACCTTGAGTTACAAAGTACTGTGTGGCCTTCCACTGCGCTCGTCATTCAGACATAACGTGTTAAGTCTCATTATGTCCAGTAGTTACACTGGCTGGAATGTCCTTCAAACCGAAACACACCAAGGCATGCGCACTGTGCTTGGCGGTAGAAATAGACATTACGGTGGTACCCACCCAGATGGCCTCTTACATATGAGAGACCTAACACCAGTAAATAATGGAAATTTTGATTAAGCACGCTGTACTAATATATGTTAATGTTTGTTATCCGTTTTTTAATAAATAAAAAGATAGAAAAGAATCGATCGGTATGTTAGTGGGATAGAATGAACGATCGATCATCTAAGGATGGTCTGTAATGGTAATTAGTCTCATGCTATAGTGTGTTTATAAATTTACAGACAAGTGGAACAAATAATCAAGTGTTTTCCTGCATTGGGGCCTACCAGGCTCACAAACATTTTAAATGCACGTCACGCCTCGGAGCTGTTATTATAAGTAGTGAACACTTATGTATTTAATGATCCATCCTATGACGAACATTGATTTTGTAATTGTTTAAAACAAGTTTATAAGTAGACACGTTTGACCAGTTCCGAATTTATATGTAAATATCCCATTTATACTTCAATTCTACAAGAAATTTTACGAATATTCGAGATAATATTATTTAAAAATACGTACCTTATATTAATATGTACCTCTGACCGCAAAAATATTCAACGGTTTTGTAGAGACTTCGAAGCGACAATAGCCTAGTTAGGAGTGGAACGGACTGCCAAGACGAATGTCCGCGGGTTCACTACCCAAGGGTAGGCACCTCAGACTTTTCTAAAAAGTTATGTATGTATTCTTTGTAAATTATCGCTTGCTTCAACGATGAAGGAAAAACATCGTGAGGAAACCTGCATACCTGAGAAGTTCTCCATAAGAATTTCCAATATGTGAAGTCTGCCAACCCGCTCTAGATCAGCGTAGTGGACTAAGGCCTAACCCCTTGCATTAATAGAATATATAAGCCTCAGCGTGGTCGCTTAAATTTAAGGGTTGCGAGCGCCTTCTGCGTTCACCCAAAAGACCGGTGTTCTTGTATAAGCCGACCCTCGTCAGGCTAACAAGAGTTTAGTCAGGGACAAAAAAAAAAAAAAAAGAGAATAGAAGAGGCCCGTACTCAGCAGATGACAGTATATAAAACGGGTCAGTTATTTTTAATCATGGAATAAAAATAAATGATACTCTCACATTTACAATTTTGTGAAAGGACACGTAGAACAAGAATACGTTGGTAAAAACTAACAAAGCCAACGTTACAATTCGAATGTGGAATGCTAATGCTGAAAAGTACACTTTAGTCAATACGAAAACGAGAAAGAGGTATTGGCGGCACGTTCTCTTTATCTCTCTCGCACTCTTTGACAATGACCACTTGACAGCCAGTAACAATAGTCAATAATAATGACAATAACATCTACAGCCTAGTTGAGACTGCATTAGTATGTTAGTCGAGTAGTAAGTAATTTAGTATTGAAATAAAAATATTATGCAGATTTTATCGCTGTTTTATAAATTATATTTTCTCTTGACGTTTTGAACACTTTGCTGGCTTCATGGTCACTGGGTGGACTGAGGTGATGGTTGTCCAAAAAATTTAGTAATTTAGAAACTAAATGTGTCTGAAAGCCAAAATGTTTGTAGTAACTAATATTTTAGATACTATTAATTGCTTTATTGCTTGGAACTTATCGAATTAAAACCAACATGTAAATAAATTAACGCGAATTCTTAAATGCAGAACTTCAATAACTGTAACATACTTGAATCCAGTATTCATAATTGGTCGAAAATATTTCTTGGATCGATTACACCCATATGAAGAAAACCATATTTTTTTACCTTTCTTCTTTTTTATCGAGTATTCTTTAATCAAGATTTGTTTACTATTTAGAATGACAATTATTTCTCAACTTACTGGCTTATACGCAAGCAATGACATTGGTTACGTTGCCTAATCCGCAATTGCAGACGAATACATTATTCTTCGTAGCTATTGAAAAACCGTTTAGAAATGTACAGTCACAAATATTTGAATAAATAAAAATACTAATTATTTGTACCTGTAAAGTAGCCGCCAAGTTATTTTTTTTTCGTTAACCAATACAGTGTTAAGTGTATATCATTGAAGAAACGAAAATCGTGAGGCATAAGTTACATACGTGATTTAAAGGTTTGAATTTTTTCACCTATTTTTGTGGCTGACTATACCTACTGACTGAACTTTGGCAACTGTATACTTAAATTTTGTAAAGTTACAAAACTGACTGCCTCAGTGGCGTAGTTGTATTGCATACGCGTTACGACTACGACTTGCGCGCTGAGGTATTGGGTTCAAATCCCGGGTCGGGCCAAAAAAAATTTTGTGACTGGGTTTTTCCATCTTAAAAAAAAATTCTCAGTCGCAGCTCGGAGTCAGGAAGTTGGCAGTGTGATACCCCCGTGCCTCGGACAGCACGTAAAGCCGTTGGTCCTGCGCCTGATCCCTCTCCGGTCATGTCGGATTGCCGTTTCACCGGACTATGAGAGTAAAGGAATAGCGAGTGCACCTGTGTATTGCACACACACTTGTGCACTATAATATCTCCTGCTTACCTGACTGATCTCCGTTGAGATTGGCCGCCGCGGCCGAATCCGGCTAGGAGGATTTCAAAGTTACAAGTCACACAGCGGCAGAAGGTCTAAAACAAGTTAATGGTTCTCCCATTTATGGACTCTTTTACTTTTTTATGTTTCCACTTTTATTTATTTTGTTGTAACAGGAAAACAAACAGTACAATTATATATATAAAATTAATATAGTAAAACTAGTATATTGACCAGTAAAGTTTTCACAAAATTTACTTCTATTCACATCGGCTAAGGGACAATAGTAGTAGTTTTTTGGGGTTTCGTACCACAAAAGAAAATAAGGTGCCCTTTTAGGATCACTTTGTTGTCAGTCTGTCTGCCTGTCAAGACCCTTTTTCTCAGGAACGCGTATAGATATCAAGTTGAAATTTTTATCGAATACTCGAGCGTAAAGTCTCTTTTAGCCATGAAAAAATGAAACTTGTAAGCCAACGCGATCAAAAGATATGACCGTTTATGTCACATATTTTGCAATTTCGCAAGGGAATCATAACCTATAGGGTACTTCCCGTCGTCCTCGAAACATGAAATTTGGCAAGAAGCCAGGTTTTACAGCACGTGTAAAGGAATCATCTGAAAACTGTAAATATGTGTACTTTAATAACAAAAAAAAAGGAAACTACAAACTTTTTCAAATTAGAATCATTTATTAATTCTTATATAAAATAAAGTATATAAAATCCATATACTAAAACAATGCTTTACAACTCGTATGTTAGATCTACCCTAGAATACTGTAGTACATTCTGGTCTCCCTATTACACAGTCTATCAACTTCACATTGAACGCATACAAAAAACGTTTACAAGACATCTCGCGTTCTATGACAGTAAGTCACACATAAAACTTTATTCCTATACTGACAGCTTAAAATATTTCAATATGATTAGTTTGAATGATAGAAGGAAACTTCTAGACATGTCATCCTACTAATATTATAAAGGCGAAAGTTTGTAAGAATGTATGGATGTATGGATGTTTGTTCCTCTTTCACGCAAAAACTACTCAACGGATTTCGATGAAATTTGGCACACGGGTAGTTCATGTCCTGGATTAACACATAGGCTACTATTTATCCCGGGGAAATATAAACCGGGACTTTTATCCCGGAAAAACTATGTAACGCGGACGGAGCCATGGGTAAAAGCTAGTTATTGTATAAAATTTTAGGGAATTATATCGATAGCCCACCGTTATTGGAAGCCATAAAAATATGCGTACCCAGCCGCCTGCCGAGGCAGCCTTTCTGTCTGTTGTGTCCACCACTAGCTAGAACTAATCTCAAATATAATTCTGTAATAATCAGATTGTCTCGATCTTACAATTCTCTCGGACAGTCTATAGATGTACCTATTCAGCAACTTCTTTCTTCATTGGCAACTTTTCGGACTCAGGTTTTAAAGGTTATAAATGACGTTGACAATCATTGATCCCACTCACACTTGTTATTGTTGCATATTTTGAAGTTAAATAAGTATTTCCATTCAGTGCCTGCTGTGATGCCTGAAGGTAATGCCTTTAACACGTGTTTTACTTGAATGTTCATTTAGTTATAAGTTTTATTGTAAATACCACTGGATGTCCTCATAAAATAAAAAAAATAAAAACTTAATTCTGGCGTACTATTGAACTTATATACTTAGATACCTTGCCTACTAGTTTGTACGGAACTCTCGGTACGCGAGTCCAACTCGCACTTGACCAGTTTTTTAAATACAACAGTTTTTACTTTATATTGCACCGGTCACCATGACGTCAGAGTTAGATAACTCGTTTAGCACAAGAAAGTATGGCGTCAGTTATGGTCCAAGGATGTAAGGATGTCGTCACAAAGCACTCGTACACGGATGTAACATTGTATAACTTGTTCATATTGGGTAAAGAGCGCATAACTCGCTCTCTGTAGGGTTATTGCTGTAATGGTCTTTAATTATCAAAATACAGAGATGCAATATACATTTTGCGATCAAATATCGAAATTAAAAAAAAAGGAAATAGTCTCACATTTTTCAGAGAAATCAGTATACATAAAAAAGATCATACCGACATACGAATTGAGAACCTTCTTTTTTGAAAGTCTGTTAAATAGATAACAACGGTTGTTATATCTATCTTTGGTTTGTTACAAGTAAGATTTACAAATACAGCACTAAACTATACAATAATAAATAACATAATAATGTACGAATGTAAATAAACGAAAATGGAAATAAAACATAATATCTAAATATTAATTGACCTAGATTGGACTTTGATTCGTACGACACTATAACCATTATAAAATTTTCAATTTAGTCTTGCTCAGGGAAATAAATTTGAAAGCATTATCTATTGGAAGGGCAAAATAATTTGAATAGTCTGTACAGCCCTGTGTTTATAAAGAGTGCAAAAAAATCTAATGTTACTTGCCCATCCTGTCGAAGCTTGGCCTTTAATGTTGGTTTAGAATTTGATACGACAGAGGTGACTTTGAGTTCAGTATATTTTTAATAACCAGATATGTAATTGTGCCTTATTATATTGTAGATAGCCTCAGAAAAAAGGCTTTGGTTTGTCTGCTTTTCATCATGAATAATGTTTTCGTAACAGCAACTTAGCAAGGACAACCCTTTTTTCGCGGCAGAGAAACACTCCGGGGGGGGGGGGGGGTTGAGTGGAAAGGTTATGTTGGTTTCACTTGTCTCAATGTCGGCAGTCGGGAGTATAGCATCATCCGAGCGAGAGTTGGAACTAGTAGCAACACCTTCCAGCACCTTGAGTTAAAGTACTGTGCGGTATTCCTCTGCGCTCGTGATCTTGAGACGTAAGATCTTAAGTCTCATTGTGTCCAGTAGTTACACTGGCAAAATATTATGAGACATTATATTATTTACAGACTAACGAGCATTCACGAAAAAAATTAAATTAAATAAACCCCGACACAAAAAATCTCTAAAAATTAAAATAATAATAGTGTCTTTGTCGTTTAAGTACCTAGGAATATTCTGACCTAAGCGTCCTCACGTTGGAGGACCGAACTCCGGACCAGGGACATGAAAATACTTCTTTAGCGGTATAAATTTTAATTTAATTTTTATTTCTAACTTTTTAAATTACTTTATTCTCCATCATGGAGCCTTGATAATCAAATATCTACCTATCACCTACTCGTTGAGCCCATCCTTATGAGCCCAAACACACTATATCTGCTATAGGTTGCTAAGGAGTTGGGTATCCCGCAGACTACTTGATGCCACAGCATCAGCTCATGTTTACAAATATATTGAATGTCAGAGTACACCAAATTTAAAGTCAATCGGATTTTTTAAGTTGGAAATGAGCTGATAATCCTCAAACGCCTGAACAGATCTTCATAAATTATAGCTAAGAACCATCGCAGTCACATCAGCTTTTAAACAAAAAAAACTGCGTCCAAATCGGTCCATTAGTTTGAGAGCTACGATGCCACAGACAGACATACAGATACACAGATACACACCCTAAACTTATAACACCCCTCTTTTTTGTCGGGGATTAAAAATAATATTTGCCGACAATACGAATTCGAATTGTGGTGGTATTTAAAAAAAAACAGATTTAAGGAGATTGCAATTAAACGTCTATTGCGGATTTTATCGCGTTTTTTTATTGCACATTTCCGCGATTAAGTTCGTAGTCGTAGTTTAATTTCAATGTCTAACATTCGCATAAACGTAAGAAATCATTTTGATTTAAGGAGCTTTTTCCTAAGCTCACGATTATGCCTTCAAGCAAGTTGAAGGGCCTAAAAGCGTTTACCCAAAGACTAGTGCGATTGAATAAACCCGCTCGCGTCAGATATCATGCGATAGATTATCATCACCAGCCACATAAATTTCAGTGCTGAACATAGGCCTGCCATAAGAATTTCCAGACGGATCTGTCAAAAGCGGCGAATCCAAAGTGTTTCTGCGACTTCGTCTTTATCTTCGTGGTCTTTATCGACAGATCGGCTATGTCGCTACATGCATCCGCTTACTATCCAGAATGGAGGATCTCTAGTCTAATTTTTCACTGACCTCGAATCAAGTCCGGTTTCTGTCAGATATTACTTATAAAAAATATTTTCGAGTCTACGAGAAACGCCTTATCTACTGGAATTATTTATGTAGTTCATTATTGTCTGCTTCCTACATTTTGTACGTGCTGTCTCTACATCGTTAGTTTTTTAAACTGGTAATAAAACCGCATTTTCAACGCAGTCATACAGTGTTGAAAGCTTGTGAGGTTATCTCGACCGTGTTATTTTCTTACTAATATAATAAATGCGAACTTTGTCAAGATTTTTGGATATTTGTTTTACTTCTAATGCCGAAATAGTACATAATAAGAGCAACACTTTGTGATACACTACACATAGTAGAAGTGGTGACACACTTACTAGCCGTAAAGCCCAATTATTTATTGTATTTTAATACCCAATCACAAAATAATAATCATATTTATATTTAAGTCTTAAAATTACAACATCATAAGTAAAACGCGCGTTTCATTGGTTAAATAATCTAAAGGCCCAGTTGGATTGAAATTGCATTGAAATGCGTGTTACCATTTTTTAAGCAGATACAGTATAAAATTAATGCTAGGGCCTTACGCCAGCGCCATTCTTTAACTTTTTATTGCAATACATAACTTAATCCAATTATCATAAAAATCATTTTAATTCTATACACTATTTCGCAAATATACGCAATAATAAGCATACATTGGCATATTCTGCGAAACGTGTGAATACCATAGGTTTTGAAACAACAATGTATTTTATGAATTTGAGTGCGCATTTAATGGCTACTTACGGTTCACAGAAATTTATGGTCGTCTATAATTCAATGTTCTGTCACGTTTTCGAGGTTTGTTGTATTTAGTAGAAGGGATTTCGAGGTGCCATACGTGTATAGAGTGTGAGGTGAAGATAAATAGTCTTTTTTTAAATCGGAGAAAGAAAATTATGTTCGTTTCGGAAACGAATAATTAGTGACTGAAAAGACACTGATATTAATAAATGAAGAATTTTGCTGAAACTCTGATGAAGTGTATTTTTGTTGTACAAATATTTTATGATTGCAGAAGGTAGTGTTTTCTTTATTTGGATCTTGGGTGTGGCTTAAAAAATATCTCAATCTAATGTTATCGTTAGAGAATTGTTGAGAAGTCTCATGGTTATAATTAAAAAACCGGACAAGTGAGAGTTGGACTCGCGTACCGAGTGTTCTGTAAGACTTGTAAGTAAGGTATCTAAGTATATAAGTTCAATAGTGCGCCAAAATTATTATAATTTATATATTAATCAATTTTAAAAAGTTTAAAAATTAGCTTTTTTTAAAGTATTAAAGTACATATTTATAGTTTTCAGGATTCTCCCTTTACATATACTGTAAAACCTTGCTTCTTGATAGATCTAGGGCAACGGAAAGTACCCTATAGGTTTTGATTCCCTTGCGACCGCAAAATATGCTACATAAACGGTCGTAATATCTTTTGATCGCTTTGACTTACAAGCTTGATTTTTTCACGACTGAAAGAGATCGTAGAGTTAGAGCCGAGTATTTGATATAAATTTTAACTTGATATGGCTACGCTTTCCTGAGAAATATGGTCTTGAAAGATAGACAGACAGACGGACAAAAAGTAATCCTATAAGGGTTCCTTTCCTTTGCTTTTGAGGTGTGGAACCCCAAAGAAAAAAAACGATTTCTAAGTATTTTTTTTGTAATTAAAAAGAAATCCATGAAGAATCGTTCATACATATGTAATTTTGTAGTAAAACCAAAATGCAAGAATTTTTGACATGGGCTTTTTTCAATCTCTACATTTCTGTTTATTATTTTCTACCTATTTTAGGAATATACAAGTTTAGTTTAAATTTAAATGATATAGCATTTATCTTAAGTCGTAGATACATCTGCATTATTACACTAGTAACTATAAACAATACGTGTATTGTTTAACAGTGGAAAAGTTTTTCCAAAAATATATTGTATTGACACCGTTATTCAGCACGTTTATTGTCCGTTACAGAAAACGTGACATACATGTATGTATTTAAGGCGTATTTACACGATGCGTGGACGAAAGTACTTATCCAGAAAAAAATATTACATTTAATTCGGAATCTATGACTAATGCTACTACTCAAAGTGATGTGCCTTATAGTTCCTTCAATTAAGGGCATTTCTGAGTAAACACTAATCCCATAATATAATATAACGCGACCAAAAAATCAGCAAACAAAAACAGAAGAGTGCATTCAGCGTTAACTGTATACGATAGCGGATAACAATTACTTGAACGTTGTGGAATAAGCCCTTAGTCACGTACATACTGGTAGTAGGTCTCTTCAATGCGAAGGGCCGTCTGGGTATGTACCATCGCAGTGTGTTGTGAATATAGAAAAATACCAGGTTCTGACGTCACCAAGCGCCATCGGCCATAACGCTGCCTGCGTGCAAAAGAGACAGCGCGATATCCCCGCCACGCCCCTACTTTTACTCACAAGAATATTTCAAAATTGAATAACTGCTTTATTTTTCAATCGATTATGATGTCGATTTCACAGAAGAATTTCTTTCTCGTATTATTTTTTGTTACATCTAAAATAATGTACAAAATCAAACATTATAAACTACCCTATTACTGGGCATTACGAAACTTAAACTCTAAAGTCTCATGGTGACAAGCGCAGTGAAGTGCCACGCAGTACTTTGTAATTAAAAATTCTGTATGGTTCTGATACTGTTTATTGTTGTATCGCTTACCATTAGGCGAACGGCATGCTCGTCTCATCAAGCTGTCGCTTAGTTCGTTCAAAACCATTATAAGTACCACCTATTTTTGAAATGAAAATATAATGTGATAGTACTTTCAATTCTAGAATGTGCAGCGATGTATTGTCGATGCAATTCGACATGTGTATTACACGATTGGAAAATTTTTAATTTTAGCCAACAAAACTTCAATATTACGCGGTTTTCTTCGTAATATTTTATGTTTCTTTTCAGACTCTACACAATAAGGTTACCAGAAAACCGAGGCATTCGTCACACTGTTTGTTCAGCTTGCTTTCTGTAAAACAACAACTTATGAATAATACTTAAATCGCTCTTTATTGTATGAGACTCCAGTGTATTATCGACGTTTGGTATATATCATACGTTTGCTAGAACTGTTTTTATCACCAATAATTCAACCCGCCATACAATGGCGTTCACGACGCTCGCTTTAATTGTTACGTTTATGGCCATCACAACCGGTAAGTGATTTTATATTTGCTCTACATTAAATCATGACGTGTTGAGACATCGGAATTCTTGATTACTTAATTTAAACAGTGCTGTAGATTACGAGAAGGTTCAGACATGTCTAAGTAAATTTGTAACACCAGAGGCCGCGGGCTCAATCAGGTTTAAATGTCTGTTCGTATATTGTTTAGAACTGAGTGCTATGGAACCAAAAGTCTTACTGACTGGTTGATTGTTGTTTACTTGCAATTTGTAATAATTATATATTTAAAAAAAAAATTGACAAGAAATACCCACGCTGAGTTTCTTGTTGCTTCTTCTCAGGTCAGTGGGCTTTTCCGAAGCACCGGTAGAATCTTATAGTTTAAAATAATTTGTTAAAAATGACGTGTAAAAGTGCCCCTAGGGGCCTAATTACGTAATAAATTATTTGAATTTGAATTCATTTTGTGTGGAGTAGTTACCCCACATTAGAAAAATTAGAAATTTTTTGATTAGAAGTTTAATGCCACTCAAAAATGATTTTTCCTTATTACTAATGATATATTTTGTACTAGGCGTTGCTCGCGGCTTTACCCGCGTGAAAAATCTTTCCCGCTTACTATGTTTTAGGGCAGCGCCATGCACTTGATGAATCAAATTAAAAATATCTATTATTTCCCATGGTAGCTAATAACCGGGGTAAAAAGTACCCTATATGTTAATCCAGGACATGAACTACCCGTATGCCAAATTTCATCCAAATCCGTTTAGTTGTTTCTGCGTTTACGTCTAACAGACATTTTCACAAGCTTTCGCATTTATATATAATAATATATAAATATAAATAAAGTAGTAATATATAAATATATAAATATATATAAAGTAGTAATATTATTTATGTCAAATTTGTTTAAAATTTCGTTAGTTTTCTTCAATGATAGGTGATTACCTACAAATAAGCTCTTAAAACATAAACGAGTAGCCAAAAATATTTTGGGTTAAAGAAAGGTGATGAAGGCTGCCCAATGAAGCTCTATTTCGTGAAGAACCTAGGAACATTTAGAAAACTTGGTCGTACGTAGAATATTTTAATATTAAAATTACAAGAATTTTTACTCTGTACTTAATTTTCTTGTTGTAAAATGGAGAAAAGTTATTGCGTAGCGTTCAGCGACGCCATTTGTGCAAATATTTCGAGAATGTTACATAGTACGCAATTAAACAAGAATAAAAAAAGACTGTATCGGACTTGATGTGAATTGTTTTAAATATTATGAAATACAAAATTTTTCTCGCAAGTTCACCTGAGGTAACATATTTCATAACAATTAGATACGGATAAAAGTAACGTATATATGAACTACTACTAACTACTAGGACTAATATCTAAACCCTCTTCGTAGTAGAGGAGGCCCGTGCCCAGCAGTGGGACAGTATATAATACTGGGCTGGTGTTGTTGATATATTATCCAGCTCTTTTTTATCTATGTGACAAATTCTATCCAAATCTACTTAGCTGTTTGTTAATTTACTTCAAATCAAAAAATCAAATATCTTCCAAAACTTTTGTATTTGTCATATTTGTAAAATAGGTTGTCAAATATACTTATACATTGTGGTCCATAAATGGCTTAAAGGATGGGCAGATACACACACACACACACACACACACACTCACCGCGCCGCGCCGTTTTATCTCCGAAGGCGTGGGCAAAGGCGCAACTAAATCCACCCACTTTTTGCCGTGCGTATTCCGTCCCATGATGTGATGGACATCCGGGCTGATGCTGAATAGACATCCAATATCACTTACTCGACCCGGGGATCGAACCCGAGACCTCTGCGTTGCAGTCGTACCGTAATACAACTACGCCACCGAGGCAAAGAGGCAGATATGCAACGATTTCCTTTTTCCTACCAATCTATTTCATTCTAGTAGGCGAGCCCATCGTCAAATTGAACACAATACCAATCCATTGGAAACTCATTCTCAATTCAAATAAAAGACTAAATGGTTTTAAAGCCTTAATTTCGTTTCTTTCATAAGAAGTCAAGTATGAAACAAAACGACCATTGTTACATTTTTATTTAATTGCATTTTTTTTTTATTTAAACGTATATTATAAAGAGGAAAAGCTTGAGAATTTTTTTGTAGGTTTATAGAAGCTACTAAACAAATTTTGTAAATTCTCTCACTAATAGGAGGCTCCATTACCCCTGAGTGCTGTAGGCTATTTTATATCCCGAAAAAATATATAATGCGCCTTTTATCCGTTTTTTTTTCACGTGGGCAGAGCCGCGACAAAAAGCTAGTGTACTATTAAATTGTTTACTATGACAATAGCGGAATTTGTTGAAGCTTCCTAATATTATAAATGGGAAGGTTTGTGACCATGTTTGGATGTTTTAAGAAGTGAACTCAGAATTTCGATTGTATTTGGACATAGATCAGGTTTATTGGTCTTTGTATTTGGATGAAATTCAACAAATAGATAGACAATGTTCTGGATTTACATACAACATACGTTTTATTAGGGAAACGTTTATAGAGGAACTTTCATTCCATGAAAGATCTGTCTCGTGTGAGCAACACTAAGAGTCTATTTCACCACATGTTGATTAAGTCCCTGATAACCTTTTCTGAACTTATCCGCCATATAAACTACAACTTTTGGTTTCACAGGTCTCGAATAGAAATATCTGGCGGCACAAGCCACTAGTAATCTGTCATATTTATTTTTTAGATAGCGTTATATGTTAAATAGTTCTCTGGAACTTTATCAGAAACTGGCCCTTAGTGTTTAATTCTTTATAATATTTCCTTATATTAGTGTCTTTCGACTCTGGTAATAATTTTTCATGAAAAGGCCCCAGCTCTGCACCAGAATGTAGATTGTAGTAAAATCTGACAAAATTTTCATGTTTAACCTTCATATGTCCTTATAATAATGAATAGACTCGTTTCTTAAAATTTACAATGGAACTGAAATCGGCAAATCTCTTTGCTTTTCAACCGTATGTCCTAGTTTGTCATGTTAATTTCGAATTGTAATTGTTTAAAATTTTCCATGATGAAGTCATAACTTTACTGATTTTTTCTGTCAGCCGCGATTTTTGGAGAGGCAGACTACAATCGTTTTCCAAGGTAAGAAATAACTTTACTCTCCTTTAGATAATATGTAAGTACCTTCAAGTTATAATGATTACATTGTCGCAATTATCAATAAAGTTGTTATTTACACAATTAATATAAATTACACATTTAAATAGAATTTTAAGAGTTCTTGCACAGGCTAATATGTTGGCGAAAACTCTGCATTACGAACATTACGAACGAACAATTGCTGAAGTTACTAAAACAACTGTCAGTTTTATACTGTAGGGTTTCTTAGCAACTTGACAGCGTCTGCGTTGCGCCTAATACTTTAACGCAAAGACTAATGAAATCCCATTGGTTACAGATACGTGCCGAGGGTAAGTAGCCTGAAATACACACGCATTAATAGTTCGTCTTTGTACACATACATACATCTCTTTATTTGCAGAACCCTTACCCTTTTAATCCCTTTGCTTTCCTCAATTTCGGGCATGAGATGCCTCAGATGCCCCGGATGCCTATGATACCCATGATGCAGATACCACATAATATACGTTTTCCGACCGAGGAAGATATCCTGAAAACGAAGCCGTTGCCGGGCCAATCTTATAGTGGAGTATTCGCTAGCAGTAACAATGGAAAAAAGAAGGTTGCTGTCAACATCGACGGTCATGTTTTTGAGGAAACACGTAAGTTTTTTTTTATGTGGGCTTAGCAATGTGAACGCACTGCACGTGGTGGTAAGTTAAGAGGCATCCAGCAAATTATGGCCAGCTTGTAAAAATACATAATAAATAATAATAACATTCTCGTATTTTATACTGCTCACTGCTGAGCATAGGCCTCCTCTACCTCTGAGAGAGTTTAAGCCTTAATCCACCACGCTGGACTAGTTCAGGTTGCCAGACTTCACATATCCCAAATTTATTTTTTCGGAGAATTCTCAAGTATTTAGATTTCTTATGATGTTTTTCGTCATCGTTAAATGCAATGCAATCAGCCTTGTATCAAATACTGCCCATTGCTTAGCAGGGGCCTCCTCTACTACTGAGAGGAGTTAGGCATTAGTCCACCACTCTGGCCTAGTGCGGGTTGGCAGACTTCAAATTCCTTCGAAATTCTTATGAAGAATTCTCAGGTATGTAGGTTTCCTCATGATGTTTTCCTTCACCGTTAAAGCGAACGATAATTGATAAACAATACACACGTAACTTCAAAAAGTCAGAGGTGTGTGCCTTGGGTTTTGAACCTGTAGACAGAATGTAGTATCTAATTATTTCCCTTTTTCAGTTGGCGATCAAGATACTCCTGTAGAAGCTGATAAAGAAACAGGTGCGTAAAATTATTGTTGATTTCGTTTTGGTAAATGAAAGAACTCTTTACTCGAGCGTTTTCTTTTGTAATCCTTTATAATTTATTAATTATATTTTTAGTACCTAACTCCTTGAGGTGCCATGTCCAAACTGATATGTATCGAAAATGGTGATAGGCAATCTAGCTTTTTTTTAACACGTGGA
The DNA here is from genome assembly GCA_949316025.1 of Lapara coniferarum. NCBI lineage: Eukaryota > Metazoa > Arthropoda > Insecta > Lepidoptera > Sphingidae > Lapara > Lapara coniferarum. The sequence goes on from OX438919.1 coordinate 17,029,226, forward strand.
AATCCATTTACGGATTTCTGCCGGACTCACCGGTTCACACCGGCCTACCGACTAAAACCCCGCTATTCTACTCTCTGTCCTTTATATCGAAGTTCGCGGGGTGTGCATGTGCATGCAACCGCTACCTTCGCAGGATTCAGCTCTTGTACAGAGTCTCTCGCCGTTCAAGGAATGAGGCCTTGGTTGGATCACGGGCGTGCATGCATGGAAGCAGCACGCTAGACGCTTAGGCATTATTTGCCACCTATAGACCCGCTTAGGGTAGGCAATCTACCTGGGTTTTCCTTGTCTATACTTAAAGTAAATTATGCCCGCAGGTCAGATACAAGCAACAGTATAAATGCATCGTGGTCTTCTGGTTTGAAGGACATTGTAGCCTGCGTAAATACCGGGCATTATGAGACTTAACATCTTATGTCTCAGGGTGATGGTGGTATGCCACGCACTACTTTGATATTCAAAGTCCTGTATGGTGTTAATACATTTTATGGGCGGTCGTTTCTCTTACCATGACGTGAGCGCCATTGTCGACTCGTTCACCAATGATTTGGACCGCAGACCACGGCATTGAAAAAATAACATCCATTGACTTGAAAATGTTGACCATATCCGATTTCTGTGCTTTAAATATTCAGTTTCTATTCAGGCAATAACATCGTCTTTGTCAGATTTACAGGTCTTCGTCATCTTCGTTAAGTACTTCAGATCATTAAAACTATAGTGTACTTCTTGCTAACTCTTTATCTAGAAAATAATATGTATGAGCTTCATTGGCAATATATAATTGAAAAAGCGATAACTTTAAAATCTCTTATTAAGAATTAAATTAGGCGATTATTTTTCTGTACATGAATAGCAAAATAGTTATCTAGGCAGGTATGTTGAAGTCCCATAAAAGAGACGAGGGAGATTCAAATAATATTTTAAGTCGTTTCGGACGATATAAAAATAAACCTTTTTATATTAATTATCATGTCTTTGACTGCGTAGTATTATTCAGTATTCTATGTTATGACTTAAAAAAATGTTTGTCCTTGCAATATATTAACCCATATTTTCTTTGTTTCAGTGCAATGATCCTCTTAGACCATAGAAGATATATTTACACACATAATACATTAATTACACAATACATATTTTCACTTAATATTCATTATATACATAAAATGGATCACTTTGTACTATAAGGACAGGTAACATTATGAAACAAAGACGAACTATGAATTTTACACAAAGAATTCACTCTTATTAAAAAGTTAACTAACTAATGTGTTTTTACAGATGCACATGAAGGCTCGCGAAATGCCAATGGTAAATGTAACTTAATATCATTGAACAATAAACACTTACTTAATATGATCCATTTGAAATAAGACATGCTTACTTTTAGCTAAATAAAAAAAAGGTTTTTTTATAAATGTAAATAAATTTACTGTTAAATTATTACAATTTTAGATGAGTAATTTAATCTGGGAATTTATGTTAATAATGGCGACATATTTTCATATCTAATTAGTTAGGTCGGAAGGCTAATTGAATTAAGCAACATTATTTTTGATTGAAACTAGGTTCAATGAACGAAAGAAAGTGCGCTGATTCTAGATATGTATTATATAACGAAATATCGTAAAAATGGCGCTTAAGTCAAATAACCTGCTAACCCTTGATATAGTATCGACTAACGAGAGGTTATCCCTTGCCTATCGACACAATTATTCCGGCCTGTTCGAATGTTTTGAAACCAGATATATACCCCACACTTACACAGGCCACTATTTTACACCTTATGTATGATGGTCGCTATCTAGGCCAATTCAATGATGATTAATGAAAAGTATTGTTCTGCAGTTCGATATGCCCCATTTCGACCGTGAAGACTTTCTGCCGCCTATGCCACGAATGCCACCAATGTTTCCAAAGCTAAAAATGCCGGATATGCCAGAAATGCCGGATATGCCGAAAATGCCATCTATGCCGGCAATTCCGCCACTAAACCGTGACCTGATCAAGGGCCACGTAGCAGGCGATGGTGAGAAGTACTCCGGCTCCATAAGCTCCACCCACTATCACTCTACAAATATCAACGGGAAAGAGACTTTCCAAGGTGGTGCCAGCTATTTGAACAACGACGGCCACCACGTCGAGGAAAAAGTTATAGAATATAAGAATTAAATTATATTTACATTCTTATTCAATTTTGCTACGCATAAAGGCAGATTTAATTTTAATATATATTTAAGAAAAAGTGTGTATAAAGTGTTATTTCTCTAGTATTTTTAAACTGTCAAAACCATTTATGCAGTGAAGTAACTTAAAATGAAAATTTACTACATAATTTTACCTATAAATATACTACATGTGTAATTTCGATGTGGCTGCATCTGTTCATACGTATTAGTGAGGTAAATGTCGTTAAATTGTAGTGTAAAATCTTAGTGGTTAATTAAAAAATATTATATTATTAAAAATACACGCCTCTTCCAAAATGAGTATTGTTAGATATTTCTTAATTTTTATTATATAGTTTATTAAATAAAATAGTACTTACCTTTAAACCGTTTTTATTGCACAAATAGTCGATAACACCAAAAACAGATTGATGAATTAGCTTTATAATAATTTAATAATATGTAGTACTGAAAGTTTGTGCTTCAATGAAAATTTATTAAAATTAAAAGAGTATTTTAAACCTAGTTCTTCATTCGTCAGATTGATATCATCATTCAAATAAATTATTAACCTGATTGAAAAAAAATGTTAAAGAATAAAACAAATTTACGCATATTCACGCGTTTTATCCCCAGAGGGGTAAGCAGACGCGCAACTAGTGCACCCACTTTTCTCCGTACGTATCATGGTACTCTTATTTATCCATGGTACGTATTCCGTCGCGTGTCGTGATAGTGCTGATACGGATTAGAAAAATCAAATATCAATATGCCCGACCAGGGGATCGAACCCGAGACCTCAACATGGCATTTGTACCGTAATACAATTACGTCACCGAGGCAGTCAAGAAACAAATTATAGAATTATTTTTTGTGAAATTGTTCTTATAGACTTATTGTGACGACATTACCTACGTTTAACACAATGGTCATAATCATCTGTACAAATGAATAAATACAATATAAATTCGTAGTTTGAAACCTGAATCTACACGCTAGTCACATAAATAAATACAATACCTATAAATTCGTTGTTCAAAACCAAATAAAAACGCGTGTTTGGTCAAAATCAAATAGAAATCTACTTAAATTATAGGTATTAATTATTTTATAACGAGTTAATGTATGTGGGTTTGGAGTTTTAGATGTAGGAGCCTAGGAGGTAGTTTCCGGAACTATTCATACGTTTCTGAAAATTCTTTCACTAAATAAAGGAATAAATTTTATTACGTATTACTATAGACTTGTATATTTTTTTATTCGGGAAGTGGGTGTTTGGGTGGTTGGAGTCGCTAGAGAGCTTATATAACCATAGACTGATAAGAGTAATATAACTATGTCAGACGATGCTAAACTAATCTATAAGCGTTGTCAATAACATATCTATGAACAATTGCAATGCGAAAACGTCTAGGCATTTGTGGTTTAATATATTTGACTACCAATTATTCTTAGCAAAGTGTCTTTCTTGTATATTTAATATACCTAATTAGAGATATAGTGTTAGAGTAACTCCCATTAAGTCTTTCCTGTCCTGAAAATTAAACCCAGGACTTTGTGCCCGCAATCTATGTGGGTACCTACATAGCTATTAAGGAGACAAAGAAGCGAGCAAATCAAATATATATAATACAACAATGATGTCAATGAACGCATTCGTAAATTGTAAATAATGTTAACATTTATGTATTACTATGTGTTGCTCCTGGCTTCGCCTTTCTCGATACAAAAATCTATAAAATAGAGCGCGAGGCCAGCGCCATCTACTCAAAGTATCAGATTAAAAAACCTACGCGAGCAAAATTTTCGGGATAAAAAGTAACCTGTGTGTTAATCTAAGATATGATCTACCCGTGTGCCAAATTTCATCCAGATCTGTCGTTTCTATATTTACTTCTAACAAACATACAAAAAACAAACATTTTCAGAAACTTTCGCATTTATTACATTAGTAAGATAAAATAAGAAGAGGTTTCCAATATTAATATGAAATAAGCGAATATAAAGTTGAATTATTTTTTGGTTTGCAGTGGTTTTGAAGTCGGTATATTTTTTGTTAAAACACACACACATACATTCACGCCTGTTATCCCCAAAGGGGTAGGCAGAGGCGCAACTAGTGCACCCACTTTTCGCCGTTATTCCGTCCCATGATGTGATAGGGGGCGAGCCTATCGCCATATCGGGCACAAATTCCAGACTCCGAGCTGATACTGAATAGAAAAACTCAATATCACTTTGCCCGACCCGGGAATCGAACCCGAGACCTCAGCATTGTAGTCGTACCTTAATACAACTACGCCACCGAGGCAGTCTGTCAGTTTTTGTTAAAAAGTTTTTATTTATTCCTTTTTTGTTAGTTAATTATGGAATGGTGTAAACAATATATCATAGATATACGATTGCAGCATTCGCGAGTCATCTACTGTTAGTTATTGAAGAGTTCCGTTGTGTATCTCCGAAGATCTTCATCAGATCTTCATAAATTATATACTAAAACCTTCCCTGAAAAATATACATTTGAATATCGAAAACTACATGCAAATCGGATCAGTAGTTTTTGAGAAACTCGCGGCCATACAAATTTACATACATACAATCATACAAATATACATACATACATACATACAAACATACAAACATACAAACATACAAACATACAAACATACAAACATACAAACATACAAACATACAAACATACAAACATACAAACATACAAACATACAAACATACAAACATACAAACATACAAACATACAAACATACAAACATACAAACATACAAACATACAAACATACAAACATACAAACATACAAACATACAAACATACAAACATACAAACATACAAACATACAAACATACAAACATACAAACATACAAACATACAAACATACAAACATACAAACATACAAACATACAAACATACAAACATACAAACATACAAACATACAAACATACAAACATACAAACATACAAACATACAAACATACAAACATACAAACATACAAACATACAAACATACAAACATACAAACATACAAACATACAAACATACAAACATACAAACATACAAACATACAAACATACAAACATACAAACATACAAACATACAAACATACAAACATACAAGCATACAAGCATACAAACATACAAGCATACAAACATACAAACATACAAACATACAAACATACAAACATACAAACATACAAACATACAAACATACAAACATACAAACATACAAACATACAAACATACAAACATACAAGCATACAAGCATACAAGCATACAAGCATACAAACATACAAACATACAAACATACAAACATACAAACATACAAACATACAAACATACAAACATACAAACATACAAACATACAAACATACAAGCATACAAGCATACAAGCATACAAGCATACAAACATACAAACATACAAACATACAAACATACAAACATACAAACATACAAACATACAAACATACAAACATACAAACATACAAACATACAAACATACAAACATACAAACATACAAACATACAAACATACAAACATACAAACATACAAACATACAAACATACAAACATACAAACATACAAACATACAAACATACAAACATACAAACATACAAACATACAAACATACAAACATACAAACATACAAACATACAAACATACAAACATACAAACATACAAACATACAAACATACAAACATACAAACATACAAACATACAAACATACAAACATACAAACATACAAACATACAAACATACAAACATACAAACATACAAACATACAAACATACAAACATACAAACATACAAACATACAAACATACAAACATACAAACATACAAACATACAAACATACAAACATACAAACATACATACATACATAAATACATACATATATACATACATACATACATACATACATACATACATACATACATGCATGCATACGGATCGAATACAGAACCTCCTTTTTGAAGTCGGTTAATAATAAAAAATAAACCGACTTCAAAACCACTACAAATAAAAAAATATTAAAAATTTGTATTCACTTAGTATATACGTATATTTGGAGTCGATGCCTAATTTAAATTGCCAGCTAAGCTAAGGAAATACACAAACAAATATACGAAAACATTGTTCAATTTAAATTAGGCACCGACTCCAAATATACGTATGTACTAAGCGAATATTTTTTTTTATTATTTTTTGATTTGTAGTGGTTTTGAAGTCGGTTTATTTTTTATTAAAAAGTTTTTATTTATTGCTTTTTTGTTAGTTAATTATGGAATAGTGTAAACAATACATCATAGATATACGATTGCAGCATTCGCGAGTCATCTGCTGTTAGTTATTGAAGAGTTACATTGTGTATCTCCGAAGATCTTCATAAATTATATACTAAAACCTTCCCTGAAAAATACACATTTCAATATCGAAAACCACATTCAAATCGGATCAGTAGTTTTTGAGAAACTCGCGGCCATACAAATTTACATACATACGGATCGAATACAGAACCTCCTTTTTGAAGTTGGTTAAAAATAGGTAAGCATATACCTACACTAAGAAAATTCACATAAGTAAAAGTAGAATATTTAATAAAATGACACGTGACTTGGAAATCGTAAGTATGTTATTGTTATAATGTATCAATGTATGTCAGGTAGTCAAGCATCAAGGCTTTTGCAAGGTCCTTGGGTCCATTGTCTTCAAAACTCTTAGCAGTCAGTAGGCCATTAGCCTTTTTTATATTTTAACCATGTTCGTAATCAAACCACAATTCCGGATCTTCTATGTTTTATCTTAAAACTAGGTGTTGCCCGAGGGTTCTCCCGCGTGATACCTTTCCTGGTACAAAATTGCCAAGTAGCTGTAGAGATTCATAGCGCCACCTATTTAAAAAATATCCATTATTTTCCATGGAAGCAAGTTAGCGCGGAAAAATTCAAATCGCCTTGAGGCTTTTGTGTCTGTATCAACAATGTTTTTTTCTTTACTTAAATTAACTTCAAAGAGATTACTTATTCTATTAAAAAGAAAAACTGCCTCGGGTGGCGTAGTTGTATTACAGTACGACTGCAAAGCTGAGGTCTCGGGTTCGATCCCCTGGTCGGGCAAAGTGATATTGAATTTTTCTATTCAGTATCAGCCCGGAGTCTGGAATTTGTGCCCGATATGGCGATAGGCTCGCCCCCTATCACATCATGGGACGGAATAACGGCGAAAAGTGGGTGCACTAGTTGTGCCTCTGTCTGCCTCTGTCTGTGTGTGTGTGTAAAAAGAAATAATAATATTTCGATTGAAGTAACAGTGTTTGCACTTTGAAATTTTGAATTTCTATAGCTACTTTTCTGGCAGACTGTACTTAAGTTCAAAGATTGAAGGAGACTTAAATTCTGTTGGAACTTAATTTTTGTCCTTCCAACTCCCCTATACTGTTATGTACCAAAACGGACGTTGTTCAGTTTCTACGTCAAATGTCATTGACGTTGTTGCATACGTCACGTCACGTTTTATTGACAACACAGGCTATTGAGATAAGTAATTTGTATGAAGAGTTGATTTTAAGAATAGGCGTAACAAAAATTGTAGATTACTATAGAATGGGAAACACGCATATAGGTAGATACTAGATCTTACTTATTACAGCTTTGTATAAACCTTTTTTTTTTGTCGCGGGGAAAATTTCGTTATCGCTACCATCACTGGGGGGTGAGTGGACGTTTATGTTGGTTTCACCGATCTTATGGCCCAATGTCGACACTCGGGAGTATAACATCATCCGAGCTCGCATTGGACCGAGTCCCTAACACTATATACACCCTGCACCGGCATACCAACCAAAACCCGCAGTGGCCTTCATCGGCGCCTACGGGACGGCCCGGGGTATCTTGTTGCACGAAAATAGATGCACGGAACCACCCAACGCGATGACTCATTGCGGCCCATCTCTAAATGAGGGGGCTACGATGCCCCGAGCTCTACAGGACGCCTTTGACGTCTACGACAGCAGTAGACCGACCACCTGCATTGTCGTCCACCTCGAAGTCGCTAACATTAGAGTAGTCGAGCGAGCAGACCCCCACTACTCGCCCCACGACCCTCGCTTACCCCATTTAGTCACCTCTTACGACTGGCAGAATTCTTTAGATGCCCGTGGGCCAAAAGGCACAGGGCCGGGCAGTCCTCCACCCGACGCCTCCTTCGTCTTCTCTGGCAGCGGGCGGAATCGTACTGCCCACGATCCCGCTCGGCGTTCTCCTTACGCGAGATGACGCACTCACAGAAGGAGGCCATCGCTCGCTATGACCCCCAGCTGCGGACCATGGTGGACACAACGGTCAGCAGCGAGAGGTCTCCTCCGACGACTGCTCTAAAAGCGCTGCGTTGTAGCTTTGTATAAACCAGCTGTCCAAACGCAGCACAAATAGGTACCTAAGTACTTCTGCGTTTAACTTTTAATGATAAATTGTACTTAATGTAATTACTGGGCATTACTAACATCAAATATCTCTGTCGAGTAGAGATAAGTGCGGAAATTATATTGCTACTGTTTATAATCTGACTTTGTGTTTGAAAAAAGAGTATGTTGAAAGGTACCTATGCACGTAAATCGAAAAAAATAAATGAATCCTAAGAAGGAATGATTAAAAAAAAGTTAGTAGTACATCAAATCATTGCTAGATTTAATTTTATAGATAAGGGTAACGAAGCTAGTAATTAGACTAAGGAAATACTAAATAATTTATTTATCTGTTCGCATTCCTTCACTTAATAAACAAAGGTTACAGAGGATTGAATAGATGACAGCATGTTTTACAAGGGCGGAAGTAAAAGATATCTAATTTAACTTCGCTAGTCTATGTATAACCTTAACTGAAGTCTGTAATAATAAATCTATACTTATAGTATAAAGCTGAAGAGTTTGTTTGTTTGTTTGTTTGAACGCGCTAATCTCAGGAACTACTGAACCGAATTTGAAAATTCTTTCACTAATAGGCAGCTACATTACTGCTGAGTGCTATAAGTTGCTTTTTGTCCCGGGAAAATATTTTTATCCCGGAAAAACTTTTCACGCGGGCGGAGCCGCGAGCGATACTAGTCAATAATAAAGTTTTCAATACAAATTATAATAATTTATTATATTAAATACATATTATGTTATTTAATATTAATCAGCCCTTACATCATGAAGTCCACTACTTAACATAGGCCTCTTCTAAAGATTTCCAGACTGACCTATCAAAAGCGGTCTGCATCCAGCGTGCTCCTGGGATTTTTATCAAGTCATCTTGCGTCTGAAACGCTGCGCTTGCCAGTACGTGGTTTACTTTCGAGAACTTTTAGCCTCATCTGCTTTCAGTTCTGCGAACTACATTCAACCACGCTGAAGTTTAATATCTATACTAAATACTTTAATATATATATTATGTACTCCTTGTGAGACAATAGTTTGTGATCCGTGACATTTAAGAACTAAGCTAAGTAAGTTTGTGTTAACTCTCATAGCAGAGAAAATTACACATAGTAGGTTAGTTTCTAGCTTGCAGTCCGCACAAGTATGAAAAAATATCTCAGCTATGTAAGCAAAGCTAAACTTAACTTCTGATGTGCAGCCGAGATTGCACAATGCAATTTTCTTCAGGGACATATGTAAAACAAACTTTTTTCTACAAACTGAATTTGTTAGTAAGCCGCTTCTAGTTATTTCCATACCATACGATAATGGTGGAAAACGGAGTACAAATTATTGTACAAAAGAAAATCATTATAGTGATTAGTCAGCACCGTTTCAATGCCGCATTATTATTTAAATTGGGCTCATTTGTTTATTATTGGCAATGCTTGCGTAGTTAGCAACTTAAGTTGAACAAATTTGGGGAAAACTGGCTATATAGATAACCTTTACATAAGGTATGTACCTACAAAAAATGCAATATAGGCAGTCACCTCTGATCAATAAAAAAAATATATCTATGGATTCTACAAACTAGAAAATACATGATTCAGATTTTTTTCCTTTTGACTTCCAAATATTGGATTGACTACGGAGAACCAAGGGTCCAGTCCCTTAGAATCCATAGATATATTTTTTTTATTCATCAGAGGTGACTGCCTATATTGCATTTTTTGTAGGTACATATGCATGTAGAGAAATGTGTTTTCGCTAATCCTCCAATGGTGGTAGCAATTATGCGATCCCCACGAAGAAAACGTCTATTGATCCATAGTCTATACATGCTGCCACTACAGCAAATAGGTAGTAATTTCATTATATGACTTTAAACAAAAATGTTTTTGAAAATTAAACTTTTTTACCAATGCCAGATAACTCAAGTCTCCTCCTAAAATATTGTTTTTCAAAATTGAAGGACTCTTCATGGTATATTATGGCACTCATTTCATTTTGTCTACCAGTCGTAAAATTTTAGCCTTAGTTTTCAGAAACAAATTGATAAATATAAATTTAAAATGACGAAAATCGTAACAGTATTTTTCATTTTCGTCGTTACGTACGCGATTGAGTGTGAGTATTTTTTTTTAAATCGAACATCTTAGTTTATTGTCCATGAAACTCAATAACATTATATAGTTTACGATATAGATTTGTCAAAATGGTTTCAGCCGTTCCGATACCAGATCCGGATAATTCTATGCCATATTTCGAGAAGTAAGTAGAAATAATTTTATCATAGCGTGTCAAGCTTTGTATCGATTTTGACGAAACACCTTTTTTATGGCATTGAATGACGACGAGCATGCCGTTCGCTTGATGGTAAGCGATACGACCGCCACAAACAGTAGTAACACCATACAGCACCTTCAGTTACAAAGTACTGTGTGGCATTCCACTGCGCTCGTCATCCTGAGACATAAGATGTTAAGTCTCATTATGTTCATTAGTTCACACTGGCTACAATGTCCTTCAAATCTAAACACAACAATGCATGCACACTGCTGCTTAGCGGTAGAAATAGACATTGCGGTGGTACCCACCCAGACGGACTTTTACATACGAGAGACCTACCACCAGTACGATTATGTACCTAAATAGTACCTACAATCTCAAAATAGCCGTTCTCAATAAAAAAATATTTAATAAAATACCCGACTCCGTCAATATCTGCCATCTTTAATAAATTCATTGAAGAACTGAAAAGATGGAAACAAGATTTTAATTTGAATATTTTATTTTGGTTGGGAATAAATAAAATATATAAGTGAGTACACTAGTTGCGCCTCTGCCTACCCCTTCGGGGATAACCGGCGTGAGTGTTGTGAATAATCTTAGTTGACAGTGTTCACAAACGCTGTCGAGAGATAAAATAGAGGTACGTTCACAGTTTACATAGCTGATTACGGTCCCATAATAAAAGTTGCTATATTTTTAAAATTAAATTAAAGATATTCATTAACACGATATTTTGAGTGAAACGTATAAAATACAAACCTACTTTGGTTCTTAAATGTCTTAAAAAGATGAAATATGGAATGCAAGTGAAGGGCAGATCCAACTGTGCTGTAAATTTTTATAATACTCTGGAATATATTAGGAAAATGTAATTATAATGTGGGTTTTTACTTTTTACATCACAGGTTCCTTGATAAGGACTTAATCTTCATAAACCTGGATCTTGGATAACATCGAGCCTTTATTAGGAAGAGCATCGTAAGCGGCATTTTGCACTTTTTACTAGCGCGGCATTTTTGTATATTACTTCAAAAATATTTATTATATATTTACGGTCTTAATACGAAATTTCGCTTACGACGTTCTTAGTGAAAAGGCTTGATATAATATCAGATATACATGTTTGAACGTTTAAAACCCAAGAAAACCAACGTTTTCCATTGAACAACTCGCGTGTCAACCCTAGCCAACTGGAGCAATAACAATTAAATTGAAATGACATAATATGAAATTTGCGTGAACAAACCTTTTTTGTACAATTGCGTGCTTTTAATAATCAATATTATGTAATCGAATCTTCTCGACGCTCAGGAAAAATCCAGCATACCTGATAATACCAGTTAGGATGGCATTCCACAATCAAAAGTAATGAGAATCTGTATTTCCTATACCTATTATATTATACTATATTGTAAGCTCGTTTTATAGGATCGTAAAATCTAAACTACTTGTAAGTTATAACACATAATTATGTATCCTTATTAATATAGAAAATAATTGAATACAAATAATCTAAATTGTTTGTGTTCGTAGACTAAGATGTATCTTAGAATTTTAACTAATTTGGCGATCTATACGCTTTATATAGAGAGATATAATAAGAATGTTATCTCAGGACGTCTTTTAATAAGATAAGTGCTCTCATAGCATAATATATGAGCCATCCATACAGTTTCTAGCAGATGATACAGCATAAGACATTTCTTTGCTTTGGCTCTTCATTAACCCCCGACAAAAAAGAGGGGAGTTATAAGTTTAGGGTGTGTATCAGTGTATCTGTATGTCTGTCTGTGGCATCGTAGCTCTCAAACGAATGGACCGATTGTGACGCGGTTTTTTTGTTTGAAAGCTGATGTGACTGCGATGGTTCTTAGCTATAATTTATGAAGATCTGTTCAGCCGTTTGAAGATTATCAGCTTATTTCCAACTTAAAAAGTCCGAATGATTTTAAATTTGCTGTACTGTGACTTTGGAAATATTTTTAAACATGACCTGATGCTGCGGCATCAACTAGTTTGCGGGATACCCAACTCCTTAGCGACGTAGGTATAGTAGATATAATTTGTTTAGGCTCATAAGGATGGGCTCAACGAGTAGGTGATAGATAGTTGATTATCAAAACCCCATGATGGAGAATAAAGTAATTTAAAAGTTTGAAATAAAAATTAAATTAAAATTTAAATAACCCCCGACACAAAAATCTCTAAAAAGTAAAATAATAATAGTGTCTTTGTCATTTAAATACCCACAAATATTTTTTGTGTCGGGGGTTATTTAAATTTTAATTGAATTTTTTATGGAATAAAATTAAACGCATTAGAGCATTAGAGATATGCAACTTTCTATTATTTAAATATTTTTTAGAATCGGCGCAGTAGTCTCCATCGTAACAAACTTGATTTAATCCTGAAATTAATTAAGATTAATTACGTCTCAGATATTTATTGGCACTCCAATAAGACTACCCAAAATAGTTTATTTACAAAGTAATAATAATTTAATTTTCAGCTTTCCAGTGATTGACACTCAAAATTTCCATAATGCGATTATGAAGGCAAGTAATCACTAATATAATCATTAATCAGCAATAACATTTTCGTTTCATTTTATTTTGATAATTTCTCTGAGATGTATATATAACTTCCGAATTAGATAGACAACATTGATCCACAAATACAACACCTAATACAAACGAAAACGCCGTGGATTAATCATTCATTAGATACAACGTGGATAAAAGCTTGTCGCAATAAAATAAAATCAAAAACATGTGCCAAAACGGGCTTAAGGTTCTAACAAAGATATTTTCTAACGTTTATTTGGATAGTACTTCCAAAAACTAGGCCTTTGCAATATATCGTACATTTTTAAAGTCCTCTGATTTTGAGATTTATGCAATTTTATTTTGCATAGTAGTGCTCGCGGCTCCGCCCGCGTTAAAAAGTTTTTCCGGGATAAAAATATTTTCCCGGGATAAAAAGCCTGTAGTACTCGGGAGTAAAGTAGCTTCCTATTAGTGAAAGAATTTTCAAAATCGGTTCAGTAGTTCCTGAGATTAGCGCGTTCAAACAAACAAACTCTTCAGCTTTATAATATTAGTATAGATAAAAATTACACTTCATACCTATTAACGTTTTAAAAAAAGTTAGTTATAAATGGAAGGGTCTACAAATATTACTTTAATGGATCCGCGATCCATATTTGTGCCCCTTTAATATCCATAAAAGTCGATCCTGGTTAGATTTTGAGGCGCAGTACCCATACAAAAATCTCTTTTATGAATTACTTGCTTTCTTAAAATGTGTATTTAACATCCAACTTGCAATAAGTCCTACTAATAAACGCGAAAGTTTGTAAGTATGTATGGATGTCTGGATGCAATGGATGTTTGCTACTCTTTCACGCAAAACCTACTGAACGAATTTCGATGAAATTTGGCACACGGGTAGATCATGTCCTGGATTAACACATAGGCTACCTTTTATCCCGGGGAAACTTTTTAACGCAGACGGAGCCACGGGTAAAATCTAGTTATTTATAAATTAACCTATATCTTTTCCAGAGCTTCTCCAACATGGATGTTATTCAAACTTCTAAGTTCGGAAATGGTGCAAAAGACTTGACAGCCTCGTTCGCTTCTGTTAGCGAAGACGGTCACGGTAAATTGTATGTACGACGAGGCGGGAAATCATTTGAAAAGTCGTCCCGCAAGTGAAGAATAACGCACGTTCCAGCATCGATAATAGAGTTCATTATACTGTAAAAAATATCATCATGTATTTAAGAGGTTGAAATACACGAATACAAAGTATTCTTTTTTTATTTAATTGACGTGACAACCCTAATGCATGAGCTTAATATTGAATGTAATTTAAGTAATTGGAGTAGATTGATCTCGAGATTACAATACACATTGTTTCTATAAATTGAGTGAATCTATACTTAATATTATAAAGCTGAAGAGTTTGTTTGTTTGAACGCGCTAATCTCAGGAACTACTGAACCGATTTTGAAAATTCTTTCACTAATAGGAAGCTACATAACTCCTGAGTGCTATAGGCTACTTTTTATCACGGGAAAATATTTTTGTCCCGGAAAAACTTTTTCACGCGGGCGGTGCCGCGAGCACTACTAGTCGTCTATATACGCGTTAAGTTAAACTGAAAAAGAATTCTTCGAATGACGTAAAGCAAATCTCTATTATTCGATTTTTGTGAAGAGAAAAAAAAATATTTGTAAGAACAGAAAAGTGTGTAGGTCATTTAAATTTTAAATTTGTTTAGCTATCCATGCTGAAGCTTGTACATATCACATTTGAAGTCAAAACGGCAAAAAAAATAAAACAAAACTCAGTACTTGAATAAAAACTAGGAGATAATTTAATATATCTATCAGCTATGAATTACAAAAGACATATTAAAAACCATAGCATCTATAATTATTCAATAGATAAAACATACAAGATGCAAACTCGAGTTGAGGAAGTTCATAAATATACCTCTTTGGACTGCATGCTGTCATGGTTTTTCCAGTTTAGTTGCATATAATTCTGGTTATAAAAAACAACCTTTGGTTATATCTGTCGCTGTATGAGTAATTTTATTGTTACAAGTGACCCATGTTGTGGCCGAAGATTATTTTAAAATACTTTAATGTGATTATTATCATTATGCTGTACAATAAAAATAATACATACATACATACACTCACGCCTGTTATCCCCGAAGGTGTAGGCAGAGGCGCAACTAGTTCTTTCACTAATAGGAAGCTACTTTACTCCTGAGTGCTATAGGCTTTTCATCCCGGGAAAATATTTTTGTCCCGGAAAAACTTTTTCACACGGGCGGAGCCGCGAGCACTACTAGTTCATAATAAACCTAATTACGTTGAATGGCCATGTCTAAAGTATTTATAGTCGCAATGTGAATTGTAGGTATAACAGGACCCGTAGCAAAGATGCTTTTCTAGTAGCATTACGCTATTTGAAAAATTGGTATGCGAACATCGATATATTGTAGAACGGCGTCTTGACTGCAGCCCCATGGCAAATATGATTCGCGCAGCTGGAAATTCCTAATTCGCATCAGACGTCTAATCAAATTTCAAATAAAAGACTGGCTAAATAAAAAACATATGAAGATCCGAGTTTTACGTATTGATTACTTAATCGAAAACCAAAACTTAAGCAAAAAGAGCAAGCAGCATTCCGGTCATGCTTACGTAAGTATCCATAATGGTGCGCTAATAAATTCGGTAACAAATTATAGACAGTCCCTAACCATTTTTTATGCAGCTTAAGCGATAAAAGCTGCCCGCACTTCCCTATCCCAATATCACAATAACTACTGCGAAAAAGTACTTTAATAGTGCGTTATTGCCATATTCTCAAATATATAATATGTTACTGACTGCCTCGGTGGCGTAGTTGTGTTATGGTACGACTGCAATGCTGAAGTCTCGGGTTCGATTCCCGAGTCGGCCAAAGTGATATTGAGTTTTTCTGTTCAGTATCAGCTCGGAGTCTGGAATTTGTGCCCGATATGGCGATAGGTTCGCCGCCTATCACATCATGGGACGGAATAATGGCGAAAAGTGGGTGCACTAGTTGCGCCTCTGCCTACCCCGTCGGGGATAAAAGGCGTGAGTGTATATGTATATGTATAATAAATAATTATATTACCTTACGACACTATAAAATCGTATCAAGATGTAAGTGACCCAGAAACAACATTATCCAATAACTATTTAAAGGTCTGCTTGGTAATAAACATAAAAAAGGTAAATTATGTGTTGTAAATTGTCTGCCTCATGTTAACTACTTAGATATTACGGCTTCGCCTGCGTGAAAAACCTTTCATTCTGCAAAAGTCACTAAAAAGTAAGACGCTAGCGCCTATTTAAATAATTCCATTAATTCCCATGGGAGTAAATTACCAGGATAAAGAGTAACCTATGTATTAATCCAGGACAAGATCTACCCGTGTGCCAAATTTCATAAAAATCCGTTCAGCAGTTTCTGCGTTTACTTTTTACGAACATCCAAACATTCTCACTAACTTCCGCATTTATAATATTAGTAACTCAGTTTTATACTGGTGGTAGGACTCTCGTATGTAAGAGTCCGTCTGGGTGGGTACCACCGCAATGTCTATTTCTACCGCCAAGCAGCAGTGTGCATGCACTGTTGTGTTTCGCTTTGAAGGGCATTGTAGCCAGTGTAACTACAGGCCATAATGAGACTTAACTTCTTATGTCTCAGGATGACGAGCGCAGTGGAATGCCACACAGTACTTTGTAACTCAAAGTGCTGGATGGTGATTGTATTGTTTATGGGTGGTCGTATCGCTTACCATCATGCGAACGGCATGCTCGTCTCGTCGTTCAATGCAATAAAAATAATAGTAAGATGTTATAAAATCAATAGATTTGATTTAGCTAGCGTTGATAAAATATACATAGTGCTTATATTAAAATATTATGTGCAATATTAGTTTTATTAACTCAAACCTGTTTTTATATTAAATACGTTAAACGGTCAGTTATACTCCTTTATGTGTTCTTAATGCGATAAATAGTCATCCATAGACAAACAAGACGTAAAAATATTGGTTTTATCTTACAGTACCTAATTGATATTTCAATATTTAGCTTTAAATAGCCTCCAAGGAAATTTTGTTTAAAATACACGTGCGTTTCAGTGGTTTAACATCATTTTAAAAATCTTAAATTTTCCACCAATAGCTTCAGTAGCGTAGTTGTATTGCGTTTGCGGTACGACACTGCTCTGAGGTTCTGGATTCGAATCCCGGGTCGGGCAGAGTGGTAATAGTTTTCTGCTCACTTTCTAGCTAAATTCTGGAAATTTTGCCCGATATGGCGATAGGCTAGCCCTTTATCACATCATAGGAGGGAACACACAGGCGATATGTGGTTGCCCCTCTGCTTACTCCTTCGGGGATGTGATGTGTGTGTGGGTGAATTTCTTGTTAAATTAGATTTGATTTATCAACACCAGATAGGTAGGCGTCAGCAAGCTTAAATGTTTTTTATTGGTTTGCAGAATTGACATTTAAAGTTTTTTAAATTAAATAATCTATGACATTTAGAACATAGAAGTTATCAACGGTTCTGTCTTCAAATTACAAATTCTATTAAAATTGAAAAAAAAAAATATTTTTTACCTAAAAATTGTTATTATTTTTCCTAACTTTGCACAAAAAATTAATACAATAAAAGAGATGTCCGCTTTTTGTATGGGTGGGTGGCCTCAAAATATAACCAGACTCAAACTTTAGGCATATTAAAGGGGCAACATATGGAACTTGGATCCATTAAAAAAATATAATTTAGACCCCTGTACTATAATTAAATTTTTAAAAAACTTTCATATTAAGTGTCGTTTTTAAGCAAAATAAAATTACACACATCCTAAAATTATAGTTCTTTAAAATTAAACGTTTTATTGTAAAAGGCTAGTATATAGGATTTCTAATAACAATAATAATCTTTATTGTCACAAAAAATAATTATTACAAAACTGTTTACAGCGGTCACTGCACTAGGCTCCAGGCCCGTATCGCAGTAGACCAAATAAGATTTAACGAAAATACATTTCTGTTAGGCGATCCTATCCCAATATATACATATAAACGATTTTGGTTAGATTTTTAAGCCCGTTTTTGAACATGTCCTTTAACGTCAAGTACAAATGCAAATCTAGTCAAAATATAAAATCGACTGACGCAACCCCTTGCTTGACGTCACATCTCGCCGCATCAATAATGGAGGCTTATTATAAAACAATTCCATACAATGTTACGTCTTTAAATTTTTTCTATTTAGCCCATTGTCAACAAGTATAGTGCTATTTCTAACCTATATACATGGTCATCATATAAGCATAATATAAACAAAGGCTTTTGATTGGTCAATAATATCAAATGTTTATCTTCAAGCTTCAAGGCACTGCAAGGTGAGCCATTCGTCCCCCATTTTGTAAACAAGTGCATATTTTACTCAAATTATGTTTCAATCACATATCCTTATATCAGAAGAATGATAAGAAACCATCCTCCTATTTACTAACCAACCGCGCAGAGCAAAGAGCATATCAAGTTTTCTTTGTTTCCTTGTAGCGCAGTATCTAGTTGGGTCATCAAGTTGGTTTCATACCATAGTCATACCAGCCCTGTATTATACACTGTCCCACTGCTGGGCACAGGCCTCCTCTACTACTGAGAGGATTTTTAGGCCTAAGTCTACTACGCTGGCCTAATGCGGGTTGGCAGCTTTCACATACCTTCGAAATTCTTATGGAGAATTTCTCAGGTATGCAGGTTTCCTCACGATGTTTTCTTTCACGGTTAAATCAAGCGATAATTCACAGAGAATACACACATAACTTTTTAAAGAAGTTTGAGGTACATGCCCTTGGGTTTTGAACCTGCGGCCCTGTTTCTCGGCAGTCCGTTCGACTCCCAACTAGGCTACCGGCACTCTTTTGATATGGCTTGTTTGGATCGAATGTAACAGTGATTCCTCGTAATACTGCGAGAGACATACATTACACAATAATATATACTTATATGAAAGGAGATTAGCAAACATGATAAGTACCAGGTTTAGGTACTCTTAGAATGTCCTTTCAAAATTCAATGATGAGACGTGCCGGCTGATGATAAGACAAGCTCTAAGAACAGTAGCAGCACTCGCTTACCTGGTATGAAAAGACGCCTCCTAAATATTACGTCACTTTGATGGAATCTTTATTGGGTTCAACTGGAATCCAGCGCTGCAGTTCTGTAGCATAATGCTGAGCTGGATCCATTTTGGTTTTGGTTTCTTTTTATAACTTTAGAGGAAGAAAGAAAGAAATATATTTATTTGTAACAAGCAGGATTGCAAAATAATTACAATGAAAAGTTAAATTAAATTTGTTTGTCACAAAAACACCCCAACTCAGCAAGAGCTGATAAATAACCAGCGCTGGTCTTCCGTTGCATCGTATTGTGATGTCACGGGCGCCAAAGGAATAAACATTATAGGTACCTTGCAAAAGTTAGGTTGAGAATCCTGACAGCTCACGCTCAGCTTTAATTATAATTTAGTTCCTCTTTGATATTTATTTCGTAGTATTCTTAAAGTTTTTCATAAATTAAAAAAATATTTTTTTTTCTATATTACCTTAACAGAAAGCACCTACATGCGGTTTAATCTAGAACTAATAGTCTAAATATATGGAGCCCAGTCATGGACCTCTACAAAAACAATAGAACACAAACTAAGAGTATGTCAAAGGGCAATGGAAAGGTCGATGATGAAGGTACCAAGAAAAGATCGGATAAGTAATATAGATCTGAGAAAGATGACTGGAGTGGACGACGTCATGGTGAGAGCCAGGAAATTAAAGTGGTCATGGGCTGGTCACATCAGTCGTATGAACAATGAAAGATGGGCAAAACTGCTCACCGAATGGGTACCAAGATATAACGTCCGCAGCAGAGGAAGACCGAAGGCTATGTGGAGAGACGAGCTGGTACAATTGGAAAGATTCTGGTGGCGAACAGCCTTAAATAGGAAAATATGGGATAGGTTGGGGGAGGCCTTTGCTCACAAGAGCTCCGATTAATTATAATTAATATTTTGATTATTATTTTGATTAATATTTTTTAATTCGAATTATAATTAATTTTATATCAATACATACATATACATATACACTCACGCCTTTTATCCCCGAAGGGGTAGGCAGAGGCGCAACTAGTGCACCCACTTTTCGCCATTTTTCCGTCCCGTGATGTGATAGGGGGCGAGCCTATCGCCATATCGGGCACAAATTCCAGACTTCGAGCTGATACTGAATAGAAGAACTCAATATCACTTTGCCCGACCCGGGGATCGAACCTGAGACCTCAGCATTGCATTTTATATCAATTATCCTAATATTACCAATTATAATATATTACTAATTATTTGATAATGTTAAAAAATCATGTAAAAAAACGGAAGAAAAAGGCTGTAAATAAATAAATAAAAAAATAGTCTAAAACATATTATTTAAGACTCATTCCTTCATTTTCATTTCCAGCATGACCTTGAAAGATATACCATCTTTACACTAGTTGTTGTGTTTCATTCCAGCTAAAAGACATTTTGAATCGAGTGTCAAATGAATCCATTTTATAATATCATAAAGCTGAAGATTTTGTTTGTTTGTTTGGTTAACCGCGCTAATCTTAGGAACTATTGAACCGATTTTGAAATTTATTCACTAATAGGAAGCTACATTTTTCCTTTTTTTTTGTTAATGGCCCTACTGCCAGCAGCCTGACGCGAGTCGGCTTTTCTGGCCACACCGGTCTTTAGGGTGACCGCAGAAGGCGCTCGCAACCCTTTGAATTAAGTGACCATGCTGAGGGCAACCCACTAACGGGTTACGAACCTCGGCTCAGGCCGGCCACTGAGAGAGGATGAGACATCAAGGATTAGGGAAAGATTGGTTTTTAGGCCTAATCCTATTAGATTGTGTTGTCATCGGTACGCGGGCCGGAACTGCTAGGAGGGTCGCTGGGGCGACGGGGAACGCGGCGAGGTCCTCGACGGCGAGGACGAAACTGCCGTCTTGTGGAGTGTTGGAGTTTCAAGAACTCGCTCTTATGGCGGATGGCCAGAGTGATTCGTCCTCTGGATCGGTTAATACGGAACGCGGCCGTCTCCATTTGACGCGGACGAATGGAGGCGGAAGCTACATTATTCCTGAGTGCTATAGGCTATTTTTATCCCGGAAAAACTTTTTCACACGGGCGGAGCCACGAGCAATACTAGTCAGTTGATAAGACTATAAATATGCAATAAGTTAAATCCGTGATACGTTATCAATAACGTGCTAATTTAATTAGCATATACTACTCTTGGTAAAAATATGCTTTTATTGTTACGCGTATGACGTATAAGATCTTACTATTTTTCTAAATGACGAGGTTAAACATTATATGCATCATATAATGTTCAGTCAGCCACATAAGTCACTGAACAAGTTAAAACCTTCTAATCATATGTTCTTGTTGATTTTAGTTTGATTTGCCTCGGTGGCATAGTTGTATTACGGTACGATTGCAATGCTGATATCTTGGGTTCGATCCCCGGGTCGTGCAAAGTGATATTGGATTTTTCTATTCAGTATCAGCTCGGTGTCTGGAATTTGTTCCCGATATGGCGATAGGCTCGCCCCCTATCACATCGTGCGACGGAATAACGGCGAAAAGTGGGTGCACTAGTTGCGCCTCTGCCTATACCTTCGGGGATAACAGGCGTGAGTGTGTGTATGTATATTTTATTTTTATTGTACAGCATAATGATAATAATCACATTAAAGTATTTTAAAATAATCCTCGGCCACAACATGGGTAACTTGTAACAATAAAATTACTCATACAACGTCAGATATAACCAAAGGTTGTTTTTTATAACCAGAATTATATGCAACTAATCTGGAAAAACCATAACAGCATGCAGTCCAAAGAGGTATATTTATGAACTTCCTCAACTCGAGATTGCATCTTGTATGTTTTATCTATTGAATAATTATAGGTGCTATGGTTTTTAAAATGTCTTTTGTAATTCATAGCTGATAGATATAATAAATTATCTCCTAGTTTTTATTCAAGTACTGAGTTTTGTTTTATTTTTTTTGCAGTTTTGACTTCAAATGTGATATGTACAAGCTTCAGCATGGATAGCTAAACAAATTTAAAATTGAAATGACCTACATACTTTTGTGTTCTTACAAATATTTTTTTTTTCTCTTCACAAAAATCAAATAATAGAGATTTGCTTTACGTCATTTTAAGAATTCTTTTTCAGTTTAACTTAACGCGTATATAGACGACTAGTAGTGCTCGCGGCTCCACCCGCGTGAAAAAGTTTTTCCGGGACAAAAATATTTTCCTGGGATAAAAAGTAGCCTATAGCACTCAGGAGTTATGTAGCTTCCTATTAGTGAAAGAATTTTCTAAATTGGTTCAGTAGTTCCTGAGATTAGCGCGTTCAAACAAACAAACTCTTCAACTTTATAATATTAGTATAGATTTGAAATATTGATTTTGTACAGATATTTATGCCGCTGACTGTACGGAAAACGCACTATGGTGGACTTTTCATCATTTTTAAGATGTTCGTCATACAAGTGAAAAGCTTATGCAATTCTGTCCAAACTTGAAACAAACGCGAGGGATATGCCTTATGTCTACTGACTTATGAACGAGGTCCTTTAAATTATAAAGGCGAAAGTTTGTAAGAATGTATGGATGTTTGGATGTTTGGATGTATGGATGTTTGGATGTATGGATGTTTATTACTCTTTCACGCAAAAACTACTGAACGGATTTCGATGAAATTTTGCACACGGGTAGATCATGTCCTGGATTAACACATAGGCTACTTTTTATCCCGGGAAAATATAAAATGGGACTTTTATCCCGGAAAAACTCATTCACGCGGGCGGAGCCGCGGGCAAAAGCTAGTACGCTATATATCAGACAAAATATAGAGGCATACGAAACGTAATTGAGATGATTAGGTATGTCGTGATTATTCCACGGTGACGTTATCGAATAATGAGTTGCTTACGTAAGCCGTATTGTTCAGCTATAACCGCCTACGAGGCGCTTTGTTATCTACAGACAGAATTAGATCGAGATAAAATGAAATAAGCTTTTAGAGGCTAAAAGTCACCTATGAAAGGCAATCCACTTATATGGGACGGCCTTTTATTAGGATCCGTAATGTTTTAGAAATTATAATTTGAAAAGCTTGGAAATTTAATATCGAGTGTAGGACGACAGTTTTATGCCATAGCGAATTTATACTGTATCTCTTAGTGAATAGAGTGCAATCTAAATTACTGTTGTGCCCAACGGGACAAAGTATATCCTCAATGGATTCTAAATATAGGTACCTCCTTCATTGATGTAAGGGTTTTTAATACATCAATGACCTCCTTGTAATATCTGCCTACAATGAGTGAGTATCTAGTGATATGAAACACGAGATTTGTTTACCTAGGGAGCAAGAATTCATCATCGTCATCTTCCTGCCCTGGTCCCAAATTACTTGAGGTCGGCGCAACATGTTTCTCTCTTCCATTCTCCTCTATCTTTCGTCATCAAGTCATTCACGCCCTTTTCTTTCATATCATCTCTTACACAATGCATCCTTAGGGAGCTAGAATTATTAGGAAAAAATACAAACATAAGCTAGCTAGCGTGGTGGACTAAGGCCTGAACCCTCTCAGTAATGGAGGAGGCGGTGCTCAGCAGTAGGCAATATATAATACAGGGCTGATTGCATTGTAATAATTCTATCGTCGGTACCAGTTGAATTATGCAGTTTTTGTAATATTCATACACAAATTATATTATGGTCTAAAATGTTGAGTACCTATACCAATAAATACCGCGTAGCAACAGTAGGGGCAATGACACTCAAAGTCACTTTAGGCGTCGAATGTTTTCGAGTTCACAATCATAGTCGTAACTTTGCCACGAATGCTTCTTTTTCCAATTATCCATTGACATTTATGATAACACGTCGCTAGTATAAATGGAAAACACATTGTTCGTTTAAAATTCTAGAAATTTACACAAATTCTAGTTTTTTTTCTGGCTAGCGCAATTTATTCGCCGTCGCGTCAACAATAACTATGCACATAACATAGTAATTTATAATAATTTGCGAAATATGTTTCCATTCATTACAATGAAAGAATGTCGTCAACAACACTACATCCGCATTAAACCGATGAAATCACTTTTCAATTGGTACGCTAATATTTACATATCGCTACACTTACACATAGCTATTACAAATAAGGTAAACATTTGCGCTAGATGAAAACTCCTTAACGTAAAAATCATGAAGTTAGGATATACCGTCAAACGACATTTCGATTTATTAAGATTATCTTGAACCCTTTTTATGGCATCGAATGACGAGACGAGCATGCCGTTCACATGATGGTAAGTGATACGACCACCCATAAACAGTAGAAACACCATCCAGCACCTTGAGATACAAAGTACTGTTTGGCATTACACTGCGCTCGTCATTCTGGGACATAAGATGTTAAGTCTCATTATGTCCAGTAGTTACAATGGCTACAATGCCCTTCAAACCGAAAACAACAGTGCATGCACACTGCTGCTTGGTGGTAGAAATAGTCATTGCGGACCTGCAGAGGTATATTGTCTTTTAGTCTTAGATAAAAGCAATTTAATTGAGTATAAAATTCGATTCATCGATCTACATCCCTTATCACGTAGGTTGCAGAAATCACACCGTTTTACATACGTTTCAGAAGCGTTTTTAAGATTCGTTTAAAGGGATTCAAATACTGGGCGAATCGTATAATATAATATAATTACACAAAAGTTTTGCCCGACCCAGAATCAAATCCAGGACATCTGAGTATACGGTCCATATACGGTGCTACTAGACTAAAGAATTGAAAGTCTAAATTTAATCATTTACCGAAGCATAATTAAAGAATTTTGAGGTACCAAAGTATGTTTGACCTAAATGTAATTGTTCACTTGCCCTACTATGGTTAATAGTGAAATTATGGTATTTTCCATACAATATCACCATTCAGTGGTAGCATGTTCTAATTTCATACGCTATCACATTTTATAGCTCTTCAACTTGTAATTTACAATCAAGCGTTTTAGTTATACAAACAACATTTTGATTGTTCGCATAAAATATCAATTTACTTTCCTAAACGATTTTCACCTTTGTTTTTTCTTAATCTAAATAGCTAGACCTGCATTAAATAAACAATTTTGATACTTTAAGATTAGATTTGTGTTCTTGAAAACTTGAATTTGAAGAGCACAATACCAATAGGTACCTAATATGTCGTTGCCCTGCTTCGATATAATTTATTTTGTGTGAATATTTGCTAATGGTGCATTAACCATAAACACAATAAAACATTGCTTAAATTAAAGCCTGCAAGTTATAAATTAGATTAAACATTAAAATTGTATGATAAATATTAATAATTAAGAGGTTTTTAAATTAGAACATGAATAATGAGTGCAGAAAATGTGCAAACATCATTTACTAAGTTTTTTTAGGCTTTGGTTGGACGTCACACGTAAATGGTCTGGGATGCGGTCATGGAAATCGCGTTTATGATGCTTCTAGGCTAAATTGTGCTTTGCAAAATTAAGTAATGAAAATATTACGTTGTTGTTTCGTTACATACATCTTGTCACAACGGTTACATGATAAAATTTCATTTTATTTAATTTTATTAAAATTCCAACAATATTGCGTACCTTCAAACATTTAACCTGACTCATTTATTAAAAGGCAAGAGATTAACTAAAATATTCAACTGTGACAAAATATATGATCTATACATATAATAAAGCAGTAGAATCGGTGTGTTGGACATTTAAATAAATGTGATAAAAAAAGAAAAGGAGTGACTAAAGAAAAGTAATGGAAAACAAATCAGCGATATTTATAATTCTTTTCTGCCTGTCTGTTTTACTGTTTGTTTTTTACTGCACATCTTCAAAAGTACTGAACGGATCTCGTTGAATTTTGGCACACGGGTAGATCATTTCCTGGATTAACCCAAAGGCTCCCGGGAAAATATAAAACGGGACTTTTATCCCGGAAAAACTATTTCACGCGGGTGGAGCCGCGATTAAAAGCTAGTATCACAATAATCATGAAGGTTTTTGATTTTCTAATGATTTATCATGATTATCATAATCAGCCACACAAAGTCCATTGCTGAAAATAGGCCTCTCTTAAAAAATAACAGACGGATTTGCCAAAAGCGGCCCGCACCCAACGTGCTTCTGCAACTTTTATCAAGTTGTATTTCCACCGTGCAGTTGGATATACAACGCTATGCTTGCCGGTAGGTGGTCCCCACTCGAGAACCCTTTCCACATCTGCCGTCAGTTCTGCGAACTATGTGCCCACTGCCACTTTAGCTTGTTAATCCGCTGGGCTAAGTCGGTGACATTCGTAATTCGTTCTTCTTTCCTAATTTGATCCCGTAGATAAACTAATGAGTTGTTATCTATAAACTCATTTGAGACGTAGTTAATGCGGGTTACTTCTTAATTTTCTTGAGAGTTACAATAGTATTAGTTACAATAGCATGTTTGACAAGTTGTTAAGCAATTGTTGGTTTCCTATTTATAAACATTATACTTATAAGACATACGTACATACAATCAATTGATACTAAAACATAACACACACTAATTGGATCTATACCTAAACGTCAATGTTTCATAATTCTCTAATCGCTGTAAGTATAGCCGCATCCTAATCACATATTGGCTCGCGATATAAACCTTGCTATCGCTACATCAACAACATTAGCACGCGTCGTTCCATTCGTGTCGGACTCTAGTTCGCGATACCGATTCAGTTTGTTTATATTTTTTCATATCAATTAGCATTATGATCAAATTCGTCGCGGTGTTTGTTTTGTCTGTCGCTCTTGTTCAAGGTAAGATTGAAATTTAATGATCAAAACTTCTAGAATTCGTAAATATGGTTCTATAAGTGTTGTGATAATATCTTGGTGAGGGTTTGCAATCTCGCATTCCGCTTTACAACGGGATCCCGCATGTTGATGAGACCTGCAGGATTCCCGCACTTGTAAATCCCGCGCGGGAAAAATTTGTGCATTAGCAGGATTTATGCAGCGTTTCTTGTTATCTTTTTTGTTTTTTTGGTCGCGGTAGTATAATTTGACGTTTTAAGCGAGCACACACTACTATTTTTCCAGGCAATAATGATATTACGTGACAAAATGTATTATTTAATATTTTAGTGGATTTAAATCTTCCTCCACCAATTGTAAATTAATCCGCTAACAAAAACTATCAGCCACTAAAACCAACATTTCGTCACGAAAATTGAGTTTTAAACCACCATTTTTATTGATAAATCCACAAAGATAGAAACATTGTCAAATGACAGAATAAATCTAAAAATAACATAAAATAGCTCCCAACGTGTGGGTATCCATGAGTTAGCTTACTTATTTGACCTATCTTATCAATCATTGACCTTTAAGTATGATCTGTTTTCTTTCTCTTCATACTTCAATCATGGGTAAAGGAGGCAAAAAAGTACCTAGGTACCTAGGTAAAATAGGTATATACAGAGTACCTAGATAATTTTATCTATCAAAAGTAACCAAAGTAATACTTTAATTTGTATGTGTTGATTTAAAAAATAACGTAGTTACTAAATACAGTTTATTACTTACTTAACTATTACATAAAAGTAACAAGAATTTTGCATTTCATTTTGTGACGTATTAATTACACAATCATGGAACTCTTATTTCCATACATAATTATATTGTTAAATGTTTTGCGGGAATTACAACGGGATGCCGCTGTAATACTGAATTTACAGCAAATTTTCAGCTGAAAAAAAATTGGTGTGGGATTGCAAACCCTAAATTCTTGGTTTCAAAGTATTCCTTGGCAATATTTTCATTTTTTCCTACATCTTATGGTGAGAATTTGTTGAGAAAACTTACATAAATAATAATATGTCGTTTTTTGTGTAAATTGTATTTTTATAACCCTAATACATCTCGCGGTATATCACGATTTTATGTATTTTCGTATTATTATCTTCTTGGCTTTGGTTGCGGAATTGCGGTTTTTATTTCCCTCCAAAAATGTATTCAATATTCGCAACGCTGGTTTTAGGAATTTATTAATTCAGAGGTCTTTTGTATTAGCATAATGTGATAATTTTTTATGTATAAACTTCCAATTAGGTAGGTTCTTTAAATACAGTACGTAGACGATAGAGTAATATGTTAACACATTTTATGTCTATGGTGCTCAAGGATTTGAAGATTTGCACCACTTCACCCAAGAAGATTATAATATGGGTATAAAATTCTTGACTTCACCTCATTTTTCTTATTTAGTTACCGATCTTAATCAATATGAATTTACGGATGAGTTCTATATTGATTATAAATGAAGATCTTTGCTCAGCCAGTAATAAAAAAATATATACTGCACATATCATAAGCACAATACTTAATGCGAATCCGTAAAGCAAAAAAAAAATGAACGCCTTTTTCAACGTCGTGCGTTCGATATTCAAATAAAACGCGTTATCAGATGTAAATATTTCTATGCTTATTTACTCTAAACTAGCCGGCATATGCCAGAACCAGTTTTTTTTACACTTAAGCTAAATTATTGAAGTTTTTGAAATAAGAAATAAACATTATCATGATGCGCTGGTGACCTTCATTGTAATAGTAGACATATTGCTTATGTAGATGTATGTTTTTCTTGTATGATATTTACTAAGTAGGGAAATCACGTACCATTATGTAAGTGACCTTTATTGATAGTAAAATAAATACATAAACCTAAAACAACACATCACATCCATTTAAAAAAAAATGTTAGATGCAGGGTTGTGTGTTTGAATAAGATGTATGCAATGCACCTACCAGATTTCTCTCCGGTCATGTCGGATTGCCGTCTCAACGGATTATGAGAGTGAAGGAATAGCGAGTGCAGCTGTGTATTGCGCACACACTTGTGCACTACAATCTCTCCTGCATACCTGGCTGATGCACGTTGAGATTGGCCGCCGTGGCCGAAACTGGCTAGGAGGATTACGTTTTATTTATACCTATAACATCCGAACTCAAGCCAAATTTATTTCCACTTAATGCACTCAAGTTGTATCCAACCAGCAAGAGATTATGTGCATAGTCATTATTTATTAAAGGTTCAGTTCATTGCCCAGGAATAGGGTAAATCGTTTATAACTTTTATGTTACAATCGGACTAACAGGCTGTACGAATAACGTACACGTGTAATTAGGTTAAATTATATTGTTGCAACTAATCACTTTTCGTTTAATGCCTAATAACTGTATTTAACATCGTATATTAAATCAGTGTGCATTCAGCAGTCACTCCGGGCGTTTCATTTCTTATATCATTCCTTGTCCGTTATAATATCAGTCTATCATTTATTACTATTTATCAATTATCATTTTACCAGTGTAAGGGAAGCATATACCCGTACACAGGCTATAAATTGTTATCTAAGAAAAAACAATTCTTACATTTTATGCTGGAAAATCGGGTTGTTCCATATCAAACATATTATCACTAGAAACTCGTTCTATACGTTGACTATGACCAAAGCGACTATTAACACCCCAAGTATGTTAATACGGAGCATCATTAAAAACCTTGAAGGTCGAATTTTTTTTTTCGTCACGAGATAGGTCGAAGATAATATCCCTAAGGTTATGCGTAAATTCACTTAATGGCAGATGATTCGTTCCATTACTAAAATAATGACAATTGTTGAATATATTATAGTTCATATTAATAGTTTTTTTTTTATTGTATTGAATGACGAGACGAGTATGTCGTTCGCTTGATGGTAAGCGATAGGAACACCCATATACAGTAGCAACATCATCCAGCACCATGAGTTACAAAGTACTGTGTGACATTCCACTGCGCTCGTTATCCCGAGACGTAAGACGTTAAGTCTCATTATGTCCAGTAGTTACACTGGCTACAATGTCCTTCGAACCGAAACAACACAACGTGCACACTGCTGCTTGGCGGTAGAAATAAGTAGATATTACGGTAGTACCCACCCAAATGGACTCTTACATAATATGAGAGACCTACCAACAATATTGGATTTTTCTATTCGATATCTGCCCGGAGTCTGGAATTTGTGCCCGATATGTCAATAGGCTGGCCGCTTATTACATCATGGCGTGGCTGGCATACGCACGGCGAAAAGTGGGTGCACTAGTTGCGCGTCTGCCTACCCCATCGAGAATAAAAGGCGTGAGTATGCGTATGCGTATAATACAAACAGTAATAGATACAAAATGTTATTATTATAGATAGAGATCTATTATCATCAAATTGAAATCCTGGTGGGCACCGGTACCGCGCATTCTAATTAATACTTGTCAGCGGTTTATTAAAGTTTTCACGTTATTTATTATAAAATTATTTAACGTAATCTATGCAGCTGTAAATCATTGTCATTTGTTAATATGATATTATAGTCAAGGATCCTTGATATTTTCATTTATAAACACATAAAAATTAAATATAAATGTAATATTTAAAATGTTATGCAGTGATTCGCAGATGCAACGTAAATATATTTGAATTGTACAAAAGACAAAATATCTAGTAATATTCATGGAATCAATTCTTCAGTCATCTCAGCCTTAGCTAAATACATATATATACAAATGTATACACTCACGCCTGTTATCCCCGAAGGGGTAGGCAGAGGCGCAACTAGTGCACCCACTTTTCGCCATTATTCCGTCCCATGATGTGATAGGGGCGAGCCTATCGCCATATCGGGCACAAATTCCAATCTCCGGGCTGATATTGAATAGAAAAACTCAATATCGCTTTGCCCGACCCGGTGATCTAACCCGAGACCTCAGCTTTGCAGTGGTACTCTTATACAACTACGCCACCAAGGCAGTTATTTGCATGCATTGTCAAATATCATCACTATTGCGCTGTTCAAAACTAAACCAAATATTGACGGTTTGCACCTCCATCAGGCATTTATTCAAATGTACTTGATAATTCCAGCGAAGGATTACTGCACACCAAAAATTGTTGACCTCTGAAGTAGTTATATCATTTACTGTAGCTAGGACTGGTTGACCTATGCAAACGAAATAAAAAACAAAACATATAGCAAAGAAAATTTTAACTAACGAAATTAAAAGCATATAGCGTCTATAATATTACTGCCTCGGTGGCGTAGTTGTATTGTGGTACGACTGCAATGCTGAGGTTTCGGGTTCGATTCCCGGGTCTGGCGAAGTGATATTGAGTTTTTCTATTCAATATCAGCTAGGATTCTGGGATTTGAGCCCGATATGGCGATAGGCTCGCCCCCTATCTCATCATGGGACGGAATAACGGCGAAAAGTGGGTGCACTCGTTGCGCCTGTGCCTACCCCTTCGGGGATAAAAGTTATGAGTGTGTGTGTCTATAATATCATACTCACACAAATGCATTAAAGAGTATACTTAGTTATAGACCGGATCAGGACAAAATTTTTCATCCAAAATTTATAACCGATTGGTAATAAGTCTTACGTAACACGTCCGTCTGCCAAGACGTCTCAGTATGCTTTAAAATTTTTCCAAAGAAAACAATATTTTGGAAGAAAATAGGCCAATTTGCGTATTACGATCGTGTCAAAGTATGTTCTAATGCTTTTAATAAGTGTTTTGCTATTTCACGGTAGATTGAGTTACTGACGAACGGGCTCAAAATTGTCGTATGACAATTTACCCAACGTCCACTCTATAATATAATCTTTAGAACTCTTTGTATTCAGAAAAGGAAAAACTAAATGCTTAATGCAACACTCTTTTACTTTGAATTTTGTATTCGGTGTTTATTTAGATGTTACCATTCCTTTTTTGCTTATGTTTTAGAATATGAGTTGTTCTTTTACGTTTTAATCGTCATACAGCACCATCTAGCGGAATATATTTCAAACTTGCTCATGGTAATATCCAATACTGTTTTCTTTTTCAGGACGACCCGGTTCTGGATTCTTCAGCGATGACATAGTTCAAGCTGCATCGGCTGGCAACTGGGATGAAGTGCAAAAATTGTAAATATGATTTTGTTTACATCTTTTATCTATAGGTATTAATCTTAACATAATATAAAACAAACGCTTTCCACTGTCTGTCCCTATGTATGCTTAGATCTTTAAAGCTACGAAACGGTTTTGTTTCGGCTTTTTTTTATCGATAGAGTGATTCAAGAGGAACGTTAATATTATGTACTTTTATCCTGGAAGACTTATTAACGTGGGTAGAGCCACGGGCAAAAGCTAGTATTATAATAAAGAGAGAAGATTTGTATGTTTGAGGAATAAACTCAAAACTACTGGGCCGATTTTTAAAAATTCGTTCACCAATATAAAGCTATATTATCAGCGAGTAACATAGGCTATTTTTCATCCAGGTAAAATATAAAGCGGTACATTTATCCTAGATGACTTATTCACGCAGGCGGAGCCACGAACAAAAGTCTAGTAGTTAATATTTACTTGAAACCTCAAAGGTCCTGAACCGGTCACAAAACATTTTTTCGAAGTTCATGAACAATATGGCTCGGTGTTAATTCCGAATCGCCCCATTATTTCTAACTATTTCCCTCCATCCCGGCCAGCCCCAATGTAGTATCAGCAAAATATATATCTTAAACACGTTGCGGAAAGCTTAGTTATTATTTACGCGGCTGCTTTCTCCCACTAACCCCTACAAGGAATCCTATACGGTGAATTTTAGATAAAAACATTAACAAATAAAATTTTAATTTCAGATTAAGAAGCGGTATCGCACCAAGTGCTAACTGGGAAGTAAGTATTCTCTGGCTATTTAACAAATAAGACGTTAAAAGAAAATTATCAGTCTAATTTAAATAAAAAGACGTGTGGCGGTAAGAGACTGCCGCGGTAAAGCTATTGCATAGTTTTTTATCAACTTATGTAATTAATTTTTTTTTTCTATAGTCCAAATTTCACTCGTGCCCTAACGCCGAAACTCTAAGCAGGCAATTCTAATATTTATAACCTCTTTGAACAGATATAAAACAAAATATTCATCGATAGATGGCAAAACTAAAAAAAAATGTGAAAGACGGGCTCAATGGACTAGTATCCAGAGCCGTAATATTTAAATAAAAACCTCTTTGAACAGATATAAATAAAAACTTTTTAAAAATTCAAACTTAGAATCATGTCATCCCGCCGCGTTTTACATTTCGATATATTTCACTGACTGGATCAATTTTTAAATACACGGTAATTTCGACCTTTTATCGTTTAACATTCAGCTCATATCCTCTTACATATTGTATTCTTACAAGACTGCGATACTAAATTTACTTATGGAATTTTACACTCTACATGGTTGTGATAGAGTTGAAAATAAAATATCACCGTTGTGCCGGTCGGAGTGAGGGGTGACTGGTTTTTTCGTTACAGAATTTCTGGATTCGGTCTCCACGCTCAAGGCCCACGATAGAAGCTATGCAATAGCTTAAAAATTGTCGAGCTTCGTTATGAATATACTGGTGGTAGGTCTCTCATATGTAAGAGTCCGTCTGGGTAGTTACCACCGCAATGTCTATTTCTACGGCCAAGCAGCAGTGTGCATACACTGTTGTGTTTCGGTTTGAAGAACATTGTAGCCAGTGTAACTACTGGACATAATGAGACTTAACATCTTATGTCTCAGGATGACGAGCGCAATGGAATACCGCACAGTACTTTGTAACAAGGTGCTAAATGGTGTTGCTACTGTTTATGGGTGGTCGTATCGCTTACCATTAGGCAAACGGCATGTTCGTCTCGTCATTCAATGCCATAAAAAAAAAATACACAAAGACTTTGAATGGTAATGTGCTTGTCAGAATGAAATCGTGCTCAAAACCAGAACTACGGGCTATTTTATAAATAATATCAGACCATTTTTGCGTCATCAACAACCAATTTGAACAAATCGTGTCGAATATTTTTATAATACAAATGTATCCATTCAAATAGATTCGATTTCAACATCCATTAGATCGCTAAGTAAATTTTGACTAAAATTGCAGCCGAAACCAATAGAATCATTAGAAATAAAAATCGTTCGTAGAGTTATAATTATTTAAAAAAAAATTCAGTAATTTGTACTATATTTATTCGATTGTAACATGTTTTGTGTGAAATAAAATAAAATACAACTATAGGGAAATAAAAACCCTTTGTCTAGATAATACAATACTTTTGTAACTTGATCTTGACAAAAGTAAATCTCGCGACAAGCTTTGTCTCTACATAGTAATGAACAAAGTTTGATGCAATTTAAAGTATTTTTTTCTTTTTAAAGCATTTAAATAAAAGCTTCTTCTTAATTATTTTACTTTTAATTTTCATTTTAATGTTAATGTTGTCAGTAAGTACTTACAAGAAATTAGTTCCATCTCCTATTAAAACATGGCGAGTATTTTTATATTCTTGGTCCAGCTGTACAATCATAATTATAGTGTATTTGCCTGTTGAGATGTAATTCCTTTTATACTTAACGTATTACTTAACGTGTGGAACTAAATTTATGAAATTAGCATTAATTTTTTCGAATGAAACTAATTTTAATAAAACTATAAAACTAACTTTAAATTTGGGTCATGGCAAAAATGTACGTTTGATTTTTTTACAACAATTTGTATTAATTTGTAATAGAACTATTTTACGGATTATATTGCGGTTTTTTAATTTATATTTTCTATCTAATGAAGGTTGTACATCTTCTAAACGTCGGGAGAAAATATAAATTAAAAACCGCGACAAAATCCATAAAATAGTTTTATTTACCATGTCTAACATTGGCGTAAGTATAATAAATTGTATTAATTTTTCATTTTCTAACTTCAGGCTCTCCCCCTAGCCGATGTGAAAAGTTTGAAACCCATTCCCGGCGGCCATGTATACGGTGAATCCCAATACACATTCCATTCGGAAACGAACGTCGACGGACAGACATCAGAGAAGAGCGGGGGACACAAAGTCGTCAATGATGATGGACACATATCCGAATTTGACTTTAAGCCAGTCAAGCCCGCCATCAAGCTTTAGATGCAAGACGGATAATATTAAAATTCCAGTTCCGGAGTCATTAATTTAAGTATTAATTAAAAATGTTGTGCCTTAGGTAGTTCGTTAATTAATTTTGTTGGTAAACTTATATGCGTTGTCTTGTTACTAAAGCATGTAAAAAGGTGATAAAACCATGCTACGTGTAAATTTTTACTCCTTCGTTGTCTCATTAGAGTCTTTTTTTCCAATTTGTTCGAAGTTTATGAATATTTTAATAACGCAACTTTTTAAAACTATGTATAAATATAAAAATAATTAGTATTTGTAAACATACGAATTTAAAAAGTTTTCGGTACCGAATTTGGTTTTATCGATTTATTTAACCACTTACTTTTAAAAATTATCTTCGTAATTGTCATGAAAGTAAGACTTGTATATGTTAAATATATTTATAGATATTGTGAATCTTAACAAGTAACTTGTAAATTTTAAAGTCATAGAGCTCTTTAACATAATCTTTGTAAACGACTATTTAATTTAAAAATTCTGTGATTATTATATAAACATTAATTACCTAATATATAAAAAAAAATATAATTACTTTGTTGTTTATTTTAACGCCTAATACGAATTTTAGCGCAAAGTTATTGATGACTTATCGAGGCAACTTTGCACGAATGAAAAATTAAATTGTTCGTCAAAAGATCGGTTGAAATTTTTTTAAATCTATCTATTTATGTGTATGCATAATTATAATAATATACATTAAATATTAATGAAAAAAAAAAACAGAGCTGCGAGGAATAAGTAACGAAATATAAAGGAACAACTTTTAAAATGTTTGTCTACCTGTTTGCTCAAATTTTCGCTGGCATATCATGCGAAAACCACTTATTGGATTCTAAACTTAATTACTGAAAATAATAATCTTTATTCTGTACAAAATATACGGCAAGTCGGGGACGGATAGCCAAACGGAGGAGACGGGCCATATCGCATACGGGTCATGCATAGGTATTCTATATAACGGGGAGATGTGCTGAGAGAGATATGAGATGGGCCGAGACAGATCTAAGTCCTCGCAGACGACTTTGAGGGTAGAACTAGTTCATCTATACATAAAACAAAAGATCAGAACTCTTTCTGTACATTTATAAGTATAAGGGTAAAAAATACAAATCAGCGATTTTTTTAAATAACTTTCTAGCTGTCGGTTTGTTTTCCTATTAATTCCTTAACGTACGTCTCCGAAACTTCTGGATGGATTTTAATTTGAACAATGTTTAACAGGTAGACAGGGTATACTCATATATAGGCTTTATTTCATTAAAATCTTACTCTTACTTCACTACATAGTATAAACCAAGGCGCTTCCCACTGTCTGTCCCTATGTATGCTTAGATCTTTAAAACTACGCAACGGATTTTGATACGTTTTTTT
This sequence comes from Lapara coniferarum, assembly GCA_949316025.1. Taxonomy (NCBI): domain Eukaryota; kingdom Metazoa; phylum Arthropoda; class Insecta; order Lepidoptera; family Sphingidae; genus Lapara; species Lapara coniferarum. Next base: position 17,066,232 of record OX438919.1, read on the forward strand.
TAATAGATAGAGTGATTCATCGGGAAGGTTTTTATGTACTTTTAGCCCGGAAAAACTTATTAGGCTTTTTTTGTATATTATGACATGTAATGTGACTTATTGTGTGATTTTTATGTACTATGGGTCTTTGATACCTGAAATAAAATAAATAAAATAAAAAGCTAGTAATATTATAAATGCGAAAGTTTGTGAAAATGTTTGGATGTTTGTTAGAAGTAAGCGCAGAAACTACTGAACGGATTAGTATGAAATTTGGCACACGAGTAGATTATGTTCTAGATTAACACATAGGCTACTTTTTGTACCAGTAATTTACTCCCATAGGAAATAATGGATATTTTATCTGATCTGAAGCAGATAGCGCTGGCGTTGTACTGTGTTTTATGGACTTTTGTATCGGGAAAGGCTTTTCACGCGGGCGAAGCAATAAATAATAACCTATAGCAAAGACTAAAGGCTATAGGGCTTTAGCGACTGACGAATCATCTGAGAAACCTGTGGGTAAGATTTTGTTATTTTTAGATATCAGAGAGCGTTACTACTGCCCACTGCTGAGCACGGGCCTCTTCTACTACTGAGAGAGGTTAAGCCTTAGTCGATCACGCTGACCTAGTGCGGGTTGGCAGACTTCACATACCCTCGAAATTATTATGGAGAATTCTCAGGTATGCAGGTTTCCTCACGATGTTTTCCTTCCCCATTACATATACATACATATACGTATACACTCACGCCTGTTATCCCCGAAGGGGTAGGCAGAGGCGCAACTAGTGCACCCACTTTTCGCCATTATTCCGTCCCATGATGTGATAGGGGGCGAGCCTATCGCCATATCGGGCACAAATTTCAGACTCCGGGCTGATACTGAATAGACAAACTCAATATCACTTTGCCCGACCCGGCGATCGAACCCGAGACCTCAGTTTTGCAGTCGTACTGTAATACAACTACGCCACCGAGGCAGTCCTCCTTCACCATTAAAACGAACGATAATTGATAAACAATGCACACGTAACTTTGAAAAGTCAGAGGTGTGTGCCGTGGGTTTCGAACCTCCGGACATTGTTTCGGCAGACCGTTCTATTACTAACTAGGCTATCGTCCACTCCTGTCTGCGGTTGCCTATTTTTTTTTATGGCATTGAATGACAAAACGAGCCTGCCGTTCGTCTTATAGTAGGCTATACGACCATCCATAAACAGTAGCAACACCATCCAGCAATCTAAATATACTATTTTTGGCAGCAAAAAAAGTCCCTGATTGCAAGTATGCTGCACCCTAGGCCGCGGCGCGCCTATACGGCCCAGTAACAAAGCACTGCTTAGTTACCTACAAAGAGGTCATAATTGAAATGATATAACCTACCTACCTTTTAAAGTTAATAAGCAGTAGACAAATTAAAACAAAAAGTCATTGCAACGTCCCCAGTGTTTTGGCGTTTGGCAAAAATTTTCCGAGAAAAACACGATCAACGGCTCATGCATGATTTGTGGCCAGAAAGATTAATGGTTTCGTGACGCACGATTATCTTAATTGCCTAAGCATTACGAACCCTATTAGTACCTACCTAAAATACTTGTAACAATCTTGTTCTTCAAAACATATTGAGTGTTATTGTTTATTCTTTTTAGTCGTCATCTTATTTAAAATTATAAATAACTAGCGGCCCCGACAGACGTTGTCCTGCCCTAAAAAGGAAATAAAATCCTAGAACCCGAGTCGAAACCATTCTGGAATCCACCTGAAGACACGCAAAAAAATTTCATTAAAATCGGTCCAGCCGTTTTTTCGCGCAATTTTCTTAATTTTTTCTTTCATAAGAACCTTCTCCTGACAATAATAAACACATCAAAAAAAGAAATAACGAAATCAGTCCAGCCGTTCACGCGTGATGCCGTGACCAGGAAAATAGGGATTCATTTTTATATAATAGATAGATAATACCATTAGTTAGTACCTCTACCATTAGTTACTTACGCGTACTCAGTCAGCAGTAGGTTAGTGCTATATACTAACCCATCACTGAGTATTTACAGACCTAGAGAGCGTTTAGATTTTAGGCCTTACTCAGCCACGCTGATTTAGTGGGAGTAGTGTAAAAGTAAGTACTTCATAATCATCAGCCTGACGTCCACAGCTGAACAAGGCCTCCCCTAAAAATTTCCAGACGGACCTGTCAAAAGCGGCATACATCCAGCGTACTCCTTCGATCTTCATCAAGTCGTCTGTCCACCTTGCAGGTTGACGTGTGAGTACTTACCTATTAATTATGAAATCCTCTTAGCCAGTTTCGGCCACGGCGGCCAATCTCAACGGAAATCAGACAGGTTCGCAGGAGATATTATAGTGCACAAGTGTGTGCGCAATACACAGGTGCACTCGCTATTCCTTCACTCTCATAGTCCGGTGAGACGGCAATCCGACATGACCGGAGAGAGATCAGGCGCAGGACCAACGGCTTTACGTGCTTTCCGAGGCACGGGGGTATCACACCGCCAACTTCCTGACTCCGAGCTGCGACTGAGTAATTTTTTTAAGATGGAAAAACCCAGTCACAAAGTTTTTTGGCCCGACCCAGGATTCGAACCCAGGACCTCAGCGCGCAAATCGTACTCATAACGCGTACGAAATACAACTACGCCACCGAGGCAGTCTATTAATTATATTAAGGCAGGAGGCAGATGGTTCGATGGATGAATAGATACGGGCTGCCTAAGACCGGGATGGTTGACGCTCACTTGGGTAGGCCTACATTCAAATGTGAAGTATTAATTCACGGGCTGATTATTTTCAATTATTAATTACAATGTTAAGGTTATATACGTAACATCATTGTCCACGTTTGCCTTACATGGACGTAGAAAACCCAGAGTAACAAACAAGAGCTATATCAACAAACTTTTAGTTGTATGTATTGTCGACGACCATAAATGCACCTTCTATAATAGAATCTTAATAAGGCAACACAGTAAAAAATCAATTTGTATGTATCATATTTCATTTTAATTTTAAACATATTTTAACATAATGTAGTCATCAATACTAATATTATAAAAAGGAAAGATATGTATTTGATGTATGTTTGTAACGAATAAACTTAAAAACTACTGGATCGATTTAAGCGTTCTTTCACAAATATAAAGCTACATTATCAGCAAGACACATAGGCTATTTTTTATCTCGGGAAAATATAAAGCGGGACGTTTATCCCGGAAACAATCATTAATGCGGGCGAAGCCGTGAGCAAAATTCTAGTAACCAATACAACCAAACGTAATATAATTTCACGGCTATTATCCGAAGCGAAGAAGAGAAGCAGAGAGAGGTGAAAGACATATGTGCGGCTGGTACACGCACACGGTGTTACATTTGCCTCACGATGTGAAAGGAACGAGGCTATCGCCATATGGGATTTAAATTCCAACCCCAAGGAATAGGGTAAGCTTTTCCAAATCAAACACACATATGCCCGACCTTAGAAACAAGCACTGAATCTTATTACTATCTTATTGATATTAAATACAAAAAAAATATCCACCCCGCTAGTCGTAATAAGTTATTATTGCTATAAAATAGTAGTTAGGCACTACTTTGAATGATAATATGATCGAAAATCCTTAGGGGAGATCCACAAATTACGTGAGATGTTTAAGGGGGAGGGGGGGTCGAGTCAAATCTCATCTAATCTTACGTTGGAGAGAGGGGGGGTCTCGGCAAATATCACGCAATTTTTTTTCTTATTGAAACAAAAAAAAACTATACTATTTTGACCCATTATCCAGATTCTAAAGTCGTCCCGGACAGAAAGTCACCGTCGGGAATCGTAAGAAACTGTAGATTTCCGAAGAACCCGAAGATTCCCGACGGCGACTTTCTGTCCGGGACGACTTTACATGCTTAAGATTTAAGCATAACTGTAATACGATTAAGATCATTCACTAATTCATTCGAAAGAAAATGATTTCATTCATACTTCGACGTTATACATTACTACTGACTGTCAAACTACCATATTTGTTTTATACCAAATAGTTCAATTTAATCAGAGTTTACGATACAGTGTAGCCCGTCCTTTGTTTTCGCGCCACTGTCAGCCGAACGCGCGGCTCGATGAACGAGAGCGTACGAGCTGAATGGCAGCGACACACGGACAGGTTCCAACCTGCTTTGCTTATTCTTGCAAATGTTTTGCTCGACTCAGTATATGCTCTCACTAATTTAAAATGAGTTATCAAGATTTTTATAATGCATACGTCAAAAGATACGTCTATAAGACGAAAAAGTCCTGCCAGGACGAAGTGATAAAATTATGGAATACAGCGAAACAAAAATTCCCGAAGAAAGAAGAGTTAACACAACACATTCAGCATGAGATTGAACGTCTTCTTAGGGAAGCCACTGAGAGAAAAGTTCGGTCTACTTTAGCATTTCTTCAAAAGGTAGGTTAAATATATTTTGTTAGGAAAATTCTTTTTTTATACAAACTTTATTGTTACAATTAATAGCATAAAAAAATATAATTTAAAAAAACTAAAGAACACACTTTAAAAGCACATCAAATTAAAAAGTAAAAAATAATTCTTAAAATGAGTCAATAACAATAATAAACGAAAAATGCTAATATAATTGTGAAATAAATTTTAATGAAGATAAGTATAAACAACAAAAAATATATTTAATTGTAAAAAAAGTGTGGGGTGCTTTTTAAGATATCAAAATGATTGTCCTGCTCATATCTATAATTATGTATTTATAACTACCGACACCGTGCATCCCACGCTTTTTTTACAATTAAATATATTTTTTGTTATTTATTCTTTTCTTCATTAAAATTTATCTCACAATAGGGTATTTGACAAATTTTCGAAAAGTACTACAAAATGTTCTAAACTCACTAAAAATACGCTTGATAATTGTTTTTCTTATATTTAGAGCCATTTTAATAACCAAAAGACAGTTTTAATAAATGCGTTTCGTATTCCCCGCTAAAACGCTTCATCACGTGACTAATCAAAGGCGTGACGTCACAGTGCAATAGTCTTAATGTAAACAGTACGTGGAGATTCCTTTTTTATATACCTCCATACCCTATCACTCAGATTGATGGACATTTGACAATTCCGGACTTTAAAGAGCATGACGGAAAGTCATTTGCTCCATTTCTAATACGCCACTGTCTACCGATTCAACCGCTGAATGCCTTCATCAGCACACCTTATGATCTCTATTGCCCAAGTTTACGTGATGATTTAGAGAAAAGATGCTGCAGTACATGCGGCATTTACTTTGCATCTATCACAAGAGCTGCAGAGCACAGGCGAGCAGCCCACATTGCACCAGCTAAGCAAGCGCGTATGTTCCGCAAAGTGCGACCCTCACGGATTGTTACAAGACGAGCTAATGAGTTACTGTGCGCAAGTGTCAACGGCTTAGAGTGGCTAGATGAGAATGAAGTTGAAGGAGCAGATGATTTTATTGAAAATCATATGGACATGTTGGTTCCAATAGTCTCTCTTGAGACCACGCATGATTCACCATGGACTGAATTAGAGTAGATATTTTTTTTTAATCGCATAAGTTACGATTCAAGTATTCTATTGTTAAATTTTTATTACACTTATAACTCAACAATATTGATTACTAGTCTTAACTAGTCGTAAATAAAAGTACGAAGCAAATTTTTTTTTTTTTTTACAATAACACTCCAACACGTTTACATATTTAAGAAACGCACATTTTGAAAAATCTCACGTGAGATTGGGGGATGGGGGAGGGGTTGAATAAAATCTCACAACATCTCACCAGGGGGGGAGGGAGGGGCAGAAAATTAAAAAAAACACCTCACGTAATTTGTGGATCTCCCCTTAGCTGATCTGCATCATCGCCGTAAATACTGACGATATTGACAACTTTTAGTTTATAACCACGCGTCAACCACGACCACTCTGTCAAGAGCACTCGAATATGAGGACTAGTTTCATAGATTTTTATGTATGTAGATGAGAAAGTCCGAATAGGGTAGTTAACTAGTTTCTTTAATACAATTATGAAAAAAGTATGCTTTTCAAAATCTAATGGCAAAAGAATTGGCGCAATAGTAAGTACTTAAAGTAAGTAGTACTAATAAGTGGACGATAGCCTAGTTGGGAATGGAACGGTCTGCCGAGACAATGTCCAGAGGTTCAAAACCCAAGGCACACACCTCTGACTTTTCAAAGTTACGTGTGTATTGTTTATCAATTATCGTTCACTTTAATGGTGAAGGAAAACATCGTGAGGAAACCTGCATATCTAAGAAGCTCTTTATAAGAATTTCGAAGGTATGTGAAGTCTGCCAATCCGCACTAAGCCAGCGTGGTGGACGGTGGTGGTAGTAGAGGAGGCTCGTGCTCAGCAGTGGGTAGTATATATAATACAGGGCTGATTGCATTACATTGCAAGGACCTAAGTTATAAAGCTTGGAAATTTGGTGGAAGGGGTAGCTGTCCAATAACAGCAATACTAGGCGGTGACGTCACCAAGCGCCGTCGGCCATACCGCCCAGTGCATATGAAAGAGATAGCGCGATATCCCCGCCACGCCCCCACTTATGCCCACATTAATATTTCTAAATTGAATAACTGCTTTATTTTTCAATCGATTTTGATGCTGATTTCACAGAAGAATTTCTTTTACGTATTAGTTTCTGTGAAATCTAAAATAATGTACAAAATCAAACATAGGAAACTACCCTATTCCTAAGACGTAGGGTGACTGGGTATGAGGGACACATACCAATTTAATATAGAGTACTTGCTATTTGATCTACTTGCAATATATGTCAAGCTAGTAATGGGAGTGCCAGTTAGGTGGTGCCATGTCATATGAAGTAACCAGTTCGGTTCATTTCAATACTATAAAGTAATTGTAAAGAAATCTTTGTTGATTTTCACATCGGTCAGTGCTTAGTTAAGCGGTCACTACATTAATTGTTTAATCTCGAGATTATATTTCACGTGGTTGCTAGATGTCGATTATACCTAATTGATATTGGTTAAGTAATTACTAATTTAATTGGTTAAGTTATTTTTAGTCTTAAATACCAAACTTGAACAACACACGTCACGGCTTGAAGATCGCGACGCGTTCCTCCCATTAATTTTAATAAAAATGATTCATCATTTCTTTATCTCCTCTTTCCTGCCAGCCCGAGCTTGGCTTCTTTATTTTTTTTTTCATAGTAGTGCTCGCGGCTCCGCCCGCGTAAAAAAGTTTTTCCGGGATAAAAATATTTTCCCGAGATAAAAAGTAGCCTATAGCACTCAAGAGTAAAGTAGCTTCCTATTAGTGAAAGAATTTTCAAAATCGGTTCAGTAGTTCCTGAGATTAGCGCGTTCAAACAAACAAACTCTTCAGCTTCATAATATTAGTATAGATTGATTTTACGCTATAAAAATAAATCTAAAATTATATCTATGAACGACTTCCATGGGAAATAATGCACTTTTCCATAGATAGCGCTGATACTGACATGTGGCGCTATAAACTGCTACAATTATTTAAGGACTTTGTAGCAAAAAAGACTTATCACACGCAGTTTATTAAAAAAAATATAGTTTCTAAGGAATTCTGGTGTGGTATTGTATTCTGTAAATACTTAATTCCGTAATAAATTATCAACGATCAATAAAACATGAATTGAAGAGATAACATTCATTCGTGACTTTTATGAAATATGCCGACATATCCCTGTATCTGCCGCTGCCTGCAACATACTTTTAATAAAGCTTACCTAACAACAAAAGCAATTATTAAAAGGGTTTTTTTTTTATAATAGGTGCACCTATTATAATATTTTTGATAATAGGGACGGTCCCGAGCAGATATCTTCGTACAACAAGATACCCCGGCGCCGTCCTGGATTATGATCCACCCGTGTGCCAAATTTCTTCCAAATCCGTTTAGTTGTTTCTGCGTTTACTTCTAACAAACTTACAAGCATGCAAACATTTTCACAAAAATTTGCATTTATAATTTAATAAGATAAGAAGTAAGATCTCAGCCCAGCCATTTTTGGTATTGTACTAGGATATCGGCAATCCGAAATCCGTTCTGAATATTATAAAATTATCAACTAAATCCAATGATTTAGATGATAATTTAACATGACTGCCTCGGTGGCCTAGTCTTATTATGGTACGACTGCAATGCTGAGGTCTCGGGTTCAATCCCCGGGTCGGGCAAAGTGATATTGAGTTTCTATTCAGTATCAGCTCGGAGTCTGGAATTTGTGCCCGATATGGCGATAGGATCGCCCCCTATCACATCATGGGACGGAATAATGGCGAAAAGTGGGTGCCCTAGTTGCGCCTCTGCCTAACCCTTCGGGAATAAAAGGCGTGAGTGTATATGTATCTATATTATATCATAATATTATAAAGCTGAAGAGTTTGTTTGTTTGTTTGTTTGTTTGAACGCGCTAATCTCAGGAACTACTAGTTCGAATTGAAAACTTATTTTTGTTTTGAATAGAGCATTTATCGAGGAAGGCTTTAGGCTATATAACATTACGATGCAACTATTAGGAGCGAAGAAATAATGGAGAATGTGAAAAAAACGGGGAAAATTATTCATCCTTGAGGGCTTCCATTGCGTGCGCTGCGAAAACGGTTCAAGATACCAAAAATCTATGTATGAAAGAATTATTCCTCTTGAAATGATCTAAAAAATGTCCGCAACAGTATATGTCTATCTTTTAAGATTAACTCACTAGAACGGTTTTTATGGTAAACAAATTTGGTCGAAATTAATGCATTATTTGTTAAGAGTTGTATCAACGTCATAATATTAATCTTTATCCAAATAAATGTGTTGGATAGAGTGATTCAACGGGATGGTTTTTATGAACTTTTAGCCCGGAAAAACTTATTAACGCGGGCGAAGCCGTGGGCAAAAGCTAGTGTATGTATATGTATATATGTATTTTAACATGAAACAAATTGGAACGAGAAGAGTTTATAAATACCTCAAGTTCCCTCCTGCTTTCGTGCAACGCGTCTCCAAATAAATAAACGATAATAAAATAGCTCTAATTTATAGCATTGTTCTCTGCGAGTGTACTATAATAATACCTAACTACTGGTAATTTGACTACCGCTAGGTTGAACGTACGAAAATGGCTTCCGGTGCAAAAAATGCATCCAAATATGTCAAAGAAACTGTCAAAGATATTTATTATGTCCGTAGTAAATATTTAATTAATTATACACTATCTATGCCCGCGACTTTGCACGTGGGGATAATGTTTTTATCATATACGATGTTAATGAAGCAAAGCCTATATTCTGCTCCGAATGCTACTCTCTCCATATGTAAAAGCTACATAATACCACGTATAAAATCCTCCAGTATTTTTAGAGATATGCGGTAACAAACAAACAGACAGGCAGACAGAAAAGAGTTCTAAAATCGCTGACTTGTGTTCTATTAATCTTCTTCATTCATCCTCTTACTTTTCTTTCGATGTACAGACACGCCGGGTTCTGCTGTTTTATTATATGTATATATAGATGTCGAGTTTATATTTATTATTGCAAAACTGCGATGATGCACTTGAAGGCGTCGCGCAGACGGACACCATTACACTGCTACAAAAGCGACAGTTTCTAAACGCAGTTGAAATAATGTACTGTCTTCAGGAAACAATGTGGCCACGTCTGTGCGAGAACTTAATGTAATTTTAAATAAAGTGAGCTATAGAACAAAAATTAAACTCCACTGTTTATTCAATGAGGAATCGAAGTATAAACAACTAATATAATGTATTATCTTCACAATTATCCAACGGACTAAATCGCGTCGCTGGAAAATACAATTATAATAAAAATAAACTCATACCCACGGTAACTAATAATAATTCAATTAAATAAAACAAATGAACGCATGACAGCGGAATGGGATGCAACAAAAAATCATAACGAAGAAAAACGTTGCATTTTAATAGAGATAAAACGACCTTAGCTTGATTACATATCGTCTTATATCATCCAACCTTGACATCCGATGCTCCCTTTACATGCAAGTGGCGATAATCGTACGCGTAGAACGTATCTATTCGATTTCAATATTTATTTAAACGAAAAAAATATTCAGAACGAAAAAAAAACAAAGATGACAATAAAAAAGTCGCAACTGCAAGTCCTTATTGCAATAACGATTCGTCCCCGGATGTTTACAAACAGTAAACGCATCTCCTAGGCGTGTAGAATCACGAAGATAAAAGCAAAATTCAAATCATATCCTCTCGCACCTTATGACAAAGTAATAAGGATGATATTGGAGTTTATCGCACGCACAAGTTATTTGTAGAGATCTGATAAGCGGTGAGAGAAAACCCATTTATTAGACCGCGAGGATTCAACCTCGTACCACAATACGTCGAATAACCGAAGAGTGTACTCGTGTTTAAGTACAAGTGTTAGTCATAAACAGGTTTGCTTGCCGTCTAATTTAGAATCCACCGTGTGTCGCATAGACGCAATTGTGCCAACAAAATGAGGAGCATTGTATTGATCAGTTCATTCTGTTGTCAGTTGGTTTGGTGCTACGGTGAGTAATTATGCGAACATTCATTGTCCCATATATAACATAAGTTTAAATAAATTTATGTTGTTGTTTTGTAAATATAGGAATTTATTGTTTACATATGTATGAATAAAGGACACTTTATATATTTTGTAATAAATTGGTGGCATTTTACCAATCTCAACTAATGCAAAACACAACCAATAAATAGAACGATTAAATTAACCAATTTCAATCACGTATTTAATTTAATTACATCCGCGAGTCGATATTTAATATGCCCCCAACCATTAAATCACAAGTAAAAATTCACGAAAATCTAGCACATATTCACTAATTCGTTGCAAAAATAAAATATGTTACGTTTATGTGCGTCCTCTGATTTTTATGTACTAACTACTGACTGACAGGTGATGTGGTACGTGATTTAGCATATTCAATTCACCACAGAAACAAATGTTTCCATTTTAATCATTCATGTCATCTATATTTGTTAGGGAAATAGGTTTTTTATAGTGCCTAGAAATAATTGCTACACCGGTGATTTTGCCTGCATTGCATAAAAACTATCAACCCTGACATTAAGATTTTATAAATTCTTGATGAAATGGGTATAATAAATTCTTAGGCGGTAATATGTCAAATACTTATTGATTAGTTTTACAAAAATTTATAAGCATAGCAGACGATACCTACGTCGTTCAATATATCTTACCACAAAGCTAGACAGGTCATCATAATCGTCAGCTTGTTCACAGATTCGTTCTTCTTCAGAAGACTTCAGAATTTTCGTGAATTTAACCAGTTAGAGAATTCCTGTTGTAGCACACATTTCAGCTAAGACTAATCTATACTAAAATTATAAAGAAAAAAAATTATTGTTTTGTTTATAGGTAATGGATTAAAAAGAGGAAATATTTTACTTTGTTTGTTCGTAATAGATAAACCCAAAAACTACTGGGTCGATTTTAAAAACTATTTCACCTAGGCTACTTTATTTTCCGGGAAAACATAAAGCGGGATTTTTCTCGTGGAACAAACATTTTGATGTGGATGGATCCACGTGCAAAGGCTAGATATAAATAAGCCAGAAAATTCGCTACCTATTATTTGATAGAGTAAGGTGTGTAAAGATCCAACTGCCACGTAAATATAACACAATATATTTTATTCTTACCTAAGAAGTTCTTTATAAGAATTTCGAAGGTATATGAAGTCTACCAACCCGCACTAGGCCAGCGTGGTGGACTAAGGCCTAAACCCTCTCCGTAGTAGAGGAGGCCCGTGCCCAGCAGTGGCAGTATATAATACAGGGCTGGTATTATTATTATTCTTACCTGAAGATTTACAACAAATAATGATAAAGTTGTATTAAAATTGCTAATTATTTTGTTCTAAATGAGGTAATTTATAAGCTAGTTGAACAGGGAAATCTTTACGACTTACCTTTGTTTAATTTGTATTTTCGTATTATCAATTGCTAATTAAAACAAGGCCACCGGTTTGAATACTTCAGTTACCTACACTTACGACAGTTAGAAGAAATTAGAAGATCATCGGGGACTTAATGCGGATATACAAGTATAGATGATTAAAGAGTCAAAGGTGATGCCCGCTTTTTGTATGGGTGTTAGGCTTCAAAATCTAGCCAGGATCATATAACACGTCACGTAAAAAGATTTCAATAAATTTATTTATTTTTGTTTTGGAATACAATTTTAAATTAAGTAGCTAATCTACTACTGTGACCAACATACCTTAGCGAATGGCATTTACAATTATTACAATTTTCAGCGTTTGGTTTACCAATAAAGTCGCATTCGTTTTATACACGCTGTATACATTGCGTGTTTTTTTAAACATATTCAAATGTGTTCTAGCATTTCTAGCTTACGTATTGCATGTAAATTTCACCAGCGATAAAATCGATAGCAAACTTGACATGGTTGGTGAGCGAAACGAATTAGGTCTTATTATCAAGTAGCTGGAAGCTATAAAACGTTTATGCGATAATTGTATTAGAATAGAAATAAATAAACATACGAAAATAGAGCTAATTAATTGGTAGTTTATAGAAAATTGCATATTTGTGACAAAACTTTATAATATTCAACAGAAAAGGTACTAAAATTTAATAACATAATAATCAACCTATGTTACATATAGTTGTTTGTTATAAATCGGACGATTTTTAGAAAATGAAACTATTATGTACTACGTACCTACAATGTTTAGATTTATTTATAAACTAGCTTTTGCTCGCGGCTCCACCCGCCTGATATAGTTTTTCTGGGATAAAAAGTAGTCTATGTGTTAACCCAGGATATGATCTACCCGTGTGCCAAATTTTATTGAAATCCGTTCAGTAGTTTCGGCGATGTGTAGTAACAAACATAAAAACAGATAGAGAAAATAAATATAAAAATCGCTGATTACTTTTCCACAACTCTTCTTTATATGAAGATTCCTTTTCTTTTTTATCACATTTCTTTAAATGTACAGTTACACTGGTTCTACTGGTTTATAGGTAATATTTATAGACAAGCCGAGAGGTAAGATTCTAATAATAACTAAACAAGGTTATAAGAAACCTTTGTAATTGACGACAGTATTAGTCATCAACTTCACCAATACCGTACGCAGTTCATTATGATATAAAATTGCCTAAAGCTATTTACTATTTACAAGATACTTAAGCATCTAAGTACAAATAATTAATTTGTAAAAATAAGCTACAAGATTATAGAGAAGAATTTCAAGAGGAAACAATAAAAATTACCAACTCTCGAGACAGCAACTTGATAATCATTTAAAATTTTGTCTCAATATTTAGTGAAAACTGCAGTTGAACAAGATTAACGTCTTTTTTGTAAGCCGTGACTAATTTATTGAATAAAAGCTAATGCTTCAGTTTATTACTACTGATTTAATAATTAGTTAATTATTATTATATACATATTTATTGTCATCATAGCATTCATAACTTAGTTAAGAAGCCCATTTAGCGACTAGTAACACCCTTGAGTACATTCGCACAGATTGAATAAAAGGGACTATTTGACGAATTGTCATAATAATTATTAATGATAATGAGTTTATTACAAATAACACAGATTTAAAACCCGTAGTCCAGTTATACTTAGGTTCACAAATTATCAATGGTTTCGTTTGGACAGGACAACCGGAATTTCTTGAAGTTACTTTAAATTAAAGTAACTTTCAATGTGGTCCAACAGCATTACGATTCTTGGTAAAAACGATTGCAAAAACAAAAATATTAACTTTCATATCGAAATTTAAATACCCCACGGTGTCCACATCTGCTTCATTTTGAATGGAATACATTGCGTTGTATATCATAGTAAATACCTACCTAATAATAATATATAGGGCACGGTAACCTGTTTTATTAATTCCATACGTTTAATTATATATATTATTTGCATTCCTTTATACTACTTTTTTCAAATGCATCTTACTGTTGGTAATTGTATGAAAGTGCGTTTAAATAAATTATTAAGTTATTATAACTAAGAACTTCTTCCAACTCCTCGTGCTATCCACCAATTTGAAAGATAAATAACATTTCGCCGAACACATGACTTTCGTTCAAAGGACATGTCCAAAAACGGGCATTAAATTCTAAACAAGAAGGCTTATCTATATTTGGATAGAACTCCTAAAATCTAGCCTTTTACAATAAATCGTTTAATTTTAAAAATCTCAGATATTGAGATTTATGTAGTTTTATTTTGCTTAAAAACTACAACTTAGTATGAAGATTTTTAAAAAAGGAAGGTATGAATGGAGGGGTCTAAAAATATTTTTAATGAATCCAAGTTCCATATTTTTCACCCTTAATATCTCTAAAGTTTGAGCCTGGTTAGATTTTGAAGCCCAGCACCTGTACACAAAGCGGACATCTCTTTTAGATGTATCACAAATATCGCTAAGCAAATCCGTAAAATTTCTTCCTCTATTTATCACACAACGCAATCAATTCTCACAGGAGATCTTTCAAATTATATATTACCAAGAGACTGATTCTCTAGGAGCTCTACAGAGATTACCCGTAATAGGCGATCAAGATCATAAATTTTCATATGGGATGCACTTGAGACCAATTAACTGCGTCTTTACTGTAGGTGCTATACATACATACATATACACTCACGCCTTTTATACCCGAAGGGGTAGGCAGAGGCGCAACTAGTGCACCCACTTTTCGCCATTTTTCCGTCCCATGATGTGATAGGGGGCGAGCCTATCGCCATATCGGGCACAAATTCCAGACTCCGAGTTGATACTGAATAGAAAAACTCAATATCACTTTGCCCGACCCGGGGATCGAACCCGAGACCTCAGCATTGCAGTCGTACCATAATACAACTACACCACCGAGGCAGTCTAAGGTACTAGTACTTAATTAAAGATGTGACTCTTACAAAGGAGATGGTAAATCTGATCTCATACGCTTAAAATTCCAATGTCACCTTGCGTGATGTCTTTTGTAATTTCATATGACGTTTTCCTTATATTTCTAGGAATACTTTTGTGTACAAACTTAAAGTGTTTAACTTTTATTAATAATTTGAACAGTGGTAGGCTATTTAGAATTTGCTGTAAGTAGATGGTTTCCTCGGGCTAGCCACTATTTTTATTCAAGATATGCCGTCAAAAGTATATGTAAACCATTGAATTCGTAACAGTAGGTAAAGGCTGATAGCAAATTTTAAAAATAAAAGATTGTAATTTGACTGCCTCGGTGGCGTAGTTGTATTACAGTACGACTTCAAAGCTTGAGGTCTCGGGTTCGATCCCCGGGTCGGGCAAAGTGATATTGAGTTTTTCTATTCAGTATCAGCTCGGAGTCTGGAATTTGTGCCCGATATGGCGATAGGCTCGCCCCCTATCACATCATGGGACGGAATAATGGCGAAAAGTGGGTGCACTAGTTGCGCCTCTGCCTACCCCTTCGGGGATAACAGGCGTGAGTGTATATGTATATGTATGTATGTAAGATTGTAATTTGGTAAGTTTTTCTTCCTATAAAAGAGTATAAAATCAATGTAGATCACTATCATCTATCAATGAATATAAATTCACATTTTTTTCTTTATAAGACAGACTACGCTTTATAATTTTCGTTTCGCAGACCGCCGCAACACTCCGTTCCAATTGATACATTATCTAAAACATTTGTTACAACGCGGCACAATCATCAACTTCTAAATGTTTGAGACTATTTGTGCCGTCTATTCTAATGTTTTGATCTATTCATCTTTGGTATGACGCTACGTCTGGTAGAACGGTTATTTCTTCTTCATCAATTAACTTCTCTTATTTAAAATCTTGGTCAAACGCCCTCACATGTTTAGGAGTATTTGTTCGGTCTATTGTAATGCTTTATTCATTATAATCGGCTTACGATCTCTTGAGAGGTTAAGTGCACCTCCTCCCACGGATGTTTTGTTAATTTTTTTTCGTCGCTTTATTACAATTGTCAAATTTGCCAATAGCTACTAAATGTGTGACGGATTTTTTAGTGCATTTACAGCTAGCCTCTGTTGACAAAAGTTTTGGTAATCCGATTATTTAAAGGTAAGGGAGAACCTGTACTTTTGAAATGTATGCAGACTGCAGTATTGAAACCATGGTTAAGTAAGGGTTTTACTGTAATTGAAACAACTAACTTAAGTATACGATATGAACAAAAAGTTGTGAATGTAAACTTGACATCCAAATTATTATTCCGCAAAATATTATTCATCAAAATTAATAAAATACATCACATGTATAGCAGTCTAGCAGGCAAGACATTAAATAAAACCGACTTTATGTATTACGGGATGCTCACGAATTAGTTAAAAGATTGATGAGTATGCGTGACAGAACATGAATTGAGGCGGAACTAAATTACCTGGAATTAGACGGCAAAAATAACGAAGATTAAAATAAATAACGCTGCTTAAAGAATTTGTTTATCGAACACTGTGTTTACGTGCAATTTGCAGATATATTTTATTAAGATTAAAATAAACAACGCCGTTTTAATAGTGTGTTTATTTAACATCGTTTTACGTGCAATTTGCAGAAATATTATACTCGCGAGATATTTTTTTAAAAGCTAGATGATGATATTAGGATGATCTATATCAATTTTAGGTTTCATAGTAAGCAATCGCTAGTTAGACTTTATAGCGTTGTTCTTCTAGGAAGAGATTAATACATCAATATATGTAAATCAATAGGTAATTGAAATGTACAGTTAGCAACATAAGTAGCTGAACAAATTCAAAACTTCAAATTGTCTATACACTTTTGTGTTCTAAACATTTTATTTTTTCACAAAATTAAAATAAAAGTGATTAGTTATACTTTGCACAAAGAAAAAATAAAGTTTCAATTAAACTCAGCTTGTAAAGACGATTTTAAGTTTTGAATTTGTTCAGATACTTATGTGGATGACTGTATGTTAGTGAATAATATTCATACAATCTTTATCCACATCGAAAAATTTACTCTCAAGACAATTAATATCTGATGAAATCGCCATAAATGTGTTCCCACCAAGTTTTCACATCATAATGTTTAAATTAAATAACTTCTGCTATAGCTAGGCAGAAGGTAGCGCTTCTGCCCTCCTTATGTATGTTATGTTAGCATTTATCTAACTGAAGTCATAGTATAAACAAAGCTTCCTCATTCCTGCCGAGGTGTCGAGAATGCGACTAAGGTATTTTTACTGCCTAACTACTTAAAAGTAATTCCAATTATCATAAGATGCGTTGAAAGCTCTCCAAGAATATAACAACTGTTTCACAAATAAACTTAAATTCGGTTTCTACCATATTTTTGTGTTCTACTTAGGCGGAATCCTACTAATATTATAAACGCGAAAGTTTGTAAGAATGGATGCTTGTTCCTCTTTCACGCAAAAACTACTGATCAGATTTCGATGAAATGTGGCACACAGGTAGATGATGTCCTGGATTAACACATAGGCTACTTTTAATCCCGGTAATTTGCTCCCATGTCCATGTCCACGTTCTATAATAGACATTTTTTATCTGATTCTTTAAGTAAATGGCACTGGCGTCGTACGTGGTTTACTTTTATAACCGGAAAAACTTCTTAACGTGGGCGGAGCCGCGGAAAAAAGATAGTAAGGAATACATTAGGATTTTTATCATTAAGCAACTAATTACATTTCGTTTTTATTATTGTAGGTTCCGATATTTTACTCTAGCAACAGAGTTTTAGTGATACTGTGAGATTTTTTGCATTAGCGTTTAGGCATATTTTTTTACGTACACCCAGAAAAGTGCATTCTCGATCACCTTAAGGTTCTAAAAAGTCGCTTGCGCGTCGTCTGTCAGCAAAAATCTACTTACAATTAAACTAAACCATAATAGTTATCTGTTGTTTCCTTTGTACAGTCAGCGGCATAAGCAGCTGAACAAATTCAAAATTTCAAATTGCCTACATACTTTTGTGTTCTTAGTAATCTTTTATTGTCTTCACAAAAATAAAAATAAAAGAGATTTGCTTTACTTCATACAAAGATTTTTTTTTTCAGTTTAACTTAAGGCGTATATAGGCGATTTGAAATTTTGATTTTGTACAGATATATATTTATCACATTTGCTTGGCAAGATATGAAACATGAGCGTTTTTTCTTGAGAAAGTGTACTAGCACCAAATTGGGTGATTGTAGGTATAATACAAATCCATTAATTGTAATTTGACCGAATTTTTAGTTATAAAATGTTGTAAACACATTCGACTCTTGACTATAAAAAATATTTCCAATTTACTGTTAACTGTTGATTGATATACTGCCGCTATATTTTATAAAAGGAAAATATCTCCATAAAACCTACTCTATTTCTATTTTTGTAAACTTTATGCCCATATTTATAGCAGAAAATAAAATGGAAATTGGACATTCAGACAAAAACGGAATTCTGTTGTTATAAATTGAATGAATGAAATCCTCCTAGCCAGTTTCGGCCACGGCAGCCAATCTCAACGGAGATCAGCCAGGTACGCAGGAGATATTATAGTGCACAAGTGTGTGCGCAATACACAGGTGCCCTCGCTATTCCTTCGCTCTCATAGTCCGGTGAGACGGCAATCCGACATGACCGGAGAGAGATCAGGCGCAGGACCAACAGCTTTACGTGCTTTCCGAGGCACGGGGGTATCACACCGCCAACTTCCTGACTCCGAGCTGCGACTGAGTAAATTTTAAGATGGAAAAACCCAGTCACAATTTTTTTTGGCTCGACCCGGGATTCGAACCCAGGACCTCAGCGCGCAAATCGTACTCGTAATGCGTACGCAATACCACTACGCCACCGAGGCAGTCATAAATTAAGATTGTCTTAAAACAAAGAGCTATAAATGACAATAGGTATTTTGAGATGCGTTTAATTAAAATCATTATTAATTTAATGCGATTAACTTAATTGCACTACACGATGAAACTTCATTTATAACACATTTTTTGTGTCTTTGTTATTGTAGTGGCGTAATTGAATTAAATGGTCGAGGTAAATCGTTGAAAGCAAACATTATATTATGTATCTACGTCTAGTTACTTATGAGTCATGTTCTCATTATGAAAAGAAAATAAACACATACGCCTTTTATCCCCGAAGGGGTAGGCAGAGGTGCAACTTACATGCTTTTCGCCGCGCGTATTCCGTCTCATGGTGCACTAAGGGGCGAGCCTATGGCTATATCGGGCACAAATTCCAGACTCCGGGCTGATACTAAATAGAAAACTCCAATATCACTTTGGGGCTCGATCCCCGGGTCGGGCCCGGGAATCGAACCCGAGACCTCAGCATTGCACCGTACCGTAATACAAGTAATACAACTACGCCAACGAGGCAGTCCTGAATCATGAAGACAAAATAAAATTATATTAAAACTGCATTAGATACGGTAAATTCAATTAGTTGACCATAAACTTGAATTAAAACGCGTCATAGTTCATGCAAATAAAGAAGTAAAAACTACTAAATATAATACAGAGGAAATTATTAGTTTATATATATTTTTAGATGCTGCAAGAAATTAAATGTGTTAAATCTTATTAAAAAGTTGATGTGGGTTGATAGTACTAAGCTTTGAATATCTACTGTTTCCTTGTATAAATTAATTTACAAGACAATACAATACCATACCATACTAGCTCTGTATTATATACTGCCCACTGCTGAGCACGGGCCTCCTCTACAACTGAGAGGGTTAAGGCCTTAGTCCACCGCGCTGGCCTAGTGCGGGTTGGCAGACTTCACACACCTTCAAAATTCAGAGAACTTCTCAGGTACACAGGTTTCCTCACGATGTTATCCTTCACCGTTAAAGTGTGCTATAATTCACGAAGAACATACATTTTATAGAAAAGTCAGCGGTGTGCCCTTGGGTTTTGAACCTGCGGACATTCGTCTCCGCAGTCCGTACAAGACAATAATTAGTTATATTTATAAACGATCTCAGTTTTAAAGCCTATTTTTTACAATTATTAAATGAATATAATATACTAGTAGTGCTTGCGGCTCCGCCCGCGTGAAAAAGATTTTCCGGGACAAAAATATTTTCCCGGGATAAAAAGTAGCCTATAGCACTCGGGAGTTATGTAGCTTCCTATTAGTGAAAAATATCGGTTGAGTAGTTCCTGAGATTAGCGCGTTCAAACAAACAAACTCTTCAGCTTTATAATATTAGTATAGATAAAAGATACTTAGGTCAACAATTCTTAAGAATAAATTAAAATTGAATACATAATATTATTAATAGTGCTTTACAAGCCATTGACACTGAATACTTATAAAAACACATCTACTTTCTAAATCTTCTTTGGGGTCTAAATGACTAATTAAGGTTATGAGGTCGACAATCAGACGCGTCATATCACTCTTATGGACTATAGATTTAAATATCTCTCAAGTTTAGTCATACGTCCACTCACAGCATCGCCTTGTACTTTTCAAGGTTAGGCAGAGATGTATTCATCACATTTGACCAGTTATTTTAGGTCCCACGTAAAGGTAGCCTATTCGCATTATACTAGGCAATAAAACTAACTATCTCTTTACTCGGCTCAGGGACTAAACTCGTGACCAAAGTGGCTGCAATACAACTATGCCACCGAGGCAGTATGAAGTCTTTATTTATTACGTTACTCGTGGCTCCGCCCGCGTGAGAATTTTTCCGGGATTAAAGTCCCGCTTTATAATTTCCTGAGATAAAAAGTCATCTCCAAACCTTTCAGCGTTTCATGGGTATGTTAAATTTTCCACGATGACAGCTAACTAGACCGAAGTGGTAATAAGGTGTAGAATCGATTGTTGATGACATTGGTTATTAGGTAGTTCCCAGCTTTGTTTTTCTACTTAAATGATTTGTTAATTTGACAGTGACGTTTATTGTTTTCGTCTGAAATCGATATTATATTTGTATTTCTCTTAAGGGTCCCATATGTGTTACGATTATCTTTATTGCATAATAAAATTGTAACTTTATCTCTATACTTTCAAAAATATTCTTTAGCGAGTTAAAAAGAAGCTTTTCCTACCAAAATGACTAAATTCGAAATATATTGATACGTGTAATTTGTCTGAAAACGATTAAATTATTAAAACAAAGGTGACCTATTAGTATATCGTAGATTGCTGTTAGTTTTTTGTTGATATTTTATGCTTTCGTGAAGTTTCCGATTAAATCATGGAGTTTTGAAACAGATTTTTGTTTAAATTTTCCTTTTAAAAACGCACAACATTATAAGATAAGATTTATAAAACAGTTCTCAAAATACCCAATACGTTTTTCACGTCTGGCTAAAAAAGGAAATATTGCTGAAAATTACCACTTTTGTCATAATTGAGGACAACAACACGCAAAACTGTGAGTTATTAATTTATCTGACGTTAAAATCTCACACAGATCTTCATGTGTTATGCTCCGTAATTTCATTTATCTAGATTTAAATTGCACGCCGGCTGTACGATTACTCTTTGTGCTGAATACAAAAAGTGGTAATTATATTCCCACTGTTTTGAAAGAAAAAAAATAATTGTTCATAAATTGAGACTCACTACCAGTGAATAATATTACTTTTAAAAAATTAAAAACAAACTTAAAGTATTCACCAATGACTTGAACGTCTGAGCAAGTAATAATTTTGACCGTTTATGTATCGTGAACATAATTTAATTTTAATTAGGTATTCTTCGAGATTCCCCAGTTTTCATTGCTTTATAAAACCTTTTTCCATTAATAAATGCAGCACTACAATTGCTAGCTTCGTCCATTATGACTTCATCCTGATTAAATTTTATATTCATGCTGGTCAATCAAGTAGTGACCTAGGTGTATCTATTATAATTAAATATATCGACGGCTCCCAAGAACAAAGTCGTATATGCAAAATGTTAGCTTTTCAGTAGAGCGTTTTGAAAGTCGTTAGTTTGTATTCATGTGCGAATTAGTGCTATTTTCACACATTAAGTTCAAAGTTGTTACTGAACCCTATAGAATATAATGTTTTGTTCACTATAACTTGTGATTTTCACAATTAACTTAGACTTTCAAAGCACTCTACTGAAAAGCTTCATTTTGCATATACGACTTTGTTCTTGGGAGCCGTCGATATATTATTTTTTCAGCAATAATTCTTTTAGCCACATATGTATTTCAAATAGCCTTTAAACTTTTGTGTCTGTACTCTGTATCCACAATCTTTCTTTTTTCTCTAAAATAACTTCATGGGGTTAACGATTCGGAGGAGACCTCTCGCTGCCGGCCGTGGTGTCCGTCGTGGTCGGCGGCTGGAGGTCATGGCGAGCTATGGCCTCTTTCTGCGAGTGCGTCATCTCGCGGAAGGAAAGCGCCGAGCGGGATCGTGAGCAGAGCGATCCCGCCCGCAGCCAGAGGAGACGAAGGAGGCGTCGGGTGGACGACTGACCGGCGCCTCGTGCCCTGTGGTCTGGGGGCATCTCATCAAAGAATTTCGCCACGGCATCCCCTGCCTGTCGTAAGAGGCGACTAAATGGGCTAAACGAGAGTCGCGGGGCGAGCAGTGGGGGTCTGCTCGCTCAACTACTCCAATGTAAGCGACTACGAGGCGGACGGCAATGCGGGTGGTCGGTCTCCTGCAGTCGTAGACGCAAAGCGTGCTTTTGAGTTCGGAGGCTTGATAGCCTCCTCATTTAGAGAGGGGCCGCAATGCGGCATCGCGCAGGGGTGGTTCCGTGCAGCTATCTCTGTGCAACAAGATACCCGGGGGCCGTCCCGTAGGCGCCGAAGAAGGCCACCGCGGGTTTTGGTTGGTATGCCGGTGTTAGGGACTCGGTCCAATGCTCGCTCGGATGAACTATACTCCCGAGTGTCGACATTGGACCGTAAGACTGTGTGAAACCAACATAGCCGTTCCACTCACCCCCCAGTGGCGGTAGCGATAACGCGTTTTTCCCCACGATAAAAAAATTGGGGTTAACGATGTTTTAGCTAAAGTAAACAATAATTTTTCCATTGGATTTTACGTGTAGAATCGGTTTGAAGTTTTTAATTTGTTCAGCTACTTCTGTCAGTAACTGTCCATAGCACAGAATTTTTCATTAAGCATCGCCTTTTTATTATTGCTTAACATACATGTTTGCAATTTATTATAGAATAGTGTACAATAACGCTTAGGTGGTATGTCATCTCTGAGTCACACCTTTGTTCGATCCGGACTCAGTTCAGTCCAATTCATGCCGCTATACCGTTTGCGAACATTGAGGTTAGAATTTTATTTTATTGCTTTCGTATTTGTTTTTGTATACATCTGAAGTGGTGTTTGGTTAATAGTTATTTGCAGTCAATTTTCATGTATGATTACTTTTTTACTTTCGTCTCGATAACCGTAAATTGCATTGTCATCGTTCTTAGTTATTTGACCTACTTTTCTGGTCATAACCTATAACATTATTTTATTATTATTGCGAAATAATTTTCTGCATGTGAGTTTTATTTCATTCTTATGACTGTTACTGCCAGCCGTCAGGTAAGCACTAGTAATCTAATTTTAAACTCTACATGCACATCTTTAAACATTACTTTACTATTTTATAAGATAAATTAGTCTTATTGCAACTACAATACATACTAGTGTTATGCCGGCCAGTTTGAAACTGGACATACACAAGTAATGTATTAAATATCTTTACGTCCTTGTTCAAATAAATGTAAGCATAGTATTAACATGCTTAAGACTTTACGTATAAATTCTTTAGTCTCCACCTGAGTCATAATTATTTTTAAAACAACAGATTTGGTCATAATACTTAAGTATGCAACTGACTAACAAATTACCTGTTATATTTAACTTTGTTTGTTTACGAGTTGGTAAGCCTATCTTAAGTACCCATCCACTGGTAACTACTGGACATAATGAGACTTAACATCTTATGTCTCAGGATGACGAGCGCAGTGGAATGCCACACAGTACTTTGTAACTCAAGGTGCTGGATGGTGTTGCTACTGTTTATGGATGGTCGTATCGCTTACCATCAGGCGAACGGGATGCTCGTCTAGTCATTCAATAAAAAAGGAGGATTGCGACTTGCAGTAGTTCAGTATAGTTATAATACAGGGCAGATAATATTACAAAATACATTGCTCTACGGTCCACCATGTATAGTCAGTAACTCGTGTCGACAAAAGTGCTATAATAACCTAGTCGACGGGTTTTACCGACAATCAAATAATGATCTCAGACGCGCACAAGTTTTTGCTAACTTGTATTAATGACTGTTAATGATTTGATAACTATATTCTTTTTTGTTTTTATTTAATTAACTTCATGAGTGACTAGACCACGTGAGTCTTTATGTCAGAGGAGAGCGCTTTTGCAATTCGTATCAATTTCTTACCAAATTTATAGCTGGATAGACATTTTGCTGGTAACCTTGCCCGCCTTTTACGCCTTCTCATCATCATAATCAGCTATATGAAGTCCACTGCTGAACAAAGGTCTCCCTTAAAGATTTCCGACAGATATGCAAAAACCGGTCTGCATCCAGCGTGTTCCTGCGACCTTTATTCCTTATTGTTTTTATCAACTCATCTGTCCACCTTGCAGGTGTACGCTTAACAAAATCTTTTCTAAAACAATTGCTAAGATGCCGCTCGTGACTACCTTTCTCGTTCTCTCCCTCTACAATAAAATTAAGCTTGCTATATACTTTTTTCTTTGTATTAATAATAAAACTGATAGATTATATAACATAATTAGCCTTAAGTCCGTGTGTAACTGATTCAGACTTACAGCCATTATGCTATTTTTTTATACATCGTTATGAGAACTTGATGGTTTGTTAACAAAGCTAAATGCGTGTCGTGATTAATATCATAATATTTTCATTGCACTGTTTGTAAATAAATTTTAAGAAAATACTATTTTGATTCAAATACTTATTACCTTAATAGCTTACCAGTGACTTGATCATAAAAAAATCAAAACGTTTAGGTGAAATATAAAACAACATTCATTTTTATTATTTGCTTGTCGTAAAGTATTTATCATCTAGTCTTTTATAATCGTAATAATTATTGGCGAAAATAAAAAACTTTATTGTTCTTTAGTTTTTATGGATTTAGTTGGTTATATTTTTATTATCCTCCAAAATGCATTTTATAGTAAAGTTAAATTGACAGGTTAATCATTAACATTTTATGTTGGGATGTTAATGTTTTAATTTAGTCGTTAACTTTCTAAATTATTAAAACATATGTTTGCAAAATATATTTTGAAAAACCGCTGCATGTTTTTATGACTTATAAAAATAAATAAAACGTCAGCTTATTTATTTGCACTTTATGCAGTTATGTAAAGTCGGACATAATGCCGAAGGCATTCTCTACCACTCAACCTAAGGCGTAATATCACATTTCTTTTAAAAAATCATTTAAATTTCTGTATAAGCAACTTACAAGATAATTATTACAACATCTCTGATTACGTCAGGACGCTTATATTATCTGAAAAGCAATTTACCGCTAAGTTTTTAGTTTATTTAATTTTGCTATGGTGGATTAATCTCTTTCTTGAAATCAACAGTCATTCGCATGTGATCTTTTAATCGAAGTAATATTACTTGATTATTTATTTTATTAGATCATTCCTTTTATTTTTTCAGTCTATTTTTTTTTCATCGGGCCAAGTAAATTATAACTCGATTTATGATAGTGACCCAGAAGTTGATATATTTGTATTTTATGCGCTATAATAAGAGTTTTTGTACTGCCTCAACGACCACGTAAAATAAGAGTACTTTTTTGATTCTAATATTTTGATGCATTAAATGATACTACATGATTTAAATAAATAGACTGCCTCGGTGGCGTAGTTGTATTACAGTACGACTGCAAATCTGAGGTCTCGGGTTCGATCCCCGGGTCGGGCAAAGTGATATTGAGTTTCTCTATTCAGTATCAGCTCGGAGTCTGGAAATTGTGCCCGATATGGCGATAGGCTCGCCCCCATCACATCATGGGACGGAATAATGGCGAAAAGTGGGTGCACTAGTTGCGCCTCTGCCTATCCCTTCGGGGATAAAAGGCGTGTGTGCGTGAGTGTACGATTTAAATCAATGTTATATTATCCACCTTGTTTTTAATTAATGCAATTATTTTTCTCCAGGATTGCCCGCTCAACAAGTGGGAGCATTCGCATACCAGGATTCAACTGGAAATAGGTACGGTGGTACTTACGGGCTTAAAGACGGCAAACTTGTCGAGGCAGAAGGAAACTTCCCACCAAACTTCCAAGTGAACAACTTTCACGAGTGGGACTACTTCGCTCCCGAATACTTTAAGAATTTAGAGAACTTGTTGCAAGAGTAAGACATAACACTTGAGGCTATGCAGCTTCGGTTGAGGTATCGGTGGTTGGTGCTGTCCCTTTATGTCAAGACCACCGCATGTTTAATTTGCTCGTAGGAGGTGGTGGAATGTTAAACGTATAATTTTTGAAATTCGACAGGATATTTAGGATTTCAATATTATAGAAATTGGATGTAGTTTAAAAACCAGTCTAAAACAATTCCTAACTCCTTTAAATTACTAAAACCTTTCATTGTAATTTATAGCGATACTAGTCGAAGAATTGTCCGGTCTCCAAGATTGCTTCCATCCCCTCCCTTCAAACCATTCAAACCTCTGAAAATGTTCAGGTAAAGTTCAATAACACCTAAGCGTGATCAGGTACTGACAAAAGTAACATTCCTTCTTCGCTCTTACTAATGGACTTACTTCTACACTCTCTATTTTGCTACATGGCATTTGCAAATTTTCTTCTTGTTTATGCTATTTCTCATCTATGTGTGTTCTTTCAGGGCGTTCAATTCGAATTTAGAACACCAGCGGCTAGCGCTGACCGCGGCTAAAAAGGCATTCGACTTGACGTCGAATCAAGCAGCTTTCATTCCCAATTTTAACTACAGGTTCCCAGGATTTGTGGATTTTCCGGATTTTGGAGCTTTTCCAGAACCATCAGCATTCCCGATGCCGCAGTTTGGAAGTGGAAACGACTTCAGCGCTTACGCCAGAGCCGCCGCTGCTCCAGGAGTTAATCACCAAATAGCAGCAATTAATCCGGCAAATCCAGTAAGTGATTTGGTCATATCATGCTATTGTGTGTATAATTGTTCGGAGTCGTGACCTCTCGTCCGACCCGTTCGTTATCTTTGTGAAGATCAGATGATTAGGAAACGTCTTTAAATAACGTTGTTCTGTATACAATGATCAAGTCAACATAACATACTTGATTAACAACTTGCAATCAACTTTATAGAATACAAAAAAATAATATTTTCAACAAAATTATTTGCGCATAATCTTATACGGGTTTATTTACAGTATAATGACAATAACGTCCTCTGTAAATAATGAAAAAGGTCAAATGCCAAATAAATAATATGTATTATTCAAAACAAAATAAAATAAAACTAACCTAAATCGCTATAGTTGTTCACTCAACGCTATACAATTATTATATCATCTGAATTATCCTACTAATATTATAAAGGCTAATGTTTGTAAGTATGTATGGATGTCTGGTTGTATGGATGTTTGTTACTCTTTCACGCAAAAACTACTGAACGGATTTTGACAAAATTTGGCACACGGGTAGACCATGTTCTGGATTAACACATCCTTTTCATCCCGGGAAAATATACAGTGGGACTTTTAATCCCGGGAAAACTTTTTCACGAGGGCGGAGCCTCGGGCAAAAGCTAGTACTAACATAATACATAGTAGATTACCATAACAATTTCTTAATAAGTAAAGGCACACAAACAATAAGCAACAAAGTAAGATAGATCAGTCTCAATATAAAGGCACACCCACTAAATTTTGATGTTCGCAACAAAAACCTGAGCCGGACACATTGCATCGGTAATGTACATAGGTGTGGGATGACGCAGAAACCGTGACCTGCCTTCGTGATATGCAGCGCTGTAGGTAATCGAGGATCATCTTGATCTTATCAATACACAAATGATGAATGGATCATAACAAATACATCTGTTGCCGACTTAAGTTATGAGGTCATGCTTGCAATGCTTGGTTTCACATACATACGGCTTGTTATCGTAAATACGAAATGTTTTAAAGGTTACAAACGATCATTGAAGAAGGCACACGCGAACAATTTGTTTAATCAAAAACAAGCTTTAAAATATTTTATTTATGACTAGCTTTTGCCCACGGCTTCGCCCGCGTTAATAAGTTTTTCCGGGCTAAAAGTACATACATAAAAACCTTCCCGTTGAATCACTCTATCCAACACATTTATTTGTATAAAGATTAATATTATGACGTTGATACAACTCTTAACAAATAATGCATTAATTTCGACCAAATTTTATTACCATAAAAACGGTTCTAGAGAGTTAATTTTAAAAGATAGACAGATACTGTCGCGGACTTTTTTTTAGATCATTTCAAGAGGAATAATTCTTTCATACATATATTTTTGGTATCTTGAACCGTTTTCGCAGCGCACGCAATGGAAGCCCTCAAGGATGAATAATTTTCCCCGCATTTTTCACATTTTCCATTATTTCTTCACTCCTAATAGTTGCATCGTGATGTTATATAGCCTATAGCCTTCCTCGATAAATGGTCTATTCAACACAAAAAGAATTTTTCAATTCGCACCAGTAGTTCCTGAGATTAGCGCGTTCAAACAAACAAACAAACAAACTCTTCAGCTTTATAATATTAAGTATAGATAGAGCTAAACTATAGTCGAGATTATTTACAGCTGGAATGGATGGTATCGACTCGGGTGGTATAAATATCATTGTGTTTGAATAAATCATCTATACATGTAAATAAAATTGGAGTGTCTGTTTGTAATATTGAAATAATCGTTTTTAACTACATACGGTACATACACCAAAATAACATTTTTAACAATTTTTGTCTGTCTTTCTGTCTGTTTGTTCCGGCTAATCTCTGAAATGGCTGGACCGATTTTGACGGGACATTTCGCATCTTTAGGATGAAAACGACACAATTCAAAAAGATAAAAATTTGAGTTATCGTCATAAAATTACTTAAAACGAAGTTCTCAATACAACAATACTTCAAACACAGCAATATTCGAGCAGGAAAAGGACAAAACTGTTATATCGGTCCCTTTTTTATTATATTTTTATAAATAAGGGACTAGTTTTTAGTCATTTAAAAAAGACAATTCAATTTTCTATTTTTTGAATTGTGTCGTTTTCGTTCTAAAGGTGCGATTTATTGGCAGGTAGCTGATGTAATAAGGAGTAACTTAGGCTACGTCTTATCCCGGGAAAACATAAAGCGGGACTTTTATCCCAGAAAAACTTTTTAACGAGGGCGGAGCCGCGGGCAACAGCTAGTCTGCTATATAATCAAGGCAATGCTCCTAATTTCCGATTCCTAAATCCTAGCCTTTATGTGACTCGTGTGGTACTGATATTTCTGGACTCTGGCATTGTTTAAGTGCTCAATTATGATTATGACCACTTACCAGGTAACCTGCGTGTTTATTGATGCGCTTTCTCTTTCGCACGCAGGCAGCGTTATGGCCGGCGAGTCTCGGTGACGTCACAGTGTAATGTTACTGTTACTTTAAAACTACCCGTTCCAAATTTCAAAGCTTTATAACTTACTAATTATTGCCCTAATTTTTGAAAATATTTTTCCATTAGATTTTGGATGGCATACATTTTTGAAAAAATTATTAAAAAAAAATAAACAACTACCTTATTTCTCATGAATGTCCCGCCTGTCTTCTGTAATACTATAATTATAGTATAGCACCTCGCATGAGTGGAATTCGAATAAATCAACAGGACTTATAATATTTTCTCGGTGCCTCTGCGGCGTAGTTATATTACGATACGGCTGCAATGCTGAGATATCGGGTTCGATCCCCGGGTGGGGCAAAATGGTGATATTGGGTTTTTCTATGCAGTATCAACCCGAAGTCTGGAATTTGTGCCCGATATGGCGATAGGCTCGTCCCCATCACGTCATAGGACGGAATATACCTGTGCCTACCCATTCGGGGATAAAAGGCGTGAGTGTATACTAATATTTCCATTTTTTTCTCAGGCCATGCCTAATGTAGATAAAATAAACCGGTATGCGGCGGACTCACGATCTCCTGGTGCTGGAAACTACATGAGTGTCTCATCTTCTTCGTATTCTTCATCGTCCAACATGAATGGAGAAATCAAGAACAGCCGAGGAGCTGAGACCGTCGTCAACGACAATGGCCGCATCACCAAATACAAAGTTCAGAGCTAATCGCATTTGCATTGTTAAATGTATTAATAACCGACATATGTATTAAATTTCAGTTGTATTAACAAGCGCAATGTTTATCGAAACAGTACAATATAATATTCTGTAACACGTTATAGGTGATTTATTTATAAAAAATATTATATACAAGTGTGTTACTTTTACTTTCTAATTTTTTTTCTGCCATCTCTTACAAATTCGTCATTATTAGAATGCTATCTATATAATGGCGTAGTTAAATTTAAACTATTTTTAATTCACGGTATACTAAATTCGTTTCAGAGATAATAGAACCTAAATGTCTATTATTATAGCTTGTTTACAAAAAACAAGATGAAGACGAGGATTAACGAAACCAAGATCGTGCGCGCGAGTGCGTCTCATTATACCATGCCCCTCAACTTACGAGCGACGTCTCAAGGTTATTTAGATAACTTCATTTTATTTCTACAGTCACGGATGTACAAAAACAATGAAACTATTAGTCTAATTTCATCAATTTTCCGTCGATCTTCACCTTGGGAGTAGTTGATCGATATGATCTTTGCGTGCATCCTTTAAATCCTTGTCCGCCAAGTTCCATGCATCTTCTACAGTAAAATTCTTTAACAGTATCGTCTGCTATCCTTCTGTTAAGCTTGCTTTGATAGTACGGTCTGTTGCTTCGACCGTGAGAAACGTAATCTTGATTCCACGTATTAATGTTATTGTAGAAGCTTGAAGGTTTCCATTGCGCGGGATGGTTTGCTAAATTAGGATATATATCGTATTCATCACGTAGATTACGGCTCTCAAGTGTTACATCTGGATAAGCAATCTTATGTCTTGTATCTGGAGTTCTAATTTGCGTTGTTTCGACAGCTTTATAGCCGCTTACAATAGGCACTTCATCACTGTCTTCTTTTTCTACATTTCGCCTTTGGCCTATATCATAAGTCAGTGTTCTTTGATCTAAAAATTATAATCGGTGTATTATTTTAATATGTCTAATAATTAGCATAGTAATTGAAAACGAACATTATTGTTTGCTTATTAATTGAAATTTCATATTCCAGATTAAACAAAATTATTATTCTTTAACCATTACAAATATCAGCATGGGATATTTTAATAATTAATGCACAACAACAACAAAAACATGACCATCGAATAATCAGCTTCCTCTAGATAGAAAGAGTTATGTCGTAAATAATTAAAGCACCTTATCTATTCGTTGAGTCGTGCAAGAAATACCTGTGTATATTGAATATTCAGTCATCTCTACACTTTAAAAGAACTAAATAAATTCTTTCCAGAAGTAAAAGTAGTGTGTATTTTGCGATAACTATAATAAATCTAGGTGATGTGCCCAAGTTAGTATGTACAAAATGGCCGCTATAAATTTGACATGATACACAAAAAAGCAATAGCTACCGTTTTATTTTATACATAAACGTATACGTGAGAAGAACGCTTATTGCATTTGTTTATGTGAGCTGGTTAGAAAATGAATGTTATATCTGATGTGTTTGAGATAAAACTAATTGCTAATATATCTCACCGTCATTAGGTCCGTGGATTCCCCGCCTATTGTTCTTTAATTTAGTAGATACGACTATAGTATGTTTCACTTCTAAATCTTCGTCTTCAACTTTTGTCGTGTTTGTGACTACTGACGTATCTTCGGCACCAAAGTCCATTTTTGTAGAGACGGCATGACTAGATCCAATTAGAGCTGAAGATTGATTAGAATATTTTGAAGATAATGGATTATTAATTAGTTTTTGATTAACAACATTTTATTATGAGATGACGTAGTGTATCAAGTTTTAATTTCTGCGTCGGTAGAGAAAAAAAATCAAATGAGAGATATGGAAATACTTTATATGGAACTGTACAATAGTACATGTTTCCCAGATATAAAATGCCGATTGCTGATGAAGTACCTGATAGACTATTCGGAACTTATCTGCCTACAAAACTTTTGCTTTCACGGGTCTCGGGTAGAATTATCTGGCAGAAAAAGTAGCTAGTAAATTATCAAATTTACATGTTAAATAGCATTATATGTCAAATAGTTATCTGGAACTTTATCAGGCAACGGTAAAACTGACCAAGACGTCTATGCAGAAAAAAATTTTTTTCTTATATTTATTACAAAATCTTCATCATTATGATACTGTGTCCAAGGGCAATCCATACTTCACTAGTTAATAAATCCTCGTAATAACGAGGATTTTACAATAGTAATAAAATTATTCTATGTCCCTGCGTGCGTCCGTTGACACAAACCAAACCAGTCTTAAAACAGTAACTTTATGAATAGACAATGAGGCATTGTTGACTAGCGTAGGCTTGAAGTCATTGGAAATGGTAATCGTTGTTGTTTCTGCTAAATTATGAACCACTTTTCCTAGAACAACACTGGTGAAGTTGCATAGACTCTAATTCTAAAATTTCAGAAATACATGAAAGGCGCTATCGCATTACTTTTTATTTTAACTAACGGGTGTCCATTTATGCTTATTTTGGTAATATAATTTCTATGATGATTGTATCATCTGGGCGCTGATCGTAACTACGACTGAAAGTAGTTAATATTTTCAAGAGTCCAAACACCTGATATTAATTTGAAAAATAACATTATATTGTATTCACCAAGCTAAGCTAGAGAGAGATTAATATACATGTAGGAATAGTCAAGCATATATAAATAGTTATACACTATAATCATTAATATATTAGGGTCTTAATACATCAATGATTATAATGTAAATATTCTAATTTCAAGTTAAATAAAATAAACAACATTACCACAAACAGCCAAACAGAAAGGGAACATTACCATCTTGTCACTTGTATCAAGTTGTCACAAACAATAGGCCCCGAGTTGCGTGCTATCTGCTTTTTATATAAACCACACAAATTGAGCTAAATGATGTCGCAAAGGAAGTCCAGCAATTACATGCCGTGTTTATTGTAAAAACCCCGATGAGAGGTGTTGACTCCCGTCAAGTAAAAAAGCGAGAACAATGAATATAATAAATTAGCAAATTATTGTATAAGTTCATAAATAATTGTAGAAATACGGATAATTTAAACATTCGAATCGTTCTATTCCCTTAGATCTAGTTTAGGAGTTAGGAACTAGATATATAAAATAGCTATCTGTGGAAACTTATAATTGGCTCTAAATTTTATAAATACATAATAATTTCTAATTTATTTGTAACCTAGCTGTTAGTTTCCCTATAAGAATAAAAAAAATTATTGCACTCTTGCGTGAAATCCTCTAGACATATCATACCGATGGACCTCAGTGAATAAGGACAGGATCCTCCTTAATAACCGATTTGGAGTAAATAGTGACTACAAAAATCCTAAATGACTCCTGAAACCGCAAACACTTCATTATCTCTATTGTAGTGCATCCTTGATACTTCTAGTTTTGCAGGCAAGTACACTAAGGGTGAAAGAGTACACTAGAATAAATTGGCTGCAACCACTTTACCTTCAATTCAGATGCCTCATAATCCGCCGAAATACAGCCAATATATATTTGTCAAATTGATTTAGGTATCAAATACAAGATATAAATTCCTATTAGTAGGTAAATACAGTATTCTCAAACTCATAATAACTTTTGTCAAAAGCGGCCTGCATCCGGCGTGTTCCTGCGATTTTATCAATTCGTCTGTCCACCTTGGAGGTGGACGTACAACGCTGCGCTGGCCGGTACGTAGTCTCCACTCAAAACTGGTCCGCCTAGAAATTTTTAATTTGGGCATCATATGAGCTAGCTGATAATGATGAAAAGATTTGTGCACCGTAGGTACACACTACACACAGTATGGCGATGTAGTTATGAGTGGAAAAAAAGAAAAAGCATACCTAAATTCATGGCAATGCATGGCACAGCGAAAATGGAATATAGGGACTAAGATTTCACTAGATTATTATCGCAAAATAATAACGATTTCATAAGTATGTGAAAACGAATCTATACCTACTAATATTATAAAGCTGAAGAGTTTGTTTGTTTGTTTGTTTGTTTGTTTGAACGCGCTAATCTCAGGAACTACTGGTTCGAATTGAAAAATTCTTTTTGTGTTGAATAGACCATTTATCGAGGAAGGCTATAGGCTATATAACATCACGATGCAACTATTAGGAGCGAAGAAATAATGGAAAATGTGAAAAAAGGGCTTGAGGGCTTCCATTGCGTGCGCTGCGAAAACGGTTCAAGATATCAAAAATATATGTATGAAAGAATTTCTCCTCTTGAAATTATCTAAAAAAATGTCCGCGACAGTATATGTCTATCTTTTAAGATTAACTCACTAGAACCGTTTTTATGGTAATCAAATTTGGTCGAAATTAATGCATTATTTGTTAAGAGTTGTATCAACGTCATAGTCATAGAGTGATTCAACGGGAAGGTTTTTATGTACTTTTAGCCCGGAAAAACTTATTAACGCGGGCGAAGCCGTGGGCAAAAGCTAGTCTACGATATAGCGACATGTAATCACAGTCAAGATAGAAATGTATTGTGGTCAATTCTATAATAAGGTTTTGGCTAGAAGTCATGTTTATTTTGTACTAAATAAACCGATGCAAATGGTTGGATAGGCGACTCGAGTTGATAATGGAACCATGGTAGTCCATGATGGAACGGACTGCCGACATATATGACTTTTCAAATGGTTTACTTGACGCTGTAGAATAACACCATAAGGAAACCTACATACTCAGAATTCTCCATAAGAATTTCGAAGGTATGTGAAGTCTGCCTGTGGAAACTAAATCAGGACTAAAATATTCTAATATTACTGATGCATTATGTGCCATTTATAAATCCAGTCAAATCTCGACTTTTACAAAAATAGATAAAATAAGTATATTTGATCGATATTTGAATATATGGCCAACATGATTAACATTATCAAATCAAAATATTATTATATCCTTTATACTTACATGGTGCTCAATTTTTCTTTTATCTTATGTTACTTCTTACTATTTTATTTTACCTACATTATAATTCGAATGTTGTAAAAAGTTTGGAAGCTTGTATGTTTGTTAGAAGTAAACGCAGGAAAACTAAACGGATTTGCATGAAATTTGGCACACGGGTAGTTCATCTCCTGGGTTAACATATTATAGGGTACTTTTGGTAAATAATGGAAATTTTTAATCTAATTCATTAAGTAGATGGCGCTGGTATCGTACTGTGGTTTAGGGACTTTTGTAGCGGAAAGGCTTTTTACACGTAATACTGTTTTTTTTTATTTGTTCGCCCACCACATCATAATAGTTGCCGTAGTAGATTTTGGTGCAGATTTAAATAGCGTAGTAGTTAATAGACGCCCAGGTTATAAGAATAGAATGATTGGGAGAAATAAGTACACAATAACGTAAACAAAATGCCACGTAGTTGGAGTCAATATTACATTCTAAACAGAATTGTAAACAATGCCATCTATGTGCACTTTAGTGAATCTCGTACTATTGGTGGAATTTGTACCCTCAATCGGCTACTAAGTTAATACTTTAGTCGCTAGATGTCGCTATTTAAAAGAATATAAATAACTTGTTTAAATAGATTTAAAAAATTGTGAGGCAGGAAAATGTTTGAGTATTCATTCATCCTATTTTCCGTCGTAAATCTTTATCCGATGAGTCCAACTAGTAATTTTATATCGCTTAAATTATGATGTTAAGTACCTACTTTATTATATAATTTACCTTAGGTGGCGCGCTAGTTGCATCAGATAATATTTTTAATACGTTCGCGAATAATAAATGCAGCTTGAGAACTTAATTTTCACAATATATTAACTAATAACAATTCTAGAAATGTTTACAGTGTCATAATTGAATAATTAATCTTTGTATTTCTACGCATGGGAATACATGCGAATGAATTTAAGTACAATAAATCTTTGTTATACCAGTTAAAAATATTGAAAGAATTACCTAGATGAAAATTAATGATACGCTTGAGTACCTAGCAAATATTATAATAAAGTAAAATTAAATATTAGGAACAAAAAGTTTTCCGCCCAACGTGGGGCTCGAACCCACGACCCTGAGATTAAGAGTCTCATGCTCTACCGACTGAGCTAGCCGGGCTGGTATTGACATTTGCGAAAATATAAATCAAATTTATATTAATATTTAAATTCAAACTTGTATAGAACCATAATAGTCAAACTTAAAAGTAATATCTATAATAATAAACTCATTTGCAAAAAAAACGGGCACCTAAGCAATGAACCATTTCAAATGTTACTATTGGTTTGTTTGATAATTATAGGTAGTTTTACTTTCACAATTTTGTAAATTAATAAGCAAATAATCGTTTTCGTCAGTATTATCATAAAATTTTGATAAAATTTATGGGTTTTAATGCTAAAGTTCACTAGTAGTGTATGCTCGCTAGTAGTGCATATGCTCGTGAAGTAAAAGTTAACAAAGATTTTTGTTTGTTTTTTCTTTAATAAAGTAAAAGCAGATAAATGTTTAGTATCGAGTGTGACCCCCTCTAGCTGAAATCACAGCTTGAATTCGTCTGGGTATGCTAGCGAGGATATTCCGGATACTTGCTTGCGGAATACGTTCCCACTCCGCGGTAATCACATTCTTCAGCTCTCTGATGGTTTGCGGAGCCGGTTGTACTGATCTCACGCGTCGTTTCAGAACGTCCCAGACATGCTCTATAGGATTGAGGTCGGGACTTCGAGCTGGCCAATCCAAACGACGAATGCCGACCTCTTGCACATACGCTTCCACATCGCCAGACCGGTGGGCGCGAGCGTTGTCGTCCATAAAAATAGAGTCTTCGCCTAAAGCGGCAAATGCGGGTTGTGCATGAGGAATAAGAACTTCCGTTATGTATCGATGTCCAGTCAGTGAGCCGTTTTCAATGAAGACTAACTCTGTACGATCCATTGAATTTATTCCTGCCCAAAACATAACAGAGCCCCCACCATAAGGTGTGATTTCTTCAAAACAAGCCTCTGCAAAGCGTTCTCCTCGTCTTCGTAGCACTCGCCGACGTCGATCTTCACCGAACAGAGATATCCTGGCTTCATCGGAGAACAATACCCTATTCCAGTCTTCTTGAGTCCATGACTCACAATTTCGAGCAAACCTAAGCCTGGCAACTCTGTGCTCACGGAGTAACTTAGGGCCGCGGGCCGGGCGATGACTGCGTATATTGGCCGCGAGCAGCCTCCTCCTGACCGTCCATAGACTAATATGCACATTTCTTACTTCTTCGAGGTTGTTCTTAAGGTCCACATACGAAGACTTGCGATTTCTCAATGCGCGACTCACAAGAAAACGATCATCCCGTGGTTGGGTACATGGTTTTCTTCCAGAACCAGGCCTTCTCTCGACGGAACCGGTGTCTTGATACCGCTGCCAGATCCTTTGAACCGTCGAGCGACTCACACTTAGCCTCTGAGCCACGAAGCATTGGCTGCAGCCCTCTTCGAGCAGCGCAATAATTTTGGTAGCTTTTACCACTTTCTCTAACATTATTGAGACAGCTAAACAGCAATAAATGAAGCTTTGACAATTAAGAATATGAAATAAATTCATAAAAATTGACTTAAAGTTATGAAAACCGATATTATCTTTTGGAACTTCGCACCAAAAATGTAGGATAAAAAGTGGTTTTCTGTAAAAACGAGCATCAAACGAAAATTTTAATTTAGAACGTACTGTTTTAAACACCACGGCATTTTTAAAACCGGCCAGTAACATGTACAAATGATTGAAATCATTTTGGTACCGTATTTTTTTTAAAAATAATTAAAATCCAAACCGCCCGTTTTTTTTGCAAATGTGTGTATATACCTACCTAACTCGATCCAAGTACCTACTCTGCTGCTATAGATCGACTTCTAGATTTTCATACAAGAAGTGAAGAACACATCAAAGAACCATATCGGGCATCACGTAATAGTCTCTTTGGTAGTTGTTATTCGTCAAATAATCCGCGGGCAGTTGGCACAATCCCCTCAGGATCGCGGAGAACGCTTTGAGTCCAGCTTTGACTGCAGTCGCAATACACACGGGTAAACAAGACACTATCTAGAAAGTTAGCTCTTGAGCGTAAAACGTTTTCGAAAAAATGTATGTGTAAAATTTCGTTTGAAACTTGTATTTGAATACTTCTACCTGTATTATTAAAAAAAGACGTGTGGCACTCGGAGACTGCCACGGTAAAGCTATTGCATAAATTCTAATATTTATAACCTCTTTGAACAGATATAAAATAAAATATTCATCGATAGATGGCAAAATTAAAAAAAAATATGAAAGACGGGCTCAATGGACTAGTATCCAGAGCCGTAATATTTAAATAAAAACCTCTTTGAACAGATATAAAATAAAAACTTTTTAAAAATTTTAACTTAGAATCACGTCATGCCGCCGCGTTTAACATTTCGATACGTTTCACTGACTGGAACATATCATTCAGCTCATATCCTCTTACATATTGTATTCTTACAAGACTGCGATATTAAATTTACTTATGGAATTTTACACTCTACGTGATTGTGATAGAGTTGAAAATAAAATATCACCGCCGTGCCGGTCGGAGTGAGGCGTGAGAGGTTTTTTCGTTACCGAATTTCTGGATTCGGTCTCTACGCTCAAGGCCCGCGATAGTAGCTATGCAATAGCTTAAAAATCAATGATCATTTCGAAGTTCTAAGTAAAAATGTCCATAAATATTTAGATTCCAGAAACACTTAGTTAAAATTTAGCCTCGGTGGCGTAAGTGTATTATGGTACGACTGCAGTGCTGAGGTCTCGGGTTCGATCCCCGGGTCGGGCAAAGTGATATTGATTTTCTATTCAGTACAGCTCGGAGTCTGGAATTTGTGCCCGATATGGCGATGGGCTTGCCCCCTATCACACCTTGGGACGGAATAACGGCGAAAAGTGCCTACCCCTTCGGGGATAAAAGGCGTGTGTGTGTGTGTGTGTGTGTGTGTGTGTGTGTGTGTGTGTGTGTGTGTGTGTGTGTGTGTGTGTGTGTGTGTGTGTGTGTGTGTGTGTGTGTGTGTGTGTGTGTGTGTGTGTGTGTGTGTGTGTGTGTGTGTGTGTGTGTGTGTGTGTGTGTGTGTGTGTGTGTGTGTGTGTGTGTGTGTGTGTGTGTGTGTGTGTGTGTGTGTGTGTGTGTGTGTGTGTGTGTGTGTGTGTGTGTGTGTGTGTGTGTGTGTGTGTGTGTGTGTGTGTGTGTGTGTGTGTGTGTGTGTGTGTGTGTGTGTGTGTGTGTGTGTGTGTGTGTGTGTGTGTGTGTGTGTGTGTGTGTGTGTGTGTGTGTGTGTGTGTGTGTGTGTGTGTGTGTGTGTGTGTGTGTGTGTGTGTGTGTGTGTGTGTGTGTGTGTGTGTGTGTGTGTGTGTGTGTGTGTGTGTGTGTGTGTGTGTGTGTGTGTGTGTGTGTGTGTGTGTGTGTGTGTGTGTGTGTGTGTGTGTGTGTGTGTGTGTGTGTGTGTGTGTGTGTGTGTGTGTGTGTGTGTGTGTGTGTGTGTGTGTGTGTGTGTGTGTGTGTGTGTGTGTGTGTGTGTGTGTGTGTGTGTGTGTGTGTGTGTGTGTGTGTGTGTGTGTGTGTGTGTGTGTGTGTGTGTGTGTGTGTGTGTGTGTGTGTGTGTGTGTGTGTGTGTGTGTGTGTGTGTGTGTGTGTGTGTGTGTGTGTGTGTGTGTGTGTGTGTGTGTGTGTGTGTGTGTGTGTGTGTGTGTGTGTGTGTGTGTGTGTGTGTGTGTGTGTGTGTGTGTGTGTGTGTGTGTGTGTGTGTGTGTGTGTGTGTGTGTGTGTGTGTGTGTGTGTCTGTGTGTGTGTGTGTGTGTGTGTGTGTGTGTGTGTGTGTGTGTGTGTGTGTGTGTGTGTGTGTGTGTGTGTGTGTGTGTGTGTGTGTGTGTGTGTGTGTGTGTGTGTGTGTGTGTGTGTGTGTGTGTGTGTGTGTGTGTGTGTGTGTGTGTGTGTGTGTGTGTGTGTGTGTGTGTGTGTGTGTGTGTGTGTGTGTGTGTGTGTGTGTGTGTGTGTGTGTGTGTGTGTGTGTGTGTGTGTGTGTGTGTGTGTGTGTGTGTGTGTGTGTGTGTGTGTGTGTGTGTGTGTGTGTGTGTGTGTGTGTGTGTGTGTGTGTGTGTGTGTGTGTGTGTGTGTGTGTGTGTGTGTGTGTGTGTGTGTGTGTGTGTGTGTGTGTGTGTGTGTGTGTGTGTGTGTGTGTGTGTGTGTGTGTGTGTGTGTGTGTGTGTGTGTGTGTGTGTGTGTGTGTGTGTGTGTGTGTGTGTGTGTGTGTGTGTGTGTGTGTGTGTGTGTGTGTGTGTGTGTGTGTGTGTGTGTGTGTGTGTGTGTGTGTGTGTGTGTGTGTGTGTGTGTGTGTGTGTGTGTGTGTGTGTGTGTGTGTGTGTGTGTGTGTGTGTGTGTGTGTGTGTGTGTGTGTGTGTGTGTGTGTGTGTGTGTGTGTGTGTGTGTGTGTGTGTGTGTGTGTGTGTGTGTGTGTGTGTGTGTGTGTGTGTGTGTGTGTGTGTGTGTGTGTGTGTGTGTGTGTGTGTGTGTGTGTGTGTGTGTGTGTGTGTGTGTGTGTGTGTGTGTGTGTGTGTGTGTGTGTGTGTGTGTGTGTGTGTGTGTGTGTGTGTGTGTGTGTGTGTGTGTGTGTGTGTGTGTGTGTGTGTGTGTGTGTGTGTGTGTGTGTGTGTGTGTGTGTGTGTGTGTGTGTGTGTGTGTGTGTGTGTGTGTGTGTGTGTGTGTGTGTGTGTGTGTGTGTGTGTGTGTGTGTGTGTGTGTGTGTGTGTGTGTGTGTGTGTGTGTGTGTGTGTGTGTGTGTGTGTGTGTGTGTGTGTGTGTGTGTGTGTGTGTGTGTGTGTGTGTGTGTGTGTGTGTGTGTGTGTGTGTGTGTGTGTGTGTGTGTGTGTGTGTGTGTGTGTGTGTGTGTGTGTGTGTGTGTGTGTGTGTGTGTGTGTGTGTGTGTGTGTGTGTGTGTGTGTGTGTGTGTGTGTGTGTGTGTGTGTGTGTGTGTGTGTGTGTGTGTGTGTGTGTGTGTGTGTGTGTGTGTGTGTGTGTGTGTGTGTGTGTGTGTGTGTGTGTGTGTGTGT
The DNA here is from genome assembly GCA_949316025.1 of Lapara coniferarum. Lineage (NCBI taxonomy): Eukaryota > Metazoa > Arthropoda > Insecta > Lepidoptera > Sphingidae > Lapara > Lapara coniferarum. The sequence continues at coordinate 17,107,731 of OX438919.1, forward strand.
GTGTGTGTGTGTGTGTGTGTGTGTGTGTGTGTGTGTGTGTGTGTGTGTGTGTGTGTGTGTGTGTGTGTGTGTGTGTGTGTGTGTGTGTGTGTGTGTGTTAAGTGTCCCTATTAATTGGAAGGTCAAGTTTGTGTAGCAAATATATATATCATCATCATCAGCCATATGATATTCACTGCTGAACATAGGCGTTCCCTTTTCCATATATACCTGTCCAAAGCAGCCTGCAGCCATCATGTTCACCTGCATAGTGGACAGATGACTTGATAAAGTTCGCAGTAACACACTGGATGCAAATCACTGACGTCTATCATAGCGTACTAGTATAATAGAAGTCAGTGATGCAAATACATACTCAACATAATATTATTCTTAATTATGAAATGAAATCCTCCTAGCCAGTTTCGGCCACGGCGGCCAATCTCAACGGAGATCAGCCAGGTACGCAGGAGATATTATAGTGCACAAGTGTGTGCGCAATACACAGGTGCACTCGCTATTCCTTCACTCTCATAGTCCGGTGAGACGGCAATCCGACATGACCGGAGAGAGATCAGGCGCAGGACCAACGGCTTTACGTGCTTTCCGAGGCATGGGGGTATCACACCGCCAACTTCCTGACTCCGAGCTGCGACTGAGTAAATTTTTAAGATGGAAAAACCCAGTCACAATATTTTTGGCTCGACCCGGGATTCGAACCCAGGACCTCAGCGCGCAAATCGTACTCGTAATGCGTACGCAATACCACTACGCCACCGAGGCAGTCTCTCTTAATTATATAAGTATTACTGCCCGACCCCGAAATGGAACCAAGGAAATAGTTTTTATTCGAAGTACCGTTACCTACACTTAAGTTACAGATCAATGAGAATGTAATGAACATTAATACAAAAACTAAACTACTAATAGCTTTGTAAATAAATTGATTTATCATGAAGACAATATTACATACTCTTTTAGGTAAATATGTATGTAACATAATATTTTAGGGATTTATCACGTTGCCCTGCGTATGGAAAATAAATGCGACCAAGGAAAAAATGTAAGCAGAAATGTAAGAAAATAGACGGCCAAGGGACGTTTCGCGGGCGGCAAATATGTCGGGCAACCATGCTTTCAAATTACCGAGACCGTGCTCTAGTTTATGTACAGTTCGCGAATAAAACTGATATCGTCTCGAAATATCCTTCTTTCTATTTTTGTTATGTAGGGTGACCATGACACAAATAGATTAAACTTAAAAGTGAAATATGGGTATCGTAGGTAAGTAATTTTATTTGTTGGACACTACTACTTAATTATATAGGGAGGGTGTAAAAAAGAAAGCTACGCCTTAAAATAAAATGGAAGACGCAAACGCGCTTTGCGAATCGTGTTAAAATATTCATAGTAAACTAATTGCGTTTTAGATATGGTCAAGCAATCAGTCTGGACATAACGTGAGTCGCACCTAATTATAATCGGTTAACTTTTCTAGGAAACCTTACATTTTATTTAATTAAGCCCACACAGCGTGAGCATTGACGAGACATTTTGACAGACAGACGTTCTTTAACATAAGACATTCGTAGGCAAAGGCACCGAAGAGGTCAGCCGAGTTACCCTTGAGAAGCCACTTAAAATATATTTTATTATGTAACAAGAAAGGTAAGTGGGTACCGTCGTTTAAACGCTTAAATTGTAACTGCGAGATGAAATTGATAATTACATTTATTTACTTTGTCGCTCATCAAATTCATAAGTCACTTTAATTCTGAAACTAATCTCCCTTAAATATTTCCTTCTCCTTGATCCCATTCAATCTTATTTACCTTCGAAGTACGATAGAAAAATATTGCGAACTGAAATATACCAATATGGCTGATGCAAATAGCGAACAATCCGAGGCTCGCAATCAGGAGAGTGCCGACTGACTGTACCGGGAGTGAACTACTTACCATATATCCATACCTGTCTATAATATAGACACTCTAGAGATACGAGATGGAAATAGAATCTTAGGTAAAAACGGAGTACCTAATTAGCTTGTTATTTATGAAGAGAATGAATGGGATAATTAATGTAGATTATGGGTTTGGGATTCGCGAATTGCTATGGCTACTTTTCACCATGATTTATAGAAAAAATTAAGAGTGACTAAGAGGGACTACTGAGATAAGAAATAGGTATGTAATATGTATAGACTCCAAATAACGTCGACGAAACGTCTAATAATTTAAGTTATTTGTAAAAAAATAATAAAATTTGTTTTTAAAACCCAATATGATGATCCGCCGCGTCGCATCTTCAATTCAATATATTATCACTGTTATATGACATAACAAAGCATTTTTTATTTAAATTCCACACACTCGACAACTACAAAGTCCGTTACAAAAATCTCATATAAAAACACCTCGTTACAAGCTTTACGATTGATATCTACAAACAATATTTATTAACATTTTTCATTCCAACTAACAAGGTTAGACAAAAAGTCGGCACTACAAAGCCGCCGTCGTTTTAACATGTATGATTTAATACGTTCGATGTTACGATTTGAAGCAAAAAATATCAATGCAAATTTGATATGCGTAGATTTGCGAAAGCGGCAACATAAACGAGTGACTTTGAATAAAGGTAGTTTGTATTATTTACAGTTACTTTAATAACTACATATAATCTTTACATTTAAGAGGTTACTATATATTATAGAAAAACTAGTTTTTTATATCAATACTTGAGCTCCTTTCCTTCTCTTCTTCAGTTTCTCGGGATAGATTTTGCGAGTGTACCGTTAAAGTTAACGATTTCCCAATATCCTGTGCGAAAGCTGAAGCTTTGCTGGCACCGCTATGTAGAATTTCAACTTATAGAAAAGCAGGCAGATAATAAATTAAAACAGGAAACCATAATTCTTCAAGTTTGAATACTAATTGTTTCCCTCACAAAAACAGAATTCTCAGCAAATTACAAGATGTTATAGGACTTCATAATGCAAGCATTAATACATACGATTTCTCTTAACCCATCTGGTTAAAAGAAAATAACTTGGAGACTAACAGAGCCCGGGGAAATCAGGCGTAATCTTTACGACACACTGAACCAACATTGGAGAAATGTAAACTGAATTTGTTTTAGCTATAAAAAAAACAAATGGTAATTACGTTTTATTTTTATTTTATTTAATTGTTGAGATAAATTGAAAACTAGTAGTAAGGGATTCGACGGTTCTGGAGCACGTTCGGGGGCCGGTTGGCGCCACTCTGGCCTGGTTCGTCAATAATTTCGATTGCTCCAATTTCGGCGCGTACAATCCGCGAATTAACCCGCGGATTCCATTTAATATCGCCCACGAGATAGATATAAACCGCGAATTGGAGTTGCATGGTTTACGGTCCCCTCAAGCTTGTACCTTTTCCCTTTGATTCGTTGTGCTTTTGTATTTCTACTTTCTACTTTCTAACAGCGACCCTTTACTTTTTATTTGAAGAATACAAATGTCTTTGTTCCATATTCCTATGGGCTCGTGTTTCTACTTAAGAACCGTTTACAATTACCCATTACTCACCCTTTATGCATTACGGGCATTGTTTATAATACATAAATCAATCGTTACAATACACCATACATTTCTCAAATTCTAAGTAAAACCCTTCGGGTCTTCTCATTGTCAATGATTAATTACCTGTCCATTATTTTTAACAACAGTTACGGATCCTATTATTCCCATTTCCTGATGTTACGTATTCAACGGAACGTTCAAAGTGAAAGTTGAACATGTTGGATCCTGTCTGCAAGGAAACAATACTCGCTCTCCATATAAAAGCCAAACTCAAAATCACATGGTATCGTATTCCACTCTGTGCTCTCTTCGAAGTGTGATCTCCAGTTGTTTGTAATAGTGAAGTGATAGTAAAACAGTGTAATAGTAAATACTGAAGCTGATATAAAATGAATGTAAGTACCTTCTTATACTTTGATTTAAAATTGTTATAACCAGATGTTTTATTAATTGTATATGTTATGTGTTGTTCACTGGGTTAATGCATTTTAGTTGTATTTGATCTCTTATTTAATTTATCAAAGTTACTGTAGTGCATTTTATTTCACATACCTATAAGTGTTTATCATACAATACTTCCTTAACCGATTTGTTTTATTTACAGTTTTATTTTCGTTACATTTGATCTCTTATTAAATTATCAATGTTACTTTAGTGTAAATTTATACTTCGCATACCTCTAAGTATTTATCATATAATACTTCCTTAACCGATTTGTTTTATTAACAGTTTTATTTCATTTTATTACAGTTTTCGGAAAATACTTTCAAAAATTACTATTATGCTGAAGATATAGATGAACCTAGTGATGAAGAAGGTACACTCGCCTTTAAAGTCAAAAAAGCGATAATAGCAAACAAAAGATCCATGGAATGCAACAACATTGACGAATTTTTCGAAAAACCTAAGAAAAAGAAGACAACGACAAAAAAATCATCTAGTGTTGGTAGAGCGACGAGTGGTGGTGTTTCATACATCAAAACAAACAGCGATGACAGCAGTTCTGCATCACACCTCATAAAAATTGAGGTGTATGATGTTAATAAAATAAAAAACATCGCACCGACGGAACAATGGAAACATGCTGATGTGCGAGTTAAATATTACGCAGACACCGAGAGTGACAAAAACTTGCAATGTATCAAGGACGCGGTATACAACATAACTAAACAGTTGGCGAGTAAGGACGATTGTGTGAAATATTTTATAGAAAACGACAAATGAACAAAGTGCCAGTGCGTATCAGTGTTTTAAAATCATAACTTTAGTCATATACTTTATTCTAAGAAACTATTATTGTAATAACTATACCTATTTTAATTTAATTTACATTGTATTGTATTTTAACTTTGTACTCTTTTAAGTTACATGCTTAACAGATTACTTCGTTTTTTATTCTAGAACTCTTTGTGTTGTTGCTAAGTATTAATGTAAATAGTAATAAGTCTTTTTAGTGTTTTTCATGTTCATGCTTACGATTGTAAAGTTATTACGAACATTCATTAATTGTTTGGAAGAAGTATAAGTTTGTATGGGGTTATTAATTCTCAATAAAGAAAAATCATTCATTCATTTTCATATTTCATTTATTCTCCTCAAAACATGATTTAAATAAACTAGTTAAAAACACATCATTGCATATTGTATTATCACTAAATAATACTTGAAAATCTTTGAGACTCTTACCATAATATTTATAGTACAGATACATTAAACAGTACTCTCCACAAACTATAGTAAAGTCATTTTGAATTCGGCTTGTATTGTAATTCCACATTCTAGAATTCCTCGCTAAAAACATTCGGTGGTATCCTTGAGGTGGTCGACCGTATGAATCAAAGTACTGTCCAAAACCATTCTGATCTATGTGTATGGCAACCCAGTGAGAACCTGGTTTGTTATCAGAGTCTAAGTTGCTAACTACATATGTAGGAGTTACTACATGTATTGGTAGGCGATTGGCTGCATATACATTATATTCAATACATGGATCAATTTTCTTTAAGTAATTCTGTATTTCTATTGTATTCATTTTTATTTATCGAATCGCTGCAGAATCTTATCAAGTCGAATGATAAAGTGGTAATGTCGTATATAAGGTTAAGAAGACACTATTATGGTACTTATGTGGTAAGTTTTCTATTTTTGTGGGGTTGCAAGGATTATGGTAAAACAAAAATCTTAATATTTTTAATTCATTTTATTCGTAACTTACATCTAACAGCAAATCTGAATCAAATTATTCATACTTAATCTAATCTTAAACAGTTAATTTTGTTTTCTTAACTACTATAATCTACTGAAATGTTGCGGTTTTTATCTATTTCAATAACATTATCAAACTCCGCATAAACAATACAATTAATAGTTTGTGATAAAGCTGTTTCAAAACGCACTTCTAATCTCACACTACCATGCTTTACAAGATTCCAATGACTTGAAGAGTTTGCTGATAAATCAGGTGTCAAATCAAATGCCAACATACAATACCCTTGAGCGTATTGTTCTCGGGATATCCCATTACCTTCATTTAGAAAGTGTATACCTGTTCCCGAAAACAATGTATGATATACTGAAGTAAAATTATTGTTCTCAAATGAGGGTTGTAAAGCCTTTGATGGTATTTGTTGACCGTCTATGTATAAACTAAAAGTATTAATGTCATAATTTTGAAAGTTAAATGGGTTCTTAGTGAGGTTTCCATTGAAAGCAGCGTTATTTACAAATCCTACTATACACCTTTTAGGTAATTGCCCTAAGAAAATGTTATCTAGAGTTTTTCCTTGAACACCTGATGGTATTGTTAAAACTTTAACTTCAGCTCGAGTAATGGGGTATTTGGCTGTGGTAGAAGCTAAGACCTTTTGATGAGCAAGTAACACGCTGGGATTGATTCGTGCTCTACGAATTATCAAAGATGCATCCGTAATAGATACCTTTAATTTAAGGTCACCTGTAGAGGCCATGAGATTGAAATTTTCTCTAGAACGAACTAACTTAACACAAATATCAACACCATTGATTAAAAATTTTTCTTGATTGAATAAATCGCCATGCAAGTGACCAATCATTTCCAATTCTTTGCTTTCACTGGCTAGTTCTTGTCTCTTAGTAAATCCTTTATTAATATCATCGGTGGAATCCATTTTTCCAGCCGTATCTTCATACCATAAGCCACAGGTGAGGTGAGAAGTTTTTGCCGCAGGAGCATAGTTCAATAAGTTTTCTATATACGCACGATAAGCATATGTGTTATTGGGTGGTGATACAAGTTTTTGATTTAAGTACACATCAAGTTGACTGAAGAGTGAGTGCAACCAATTGTTCACGGGAGCAACGACCGTAGATGCGGTGAGTTTGGTGTTATCTTGATTTACTATTTTCGCTTTCAAGTGAATTAACGTATGAGATAAATCTATGTAGTCATCTCCTGCCCCAGGAATTTGAAATTCTATAGGACCATCATCGGCAAGAGATGAAATTGGTTTATAATGGATCCAATTTCCACTTTCAATGCTAGTTTGAGTCGATGGCAATGCAAACAAATCCAATTCGGACTTAATACATTCACAAGAATGACTATGTAAAAAAGACATTTTAATTAATTGTTAGAAAATATGTCTTTAATTTGTTTTGGAGTAATTTTTGATTTTTTTAGAGCTTTCACTTTCGCGGTCAACGACGGAATGACTCCAGGTAGACGTTTTCGTTTTGTTATATATCCTGATCCAGACATATTGATTTTATTTATTTTTTCATCGGCCTTGCGTTTCAAGTTGGTACCAACTTCTTTAAGACGTGCTTTTATTGAATCTTCCATAGGTCGCGCACTAACCATGTCTGTCAATAGCCCAACACCAGCACTTAATGCCTCTTTACCAACAGCTCGAACACCGCTAGACAGTAATGGTAAAACTGACCTAAACAATCCCCCAAGAAAACTACCGATTCCATGTCCTTTTTGATAAGGTGCCCCTTTATATACCACCCCTATACCTGAACCAGCCTGATGAGAATAATACCGTTGATAAGGGCACGACATGTCGGAGCGTTCAAAATGCATTATAATTTTTTAAAATGTAGTTTAACACACACCGTTCCAAACTGAAATGGTATCTTTTGTCCGGTGCTCGACCTTATATCTATTTCGATGGTATCGAATTCTCTTCGCATTACTGATAAGTAATGTGGAGGAGAAAATACATGCATTTTATTCGCACCATAGATGTATTTTGAGGGATCTAATGGTATAACTCTTAGAAGAGGTGTCATTACATCACCTACAATTTGAGGTTCAACTATATCGCAGTAAACGAATAGTTGAGATGGTAACCCTAAATGTAAATTAGCTGGACATTTTGCTAAATTCTTTTCAACGAGATTTCTGTTTGGTTCAAATCCCAACTGTAAGCCTAGTTTAGGAGATAATGTCACAGATTTAATTGTTTCGTCTAATACAGAAACAGACACAAATTTGGATATATTATCGTAGCGGAATTTGATTTTTTCCCTTATATTATTTAATGCTGATAAAATATGGTTAATATTATCATAGTTTGTGGCAGGTATGTGAGTTTTATAATATACTGTGGATAGTTTGTCTTCATGGGGCATTTTCATGATTTTTGTTATGTAAATAACATTCTCATGATCTTAAACAGTAAACATGGTGCATGGATATTGGAATTCAACGATTCCTACACACCATTCTCCTTCCAATATTATGGGTTTGGGTAATTTTGTTGAAAAAATTGATGTTTTATTCTCAGGAAAGTATTCCATTGAACTATTGCTAAGTAAAGTTAAATAAAAATCCTTCATATTTTTTTCAAACTGGAAGCTAAAATCCAACTATTAAATTTGTTCGGATAACCTTTCCACTTAACTAACACTTGTTGTCTGTTGCCAGAGTAACGAGAGCGAATTATTTTATCGATCTTGTGTTCAATGGTGGGGTCATAAATGACCTTTTGTAATTCTCGTTCATAAAATGTTCCTACTATCTCTTCACCATCTAAATCTTTAATAGTATAAACGGGCCACGGACTACGTTCTATTATAGAAGAAATCACAAATATTTCATCGCTCCAATTAGATTCATAACCTTTTTGGAATACATGTTTATATTTGGTTATTCTAACATGATCACCGAGATGAAACATAGGTAGTATATTTTTTGATGATTTTTCAGATTTTTCATATAAATTACTCCAAACTGTCATTATATTATTAGAATTAACATCTGAAGGACACATTTTAATACTAGAATGAAAACTGTGATTGTAAGAGTGTATCAAGTTCTGCAAAATATCAATATATTTATGTGTATTCTTGTGTGTAAAATAGCGCCACATCTTCATTTTTAGCGTTCTTTGAAATCTTTCTACAATACTTGCTTTGATGTCTGGATTATTTGTCGTATAGTAATTAATGTTTTTTGTTTTAAAGTATCTTTGAACATCTTTTGATACAAATTCAGTGCCTTTATCAGATTGAATGTGTGTAGGTGTGGTGCTAGCTTCATTAAATATACTATCGAAACACTTTTTTACGGTTTCTGAATTTTTCTTTTGCAAGGGTCTGGCATATGCATATTTGCTAAAAACATCAATAACACAAAGAATGTAATTGAAACCTTTATTATCTTTAGAATAAGTTCGCATGTCACTTAAATCGGCTTGCCAAAGTTCATTCAGATTAGAGAGAACGTATTTGTTTCGAGCGAATCTTCTATGTACTGGTTTATGGAGTGTATACGTAGATTGAGATTGCAACCAGTTTTTAACGTCCTCCTTTTTCATTTTACCTTTCATAGCTTTTGATAATTTGTCGATATTACTATATCCAGCGGGGTGTGATACATCATAATAAATTTGATTTATTTCTAATAAGGGGTCCATTTTTCCCAATCAATCTTTTTCTTAATTTTATTTGCGTGTTTAATTTCACTAGTTGGTGTCAAATATACCTCTGTGTTTTGTGGCGGTTGTTCTTCGATGTCTTTTTGAAGTTGAGCTATGTACTCACGTCTTTTTGGATTGCCAATGTATGTTAAAGGTATTTTCAAATCTTTTAACGCTTTAGCAAATTTTTCCCAACCGGGTGGGTCGTTGTTTTTCAATGGTCGCAGTGTATCGCTTATTAAAACGATAATGTTACTGTTAGGAATTACTTCATTATCCACAATCACTGTGCCAGCATCATTCCAATAAATTTTGTTTTTATTTAGCGACACCGAATTCAATAATAACTCACCTTTTTTTACATATGTTTTTGGTATTAAATTTAAAATTTGTTCTGTTGAATAGAAAGGTTTTTTTTCAAGTGTAAAATGTTCTTGTTGCTTCTGTTCATCACTCAGTGTCTGACTGACAACTACATCTTTATTCTTGATATCATTATTTATATTAAAATTTTTCCAGCTTTCAGATGTGGGTTTATTGTTATCGTCATTTGAAGTTATTATAGGGAGTTCAATGGGACGACGATCTTCTTCCATAAAGTGGAGATATCTTTGTAAAATTTGTAAGTATAATTTACACTTTTTTCGATCATCCATATTACTGCTGAGTATTTTTTCCATTTCGCTATCTAAACGAGAGGTAGGATTTTCATTTCTTTTTTGATTTAACTTATCTATTAAACTTGGGTCAACTAACAGCATTTTTTTGGCGTGTTCCATTTTAAACCAGTCCACTTATCAATCCACTCAAAATAGAACCCAATATGATCGGAAGAAATGCACCACCTTTTTGAACTATTATATTCTTTCTTATTTTATTTGTACTTTTACGTACTAATTTTCGTAGTAGATTTTTGTATTTTTTTAGTTTATTCTTCGAATTTTCTTCAAGATTTATATTTCCTTGTAAAACATTATGAATACATTCACAAATAAAATTAATTTCGTTTTCGTTACACACTTTTAAAAGAGCTTGTTGATGTTTTGGTTTAAGCTTATAAAGAGCATTTAATAAGTGTTCATGCGTCTTTAAGCGTCGATCCATCATTTGCAAATGACGGGTATTTGTTGGTTTTTGACATATTTAAACTCTTTTGTGGGAATGTACACTGTAGGATGACCATCAGAAGGAAAGATCTTTGATTTAATTCGACACATATCAAAAGTATCTTGTTTTAGATCTATCATCAAATAGCCATGTGCTTCTTTTGTAGCATCTCTGTAAGAATGTTCTATGAATTTGCTATTTTCTGGTGATACTTGTCGCGCTAAGTAACGTATTTGAGTTTTATCACGTGGGTTTTTGAAATAAATGATGTAGTTTGAATTCAAAGAAATGTCTCTTTGTCCTTTACCTTGATGAAATAAATTTTGAGTAATGTAAAATACACTCAAGTTCCTATGATGACTACCTTTAGTAAATATGTCGACAATGCGACCATCAGATTCCCTCATAAGATCATCGATAATGATAAGGTTAGCTTCCTTTCCATCAAACATATTCATATCTGGTATACCCTGATAATAGTTTACATTTGGTACATCATATAAGGGTTGCATCTCATCAAAACACCAAGTAATTTGATGAAAAGTGGTGTTACACATATCATTAATGTATTTAATAAAGTTTGTTACAAAATTAGACTTTCCACACCCACTTGGACCTGCAACTATGGCAGTAAAAGGATGATAAAAGTGAAACATTTTTAAATGCACGTGTGAACTCGAAAAGCGCTTCGGATTGAATAAAACAAGAAGATACGATTAAATGTATTATATTTGATTTTTTGTTCCACATACAAAGATTACATAATATTCAAATAGTTTGAAAAATGATCACATACAATTCAAAGATGTTTTCAAAAATATTACAGTAATAAAATTAATATACATTATAGTTAAATCAGATATAAGAATTAACTTCCTACAGACATTCAAATTTGCATCTTATTTTTCATGATACACAAAATAGTTGTCATAGTATCACAATAAAAAAAAAAGAAAGTACATAATAAAGACAGAACATTAAAATATTTAAATCCGAAAATAAAACATACACACACACACATTAACATACATATTTTCGTTGTACAGAATTCACTGATAAAATCAAATGTCCTTTATTTTATAATGACCCCATGCAAGAGTATCTGTCGAATTCTCTATTAAATAACGTTTTGTGTCATTGTGTGATAAAGATATCTTATTGATTTTTTGTGTATATATAGCATGTTTAATAGATTTGAATCTTATCATTTCACTGTATTGTGTTTTCTTTTCATATAAACATGATTTATAATCGCTGAGACAAAATTTTTTTGTGACACTTTTATTAATCCCTTTTGCTTTACATATACATTTATTTTGCACATCCATTGCATACATTTTAGAGCGAAGACCTACAAACTCTTTAAGAATTTTTCCGTTATTTTCGTCTTTAAAAAATCCTAACCGTTTTTTATTCAATAATGGTAAACCATATTGATTACTTGGTGGATAGTCTGACGTATCAAAGTAGTTGGCTAAATCAAGTTTTATATCAGCATAATAATTTTGCGTAAATATTTGATATATTAAACTATCGGTATCAGTATATAGTAATTTAATATTATCTTGATATTTCACTTTCATATAATCGTAATGGAAATCGTATAGTAATGTTTTCGATATATCTAAAATACAAAAACCGAGGTAAATTGGTTTATTATATAAAACGTTAGTTTTGTTTAATTGTATTGCAACTAAGCTCTCTGAGAATATAGATAAACTATGGAATTCTGGTCTTGCTATCAAAGATTGAGCACCTTGAGTTTTGCCACGATTTAACCAATGATTTATTAATTTGACATGAACTCGCTTTCTTACATTTTCCATTGTTTTACCAAAAACAGAATTATTCATAAGTTTAAAAAAATCTTTCTCAAAATCTGAAGTAGCTAATGATCGCATATGAGTGTTTAAGTCTATGTAACTTTTCAGCCATGCAGACTGTTCAAATTTTAAAATTCTATGAATTTTAACTAATCTAAGACCATTTTTTAAACATTGTTTGAGGTTTCTATAATGAATGACGTAATTTTTTTTATCTTTTAAATTTGGAATCAGTTTCTTGTCTTTGCTGCTTCCTAAACATACGTTTTCTGGACAAAATGGAAAATCTGAATGAAAATCATGTAAAGTTTTTGAATATTCTAAGTCTACTTCCAATATAAACCCATGTTTGGCATCATCGGCTATATTAAAATCTGTATTTATGTCGATCCATTCAAATTTTCCTGTCGGGAGACATTGGGACATAGCCCAACCATAAAGGTTATTTGCGTCTAAGTACATCAAAAATGAAGATGGTTTACTTGAATTGTATTCCGACATAAATATGTTATTTGCCACTGCATGTCTATTGCTGCATTGTGATATACCACCCCGAATATTATTTGCTATAAACGTAACCTTGTCGATATCTGTTAAGAGTTCCAAATTTATCTTGGTAAAATTTAACATAGCATCCCAACTTAAACCAGGTGCTGTATAATAGTGGGCAGGATCTAAACCGTATGTTTTAAGACAGACATCCCTAAAATTTTCAAATATATCTGCTAACAACAATACATCTGTTTTTAAATACAGGTCTGAATATTCACCCATATTTTTACAATTAAAATGTTTCCACACGTCTTGGGCATGATGGTATTCACTTTCTGTAATGTGACTATCATTTAAAGAACTATAAAACTGATCGCGAGTGGGAAGAGAAGTTATTTTTAAAGAATCAAATGTTGTCATGTATTCGTATGGATATACACCTTTTCTTATTAAACGTTTAAAATCTTCTTCACATGGATATTTTAACTTGAGTTCACGAAATTGTTCGGGTAGTAAGTTCTGAGCTAATTTGTTAAGGCTACTTGACATAAATTTAAAAGAATCAAGAAATCGTAATTTTACATCTCTGTTGTTGATTTGTAAAACTTTAGAAAAAGAAATGTATTTTTCTTTGTTCTCAGGAATAAGTTCAATGTCACCTTTCTCGAAATCAAGACCATGCACTATGAAATGAGCGTCATAATTACTTAAATTATGTAAAAACACTGGTACAAAATTAGGAGCTTTGTATTTCTGAGAGCATACTCTATGAGCTACACCTTCATATACTCCAGTATGCCAATTGTAAGATACTGTGCTATCCTTGTTTAATTTAGTAGCACAAATGTAACACGAATCACTTTGACTGATATTTATTTCATTTTCTTCAGTTAACGGTAAAGGTGATCTTACAAAAGAATTTTTTTTACAGATATTTTCTAAATCTGTGTTAATGAATTGCATAAATTTTAGCGCGCAATCTTGTCCTGTATAAGATCTATATACTGAAAGATTATCATCATACGAACATTTAACATAATACCCAAAACTATACGTTTCATGTTTTTGAATATTAACAGTTGAAGATTGATTTGGATTGTTAGAACAACTCTCTATTGGGTTTAAAAATGCTTCAAAGTCAGCATACACAACGAATGGAACTCTTAATTTACGTTCATAGTTGTTAAATGAAATTTGGTTTGATGGTATTAATTCATTAAACCAGTTTCTTTTGCTATCGCTTTCCGATGGTAAATTTGTGCACACATTGAAACAGTCATTTTCTTGGTGTCGTTTTAAATTATGTAATGATGGAAAATTTAATAAACACCCATCACAAATATGAACTGCATGTTCAGAAGTCGATATCTGTTTAGATAATAATCTCGAGAGGTTTTTAATAAAACAGTAATGACCTTTAGAACCTTGAGATATATACAACAAGTTTAAGTGAGTAGTTTTTCGACGTTTCGTAAAGTGTAATGGACCTACAACTTTATTTGATTTGCTTATTGAATCATATTGTAACCCAAAAACATTAATACTCATACTGTTCAATTTTTCAAACTTATGGATGTCGTTAATTTTTATAGGAAACGATAGGTTATAAAAATTTAACTTGTTTTTATGTATTATATAAGATGATACCCTATTGGAACTATGAGTGACTGGGAATAATCCTGACAAAACTGCCCAACGAAAGCATTCGTGATCGTTATTTTGAACATTGATTACAGCTTTCTTGTGTTTTATATCTAACGGTAGGTCTATGTATGAAGATCCACGCAATGGGTTAAATTTGTTGACATTCATATCCAAGTGATTTATTTTAACTAAACTCCATCCGCTACCTTTTTTTTGAAAATTTGTCATTTTGTTTGTAATTTCGGTGATTATAGATGAGAAAATAATATCTTTATCATCACCTTGACAAACAAGATAGTTTGAAATTTGGAAATCAAAAATATTTAGTAGATTTTTTGTTTCTTGTGTGAAATCCGCATTGAGAATAAAATTAACTTTTACAACAGAATATTCTAAAATAGATCGTTCTAGTAATGTATAAATTACATTTTTAATATTTTGTAAAAATAATTCAGGTGATTCAAACTGCGTATCAGAAACTAAATTAGATTTCACTCGATATGTAATAATTCTATTACCAAAAGCACTATCAATCAATTGAACATTAGGTAGATTATTATCTCTTCTAATTAAATTATTTTTATGTTTATTGCTCTTATAGTGACTGGTCATATATTTTTTTGACACATGTACGTGACACTCAGGACATTCAATTTTATCATTATGCTGTTCTGTACTTACATTTACAATGGTACCCAGCGATGATGTAGATGTTGAAGGAGCTTCAAGACGAATATGCTTTCTTCTCTTTAACGGATCCTCCTCAAACAACTCAGTTGGTGCTAATCTTTTCCTTTTTCTGCTACCTTCTCCATTCTGCATAGATCTGATGGATAAGAAAACTGTTAAAAATTGTGATCACACGTAATAAGCTTCTTACTATATTTCTATTCTTTAAATAGATACTAACATTTTTTGTTATTTACACTGAAAACAATATGCTTTCATTGATAATACACCATCAATATCATCCTCATCGGTATGAGTTTGCTGTGAGGTTCTATGACCACTACATGGCGTATAATAAGGAGAAATATCAGGATCTCCCAACATTGACACTGGCAAAACATTTTGTATATACCAAAACCGTATGAAACGATGATATTTATTTAGAATAATATTTTTATCGAAACTAGCAATCTCACTCTGAGATAAACTAGAAATATCAAGCGAGTGGTACATTTCGGTTGCACACTAATGTTAAAAATATAAACGGAAGAAACAAGTGGAATGATTGTGCAAAGATGTCCCAACCATTATAAATACTTGAATTGTATCCCCTCTTCGTGGATGCCCAGAACATGTTGCAACAAGTCTTAACATAATAAAAAATGTTATACTCACGTTTCAACTTGTGTTTGTTCCATTTTATCACAGAGCTCGTAAAGTTCTTTGTCGTATTGTGATGACATCAGGTCCATAGATTCAATGTTCTCGAGAAGTGCGACGAGTTCCATGTTGTGTAAATCACAGCTTGATATTGCATCCATCGTGAGCAATGTCTTCGTAGTACCTTCTTACTTTAATAATAAACACTACCCTAAACAATGCAATTTAACTTTAAACTATCCAAACAATTAATGAATGTTCGTAATAACTTTACAATCGTAAGCATGAACATGAAAAACACTAAAAAGACTTATTACTATTTACATTAATACTTAGCAACAACACAAAGAGTTCTAGAATAAAAAACGAAGTAATCTGTTAAGCATGTAACTTAAAAGAGTACAAAGTTAAAATACAATACAATGTAAATTAAATTAAAATAGGTATAGTTATTACAATAATAGTTTCTTAGAATAAAGTATATGACTAAAGTTATGATTTTAAAACACTGATACGCACTGGCACTTTGTTCATTTGTCGTTGTCTATAAAATATTTCACACAATCGTCCTTACTCGCCAACTGTTTAGTTATGTTGTATACCGCGTCCTTGATACATTGCAAGTTTTTGTCACTCTCGGTGTCTGCGTAATATTTAACTCGCACATCAGCATGTTTCCATTGTTCCGTCGGTGCGATGTTTTTTATTTTATTAACATCATACACCTCAATTTTTATGAGGTATGATGCAGAACTGCTGTCATCGCTGTTTGTTTTGATGTATGAAACACCACCACTCGTCGCTCTACCAACACTAGATGATTTTTTTGTCGTTGTCTTCTTTTTCTTAGGTTTTTCGAAAAATTCGTCAATGTTGTTGCATTCCATGGATCTTTTGTTTGCTATTATCGCTTTTTTGACTTTAAAGGCGAGTGTACCTTCTTCATCACTAGGTTCATCTATATCTTCAGCATAATAGTAATTTTTGAAAGTATTTTCCGAAAACTGTAATAAAATGAAATAAAACTGTTAATAAAACAAATCGGTTAAGGAAGTATTATATGATAAATACTTAGAGGTATGCGAAGTATAAATTTACACTAAAGTAACATTGATAATTTAATAAGAGATCAAATGTAACGAAAATAAAACTGTAAATAAAACAAATCGGTTAAGGAAGTATTGTATGATAAACACTTATAGGTATGTGAAATAAAATGCACTACAGTAACTTTGATAAATTAAATAAGAGATCAAATACAACTAAAATGCATTAACCCAGTGAACAACACATAACATATACAATTAATAAAACATCTGGTTATAACAATTTTAAATCAAAGTATAAGAAGGTACTTACATTCATTTTATATCAGCTTCAGTATTTACTATTACACTGTTTTACTATCACTTCACTATTACAAACAACTGGAGATCACACTTCGAAGAGAGCACAGAGTGGAATACGATACCATGTGATTTTGAGTTTGGCTTTTATATGGAGAGCGAGTATTGTTTCCTTGCAGACAGGATCCAACATGTTCAACTTTCACTTTGAACGTTCCGTTGAATACGTAACATCAGGAAATGGGAATAATAGGATCCGTAACTGTTGTTAAAAATAATGGACAGGTAATTAATCATTGACAATGAGAAGACCCGAAGGGTTTTACTTAGAATTTGAGAAATGTATGGTGTATTGTAACGATTGATTTATGTATTATAAACAATGCCCGTAATGCATAAAGGGTGAGTAATGGGTAATTGTAAACGGTTCTTAAGTAGAAACACGAGCCCATAGGAATATGGAACAAAGACATTTGTATTCTTCAAATAAAAAGTAAAGGGTCGCTGTTAGAAAGTAGAAAGTAGAAATACAAAAGCACAACGAATCAAAGGGAAAAGGTACAAGCTTGAGGGGACCGTAAACCATGCAACTCCAATTCGCGGTTTATATCTATCTCGTGGGCGATATTAAATGGAATCCGCGGATTAATTCGCGGTTGGTATTAATTAAATCCGCGAAAAAATTCGCGGTAGGTATTAATTAAATCCGCGGAATAATTCGCGGTAGGTATAAATTTAATCCGCGGGTTAATTCGCGGATTGTACGCGCCGAAATTGGAGCAATCGAAATTATTGACGAACCAGGCCAGAGTGGCGCCAACCGGCCCCCGAACGTGCTCCAGAACCGTCGAATCCCTTACTACTTACACTCAAATTTACCGTAATAATACCTATATGAACTTTATTACTTTTTCATAAACACAATAAGTACTTTACTTCTATGATTAGCACGAATAATCTCGAAAAAAAATGAAATTCTCAACATTAAAACCGTTTTCATAGAGAACTCATTTTGAGAGTGTGACCAGGTATTCGCAGTGAGTCAGCTATGAGTAATCCCTAGCGTGCACCCCTTTGATGTGAAGAGCGTGGTGCAGGTCAAATGTTACGCATTCGGTGAACTGTTGCGCGCTCTTGTCTGCCACGACATGGGCGTACGTTTCAAATTTCCGTGTTGCGAACGAGCTCGTTTGAAGAGCGCTAGCAACTTGTACATACAAACGTTTAGACTTAAGTAAAATCGTATGTGATTTCAGGTAACAAATTCCAGTAGATACATTTGAAGTTTGAGTTACATTAGATCTCAATTATGTGAAACTATTTACCATATAACTTTTTTATTGGTTCAACAGTTGTACTTAGATAAATGCTTAGAGTACCTTTTAGAAAGGCGCCTCAAACACAACAATATTGCAAAAGTATGTTACAGCAAAGCCCAATAAATATATTTAACTACCTATGCCATTAGAAGTACAGTCAGCCACATAAATACCTGAACAAAGTCAAAACTTCGAATCGTCTTTACACTATTGTGTTCGTTACAAAATTTATATTCTTTTCACAAAAATAAAATAAAAGGTTTTAAATGTAATTTACTTAGTTCACACAAAGAAAAAAAAATGTTTTAATTGAACATAATGCGTAGAGGCGATTTGAAATTTGGAATTTGTTCAGCTATTTATGTGGCTGACTGTACATGTCAACCAAATCAGATTAGACGTTTCTAGGCCACGATAATTTAATATGAAACAAAGCACGCCACATGTGGGAAGGAACTATGTAAAAAAGAAAGGTAAAGCGAGCCGACGTCCAGAGCACTTCCACTCGATAATCACGATCGTGTTTAGATAAAAAAACAATAATAACAAAATAAACAAGCCTCGTAATCACCTCATGTCAGGGGATTGAGGAGTCGTTTGACTATCTATTTGCTTAAAGATGGGATAATCTATAATTATAAACTAAATTAGAATTTAAATAACCTCCGTCACGAAAAGCCTCTGAAAAGTAAAATAATAAAAGTGTCTTCGTAGTTTAGGGACCTAATATTTTGACCCAAGCGTCGCGTCGCCTCGGCGAGTAGGGGGACCGCTAAAGAAGTATGCATTCTCCCTGATCCGAATCTCGTACTTAAACGACAATTCACACTTTTATTATTTTACGTTTTAAAGACTTTTTGTGTCGGGGGCTATGGAAATTCTTAGTTATTTTTTTCTAAATGATGGTCATCCTACAAGGACTTATAATTATTTAAGTTTCGACATCGGACGTGACGACCGAAAGACATTCAAGTATTATATTTTCAAATCTTAATTATAATAATAAGCGTTTAAGCACGCCTTCCATTCTTGATACACTTTAACTTTTTAGTATGTTGTCATAATAAATTAAAAGACCGTAAACAGTGATCAAACATCAGAAAGCTCGTTTATTTTAATGTGCAGCGTTGTTACGTTTTTGTATAAAAGTGTGAACTGTGTTTCAATAAATTTTACAAATTGAATGTATTGTGTTTCTTTAAGTATCAAATTGTAAAGTATTTTATACTCGTTAGCCATTCGACGCAAAGGTGTTCTTTATAAATTCTAATATGTAGTCCGTATATTTATTCGGTACGAATCCTATTAGATTTTTTTTAAGCGTAGTATTCAAACGATTCAAACCTTTCCAAATATTATCATTTTATTTTAATTTAATAACTTTTTAAACCTTCCTTTATTATGACTTCAAAGATCCAAAACGTTCGTTAAAATGGCCACATTGTTTTTAAACAAGCTCAACGCATTACCGAGAATTGCAATGAGTGAATGAATAATTAACTTGTCAAGCGAACCTCCATTTATTTTAGAGCTTGTAACTTGACTCAGAGGGGACTTGTTGCCATCTGCGCCAAATGCATTTGAGTACTATATTCCACATAGTTTCAATTTCATCCACTGCATTTTCAATCTTCTGTTCCTGGGTTAAGGTTGCATTTAACTTAGATTTTAACTTTTATTATAAATCAGTAAGTGATGTAAGTTCGGGGAAGCCTATGTTCTTGATGCAAGATGAAGTGTTATGGATAATGCTTATGCTATTATGCTATCGGTTTATACGTTCAGAGACACCTGATGTGGCTTGTAAATAAACTGCAGGTACTAGGAACTCATAGCTTTGTAGAAACAGGGAATATAAAATAATTCATACCGGTTCTAAGTGGTCTGTCACTTCTAACTTATTTCATATAATAGCAAAACAGTAAATGATAACTACTTATCTAATATTTGGACATTGAGTTTTTAAATTAAATAGCAAACTTAAGCTAATTTACTCATGAACAAATTTTAGAAGACTTGTGCATTATCCTGCCGTTTCTATTTACATCAATATTTACAGCAAAAACGCAAAAACGATAAACTTACCCCAAAAAGCTACCTCTCCAGACAGATATTAGCTAGTAAATTTCAATTAAAATTTTAAAAGAACGTAGAAAATAAGATATAAAAAATATGGGAGATTGGAGTACCGACGCCGCAGTTTAGAAAGAGGGGCTATAACATTACTGCAATTACTGTTGCTTCCCGCAAAACCGTGATATATCTCGTGATTAACATAAGAGCGGTCCTAGCGGTTGCGTAGGTTCCTCAAATTTATTTTAATTAACTGCACTTCTATCAGGCCTTATAGATAGACCCTATAATGGGTTGTACCGTTCGTAATTTACTGTACAAATTTTATTGATATGGAATTAATAGTATCGTTAATATAACATATTAAAGTATAAATGGCTTCAGAAATATCCTCACGACCTATGACCGAGCATAAAAACTAATTTTAATGAATTAGATTTTTATTATTGTTCCTCATAAAAGTCAAGTACTGGTGGTAGAACTCTACATGTAAGAGCCCGTCTGGGTGGGTATCACCGCAAAGTTAAGGCAAGGTGCCATGTAATAGGGCTATTGCCATTTACGGGCACATTTCCAGACTTCGGGCTGGTACTGAGTGGAAGAACTAATTATTACTTTGCCCGACCTGGGATTCAAACCTGAGACCTCAGTGCGATAGTCTTACCGAACAAGTAATAAAACTACGCCACAACCTTGTGACAACATATTAATATGTGTATCAATTCATTATATCCTACTAATATTATAAACGCGAAAGTTTGTAAGAATGTATGGATGTTTGTATGTTTGGATGTATGGATGTAAGGATGTTTGTTCCTCTTTCACGCAAAAACTACTGAACGGATTTCGATGAAATTTGGCACACGGGTAGATCATGTCCTGGATTAACACATAGGCTACTTTTTATCCCGGGAAAATATAAACCGGGACTTTTATCCCGGAAAAACTTTTTAATGCGGGCGGAGCCGCGGGCAAAAGCTAGTATATCATAAAGGACGAAAACAACCACGCAAGCCCATAAGCAAACTATTTGTTTTATTTAACAAAGGTTTCGTTAATTCCGAGTAGCGATACGATTTAATGGATGCTCATGATTACACCAGAATAAGTTCTTGTTTGTTTTACTCGTCAATATCTCAGCACGTGTGTTTACGAAATTGCTTGGAGCTCTGACTTATTGATTATCTTATGGGCCATAAAATATTTGATACAGAATACTCGGTATATTTCTGGATCGTATTATTTTCTGGAGCCGCAGCCACTATGTCTTTCTACAATCGTTAATGCTAATGCTAAACATTATGTAGAAGAATTTCGAAGGAATGTGAAGTCTCCCAACCCGAACTAGCCCAGCGTGGTGGACTAAGGCCTAACCCCTCTTAGTTGTAGAGGAGGTTCGTGCTCAGCAAGTGGGCAGTATATAATACAGGGCTGGTATGATATGGTTTATTGAAAGGTCACTAAACCATACCGTACATGAGTATGTAGGACTTAGGTGAATGATAAATCCTAGACTTATTGATAGGTGATACCACTCCCAGCATTTTTTATGTTTTTTGTTAAAATCAAAGATGATAGAAAAGCTTCTTGGCTGTGGTCCGTGGTAGTTTCGATTTAGTTAAAGATCAGCAATCGTTGCTACATTTCTTAAAATTTCTTTAGTTGATTTGGAACATTGTATTGATATTTTATTTATATGAGTGCCTAGGAAGAAAGTAGGTGAGAAACTAGGCACGGTGTATGTATACAAAATGGCGCTAAGTTGAAATTTCGAAGTCAGATTTGTGCCTACGGTTTGTGCATAATAGGTGAAAACATTTCACACGCAACAATTACAACTACAACAAACATAATATTGTGGAAAACAATCACTGACTTCAATCAATAAATAATTTTGATGCATCTCTTCTTCGTTGCTTGTGGAGCATATCTGTATTCTGTGCAGTCTTATTTTCTCTGCAATTACGATAATGTTACGTTTACAAACCAATTTGCTTCAACTTTTTTTTATTCCTTCTTGACGAAAGCACTCGCTTCGGACCCACACAGAGATAAGTTGATAATTATATTGTATAACTTTACAGTGAAAGTAATGGGCATATAGTTTGAAATAGGTTGATAAGAATGATTTCATATTACTCGTAGAATCTGTATAATGTAGTCTGTACGAAAACTTAAGGAATTGTTACAAGTTTTTGGCAGGATAAGAAAATTACATAATATTTTTATTAAGTACATTAAATCAACTATTATTTAAATTGAGTTACAAGCAGTTTGCTAGACGTAAAGGGCATACGCCCATACTTTTTAACTTAATTATACAATTTCATTGAAATATATAGCCGAATAATGATATAAACAATGAAGAACGGCGCGTGGCATAAGCAACAAAAAGCACTTCTGCCACCCTAAAAATAAAAACACGAGGATGATAAAATAAATATGAGTGTAAATAAAAAATAAAACGCATTGTTAGGAGGCGATGGATGCGTGGGAATGACAGTTGCGAGTGAGATATCTCTTTGGAATAGTTTGTGTGAATATGTGTGAATCAATATTTGTATTATTTTTACCGAATGTAATTCAATTTCATA
Organism: Lapara coniferarum; assembly: GCA_949316025.1. Classification (NCBI taxonomy): domain Eukaryota; kingdom Metazoa; phylum Arthropoda; class Insecta; order Lepidoptera; family Sphingidae; genus Lapara; species Lapara coniferarum. The sequence continues at coordinate 17,130,905 of OX438919.1, forward strand.
TATAAAGAAGACAACAAATATCGTGATAATAAAAAGGCCGTATGCAATCATTTTAAAATAAAAATCCATGATATATTTTCAGCTGACAATAACATACAAAATACCTGCTGTTGTTACTCACGTTTTCGCGTGTGTACTAACAATAATTCGGTAAGGACCTGTTATATTTGTAATAAATATTATATTGTCAAGGGGATTCTTTGACGGCAGCGTGTCTGACGGCAGCGTGTCTCACGCTACCTCGGACGCCAAAAGGGCGTCCTGCGGTGTACGGGGGCTTCTGAGCCCCCGCAACAACAGGAGAAGGACCGCAACAGCGGTACGCGCAGGGGCAGTTGCGGACGAAAACTTAGACGTGAGTCGGAGGAAGCCCGCAGCCGTCCCTAATGCGCCGAAGATGGCCATGAGAAAAAAAAAAAAAGGGGATTCTTTGCTGAGTTGCAAAAAGAAATACGCTGCTTTTCTGATGCACTTTAGCAATGGGACTTTATATTTTACAAAGAACAAAGAAAATGCAATATTCGTAATGTAACCAATGAAGCATGAATATTTTCTCGCATATAGCAGATCTAATTTATTGAATTTCCAACTGCCAACACTTGGGTAAATTCTTCTCGATAACGCGTTTTTTCTCCGCGTTATAAATAGAAAAAAAAAGTATAAATATTCTCATTTTCAAATCTAGGATGTTACAACCATCCACAGCACAAAAAATTAAACTGAACTTTTCGAATCAAAATGAAGCTATCAATATCTCCATAATTTACTCTAAGTATTGAAACAAAGGAATGGAAACAAAGCATTGCCTTACTGGTTCAGACAAGCTAATTTATCATACGGGCATGTTAAGTGCATTGCGCGATTGTTTATCTTGTTACCAGTAGTTTGCACAGCATCTGACACTGTATATTTACAGTCTAGGGCTATTATTGGAAATTAGATTGAAATGTCAGGAACCACTATTCAATAAAGTTCTAAATGGGGTAATTCAGTTATCTTTAAATTCGTTAGAGGTTGGTTACCTACACATATATAATAATACCAGCCTTGTATTATATACTGCCCACTGCTGAGCACGGGCCTCTTCTACTGAGGGGGTTTAGGCCTTAGTCTACCGCACTAGCCTAGTGCGAGTTGGCAGACTTCACATACCCTCGAAATTCTTATGGAGAATTCTCAGGTATGTAGGTTTCCTCACGATGTTTTCCTTCACCGTTAAAGCGAACGATAATTATTGATAAACAATACACACATAACTTCGAAAAGTCAGAGGTGTGTGCCTTGGGTTTGAACCTCCAGACATTGTCTCGGCAGACCGTTCCATTTCCAACTAGGCTATCGTCCACTTCTAGGCTATCGTCCACTTACCTATCTACATAATTACTTCATTATTTGTGAATCGAGCTGGGACCCATAAAAACAAACTACCACTTACCTAATAATTTTGTATGATTTTCTCTTCACTTGAGTATTGGTTATTATTGTAGTCACGCTGGTCGTAGGGGTGTTTAGGGACGAGGGGGGTTGGGTGGACCGTGCCCACCCCAGAATTGTCTGGTTCCTACTGAGGATTTTGAAGCATCCTACTACTACTATAAGTTTTAAAACGACTAACGTCTGTCTGGGTGGGTACCACCGCAATGTCTATTTCTACCGCCACGAAGCAGTGTGCATGCACTGCTGTGTGTTGGTTTGAAGGGCATTGAAGTCAGCGTAACTACAGGACATAATGAGATTTAACATCTTATGTCTCAGTATGACGAGCGTAGTGGAATGCCACACAGTACTTTGTAACTCAAGGTGCTGGATGGTGTTGCTACTGTTTATGGGTTGTCGTATCGCTTACCATCAGGCGAACGGCATGCTCGTCTCGTCATTCGATGCAATAAAAAAACCTATCAAAACTTCAAGTATGCTGAAGTGAATTCATTTTCTTAGTCTAGGGCACTGCCGCTCCCCCGAAATTAATACCCTAACTACGCCCATGCTGTTAGTACATGTCCGATACCAACAAACGGTGCATCTAATTTCCCGATTATTCCTTACCCTCTAGAATATGTAATCAAGTTATTAGGGATACAGACTATTTGTAAACCTTGAAACTTTTTTTGAAAGACGTTATCGTACACGCGTTTTGACAATTACAAATACTTTGATCCTAACCCGTAGCGGCAAAACCGATTAATAAAATCTAAAGAAATGTATGGACAAAGTTACACATCCACTAATTACATTACCGTGTCATGTGCTTAATAAAACAGGGTGACACGTCATTTATACACGTTGCATTAGTCTGTCATACATCGCACAATGCGCCGTGACTTACAGTTTCGAGCTCGTAACATAAGTGCGTCTGACGAGGCAGGTTTAATGCTGAATGCCGTAAAATATGGAAAACGAGGAGCGGCTGAACCTAGCTGTGTATAATATTATATCAATAATTGATTGTGTCATTTATGTTCTTTTCTAGAATAGGTATGGATAAATGTGTTGGTCAATTCAATGTGAGAAAGCACCAACGCAAAAGAAATTCCAAAATGTATGTAGGATAACAATTAATTATTGGGACACGAACGGTGACGGATAGTATTTAGGTCTACGCAATCTCACTGAATGTATGAAACGTAACAATAAATTGATACTTCTGGCTAGCTTTTGTGACACATAAAACCTAACGATTTTGCAACAATAAACGTATTATTTTAGCTATAACTAGATACTTTAATTAATTGCCACCCGTATTGCTATGGTTAGATTTTGTGACACATAAAACCTAACAATTTTGCTACAAAAAAACGTAGCATTTTAGCTCTAAATCTACATAGATACTTTAATTAACAGCCGTATCTATACTAATATTATAAAGCTGAGGAGTTTGTTTGTTTGTTTGTTTGAACGCGCTAACCTCAGGAACTACTGGTTCGAATTGAAAAATTATTTTTGTGTTGAATAGACCATTTATCGAGGAAGGCTTTAGGCTATATAACATCACGATGCAACTATTAGGAGCGAAGAAATAATGGAAAATGTGAAATTATTCATCCTTGAGGGCTTCCATTGCGTGCGCTGCGAAAACGGTTATTCCTCTTGAAATGATCTAAAAAAATGCCCAGGACAGTATATGTCTATCTTTTAAGATTAACTCACTAGAACCGTTTTTATGGTAATCAAATTTGGTCGAAATTAATGCATTATTTGTTAAGAGTTGTATCAACGTCATAATATTAATCTTTATCCAAATAAATGTGTTGGATAGAGTGATTCAACGGGAAGGTTTTTATGTACCTACTTTTAGCCCGGAAAAACTTATTAACGCGGGCGAAGCCGTGGGAAAAAGCTAGTTGCTAATATGGCTAATAAACTATAACGAAAGCCCAATTCACATCCATGGCTCCAAGCTGCCTGACCTTAAATGTCCACAGCCCAGTTTTACCACACTGAACGCTTCGGGCGCTCTCAGAAAAACTAAAAGCAACACGGTCCTAATATCCTCTAGGTTTGAATAGGCGAAAAATGAAAACATCTACACCGAGTTTCGAAAAGCAGTTTCTATTTGGCTATTCCACTGTATCCCTTTAAGGGAGTTCCAGCGACTAGAGGCTATATGAACGCTGGTGCCGATAGAAGCGCAACAAGTACATTCAATTTTCTTCCAATGGTAAGATAATCTATAGTTGTATCGATAGAGCTTCTATCAATACTATAATCTATCTATACTATCTATACTAATATTATAAAGCTGAAGAGTTTGTTTGTTTGTTTGTTTGTTTGTTTGAACGCGCTAATCTCAGGAACTACTGGTTCGAATTGAAAAATTCTTTTTGTGTTGAATAGACCATTTATCGAGGAAGGCTATAGGCTATATACCATCACGATGCAACTATTAGGAGCGAAGAAATAATGGAAAATGTGAAAAATGCGGGGAAAATTATTCATCCTTGAGGGCTTCCATTGCGTGCGCTGCGAAAACGGTTCAAGATACCAAAAATATATGTATGAAAGAATTATTCCTCTTGAAATGATCTAAAAAAAAGTCCGCGACAGTATATGTCTATCTTTTAAAATTAACTCTCTAGAACCGTTTTTGTGTCTCACGCTGCCTCGGACACCAACAGGCGGACACGATACGGTGTTTCGGGGGCTTCTGAGCCCCCGCAACAGGAAAGAGGACCGCAAAAACGCGGTACGCGCAGGGGCGGTTGCGGACGACAACTTAGACGTGAGTCGGAGGAAGCCCGCAGCCGTCCCTAATGAGCCGAAGATGGCCATATAAAAAAAAAAATGGTAATAAAATTTGGTCGAAATTAATGCATTATTTGTTAAGAGTTGTATCAACGTCATAATATTAATCTTTATACAAATAAATGTGTTGGATAGAGTGATTCAACGGGAAGGTTTTTATGTATGTACTTTTAGCCCGGAAAAACTTATTAACGCGGGCGAAGCCGTGGGCAAAAGCTAGTCTATACTAATATTATAAAGCTGAAGAGTTTGTTTGTTTGTTTGTTTGAACGCGCTAATCTCAGGAACTACTGGTTCGATTTGAAAAATTCTTTTTGTGTTGAATAGACCATTTATCGAGGAAGGCTTTAGGCTATATAACATCACGATGCAACTATTAGGAGCGAAGAAATAATGGAAAATGTGAAAAAAACGGGTAAAATTATTCATCCTTGAGGGCTTCCATTGCGTGCGCTGCGAAAACGGTTCAAGATACCAAAAATATATGTATCAAAGAATTATTCCTCTTGAAATGATCTAAAAAAATGTCTAGGACAGTATATGTCTATCTTTTAAGATTAACTCACTAGAATCGTTTTTATGGTAATCAAATTTGGTCGAAATTAATGCATTATTTGTTAAAAGTTGTATCAACGTCATAGTCATAGTGATTCAACGGGAAGGTTTTTATGTACTTTTAGCCCGGAAAAACTTATTAACGCGGGCGAAGCCTAGGGCAAAAGCTAGTAATATTATAAAGCTGAAGAGTTTGTTTGTTTGTTTGTTTGAACGCGCTAATCTCAGGAACTACTGAACCGATTTTGAAAATTCTTTCACTAATAGGAAGCTACATAACTCCTGAGTGCTATAGGCTTCTTTTTATCCCAGGAAAATATTTTTGTCCTGGAAAAACTTTTTCACGCGGGCGGAGCCGCGAGCACTACTAGTACATATATAAAGCTGAAGAGTTTGTTTGGTTGAACGCGCTAATCTCAGGAACTACGGAACAGATTTTGTAAATTCTTTCACTAATAGGAAGTTGCATTACTCTGGAGTGCTGTAGGCTACTTTATATCCCGGGAAAATATAAAGCGGGACTTTTATCCCGGAAAAACTTTATCACGCGGGCGAAGCCGCGGGCAAAAGCTAGTAAGTAAATAATAGTAAACAAATACCCAATCATATTCAAATTTCAATTATAATCCCCGCGCGATCAGAATGGGATAGATTCAGACCATTCTGATCGATCCCATGATCTATCTCAGTCTGATCGCGCGGATAGCTTTTTGAATTACGTCAACAAAGTAGCAATCGTAAATAGATGAATTTTTAAATTTATGAATCAATTTTTCCGGATCTTTTTAATTATTATTGTTTGTAAAATCAATAAAGAAGGTGATTCCAGCAGATTTGCTCCGCATATACTATGTACATATTGTGTGAAAAATACGCATATTAGTATTACCTACGCTATTAGAGTTATATAAAAGCCACATAATCTTTTCGTAATTAATTTATATCTCTCGAGTATCACCGTAAGTTTGGCGACGCTACCGGGCGGTGTCAATTCCTACGTCGCATTCCATTTTGATCGGGCGCCGCGTGGATTATACCTATCCCTATTTTAAATGTGAATGACAGTAGTTCCAGACATTATAAAAAATACTTTTCTTAACAATGTGTTTTGCCTTTTCTATGGATCAATAGGATTGAGGCACAATATATCAATCATTCACAATATTTTGTTATAGAAAAAGCTGTATAATTCCAGCATGGCGACTGGCGGGTGACACAAAAAACCGGTTAGTAAACACCGCACCCCTACGATGACACGACAGTTTTGCATGAAAAAGCAGCGCGTTGTCCTATGTTTAGTTTTGGTGGATAAAGACGCACGGTTCGCTGATTCCGAGGTGCTCGTGCGTTTGAATTTAAATTAAATCCGTGCTTGTCACATCACGTTCGAGCAACTTGTGGGAACTGGCTTAAAAAAGTTTAATCAACCTTGAAATACTCTCAATCTCCAGGAACACTAATAGATAAATTATAGTCATAAAAGTAATATTAAAATACTGTGATTCTATGAAATATTCAATGCAATCAACCCTGTATTATATACTGCCCACTGCTGAGCACGGGCCTCCTCTACTACTGAGAGGGGTTAGGCCTTAGTCCAACACGCTGGCCTAGTGCGGGTTGACAGACTTATAATATAATGTGCCCTGTAGTACGGGGGCATCTAAAGAATTTCACCACGGCATCCCCTGCCTGTCGTAAGAGGCGACTAAATGGGGTAAGCGAGAGTCGCAGGGCGAGCAGTGGGGGTCTGCCCGCTCAACTACTCTAATGTAAGCGACTACGAGGTGGACGACAATGCGGGTGGTCGGTCTCCTGCAGTCATAAACGCAAAGCGTGCTTTTGAGGTCGGAGGCTTCTCAGCCTCCTCATTTTGAGAGGGGCCGCAATGCGGCATCGCGCTGGGGCGGTTCCGTGCAGCTATCTCTGTGCAACAAGATACCCCGGGACCGTCCCGTAGGCGCCGAAGAAGGCCACCGCGGGTTTTGGTTGGTATGCCGGTGTAGGGTGTACATAGTGTTAGGGACTCGGTCCAATGCTCGCTCGGATGAAGCTATACTCCCGAGTGTCGACATTGGACCGTAAGACCGTGTGAAACCAACATAACCGTTCCACTCACCCCCCAGTGGTGGTAGCGATAACGCGTTTTTCCCCGCGATAAAAAAAAAAAAGAAAAAAAAAAAGACTTATAATATAATAACAATAAATTAAGACCATATTTATAAAATCAAACACCATAAATCATTTTATTTAGCATATTTTCTTACGCTTCAAATGAAATGAATTGGACTATTATTTTCAGTTTTCAATACTAAACTATAATAAAAACAGCACAGTTTATTACTCATTAGCAAATTAAACGTACAAATATCAACATAATAAAAATTCATAGATTCATAAATTAACCTATTAAGAGTAATAATCACGTTGTCTACAGTTCTTTTTTATTGAAAAAAAAAATATTTAAATTGGTAACATGGCAGCCGTAGCCGACATCTGAGCAAACAAACGAATCCCAAAACAAACAAACACAAACGCAGACGAACATGTTTAGACAGCACGCGTCGACACTCGACAAATAAAATCGATTTAGACATTTCAGACAGGAGCACTTATTTTTATATACGATATTTTAGTAGGTTTTATTTTAGAATCCAAATATGGTGAAACGAATTTGATGAAGTCAATTGATTAAGAATTATTAGGCTGATTTATTCTTAATAAAGATACATAGATATAATGTTAGGTAGTAGAGAATGCCAAGTCCAAGATTTGATAGTTTATAGAGTCTAAAATAAATTAATAAAGACAGCATGATAGCCTCTGGAGAAGTTATTTATATTGTAGAAAAATGAAAAAGTCTTCGAAATACAGAAAACTATTCTCTTTAGTCGTCATTACAAATAATAATCAATTCTAACGTATTTTAAATCTTCGAAATGCAGAAAGCTATTCTCGACCTTATCAATTTGAGAAAATGAATGTGAATCTAGCGTAACCAAAGAAGTTATTCGTGGCGAATCAATTAGGACACGTCCACACGGGCGGGCTGCACGGACGCGATACGAGTAAACAAACAAGGGATTACGGTCGTAATTCGACACACATTATTATCGACTGCATCCGTCATAATATGGTAGCGATTGAACCATAAAATGTAGAGTTCAGATTCCATTAGAGGCGGAAGGATTGTATTACAGGTTTATTTTCAGCGTTTACTTTATTATTGGGTACTTTACTATCTTTTCTGGTGGTACAATTTCCATGACTTAGAAATCATTGCACCAAGTCATCAACGTAAGTCTGTGGTTAGTTGGAGAGCTACATAAATGTCCAGAACTTGATAATTGATACAATACCGAAGAAACTCTCTATCAATAGGAGTTTAGACTATAAAATGCTTCATAAGATCTTGTGCATGAAACTTTCTACTGCGAAATTCAAGACAATAAAAACTGATGAATCCTCAAGGATCTTCACCGCAGCAGCCAACTTACTGATTTGTAAGTTAAGTTGCCGCATCTAATATTAAAACGAAGATCAATTTGTGCCGGCCTGATACCGGAACGATCAATCTCTCGGATTGAAAACACATCCTTTACGTATGTACACAGGCCTAAAAACCGTAGAGTAGAACACCCCACGTTTGGATATTTTTTCCAAATCAAGAAATTAAAATAACTGTAGAATGATGTTTTTTTTATGGCATCGAATGATGAGACGAGCATGCCGTTCGCCTGATGATAAGCGATACGACCACCCATAAACAGTAGAAATACCATCCAGCACCTTGAGTTACTAAGTACTTACTGTGTGGCATTCCACTGCGCTCGTCATCCTGTTACATAAGTTGTTAAGTCTCATTGTGTCCTGTAGTTACACTAGCTATAATGCCCTTCAAACCGAAACACAACAGTGCATGCACACTGCTGCTTGGCGGTAGAAATAGAAAATGATGTTTAAAGAGCAACATAAATTCTCGCTTATGTGTAAAATATTGATGTTTATATTTGGCTGTTCGTTATTAGCATACGTGCCTATAATTTATGGATCAATAATTCTTCGTGTGTGTACCTGTACCACGTTTATCAATATAATATTTGAAATACTTTGTAAAGATGGAAATAATTCACAAAACATACTTAATTTTAAAGTTGCAAATGCTAAAAGTAGTTGCATGATAAATGCATGAAACTTCTTAGAGAAACTCGCGTACAAAGTACCCCGGCTGCTCCGTGACCCGAGATTATGACGATTGCATACATCTGCGGCATTCTGAGGCGCCCACTCAGAACCGTGCTCGTGTTCTGTTATCTTTTAATGTTATTCTTATATATAGAAGAGATTCATTTTTGCTTATTTTATTTCACGGCATTTATGATATTTGGATAAATACTAGAGGTCGTCCAGTGGTCAAAACTCCGTCGAATTTAATATGTTTGTAAAACATATTAAACAAAATGTTATTTTTGTACTCTTCTTTCATGAACTTTTATTGCGCCAAATCTCAAATTCCTTTGGACGCGCAATGGGCTTAAAAAGGAGTATAAAGATTTTTCTTCATGTATTAATTTATAGATTTGCAATTTATAGTATTACTAGGCGTTGCTCGCGGCTTTGCCCGCGTGACAATCCTTTCCCGCCACAAAAGTCCCTAAAACACAGTACTACGCTAGCGCTAGATCTACTTAAAGAATCTGTTTAAAAATATCTATTATTTCTCATCGGAGCAAATTCCCAGGATAAAAAGTACCTTATGTGTTAATCCAAGACATGACTTACCAGTGCGCCAAATTTCATCCAAATCCGTTTAGGTTTTTCTGCGGTTACTTCAATGAAACATCAAAACAATTTCACAAATTTTCGCATTTATAATTCTAGTAAGATTATTACGTTGTGTGCCTTTTGCATAATGTGAATAGAGACAAGAACTATCCTAAAGCCGTATTAAGAAGGCTTAGGTTTGGTTCGTTGGTTAGAAATGAGTTTGAAACAACTCGTCTTGTCGGTTGAATATCGACTAGAACGATAATCTCTATGGACTCACCATTCAGTATCCGTTTGTATATTAATTTGTTGTCTATACTAATATTATAAAGATGAAAGATTTGATTATTTGTTTGTAATGGATGAACTCAAAAACCACTGGACCGATTTTGAAAATTCTTTCACTAGTAGGAAGCTACATTACTCCTGAGCGCTATAGGCTACTTTTTATCCCTGGAAAATATTTTTATCCTAGAAAAACTTTTCACGCGGGTGGACGCGAGCAGAAGTCTAGCTGTTATATAAAATTCATTTATTTTAATAATACCAGCACAATGCTATGTCCGGTAGGGCTTGGCTTTTCTTTATAGATAGAGAAAATCCGCTAGTATAAAAAAAAAAACTCGTATATTTAAAAAAAAAAGTGTTACTTCATAATAAAGAATTTTACCCAATTACAAAACTATTGTAAAACACAGCTCTATAGCTTTCATTTTCTTGGGGGCGTTATTCAAATAAGAAGACCTATCGGAGGCGACTTGTCGCTTGATTGATAGCTTTGGACCATTTTTAATCATCTTCAGTATCTACCACACGGTAATAAATACCGAACAATGTTACCCTATAATAACCCTTATTGTATTGTGATAAGATTTCCTTTTCTTTCTATTTCGCTTTCTATATTTAAGGTTTCGTCTCCAGACCAGTACACCCCGTTGTCAAACATGGTTCATATCATTTTCATAAATTCAGTTCAAAATTTGTTATTTAAATTGAAACGGTACGTTCTCCTAAACCAACATGTTAGGAATATAAATAAAAAAATATGCAATTTGTTCATCGTTATAATATTATTAGTTGCAAACAGTGCAAAACAACCAATCTTAAATTACATTATAATTAATCAGATCCAATCAAGTAATTTACGTGTTTTTGTTGTCAGTATAAAATCTATAAACAATGACGTCATAGTTTGTACATAGAATAAAATCATGTTCGAATAAAAACGAAACGAGGTCATTTGCAGAATAAAGTAAACAAGACAAATATAGATTTTATATCGAACTAGGCTCCAATACAAGGATTGATGAATTAATGCCGGTGAAACAAAGCCTGCCGCTCCATTGTTAGGAACGGCACTCAACGGTAGCATTTATACACTCATCAGGGCTTCATTTGCGACAAAACAGTCCATTACTAGTAGCATTGTGCCACTCAATGCATGATTAATGATTGCGCTCTTCGGAAAACATATTCGTGGGAACCCTATATTTCCGCATTGCCGATTCACCACAATGCCAGACGATGGGACGTCGATATTTTCCGCGGGAGGCGAAAAATGCCATGTTTACCTCCAGTCGATTAAGCACGGAGGATGGGTTTTTGAAAAATCGACGTACCCAAGAGATATTCGTCGCGTGGCATAACCACCATGTATTATCGGATATTCCACCATATGCCGTTAGTAGTAAATGTTGAATTCGTTTGCATTGTAAATGTTTTGTTACCCGCACTTAGTGCTCTACGAACCGTAGCAAGGATGCTGTTTTATTGGAAACGGATAATTTATTTTGTGTATTTATTTGGTTGCGGCGCGTTGGATCCAATAACGTGGGAGTCGGATTCGATCGCATTCAAATACTAGAGCCATAAACTAGTCTTTAACGTTCGTATAACCCCAACAAATTTAGGGGACCTAGCCTTACAGTTATGTAGTAAAAATATAACACTCAAAACTGTCCCATCTAGGAATTAATGTTTTCATTCGCGTTGCTTATTGTTAGTAGATAAAGTAGGATTTTAGAAGCACCTTGTTTTGAGGTCGGTTCATTTACATTAGTACACACAAAATATGAAAATAGGTTTACGTCATGCACTTAATAAGTGTTCACGCTATACTTCTATTGGTCTCATATCATAGAAATATGATCTCAGCTAAATTATCTTGATATATACTTTAAAATACAGCAGCTTCGGAGTATTGCATTTTCATGAAGAAAATTAAATAATATTTTATTTTTGACGCAAGTTGACAATCACATAAGAACCATTACAGATATCATATACACAGATCTTTCTGATTCCAAATTCTGATTTGTATTAGTAGGTACTCATACTACACGACCGTAGTGATTACGCCCAAACACAGACTCTCGTCATTCAGTTATTAAAAACTCCTAAAACTGCTCAGTTATTTTAATACAATTGCATATTAGTTTCTGTGCTTGCAGTTATTCGTTCAAAGTTAGCAACTCGACTACGAGAACCGGCAGTGGATGACTGCCAACGGAAATTAACTTAAGACCCGTGTCACAGCTGACGGAACATTGTTCAGTATTCAACGATCCCTGTTCAATACATTTCTACGGATTACTTTACATACAATATCATGTCTGTATTGTATTGTCATGTCAGGTAATATCGATGGGCCCTGTGTAGCTTAAATCGTTTTATTAAAAAGATTTTTTCGAATTTATGTGTCAATCATAATGTGTCAGAATATTATTCCATTTTAGACTTGGGATTCAGGTCGTATAGGTGTTCTAACGAGGAAGTGCAAGAATGACAATGTTCAAGGCAGTTATTATTGCATTAGTATTATATTTTAGTTTGATATATAAGTTATGTAGATACTTGTATGTAATTATGACTGATGAGGACTTTTTTCTAAAAGTGTGCAGGACTCATAAGTAGATTGTTGACCTTTAATGGAAAAAATAATTCAGAATGAGGAGCCCAATAATTAGTTTTTCGACCTCTTGCTATCTCACAGCAATAACAAAGTTACTTCTTTACTATCGAAATTACACGTAACCTAACACCAAACTTTCCTTGAACACGAAAGTCTTCCCAATCCAGTAACCATTCTAAGTCTGTCCAATTGAATAGAGAAATCCAAAATAATTTGCTTGCACTCAGCCTAATGAACGGAGTTTGGACTTTAACTAGCGGGACCATTACTAACAGTCGAAACTACAAGCACCCGACGGAACATCCAATACCCAAGGATTAACTAACTGAAAGTTTAGCAACCGGTCCGCTAAAATTTTTTTTTGTATTGAGGCTATTTTGAAGCCCTGATTCTTGAGTGTATATAATATACTGTACATGTCTGTATCATACCTATATTTCTCTATATTTTATGACAATTATATTGCGCTATGTGAAACCGTACAATAAAACGTAATTATTATAATTCTCAAAAGTCATAATTGAAAAAAACTGAAATCGCTCATTCTTCGAACATACATACATACATGTACACTCACGCCTGTTATCCCTGATGGTGTAGGCAGAGGCGCAACTAGTGCACCCACTTTTCGCCATTATTCCGTCCCATGATGTGATAGGGGGCGAGCCTATCGACATATCGGGCACAAATTCCAGACTCCGAGCTGATACTGAATAGAAAAACTCAATATCACTGTGCCCGACCCGGGGATCGAACCCGAGACCTCAGCTTTGCAGTCGTACTGTAATACAACTACGCCACCGAGGCAGTTCATTCTTCGTAAGAATAATATAATGGCAAAAGTAAGTAATGACTAAAGATTTTTAGCTTTTAGTATTTAACTCCAAAGGAAAATTACATTTCTATTTCAAGAATAGATCCAATGGATCTTCTTTAAATAATATGACTACTGAAATAATTTAATTTAATAAATCAACAGAAAAACATTTCCCAGTAGAATTTTTAACAAACGAAACGTTTATTGAATTAATAGTTTTGTTTAAATGAATTTAATCCCGAACACCGACAAGAATTAATTGCATGAAAACGCATTTTCCGCAACACCATTTTTCATTGTCATTGCCGTGCAGAGAGTAAATAAAATTCAAGGTAGAAGAAGCGTTTAATTATCCCGTGCTGGAATATTGTATTTTTTAGTAATCCAGTGGATTCCAATTTTTATTTTGGAGTACTGAAATTATTTGTACAAAAATAATTTGTCGCGGTCTCAATTTATTTGTACATTTCTCATTAAGTAACTTAAATACAGTGTTTGATAGACGTAACAAACACTTCAAGTTTAACCAAATATTATATGGTAAATTTTAAACGTTTTTTACTTAATCACGATTAATTAATTTTCTAGTAAAATGCGTCGCCCCAAGGTTCAGTGCCTGATATGCGTTCATTACAAATTCGCTCGCTGCTCGCCACCAATTTGCGGATCCACTTGAGCCTACCTTCAATGCAAAATCCATGGAGATTGAATTATTTACCTATAACAATAATAACAATTTGTCAAACTCTAAGCTGTATAAATAACTAACGTAGCCCAGTGTGATGCTGGGCAATTTAAATATAAGTACTGGATATTTATAAGCCAGTAAAATAATCAAATTATCTTTATTTCGTAACCACACTCCACCAGCGATTGTTCCCAACTTCAAACCGACGGAATCATCGTCAGGCTAATCTCGAGGGCGGCCAGCTTACACAAAATGTCATTTTCGCGACCCCTTCACGCCTGAGCCACCAGACATTAGACCGTCCCTGCTTCCCTCCCCCTCTTAAAACAGGGCGACAGAAGGGCCACGAAACCAAATCCCAAGGTTTTTCGTTCCTATCATAGCGGAGATATGTGGGCAGAATGGGGATTTCGACACAATCCCTCGTGATTGCGTCTCGTTCCATTTTCAAATCCAGTTCAATCGGTTGTCATTGTGTTTGAATTTGTTTTGTTTCGAAATTCGAAATTGTTTTAGTTTTTGTTATTATTTTGATATTGCCAGTAACTTTTGAATCTATAATTTAGGTAAAACGGTTCTACATGTTGTATGTTTAGTATCCTCATAAAAGTGATTTTTGCTCACAAGATTAATAATTTCAAGACATCGCATCATTTAATAAGCATGTTACAAAAGTAACTAAATTTAATAACCCACATCTGCAAAACAGCTGGAAGATAAAATACTTGACACAGCAAAAAACACTTTGATTTAGTTTGAGTGTTAAAAGAAAATATGTAAGAGGTTATTTATGTCCATAAATTACCAAATTAAACACAAAATATTTTAGCAAATCCTACGCAATCGCTCCCACGTCGGTAAGAGTTAGTATTTATTTTTAATGTAAACAATAATATTTAATCGCATCAGCGTGTTCATAAACAAATTTTAACATTATGTCTGAAATATTTATAGTAATTATAAGAACAATAAGCATCGTTAAACACTTGGGTAGGCAGAGGGGCAACTGGCGCACCCGCTTTTCATCGTGCGTATTCCGGCCCATGATGTGAAAAACCCAATATCACTGCCCCCGGGCATCGAACCTGAGACCTCAGCACTGTAGTTGTACCGAAAAACTACGCCACTGAGGCAGTCTTATGAATAATGAAATTGTTAGGGATTACAAATTTCCAGAAACTACGATTAGGACCAGCTGTTCAAGAAGGTACCTAATTCAATTCAAGAAGGTAATTCAACTATCATCATACAATATATACAGCATCCCGAAGTACCAGAACTTATCTCAACAAGGTTCTTAAGGGAATCAAGGGATTTGCGGCCGGTCCAAGACCGAATATTATTAATTCAACATAGAAAATTACTCTAGAAACTTCCAAATTACATTCCAACCATTAGTACTGAATTAATCAAAGGGATGATGGCCTTTCTAAACTTACACCCTTTGTATCCGTAATTTATCAAAATTAACATGTTCTTTAAGAAAACATTAAATGCCATTTGAAATATTCTGTTTAATTGAATGATGAATAGATCCGATTAGTTAACTGTTAGGAAGGTTTATTTAAATATGGACTATTTAGATGTTATGACGAATCACACACAACAACCTTAAAATTAAAAGGAAGTGTTACTTTAGTTTATGCGCGAGGCTAGGCCCGCGAAATTACTTTCCATGTTAAAAAAATTGCCTGTTACCTATGCTCGAATACCTATAGGTAATGTAGGGCTAAAAGTACATAAAAACCTTCCCGTTGAATCACTCTATCCAACACATTTATTTGGATAAAGATTAATATTATGACGTTGATACAACTCTTAACAAATAATTTCGACCAAATTTGATTACCATAAAAACAGTTCTAGTGAGTTTATCTTAAGAGATAGACATATACTGTCGCGGACATTTTTTTAGATCATTTCAAGGGGAATAATTCTTTCATACATATATTATTGGTATCTTGAACCGTTTTCGCAGCGCACGCAATGGAAGCCCTCAAGGATGAATAATTTTCCCCGTTTTTTTCACACTTTCCATTATTTCTTCGCTCCTAATAGTTGCATTGTGATGTTATATAGCCTAAAGCCTTCCTCGATAAATGGTCTATTCAACACAAAAAGAATTTTTCAATTCGAACCAGTAGTTCCTGAGATTAGCGCGTTCAAACAAACAAACTCTTCAGCTTTATAATATTAGTATAGATGTTGCCTGCGGCTCCGCCCGCGTTAAAAAGTTTTTCCAGGGAAAAGTCCCGCTTTATACTTTTCGGAATAAAACGTAGCCTAAGCTACTCCTTATTACATCAGCTACCTCCCAATAAAAGTCCCGTCAAAATCGGTCCTGACTGGACAGAGATTAGCCGGAACAGACAGACAAAAATAAAAAAAATATATATTTTGGTGTATGTACCGTATATATATTCATTGGGTAAAGATTAATATTATTACGTTGATACAACTCTTAACAAATAATGCATTAATTTCGACCAAATTTGATTACCATAAAAACGGTTCTAGTGAGTTAATCTTAAAAGATAGACATATACTGTTGCGGACATTTTTTTAGATTATTTCAAGAGAAATAATTCTTTCATACATATATTTTTGGTATCTTGAACCGTTTTCGCAGCGCACGCAATGGAAGCCCTTAAGGATGAATAATTTTCCCCTCTTTTTTCACATTTTCCATTATTTCTTCGCTCCTAATAGTTGCATCGTGATGTTATATAGCCTAAAGCCTTCCTCGATAAATGGTCTATTCAACACAAAAAGAATTTTTCAATTCGAACCAGTAGTTCCTGAGATTAGCGCGTTCAAACAAACAAACTCTTCAGCTTTATAATATTAGTATGGATGGTTTATAATGTGTGCCCCGAGCCTTATAATTGTAAATAGCTTAGACACGTTCTCCTAACGTCAGTTCGATTGTTCCTAAGAACGATGATTCATGTAATATACGCAAGAAGCTTATACTAAAGCTTCTTGATATACAAATGGAATGGCCTAGATTATCATATACTAAGTGACTAAATTAAACACTAATATCAATAAGTATTAATAGGAAAATCAAGCATAAAATATATATTGCTATAATGACTCTATGTAGACGAATACATGTTGGTAGCGAAGACAAACTTCAATGCAATTTTAAGCGTGAAAATAACCGCCGCGTTTCATCTTAAGTGTGGACGATTCTTAACTTGCGGTCTATACCACACACGTGCAAAAACACTTGAACAGAGGGTGTCGCTAAAATGGACCGCTATCACGTAATTAAGCCGGGCCTGGTGTCCGCCGAACCGTGAGGGGACACTGGGCAGAAATTGCATACGAATTAAAATAACAAACAAAGCCGTCACACGATTTTGTGCCCTGTGTCTTGCGTATTACGCTGAAATCGCTATAAGCGCAGATACAGTTTACTACATTGGGCAATTGGGGTAATGCGCGTTAGGTATAAATTACTAGTTTTCTTTAGAGTTGTATTAAGTACGGATGAAGGCAGTTAGTAGTTAGGGTCCGGTTTTATTGCAACCAAAAGCCACGAAGGGTTACGGTAATTGATTTCCGTGGATTAAAGTGTTTAAACTTCGGAGATAGCTGCCTCTTGAACAACTAATTTCTAACTTGCTAAGTTATACGTTAAGTAACGGTTTCTGTAGATTAAAAGTTCTGATATGTATAGAATAACTTTTTTTTTGTTTTCATGGCATCGAATGACGAGACGAGCATGCCGTTCGCCTGATGGTAAGCGATACGACCGCCCATAAACAGTAGAAACACCATCCAGCACCTTGAGTTACAAAGTACTGTGTGGCATTCCCCTGCGCTCGTCATCCTGAGACATAAGATGTTAAGTATCATTATGTCCTGTAGTTACACTGGCTATAATGCCCTTCAAACCGAAACACAACAGTGCATGCACACTGCTGCTTAGCGGTATAAATAGACATTGCGGTGGTACCCACCCAGACGGACTCTTACATATGAGAGACCTACCCCACCAGTAAATAACTATAGAACTAAAACAATATCGCTTATATTTATTTATTTCTCTATATTCCCGGCTCCTCTCGCGTCAGACCTTTTGGGAATAATTCCCTTTTAAATCACAACAATTCGGTATTTATTACTAAATCTATCACAACCACAACTGACGACATTCAAACCCATACATTTGAAATGGATACTCAAACAGAAGCAGTCTTTAAATTCAGAAAGCTCCATGCCCAACGAAGTCGACTCCCATATAAATCACCACTAGACGCATTGTGATACGTACAAGAAACGATTTAAAAAATTCCCAGCCGGGAATATCCGGAGGCAATAGCGTCTATTATCATGCACATCGCCTTACGAACAAGCTGTACAACAAACAAGCTGTATCGGACTACGTGGACTCATAAAGATTGTGAAGGAAATGAAAATGTCCGTAATTTGTAATCAAACGATTTTATTAATTAAAGTTCGTGTTTTAAATGGTTTAGTTCTTATTGGGTTTATTGTGACGCGTCATGTTAATGTCTCTTTAAGTTGACTAAGGCCCCGTATTTTGAACTGTATTTATTTTTTGTCAGGGTATTATTAAACTGGACGCACCACCTCGCGCCCCACGCCTCACACCTCACGCCTCACACCTCACACCTCACAGTTCACACCTCACACCTCACGCTGCACACCTCACACCTCACACCTCACGCCACACACCGCACACCTCACACCTCACACGTCACGGCGCACGCCACACACCTCACGCCGCACACCTCACACCTCACACGTCACGGCGCACGCTACACACCTCACGCCGCACACCTCACACATCACATGTCACGGCGCACGCCACACACCTCACGCCGCACACCTCACACCTCACACGTCACGGCGCACGCCACACACCTCACGGCGCACGCCACACACCTCACGCCGCACACCTCACACCTCACGCCCCACGCCGCGCCGGAGCACTCGGAGCTGTGCGAGCGCGTCCAGCTTAATAACACTGATGATTACCCTAACAACATTTGAAAAAACTTAATTATCTTATATCTTAAGACAGTTAAAGAAGAAAATTGGCTTATATTTGTTTTGAAATTAGTGCACCAGTACTTCCTAGTTCATTAGTACCTGAAGCATTAAACTGAAATAGGCATGATTTCATTATGCCATTCGTGCGTCTCAATTACAATAAGATTTTTTTTTACCAAACCAAGACCAATTCGCACTAACAGTTTTAAACTCCGAAAATCGATATTAATACAGAATACTGATGTTTCGACTTGTTTGACGCAGTCGACTCTCACATTGATATGCTTTGTATTCATATTAATCCTTTCACACGACGATCATGACACGATATAAAAATAATCGTTTGAATTGTTAAGCATCATAAACTACGAATGTGTTTAAACTTCAGATGTCCTGTTAACGTAAAAAGAATTTATCAGTCTGTGTAACGTATAAATAACTCAAAGTGTGAAAGAATGACTAATTTTTTTTAAATACCAACAAACTTGGTAATAGGTCATCAGATAAATAGCTACTATCAAACTAATTGTGAGTGCATTATTAGGCCTTCGGAGATCATTTGGAGTCAGTGACCACCTTGGTCGCGCTGATTCATCTCTGCTATAGAGAAAAGTGTTTCTTGGTACAGTCAGCCACATAAATAGCTGAAAAAATTCAAAATTTCCAATCACTTCCACGCGTTAAGTTTAATTGAAACTTTTTTTCTTTATGGAAAGTAACCTTAACCGCCTTTGTTTTATTTTTGTGAACAGTAAACAAAAATTGGTAAGATCTCGAAAGTGTAGGCTGACTGTATATTAATGCCAACTCCTTCAAAAAGTTATACGTAGGAATATAACTGGAGAAGTTAAAGTATTAAAACAAATCTAATCCAATCTTAGTATAAGCCTGCCTTATCCTTCTTTCCTAATCCTTACATAGTATAAAAAACTAGCTTTTGCCCGCGACTCCGCCCGCGTGAATGAGTTTTTCCAGGATAAAAGTCCCGTTTTATATTTTCCCGGTATATAAAGTAGCCTATGTGTTAATCCAGGACATGATCTACCCGTGTGCAAAATTTCATTGAAATCCGTTCAGTAGTTTTTGCGTGAAAGAGTAACAAACATCCATACATCCAAACATCCATACATTCTTACAAACTTTCGCCTTTATAATATTCGTAGGATATAAAGCGGGACTTTTATCCTGGAAAAACTCTACCACGCGAGCGAGCCGCGAGCGAAAACTAGTTCTGATGTAAAACTTACTTTCTCTACCAAATTCACGTAAATATCCATTCGTACCAAACAATTTCTAGGTAGAGCCCTCCGATCAAATGTGACTGTACAATAGCTTATTTGACTAACAAACAGAATCGAGCCCGATTATCGTACCGTGCCTGCATTATGTATGAGACACTTCCGATGTGACCCACCCTTGACGGTAAATGCGGAGGTAATTTCATAGAAAACCAATGTCACTGATGTAGGGGCCATGAAGGAACTAGTAAGGCGTATGACATGTAGAATTATGTTGTTTAAGAGACTTAAGTTTAAGTAAGTAAGACTTAAGTTATAGAAATCTATACTATATCGATAAGTTATGAGTGTCTGATATACATGTAAATAATAATTACTATAATGTATTTTAAACATGTAATTAAATTACGAACAACTCTTGCGAAAATTATTTTAACATTAATTAAATAAATCAGCTGATATCAAAACTATAGCTATTTACAAAAAATATTGAGAATTATATTATGAGAATCATAGTCCTACTAATTCACTGATTAATTTGAAATATACTCGAATCCTACTAATATTATAAAGGCGAAAGTTTGTAAGAATGTATGGATGTTTGGATGTTTGGATGTTTGGATGTTTGGATGTTTGGATGTATGGATGTAAGGATGTTTGTTCCTCTTTCACGCAAAAACTACTGAACGGATTTCGATGAAATTTGGCACACGGGTAGATCATGTCCTGGATTAACACATAGGCTACTTTTTATCCTGGGAAAATATAAACCGGTACTTTTATCCCGGAAAAACTTTTTAATGCGGGCGGAGCCGCGGGCAAAAGCTAGTCTCCAATAATAACTCCAGTCCATAATCACACAAATAGTTCGGTAATCGCCTTTTTCACTCCACGTTAAGCCATTAAAATAATAACGAGTGTGACAGACGGACGCACAATGACTGCGCGTTATTGAAGTGGCACGTCTCAATACAGTGGAGTGGACGATAATATTTTTATGAGTATTATTTTGAACTAGTGAACTTTTAATTTTGGGGATGGATTCAAACGTTTGGAATTAGGATATTTCAAAATATAGAAACAAAGATAAAATGACAAAATAATAGGTAGGTAAACAATCTCTATTAATTTTAATTCTACTAGAAACGATCCTTCTAAAACGGAGATAGAGAAGAGATAATCCAAAATCAGACCATTTTCTCTAAAAATACGGACTAATCTATTACTTTATAAATGTTAAGTACTTACATGTAAATAATATTCTCCACCTACGCTTTAGGTAACATATTTTACAAATAGTAATAAAGCAAAACAGTCTCGCCCACGATTACGAAAGTCATTTCTGTTTTATATCCGACAGTGGATACGTATATCCTCGACTCTTTTATAGTAAAAAAGAATTAGGACGCAGATAATGTTTTACGAGCCTATAATGTTTGATTTATTGGTAATAATTTTGTGACGGCCCGAACCGACTGCCATATGCGATCCATTCAATATAGTTTTGTAATTAGTGAACATTATTGAACATAAATTCATTAAAATCTATTTAATACATCAACGGTGAACATTGTAATGGTAATAGAAGTTTTTTATAGTTTCCTGATAATATGTAAGTATTCAATAATGTACTGAAACTGCTGCATAGAGACATAAAAATATAAATTTAGAGAAAATTTAATTAAAAGTTACTTAGAATGAATATTGTTACTGTTTCGAACACTCCAGCAAAGGACATACACGAAGTTGAAAATACAATATTATAATACCAATAATGAAGAAATACGATTCGTACATTAATAAAAAAAATAGTTTCAGTGTTGAATAAAGAAATTATAGTTTTAAATCTAATCCTCTCGATACCACTTCAAGCCGATGATTAAATAAGAAACAATCATAAATTCGAAGTCATGTTTGTTTACTGTCATTGTTTTGTTACACCGATCGTCTTGTTCACTTCAATCTGCATACAATGCGGGAACACCCACACCAAGTGGTTTGTGTATTAGTTAACTGCTTACTTAAATAATTTAAGGATATTCACGGTAACAATATATTTAAAGAAGTAATAAATAAGCATCTAGTTGGAAGAAACAAGTAAAGATCACAGTGGGACAGTATATAATACAGGGCTGATATTATTATGTTATTGCTAGGTGGACTGCCTCGGTGGCGTAGTTGTATTATGGTACGACTGCAATGCTGAGGTCTCGGGTTCGATCCCCAGATCGAGCAAAGGGAGTTTTGCTATTCAGTATCTGCTCGGAGTCTGGAAATTGTGCCTGATATGGCAATAGGCTCGCTCCCTATAATCGCTCCACATCATGGGACGGAGTAACGGCGAAAAGTGGGTGCACTAGTTGCGCCTCGGCCTACCCCTTCGGGGATAAAAAGCGTATTCATTGTATTCTATTCGGTATTCGTTGTAATTATTTACATGTATGAATATTTTTAATTACAAACAAATATTTTTTCATTCATTCGCCGCCGATAAATGACACCAACAAACTACATTCATCAAACTGTAACCCGATCACTCAAGCCTCGCCCTACACGAGCCAACGCCGAAAATTTTTAATTGCGACAAATCCAACGCATTAGTCGCATGTCCCATCGATCACACCCGCGCTCGTGTCATGTGATCTAGCGATAAAGCGATACAAATTTATGACGAGCTCGTTTTCTAAGGTAACTTCGTGAGCCGATTTATATTTGTTATCTCGATCTTGTGAAGCGTTCAGGTAAATTATCGTGTTTAGTGGGTTCTGTTAGGTGTTGATGTTTTCAGTAGTTGAGTAAAGGAAATAACTTCCATTATATTTTATGGGTAACAAGATGAAGAAACTACGAATGAATTTTAAAAATGAAAACGTTTCATAATTGTTATGAAAGTTGATTTAAAGCTGATTATGTGCCATTGGTTTCAAGCATTAATTTTAAATTAAATCAATTATTAGTTGTGACAATTGTACTCAGAACAGAATGTCGCAGGCTAAGACTATTTTACACATAAACCCGAAAAAATAAAAAAAGCGTCACCAAAATCAATTTGAAAATATCATCACAAATTGCATACGATAAAGCTAATAGCGGCAAATATAGCGTACAAATTATTGCGTGAAATTTAATAGTTGAATTTGATTGGCCAATCAGTTCTCGCGACCATATCTCGTATAGTCTAACGATGATGCATGGCCGATTCAATTGAGCTGAACTCTTGTTGCCTCTGATTGCCGTTTTATGTGTGAAGCTTGTTTGTTATGAATTTTTATAAAGCAAGTGTAATGCGGGACATACTGAGCGGTTTTTTACCCGACTGCGAAAGAAGGAGGGTACTGAAGAACTGAAAAGATAGAAACAAGATTTCAATTCGAATATTTTATTTTAGTTTTGAATAATCTTAGTTGAAAGTGTTCACAAACGCTGTCAGAGGCATAACACGCTCACTTCTCATAATTTGGTTGGTGATATACCCTAGGTAGAGCAACAAAATCTCGCAGTGAGCAGATGCCTCCGACTGCGTTTATGCACACTGTCAACCAAGATTATTCAAAACCAAAATAAAATATTCAAATTAAAATCTTGTATCTATCTATTCAGTTCTTCAGTGAATTTAATAAAGATGGCAGATATTGACGCTATCGGGTTTTTTGTTTGTTTTCAATATTTTTTATTTCAATTTTGTAAATATATACGTATTGTGAAGGTTCAAATAGAGTGCCACTAACGAGAGATGATTATACCTCGTCAGCCTGTCCGAATCAAACTCAATGAAAATGATGGCTTTGAATGATACATACATATACACATATACACTCACGCCTGTTATCCCCGAAGGGGTAGGCAGAGACGCAACTAGTGCACCCACTTTTCGCTGTTATTCCGTCCCATGATGTCATAGGGGGCGAGCCTATCGCCATATCGGGCACAAATTCCAGACTCCGAGCTGATACTGAATAAAAAAACTCAATATCACTTTGCCCGACCCGGGGATCGAACCCGAGACCTCAGCTTTGCAGTTGTACTGTAATACAACTACGCCACGAGGCCTTGAATGAAGAAATTTTTATATTAGTTTCTTACATAACTTAGTAAGCAAATCCCCCTTGCTTAATAGGCTTTAATCTCTTCGGAACACGTCTAGATGTATACCATGTTTGTAAGGATTTTGTTACACGAGTATTAAGTGGTTACTTTAGTGACAAAACCCGGAATACTTATCTTGTTATTTTAACGACCTCTATCGAAGATCATATCCCTACCCGTATCCCGTGTGAGGGATCGCCGTAACCCGACACCTCAAGGCAGTAAAAAATTACTTACTTATTTTATGACTGACGTCAACCCTTAGGAATATGTAGGAGCGCGGGTTGAGTTACTATTTGGAAGATTTTTTTGGAATTTTGTAACATGATTGATCGCCTAACATATTATAAATAGGAGAGCTTCTGGAAATCTTAGATTGTCTAACTTAAATAAAAATATAATATATTTGTCTTTGTAATTATAAATCACACGACTATCTAGAATTTAAAGCACGATATCAAAATTACTTGAAAGATTGCAAATAGCCTGTTAAAAATGCGTGTTGTTTGTAGTACAAACTTTGTACGAAGACTATGCCAGTAAAGGTGCACAAGTTAAATTTATGTTGCACCTTTATAAATAAACCTGCAGCTGAGATGGAGTATAGGTAAGTATAATTCATTAATTAAACCATGGTTTAATGAGCGCTTTCACTCACATTGATGTTTCTAATTGCCAAAGTTTCTCGGTCAACTTAAGAATACAAGAAAAAATGCTTTAATAAGTAACTAATGCTTTACAAAGTATTTTAACGCCAACATATTATTTGTGAATATCAGCAACACTATCATTAAAATTAAATAATTAAACTGACTAGACGTCTCGGTGGCGTAGTGGTATTATGGTACGACTGCAATGCTGAGGTCTCGGGTCCGGTTCCCGGGTCGGGCAAAGTGATATTGAGTTTTTCTATTCAGTATCAGTTCGGAGTCTGGAATTTGTGCCCGATATGCTCGCCCCCTATCACATCATGGGACGGAATAACGGCGAAAAGTGGGTGCACTAGTTGCGCCTCTGCCTACCCTTTCGGGGATAAAAGGCGTGAGTGTGTGTATGTGTGTGTAAATCATTAAACCAATTACTTTGCAGCACTTACAACTAAAGAATGGTGTCATATTCCCTATTAATCCCTTCATAAACTGACCACAGTCAACAAAACTCAATTATCTATCCAATTCAGTACATGTAACTGTATACTCGGCTAAAATTAAAACATGTCACATAAAGCTACATTTACAACGGTTAACGGACAATAAAATGTACATTGATTTATTAGTGGAACACGACTGTTCATTTATTAAATCCCGCTCGTAATATACACAGTTGAATGGTGACAGTGTGACGAATACAGATCTCATGTAATCCATTTAAACGAGAATTAAACAAGATTGTGTTTTAACCGTAGTTAACTGGGTGTGAAATTATTTTCGTGCAGTTGATTGTCTATTGCTGACAGCGGGTAGTGTGTAACTTTCAAGCTCTGTTGTGTTTTAAGAGTTATTATTCTAAGTTAATTTTGTTCTGGTTTCAAGGACAATGTAGCCAGTGTAATTATTGAGTACTAGGGGTTGCGCGCGACTTCGCCCGAGTGAAAGCACTTCCCGCCATAAAAGTAAAACACAGTACGACGCCAGTGCCATTTACTTAAAGAATCAGTTAATCCAGGAGTTGATCTACCCGTGTGCCAAATTTCATCCAAATCCGTTCAGCAGTTCTGCGTTTACTTCTAACAAAAGTATCCAAACATTTTCACAAACTTTCGCATCCTACTAATATTATAAAGGCGAAAGTTTGTAAGAATGTATGGATGTTTGGATGTTTGGATGTATGGATGTTTGTTCCTCTTTCACGCAAAAACTACTAAATGGATTTCGATGAAATTTGGCACACGGGTACATCATGTCCTGGATTAACACATAGGCTACTTTTTATCCCGGGAAAACATAAAGCGGGACTTTTATCCCGGAAAAACTTTTTAACGCGGGCGGGGCCGCGGGCAAAAGTTAGTTTATAATATTAGTAAGACTAGCTTTTGTCCGCGGCTCCGCCCGCGTGAATGTGTTTTCCCGGGATATATTTCCCGCTTTATATTTTAGCGGGATAAAAAGTAGCCTATATGTTAATCCAGGACATGATCTACCTGTGTGCCAAATTTCATCGAAATCTGATCAGTAGTTTTTGCGTGAAAGAGGAACAAACATCCATACATCCATACATCAGACATCCATACATCCATACTGTATTCTCACAAACTTTCGCGTTTATAATATTAGTAGGATTAAGAGATTTAAGCAATGTTTCAGGGCGACGAGTACATGGCAGTGTCACGCAAAACATTATCGTTTTAATTTTTAGTTGGTATCAGCACTATTCGTTGTCAGTGCGCTTAACATCTTAAAAATTGCACGACATAGCCTAAAATTACAAAAATGTTATATCGAAAAATATCACAAGTTTTTTTTTGTAATGGCCCTACTGCCAGTAGCCTGATACGAGTCGGCTTTTCTGGCCACACCGGTCTTTAGGGTGAACGCAGAAGGCGCTCGCAACCCTTTGAATTAAGTGACCATGCTGAAGGCACCCCACTAACGGGTTACGAACCTCGGCTCAGGACGGCCACTGAGAGAGGATGAGACATCAACGATTAGGGAAAGATTGGTTTTTAGGCCTAATCCTATTAGATTGTGTTGTCATCGGCACGCGGGTATCACAAGTTTTAATTAAATAGAATATCATCGTGTCGATTTATAGTATTCCTCATTGGTGAACTTAATGAACATCTTTTTTAATAGCAATAAAAAAATAAACAAAGATAAAGCGAGGAAACACAAAAGATAATTTCAAATTCTAAACACTAACGCTACAGATTAAATACACTGCCAAAAGATTGTCAACAGCCTCATTAAATACATATATTAACTTTGGGTAAAATTCATAAGTAATGAAAGACATAATGCCTAACTAAATATGGAAACGGCCAATCACGAACAGAAATGATTAAGCAAAGCAACAAATCTATCTCCCAAGCCATTTATTCTTTGAACTCTAATTAAACCCATACATTAAAACTATATTTTATGCGATGTTAAGTTATAGTGACAGAATACCGATGCTGATTGCTGTGTACAGGGTGATCATTGTTGCACACATGGTATGAAGTAAAAGGGATACCTAAGTGAGCCTAAGTTTAAGGAAAGAAGAATTACGAATTATGTTGAAGCAATGCTTTAACTATTTAGCTTTTGAATTACCAAAATGTAACATAAGACTTCTTACTTGCACAAAGAGAAGCTTCACCTTCAAACGCTGTGTACCTATAAGGTATAGTAAAATTAAACACTAATAAGTGTACATATATTAAACGCTTCAATAGCAAATCCTAATAAATACTGAAACACAAATCTGTAATTAAGCCTATGCATTGAGCCATTATTTTATTCTGAATACCGAGGCTGATTGGTATGTACAGGGTGATCACTTATTTGCGTGATAGTAATAGCGTGCGCCGGCGCCGGCATGCGACGTGCGTGTTGTGCCCTAACGAGATACCAGCCGGCGGCGTATGCGTATCGCATTTTATTTACATTCACTTAGGAAGCCCTCGGATGTCCTTGTAATTTTTAAGTGTTACTTTTTTTATTGAAATAGACAACTGTTTTTTCTGGAGAATATATTATTTTCTTTGAAATAACATAACAGTTCGAGGTCTTGTCACTTCATAGTTTAGTACTAAATTCACCTATAGTTATATAACGGCCATGTATCAATCTCAACTGATATGCCTGACTCTCTGACTGCCTCGGTGGCGTAGTTGTATTACAGTACGACTGCTAAGCTGAGGTCTCGGGTTCGATCCCCGGGTCGGGCAAAGTGATATTGAGTTTTCTATTCAGTATCAGCCCGGAGTCTGGAATTTGTGCCCGATATGGCGATAGGCTCGCCCCCTATCACATCATGGGACGGAATGACGGCGAAAAGTGGGTGCACTAGTTGCGCCTCTGCCTACCTCTTCGGGGATAACAGTCGTGAGTGTATGTGTGTATCAATGTCAACTACATGCGGTATAATTTTACTACGATTAGATTTCAAACGTTGGTTTTATATGAGTCATTTAAGTGAGTCAATGAATTACAGTACAGTGCAGGATATCCTATATTAACACCTTCCTATTTGCATTTTCCTTATCCAGGTTAGTAACTCTCTATTCGGAATGCAGGCGCGACTCACGAGTGTAAAAAATCTTAATATGATTTAAATTTTAGGTCTTTCTATACTTAATGTAGAAAACTTTACTTTTACTTTTGGTGGTTTTTAATAAAAAATAATTATCTTGTAATGACTTAATAATAAGTGGACGAAAGCCTAGTTGGGAATGGAACGGTCTGCCGAGACAATGTCCGGAGGTTCAAAACCCAAGGCACACACTTCTGACATTTCTATGTTATGTGTGTATTGTTTATCAATTATCGTTCGCTTTAACGGTGAAGGAAAACATCGTGAGGAAACCTACATACCTGAGAGTTCTCCATAAGAATTTCGAGGGTATGTGAAGTCTGCCAACCCGCACTAGGCCAGCGTGGTAGACTAAGGCCTAAAACCTTCTCAGTAGTAGGGGAGGCCTGTGCTCAGCAGTGGGCAGTATATAATGCAGGGCTGGTATTATTATTATTATTTATTAACCTAATAATTAATGTGTACGATAGCATACTTGGGAATGCAACGGACTGACTAGACAAGGTCCGTAGGTTTTAAACCCCAAGACTCATACCCCTGACTTTTGGAAGCTAAGTACGTAATGTTTATCGATCATCGCTCGCTTTTACAAATTTCGAATGTATGTCAAGTCTGCCAACCCGCAGTAGGCCAGCGTGGTGGACTTGGTCTTTAACCTTTTCAATGTTAGAGGAGGCCCGTGCAGTATTTGTATACAAGGCTGGTTTTAATATCATTATATGATTAATTTCAACTTCAGCCTGTATTCATGGGAC
The DNA here is from genome assembly GCA_949316025.1 of Lapara coniferarum. Lineage (NCBI taxonomy): Eukaryota > Metazoa > Arthropoda > Insecta > Lepidoptera > Sphingidae > Lapara > Lapara coniferarum. The sequence goes on from OX438919.1 coordinate 17,160,222, forward strand.
TATAAACTACGCCGTCGTTTCAAATTATTAAAACTATTTAAAACCTCCATAAATTTAGACCACTTTAATCTTTTACAGCTGTCGCAAAATTCTCATGGGCCAAATTAATTAAAGAAATTACAACCCTCATGCGTCAACCGACGAACTCTATCAAATAAATATAGCAGTTAACTCTGCGAAAGATATACAAAGCCAGGGCTTAACTAATAAAATCATTAAATTAATAGCCGTGTACGATACCCTTTTGCATATGCATGTTTAAAAAATAAATAATTGTCAACTGTAGTGGCATTATGCTGCATTTATTCTAGAATGAATTTGGACTGCCTCGGTGGCGTAGTTGGATTACGGTACGACTGCAATGCTCTGGTCTCGGGTTCGATCGTCGCGTCAGGCATAGTGATATTCTATTTTTCTATTCGGTATCAGCCCGGAGTCTGGAATTTATGCTCGATATGGCGATATGGCAGGCAATGTTTTATCTTGAACAAAATGACGACATTATAAAACATGATTGTACAAGTGCGGTATAGTCCAAAAATAAAGTAGATAAACTAACAAACGCGTCTATAAATTGAACGGTTTCCACTACTTTGCTGGCCTACCAAATGAACATAGAAAACACAGAAAGTTACACATCAGGTCTGCCTTGTAGTTTAAATATCTCACATAACATAGTGAAGAAACCGTTAAATCCTACCTATCGATCTCGAAATCTCCATGTAGAATTATTTCTATCTGCGACTGTTTCATGAAAAGAACCTAAGCCGCCATTATTCTTCGCCGACATCTACCAAAACAAGAACATTACAAGTACCAACAAAATTCACGTACTGAAGCATTTACGTCTAACCACAATTCAAAAAGCAAGTGTCGCAACCCTGCTTGCGCTGAGCATGCAAATAGTTGATTTACTTCTCCACTCCCGCAAGTTTACAAGGCGCGCACACTGCACTGAATGTCACTCGCGAAGGATAAATAATACTGTCTCCAGCAAGACATATGGGTCTGCGAATCGTTCTCGAAGCAGAGGCAATGAAATGAGTAATTGAGATTGAGAATAAATCGGCCGCAATTTGAATCGCCCTGTATGTTGCTCGTATTGTGAGGTTGATGTTAGCGTTATCGTAAATGTGTTTAAAAAGTTTTAAGCGGACCATTTTGAGTTTTCGTTTATCATTTGTGAACTTTACGATAAAAAGGATAATCCTGTTACATTTCCTTGCAATATTTTTAATTAATAATAAATAATCTTTTGCATAGTACTGCAAAATCCGACGTCTAATGGTTATCCTTGTGGTCGCTTAATAGAGCGCATATGAAGTTTTTGGGACCTCGTTTAAAAGAATTTATGTTTAAGCTATGACTAAAATAAATTACGACAATTTGTGGCTTTACTTTGTAATCTACTCCTAAACAATATTATTATGGGATTATAATAATAATATTGTAATATACGCGTAGATTTTATACTTTACTAACTTATTATGCTTGTTATTGGAGTTATTAAAGTCAATAAGTCAAAATACCCATTTCCAATACTAGTGTGGTATTACGTAATAGAAGTAATGTATTGTTTCCTATTGCGTGTATAAATCTGATGATATCTCGACAAACGTCGACAGTTTCCACTTAATTAAAACATTTGTAAACAAAACAGTTTCGGAAACGACAGTGCGTGCCTTTGTTGGAGATTGATCAACAAGAAGTTAGAAGCGATGGCTCATTAGCGACGGAATACGTTAAATTGTTCTCGTATTTATTTCTGAAGAACATTATTTTGTAACTTTACACTGGTTAAGTTTGCTATGCTGGTCTCAGAACTTGTTAAAATTATAAACAATATGTTCTTTAATTATCCGAACAATCGCATCTCTTCGGCTTTTAGATATTGCATTCATTAATAAAACTCAGTGAGGTGATTTCGATAGAATAGTGCCTACATGCCTCACTAACACGGATGTTTGTCGTACGCAAAACGATTACCAGGTTGATATTTCGAGTTCGATGCTCGTGTCGAGTATAATTAAAATATTGGATTTTATATTCAGTAGCATTCCATAGTTTGAAGTTTAACTTCGTCTCTCTTCTCCCTCCGTGGTCTCTATGGTAATTGGTATTGAAGGAACCTAGCATATCTGGCAAAATATAGATGCCTAATCTGTCTATCCGAGAAAGGAAAACTTATGCATGAATCCAAAAAAATACGCGTCTTTTGCCACCAAGCTAGCCAATAAACTTCATCGCAATTTATTTGACACGTTCGCAATGAAAACGAACACGTTCATTGGCGGGGAGTCGCACCGCGTGCTCCTAATGTTAATGCTGCACTCATTATGGTCGACAGGACCACGTTATTGCCTCTATTGTGCACCTCGATTGTTTATGTCCCTCTCGAGGAATTGATATGTTCGATTGTGCGTTATAGGGCTGGTCAATTTTGTACGAAATGCACTATAGGTACATTAGTAGAAATTATCTTAATCGTTACGGCCGATATATCGATAATTATCGGTGTTGTTTTTGCCTGTATGTAGTAGCTACACCACTCATACTTCTGAGCATAAAAAAAACTGTCTGAATTTGAACTAAATTCGTTATTAAATATTTTCCGCTCAATAATTTTACCAAATATTTTTAAATAATTTCACCGACTCTACACCTGTTGTTACTCTCTAGCCTCTAAACTTTGGAGTCTAAAGCAGTAACTGCAATGCCAATCGCTACTAACTTCAGAACAGTCGTAAGTGCCAGCAATTATAGTTTAGTAGCTTAGCTAAAAGTTTATATAGATTTAAAGTAATTGTGCATCAATTTATGTAGTTGAATCTAAGCTTTGAAAATAAATCTTATCATTATATTTAATTTATGATATACATAATACCAATTACTGGCAACGACTAATTTGTACTTAAAACGAAAACAGAAAAAAAATACAAACACGAACCTCCTTCTTTTTTGGAAGTTGGTTGGCGAAACAAAGTTTTAGTCTAAAATATCACCCATATCGATCCGGTTACAGCATGGGCCCCAAAATAAATTGTGATCGGAGACTTATTATCGCCGAATGTGGGGCGGTGCGTTAATAAGGCCGGCTTGATTGAGATGTAGACGTATCGAGTCACCGGGTCAGGGGCATTAATCCGCCCCTGTATTTACGACGCCGTGGTAATGCGGGCACCTAAAATGAAGGCTGATGCAGTTTTGCTATATAAAATTTATTTACTGAAAAATTAATTAGGTAAGTAATGTTTTTTGCATTGTTATTCTTTCTTTAGTTTACAAATTTTAGATATTATAATGGTACTAAAAATTAAAAAGATACGAATTTTGTTGTATGCCACTTTAGGACAATCAAGACAAAGTGAAAGTTACACTAACAACGCCCAAGATTCCCAATAAACTATTCAGTAAGTATACATCATTTATCTAATTTTCACTATGAACTTTTATTATGCCACTTGTATTACACACTTGCTTTTAAGCCTATGGTATAATTAGGTAAGTAATGTTTTTTGCATTGTTATTCTTTCTTTAGTTTACAAATTTTGGATATTATAATGGTACTAAAAATTAAAAAGATACGAATTTTGTTGTATGCCACTTTATGACAATCAAGACAAAGTGAAAGTTACACTAACAACGCCCAAGATTCCCAATAAACTATTCAGTAAGTATACATCATTTATCTAATTTTCACTATGAACTTTTATTATGCCACTTGTATTACACACTTGCTATCGTGTAAGCCTATGGTACAAAAAGTTCCTAATAAGCAATACCTTCAACGAGTCAGTCGGTTTTAATGTTTCAATCGCAATGTGGATTGCTGTAACTGTCATTACACAAAAAAATCCTATGGTACAAAAAGTTCCTAATAAGCAATACCTTCAACGAGTCAGTCGGTTTTAATGTTTCAATCGCAATGTGGATTGCTGTAACTGTCATTACACAAAAAAATCCTATGGTACAAAAAGTTCCTAATAAGCAATACCTTCAACGAGTCAGTCGGTTTTAATGTTTCAATCGCAATGTGGATTGCTGTAACTATCATTACACAAAAAAACATTAATAAAAAATACCAATCAACGCATTTCGCCAAAAATGTACATTTTAGGAGCTCACAAACAAGCTGTTATTATCACAGCAGTACGTGACCGCGCATCCCTCTGCACCCGTCGTCTGTCGTGAATATTCGTGGGGATTATAACGAGATTTTATTTGCTTGCCTCTCGTCCAAGCTGCCAGTAGCGATTTTCGAAAGCTGAATAATCGACAAGCGTTTAGAAACAGCTTGTGCTTCTGGTCTGGTAATCCTAAACATCCTTAGGATAACCTAAGGTAGGTTAAGTGATTTCTGCCCAGAAACATTACAATATCAAATCTTAAACGACCTGCCGAGGTTAAAACAAAGTTTAGAGAAGAGAACGGAAATAGTGGATCTTCGAGAATCTCACTCATCATACGAAGCACAACAGCTTGTCTGGTCGTTGCTACTAGATTTTTTAAACATTTGCCTACCAAGAGCATAAGTTTAGAAGTTTATAGCTAAGTTTATATTTCATATTTTTGTGCATGCAAACTGTATAAAGCTAAGTATTATGCCATTTTACCTTAGATATGGGAGCTATGCTAAACTATATCAGCTTAGCGTTTGGTCTTCAATCGCTTCTATTTTTGTTATTAATCCAGTTCACCCAACAATATCCGCTAGTATACAGATCTTCAACCTTCAAAGTAAATTTCCAGTGCAAATAACCCTAACAATATCCGCCATAAATAATAATATCCGCATAATCCAGGATCAAAATTTAATTTTCAAAGTAATTTCAAACATGATCATAAAGTTCCATGAATCTTATTATAATTTCACAATTTCGTAAATAAAACTTGCCCACATTTGTAACAAAGTGTTTCTTGTAAAAATATTACGATCACGTCTATGGAGGAGCGCGGTTTAATCCAAGTTGGAGAACTTTACGTCATTTCCCTCGCCGATGTTCATTTTTTTATAAAGTTACTGAAACTGATCCTTCTTCTAAATTAACCTATATTTATATACGCCGTGTTTTTCCGTACGATGTTTAGAAAATTGTTTATGTAGGGAATTTTAAGGATGCTTACTTGTGTTGGATACTTTTTGAGTATGTAATATTCGAGATTCGGATATCCTTTACAAATGAAAGGAAACAGGTGGACAGACGACTAAGTAAAGGTCGCAGGAATCCGCTGGATGTAGGCCGCTTTTGACAGGTTGGTCTGGAAATCTTTGGATGAGGTCGATGTTCAGTAGTGGAATTCTAAATGTTGAAGAAGGAGGAGTTTCGTACAGCATTCATAATGCAGGTTGATAGAATTATTTAAAAATATATCTTGCAAGTTTCTTTTCTTTGTTTTGCTTCGTGTTTAAATTATGGGTACTTTAAATGAAACAAATTTAACTTTCAAACTTAGAGATACGTGTCCTGGGACCTAAAACTCGAACTTCTGCCTCTGCAGCAAATTTCACTCTTCCCAATTCTAAGACATATTTTACTGTGATAATATTTGAATGCGATAATAAAGACTGCCTCGGGGGCGTAATTGCATTACGGTATGATTGCAATGCTAATGCAGGTCTTGGGGTCGATTCCCGGGTCGGGCATAGTGGATATTGGGTTTTAAATTTAGTATCAGCTCGGAGTCCGGAATTTGTGCCCGATATGACGATAGACTCGCCCCCTGTCACATCATGGGACGGAATACGCACGGCTAAAAGTGACAGTAGTGAAGCACTAGTTGCGCCTGTGCCTATCCCTTTGGCAATAAAAAGGCGTGAGTGTGTGTGTAATAAAGATTTATTTTTATTTGTGCACGGCAAAACGATCCTACTGCATCTGATGGTAAGCAGAGAGAGGTCCAGATAGTGTCTGCTGACGAGCGATGACACGATTATACCGGCCTGTTTGAATGCTTGGCCTCGTTTTCGGAGACGCGGGGCGTCGCGCGGCGCGTGTGACGTAGTGTCACAGAGCGTCGGGCGGTTTTTCCGTTAACAAAGAGGCGACGTGTGCACCAGTCCACATATCATACGAATAAACACAAACGTATGACGACGTATGATGTTTATAGAGATGCGGGCGTGAAGAGTAGCGCCGCCCAACTCAAGGCGCGACGCCCCGCGTCTCCGTAAATGAGGCCATATGTGGGTCAATATGGCGGATTTTAGTACCTTATATGGTCGCTATCCAAGCTAATTTAAAATATATCCTTCCACCAGCAGAATTCACAATACATATAAAATGTTTTACAAAATCTACACTTGCATTTGCCATTGTTATTCTTGTACAGTAAAATCCGTATAGTATGACTCCGCATATATTGACCAACCGCTTAATGACGAAACTGTAGAATTAACAAGCTTGTACGAAAGTAAAATCGGATACAATGACTTTTCATGTTGCTTATAATTACATATCGCTTATGATGACCATAACTTTAAGGAAATATTCCCGGTTATAGTGACCAATAAAATACTGAAATTTTTAACCCATCTTCTGCAATTTGCGAATTGATTTGCTGTGTTCAAATCTTTGTGTCAAATTAATGGCATTGTGCATAAGTCATGTGGGCCCTAAAAATCCTATCCTCCTATCCTACTAATATTATAAAGGCGAAAGTTTGTAAGTATGTATGGATGTCTGGATGTATGGATGTTTGTTACTGTTTCACGCAAAAACTGCTGAACGGATTTCGATGAAAATTGGCACACCGGTAGATCATGTTCTGGATTAACACATTTTATACCGGGAAAATAAAAAGCGGGACTTTTATCTCGGAAAAACTTTTTAACGCGGGCGGATATTACATAAAAGTTCTTATGCTTTGTATGACGTCCGCTTATTATGACGTGATTTTAATTTCCCTTCAATATCATTATAAGCGGATTCAACTGTATTTACATAGCCAATATCGTTTGTGATAGGAGAAAGCAATATTTTATCATTGAGAGCCGTCAACAAGAGAAGTGCTGTCTCACGACCACAGCAATTCAATAACTCGTTGTTCGAATGCAATGGACGTTCAAGTCACCGGCGAATACGTTGATATTGCATAATGTATACAATTTAATCCACGATTTATTAACAATTGGCTCCAGGTCTAGCACAATATGTACGATAAAGACGTCCATAGTGAAATATAAATGTATGAACAAGGCAAAGTACGCAAAGACATTTTAATCCGAATCTATTCTACATATAATATTGATCGGGTCTTTTTTCGCTTTAGTGAAAGGAAGGAATTTACCTTTATAGGTACAGTCAATATTTTAATGGGTATGGTAGTTGCTGTGTGGTTGTTACTGGGCTAAAGATATCGGGATGATGACTACTATTCGAAGGTTAAAAACTAAAAATCACTCGTAATTTTTCAGCCCTTGGGAATGATTAATAAGAAATAGAATAAAGCTGATAGTTTTAAAATGTCACTCCCTACATAACTAATATTCGCAGTTTCTTGTCTACCTTAATTAATTAGTATAATGCATACTTTACTATAACAATATCATCCACGATTCACAAAACAGATATTTTTAGAAACGACGTTATTCATCTTTGACTTCAAAAGCTTACATAATCTGGATTATACATAAAATAATGAATTCTTCTAAAACACATAAGGTGAAAATTAATTAAACTCAAATTGTAAAGTTTGAAATGTTTCGATTGCTCGAGCACCGCTCCTGGTTTAAGCCATCAAGTCGCAGCCATTTCCCGACTCAATAATTTCCTTTGTGGCGTAGTCCTATCGCTCCAGAACTTCATTGATTAAAACCGGGTGTAAATGCCATGCTTCGTCGCGTCCACTCCGATGCTTTGTTCTTGCGCTAGAACTTTTTCTTTCAGCTCGAAATTGAGTTTTTTATGCACCTCAAGACTAATTCAAATCCTTGAAGGATTTTAATTAAGCCTTTTTTTGTTTCGATTTTATTGGATGAATTTTATAATAGTGAGAATTTGCAGAAACCGGTCTTCTAACATCTGTCAATATGAACGCCTGCTTTTTCAGTTTGCACATCTCGTAGTTCATTATATACGCTAATTAAACCCCTATATCACACACTATGTCATAAAGAATATCTTGTCAAGTTATTTAGTTTCTATGTCATGAAACCTCATGCTCATTGTTTAGTACTATTTTTAGCATTATTACAATCATTTTGATGTCCCACTTGCCTGTGAAATATTGAGTTCATATCTACACATGACAATAAGACAAATCATAAAAACCTTTGTATAATGCAAGTGAAGTTAGGGAGTGCGCTGCGCTTTCAAACTTGAGCCTTTGAAAGTTATAAGTGCTGAGAAGTGCCTCGAGTGGAATAAGAATTAGTTTTTGTTCTGACGCCCTCTACGAGTAACGGTGATTGCTCTCAAAGGATCGTCTAGTTCAGTAAAGTTCCCTAGTGTTAGCGACTCGATGAGTTCTTTGGTAATCGTAAAATTTCATTATTTTCATCGTATGGTCTTATGACTTTAGTTTAATGTTATTAAAGAAATTTTACTTCAAAGACCTATAATGGCTCAACGAAGCAACCTAGAGATTACTTTACGAACAAACTTAGTAATAAAAATTATAGACATTTATAATGTAGGAAGCAAGGAAAGGGATAATACAAGCAGTGAATGGCAAACAAGAGACTAATAAGCTACTTAGCATGTAATTTCTTAATAGATTCAAAACACATTGTTTATTTTTTGATCGCGAGCTGTAACATTTATTTCTAGAAACTTTCTTCAAACAATCGCGAACATTATGTTTGACTTTAGACCTAATATTATTATCTATTTCTTCAAGTTTTATTAAATTTGTATTTTTACTAACAACATCGATTATTTTAAGATCCAATTTACAACTCTTTTCCTATTTTTATTCCTACCTATAAATTTTACAAACAGCAAACTTTTAAACTGAGACACGAACAAAAAACTTCAATAATCCATTTATCAAATAGAACATTAAAATACAGGGTGCTGCAACAGACGGCATTGATATCGCAACAATTGCTCAGTAAATAGAGGGTGTTCAAACTTTAACTTGAATAAGACAGTTACATTATTCACTATTGCACACCCCTAGCCCGACATGTTAGCTTTTTTGTCACGACCCCCGCTAGGCTCTGAATTCCTTGATAACTTCATTGTGGATGACGTTGTGCAGAATGTAGCCATGACTTGCATTGTTCATTTTGGGATAAATTATTGCCATGATTTTGTGATATTTAGTGAAGTCATTATTAAATGATACGTCCATACTATCGTGGCATTATAAATCAATTTTATGAATACAGTAAAATGCGTATAGCATATTTATTGTTAGTTGTCATATGCCGTCATCCCCGTACGTTATCAGTAAATTTATTAAAAAATTATTTGCATTTTTGGATTATAATTATACTTAAGTACATATTTTTCGGAAATATCCTAATGGGAGGTATTATGTAATCAAGATAAAGATATAGTATTTAACTAATTTGAATATTCGAAATTTATCCAACTTCAACATTTTATACCAAATGCTTTGTTAAGATTTGTTTTTTTTTTTATGTTGTCTACGATATTGCATTAAGTCTTCCATCACAATGCACATGCAGCCGACCTGCAACTCTCCGGGGTCTAATTTTCGTAACCCTATGGGGACTTGATGCGTTTCTATTTTCATGTTATCACATAGAGTTGTTAGCTTGTATGTTTAGAATCATTTATGTGTGACAAAAATTACATGAATACAATTTTCCTTAAACTATAACCGTTAATAGCTGGGAAACCAATTACTGGTGATCAAGAAAACTAAGATTTCCTTTTCTTTTATTGTTTCTAAGAACCTCTTTCAAATTCTTTTGTATGTATTTACATCCATGCCGTCATAATAACTTAATAAGAAATTAATAATCTAGGGGTGTTAGTAAATTTCCATGAAAGGACTTATTTATCTGAAAACGCTCACACAAACTGACCCAATACTTCCTTACGTATTAAAACAACGATATTTAAAGTGGACGTATCATCTCTATACATTCCACCCATAAAAATGCTAAGATAAGGCGTTAATCTACAGCTACGGTGAATTGGACAATATCCCAAACCTCCCCCGAGGTATCCCCGAACATATTTCAAGTGCAGGATTAAAACGTCTATAGTAAGTGCGTAATGTGTGCCCCTGACAGATCAGCTTTAATCTGCACTTTAAATTTTACGACTGTGTCGGGAGCCTTAGATGATTTTAATCTTTCGCACGATCCATTTAGCAGGTCCGGTTCTGTCATTTTGTTAAGGCGTTTGATTTAGTACATAATACAAAGGATCGTATGTTCTATTCAATGTTTTATTATTTCCGTTTTGGTGAGGAAAGGTTTGATTTTAGTAAAGTAGTAAATATAATGAAGATTTATTAAGCTATTGCATAGCTTCTATCGCGGGCCTTGAGCGTGGAGACCGAATCCAGAAATTCCGTAACGAAAAAACCTCTCACGCCTCACTCCGACCGGCACAGCGGTGATATTTTATTTTCAACTCTATCACAACCACGTAGATTGTAAAATTCCATAAGTAAATTTAATATCGCAGTCTTGTAAGAATACAATATATAAGAGGATATGAGCTGAATGTTAAACGATAAAAGGTCGAAATTACCGTGTATTTAAAATTTGTTCCAGTCACCGAAACGTATCGAAATGTCAAACGCGGCGGGATGACGTCATTCTAAGTTTGAATTTTTAAAAAGTTTTATTTTATATCTGTTCAAAGAGGTTTTTATTTAAATATTACGGCTCTGGATACTAGTCCATTGAGCCCGTCTTTCATATTTTTTTCTAGTTTTGCCATCTATCGATGAATATTTTATTTTATATCTGTTCAAAGAGATTATAAACATTAGAATTTATGCAATAGCTTTACCGCGGCAGTCTCCGAGTGCCACACGTCTTTTTTTTCTACTAATCTGACATGAAACAGGTGGTAGGATGTGCAGAAGAAATACAACACCGCGGCGAAGACGATTAAACAACGTTGGTTTGATCTAGAACAAAAGTAAAGCGATACTTAAATAACCCTCAATTCTAAAGATAGGGTAAATTTAAATGTAAAGCAATGTGACATACCGAACAACTACATTGACTCAAAAAAAGACCTAAAACATAAATCCTGTTACAACTGAAGTACCACTAACGCGGCTCTCAATGATAAAATTGAAAAAACTCATTTACTCAAATCTTTAAGCCACTTCAGAGATCGTATCACGACTGGAACGAGTTCTAGTTAAAAAATAATTTATATTATAATAACAATAAATCTCACAGATTTCCAAGTAAAGGACCTAATCTAATCTAAATATAATACCTAAACATTTCGCAGAAGAAGTCCGGCATAATTAATTCTGTTTTCAAGTATGTTATTCACTAGATATTTATAAATTGTATTAGTTACTGGTTAATTTACTAATGAACCCTTCACGATAATCCTACTAATATTATAAACGTGAAAGTTTGTAAGTATGTATGGATGTATGGATGTATGGATGTTTGTTACTCTTTCACGCAAAAACTACTCAACGGATTTCGATGAAATTTGGCGCACGGGTAGATCATGTCCTGGATTAACACATAGGCTACATTAAATTTTATCCCGGGAAAATATAAAGCGGGGCTTTTATCCCGGAAAAACTTTTTAACGCGGGTGGGGCCGCGGGCAAAATCTAGTATGTAATAATTTTATTTGTGTGAATTTCGAATTTGTAGTCTATAAAAATATTTGTGTGTATGTTCCCTATGGATTCCAAAAGTACCACTTTAAAAATCTTAACTGTTACTGTCTATTAAATAATTAAGTAACTCGCTGTTACTTTCATAATGCAAAATAATTACACGGGCTTCAATAAAGATCTTGCCACATAAAAGGGTGCTAAATACTTATTTAATGAAACGACTCATCGCTTTAATAATATTGATTACTTATTGACAAGTTATAATAGTAAATAAATATTGATTTGCAACGATGCGGGACCCCATGGGAACCAATTTTGGTTTTACAAATTATGATGAATAATTTCCTAAACCATAGTGACGAGACTTTTTTTATTTTTAATGCATTCAAACTTATTTAAGATGTTGCCTGCGGCTCCCACTTTATATTTTCCTGGGATAAAACGTAGCCTAAGTTACTCCTTATTACATCAGCTACCTGCCAATAAAAGTCCCATCAAAATCGGTCCAGCCATTTCAGAGATTAGCCGGAACAAACAGACAGACAAACAGACAGCTCCAATTTTATTTATATGTATAGATAAAATACCAAGACCTTACCCAGGTACAGTCAGCCGCACAAGTAACGGGACAAAATCAAAATTTCCGATCGTCTATACATACGCGTTAACTTAAACTGAAACATTTTTTTCTTCGTTGGAAGTAAAGTATTTTGTACATACATACATATACACTCACGCCTGTTATCCCCGAAGGGGTAGGCAGAGGCGCAACTAGTGCACCCACTTTTCGCCGTTATTCCGTCCCATGATGTGATAGGGGGCGAGCCTATCGCCATATCGGGCACAAATTCCAGACTCCGGGCTGATACTGAATAGAAAAACTCAATATCACTTTGCCCGACCCGGGGATCGAACCCGAGACCTCAGCTTTACAGTCGTACTGTAATACAACTACGCCACCGAGGCAGTCATTTTGTATTTCGTGAAAAAAAAATTGTAAGTATACAAAAGTAATAGGCAATGTGAAATTTTGAATTTTTGCAGCTATTTATGCTCGTACATAGGTAATAGTGTGAAATTTGTATTTGGTCGGCTTATTTATTTATGTGATAAATAGTGTACACTAGCAAGCTATAACGCGTCTCTTATCCATAATACAGCTCTTACTACCAAATTATATTTTTAACACACAATATTGAAAAAAGGTTTAAAATCGATTTATCGCCATGTCAGTAATAACATTACTTAGATTAAGCCAAATATTCCGACTTCAAAATTTCACTAATATACTCAAATTGTCAATACCGTTATGATATGAAGCGATAAATTATATAAAACACATGTTTCCCATTACCTAGTAATTTATTGCAAGACTTGGGTACCTACACCTGCGATATTAATTATAAACATTAGTTACAACATAAAAATAATTAATAGATGGTATTATATTACAACACATATTTTACTGCATCGGTAGCGGAATTGGTGGTACGACTATCGCTGTGATGTCGCAGGTTCGAAAACCGGGTTGGGCAGTGATATTGGATTTTTATTCTCAGTATCAGCCCGGAGTCTGGAATTTGTGCCGTATTATGGCGATAGGTTCGCCCCCTTTCAGCCGTGTAATGGAATACACAAGGCCAAAAGTGGGTACACTAGTTGCGCCTCTGCCTACCCCTTCGAGGATAAAAGGTGTGATCATAAGTAGTGAAATATATTTTATAAAATATATTTTACAATGGTCAGTTAGTTGCAACGGAAACGCTGCGGTAGACCGACTTTGAGTATCGAATACGCCAAGCATCGTAGACAAGTTTGTTCATTGGCAGGCAATATTAATATAATGTTAAACTGTCGGTTATGTATCCTGCGACTACCCTATTAAAATAATCCAATATCCAACGTGCATTCAACATTGTTAAAGGGTTACAAACGTAACAACCCAAGTCACCAATAAAAGTCGTGACAACTGCCGAGCAAATTACCTTATGTACCACAATAACGTTACGTTTCACGTAATTAATTAGTGAATAATTAATTAAATTAACCTTTAAATAGCCGTCGGTGTTTGGAACATTTGGTAAACATATAAAATAAGCGATAAACACATTTTATTGGTAATTGAAAGGCTTGGGCACGCGCCCGCTGGCGGCACATTCAATTAGACACGGAGCGTCGACTTACTGAATGCCTACTGACTGCATCAATTATCGTTAATCATCTTATCTGACCGTCAATAAAATATTGTAGACGTGTTTGCTTTCATCATAAAATGTTGTGGATGCGGTATGTTTATAGACAGCTCATAAGAGCAGTTCGATCTTTTTGACTAGGTATTCGACAATTTTATCATAATATATTTGGAATATTAATACAGTTATTTAAATATAATGATCGATAACATCTGCATTAGTTAGAAAATGCGTCGCAGATATTAACGCCCACCTCCATAGTTACAAGACGAATGTTTGTATTCCATATAAGAAGGTAAAACAAAAAGAAATAATATTCTATAGGTACATAAATCATTTAAAAAAAATCAAAATTGTGTGTGCGTGTGTGTATTACCGTGCGTCCATGTGGAAATAAGGTTGATAAGTACGTAAAAAGGTTTGGACATAATAGCGAAGGCTTCGACTTACTAAAATTATAATTATACTTTATGCAACCTCTTTGCTTGGTTCATCTAGGTCTGATCTAGAAGATATTTATCTTACTTCCAAGCTTCCAATACCATTATATTCTTATATTACATGAATTAGCAATTTTCAACGTAATTTTATGTAGGAAAATATGTACATACACTAAGTAGGTTATGATTTTTTATTCGTTTCCAAACCTTTCCAAAGGCATATCTTCGTCTTAAAGTTATATGCCACATCCAAAACTTAAAACTGCATACCACTTCACGTTATACCAACAATTCTTTCACGCTTTGAATTTATCTTCATCTCTTTTCTGTCCATACCAAATATGAAGTGCGAGCGAGATGAAAACATCAATAATTCACAAAGTTAAACAAGATCAATGGTGATTGTAGGTCCTCTCACGACAATTACTGTGGTGTCAAAACGGAAGCGTTTCCTCTAACACGGAGAAAAGGAAATGGGTGCATTCTATTTAATATTTATGTGTTTTGTTTATATATAGGTTAATTTATTGGTCTATTTAGAGCTATACATACTTTCATATACACTCACGCCTTTTATTCCCGAAGGGGTAGGCAGAGGCGCAACTAGTGCACTCACTTCTCGCCATTATTCCGTCCCATGATGTGATAGGGGGCGAGCCTATCGCCATATCGAGCACAAATTCCAGACTCCGAGCTGATACTGAATAGAAAAACTCAATATCACTTTGCCCGACTCGGGGATCGAATCGAGACCTCAGAATTGCAGTCGTACCATAGTACAACTACGCCACCGAGGCAGTATTTAGAGCTATGAAATGTATTTAATTGTAATAATTTGGACAAATTTAAATCACGTGGTGAGGGCAGTGGATTCATGTCGGAATGTTAGTTATAGGTATTACACTGAAAGAAAAATAACAATGCATCGATATTTATGTGCCTGATGTTGTGTGTCATTTTGTGCGTTAACCACATCATGCCAGGAAATAAAGTTCGGCAAATTATACTTCAATGACAGCTTAATACATTTCATATTTGCCTACCCCTTCGAGTATAAATATATGTTCCAGAAATTCCGTAAAATTTAATATTTTCACGAAATTCATCCCCGGCAATGGCATTACGAATATTTGGGGAAAGTGAAATCTTTTAGTATGTGCGGGATAATCCGGGAAATATGAGGGGCGGTGTTATCAGCCCGGGACTGGTCCGACAAATTGCGGGATTATGCTAACCTCACTGTCGTGCATGCGTTACCCTACTGCAGTAGAATACAAAAACTTACTTACTTACCTTTTTTAATAAAGCACATACACCCGCCTATTATCTTCGAGATGGTACGCAGAGGCGCAACTAGTGCATCAACTTTTCGTCGGGCTTATTCCGTCCCATGATGTGATAGGAGGCGAGTCTATCGCCATATCGGGCAAAAATTTCAGACTTCGGGTTGACACTGAGTAGAAAAACCCAATATCACTTTGCCCGACCCGAGACCTGAGACATCAGCATTGCAGTCGTACCGTTATACAACTACGCCACCGAGGCAGTAAATAAAATAATTATAAAAAAAATTGAAACAACCATAATAATTTAGGAATTGAATTTTACCGATCCTCAAACGACGACATATAGAGCTGATTAAGACTGGTCAATTATTGATAGAAATGCTTACGATAAGCAATAATTGCATGCAAAATCAATATTCGTTTTTTGAAAATTTATTAAAAAGGCTCATATGTACTACTGCGGCGAGAATTGCCTCGCCATTTTCCATGTTCAGGCGGCATTAAAAAATTGAGTAAGATAATTGCTAGCAATAATTTTCCCCTCTAAATGAGGCCTTATTCAGCATATTTTAACATTATTATATATTTATTGATTCTAAATTGTTGCTAATTCATAGAAAAATAGCCGTATTAGCAATTCTCTTATAAACAAGCAAACAGCAATTCGCCTTCAACTGCAGCACTCAGATAAGGAAATCCAATAATTTTTAGTTAAAACGAATACTGACTCCGCGAAATAGGAAACTTACTGTTGACTTGTTTCAAGCAATCCTTTATGGTTGACAAGAGAAATTTGTAACAACCTAATTTGGAGTTTATCGTACCAGTTGAAAATTGATACGTTTATACCTCAGAGTAATATTTTGCTTTGAGCAATTTCGTTTTAAAGAAGAATTCGTATAAATATTAAACTAGAATTCATGTATGACTTATTAAAATAATAAGTCCATTAATGGGTAAGTCAAAAATATTACAACGAAATTTTCATTTTAAATTTAAACGTCTTTAAAAGGCGTCCGTTCTACGAAACCGTGTGAAAAAATACTCATTTTATATTCTCAAGATGCCGGAGTCTCTCTACATTATACTGTTACGTTCTTTAAGAAGCGTGAAGAAGCAATTAAGCAAGCCAGCATAATTATTATGAGGAACGTGGAGAGATCCTCGCAGTCCTTGTTCGTCATTTTCTTGAACTGTACTTAACATCAAGTGGAATAGTTATTATACTTCGCTACAATAATGTAGAAATGCAAATAAACTGGTATATAAATAATAACAAAACATTTATTGTCTCACTCTGTAATTAATATAATAATATCCTAAAATTTCCTTTGAAAAAATATTAAAGTACCTAATACAAATATTAAAGGACTGCCTCGGTACGACTGCAATGCTGAGGTCTCGGGTTCGATTCTCGGGTCGGGCAAAGTGATATTGAGTTTTTCTATTCAGTACCAGCTCGGAGTCTCGAATTTGTGCCCGATATGGCGATAGGCTCGCCCCCTATCACATCATGGGACGGAATAACGGCGAAAAGTGGGTGCACTAGCTGCGTCTCTGCCTACCCCTTCGGGGATAAAAGGCGTGAGTGTGTGTGTGTGTGTGTGTGTGTGATTAAAGTACCTACGTCCTACTCTATATCTCTTCTTGGAGTTCGAGCTTACTGTGTTCCGACCACGAAGAAAAGAAGAATAGCGGAGGTGTGTCAAGCCAAAATCTCTTTAGAAAGTAGCGTCGCTAAATGCGGGGGGTCGGGGGATGAAATATAACGATAGCTCCACCCCCCAATCAAAATCCATCTAGCGGTGAATGGCATTATTACAGCGTAACAGAGCTAAGTTGTCAATAATTTAGTTCGTCTTTTCACCCCTATGGCGTAACAAGCAATAGTGTTTTGTTCCAGACGATTCTATGTGCGTTAGTATGGTGGGACCACATTATTTATTATGCTACTGGCGCTTAGCCGTTTTTCAGCATATACATTACATAGGTGACACATACATACAGGAAAATTAAGGAATAAAACAAAATAAAAGAAGTTGTTAAAGTTGTTGATAAAAAATCTTTATTGATTAAAATTAATAATGATAATCTTACTAATATCTACTTCAGTATCCTGTGATAATATTATTAATGCGAAAGTTCATAAAAATATTTGGATATTTACATGTGTGTTAGAAGTAAACACAGAAACAACAAAACGGATTTAGATGAAATGGCACGCGAGTAGATCATGTCTTAGATAAACACATAGTCTACTTGTTATCCCAGTAATTTAGCCCCATGGAAGTAATGCATATTTTTAATCTCTTCATAGGGACTTTTTTTTAGCGGAAAGGCATTACACGCGTATGAAGCCGCAAGAAACACCTAGTATTATGATAAAAATGAATGTATTCCTTATTGGCCACTAAACAAACCGCATCATGCACATAAAAATCAAATTCAACCGAAACAACGCAACCTTTACGCCCAGGTTCCCGCCAAAGTCCGTAAAATATTATAGTTGCGATCAGAAATTGTTGGTTGTCAATTTAAAAAAAAACTAAAGTACTATTTTAATTTTAATTTGATTTCTAAACGATGGGACGAATATTAAACGTTTGACATTCAAAACCAAAACAAGAAGAATAAAACTCCACTTTTAATGATATTTTAACTTGTAAATATAATTGATTTCTAAACGACGGGCGAACATCAAATGTTTGACAGGTAGGAATATTTTCTAAGGAAAAGCGAAATTATTGTTTTTACTATATTCCAACCATTTTTTTTTATGTTTTCGAATATTTTGTTGGCGTCCAGTTGTTGCGCCTAATCATAACACGTATTCATGCATTTCTAATGTCTGTATTTACAGCATCGGTAGTAATAAGTCACTTTCTCCGCAAAAAACAAAAAAAAAATGGGGAATCTAAAATGATAACAAATAAATCAATAACACGAAAAAAACTTACAAATACAACGAAATTAATAAAAATAATATCGACGCTTGAAAGGCAATCATATCTAAGCGATATTCAGCAATTTTTTTCAGTAGAGCGTTTTAAAGTTTTGATTTTGACAAAAAAAAAACATAACTAAACTATTCTCTGCACAAAAATAATTGTAACTGTTTTAGGAACTTCTTAATGTTTGACATTTTTTGACTTAAATCAACAGCCTTGACGATTATAAATTAAAAAGTTACCGTCGCTTAGTTAAAAATGACCTTAATTTACAAACATGTAAAATCATCTAAATGGATAATTTTATGGATACCGTAACAAGTAAATTTAAAGAAATATCATATATTTAAAAATGCGCAGTTGGTAAGAATCGTATAAGGATAACTAAATATATTAATAAAATCAATTAAAAATATCTATAGCTAAATTATTGGGTCGCACGAATGTAGAAAAACATAAATACGTGCCCAATATTGTAAATATTGTTATTCCCACCAACATTAAACTATTTAATAAGCAGCAAACTTTAATGAAAATCAAATTTTATTGTTAGATAAACATACATACATCCAAAATATGGCATATTGATATAGAATTTGATAATAGCTAACAAATTCGCTGGAAAGAGGTTCTCGCCTCAAGCAGAACTAGAAAACAATAATATTATCACTAGCTTTTGCCCGCGGCTCCGCCCGCTTTAAAAAAGTTTTTCCGGGATAAAAGTCCCGCTTTATATTTTCCCGGGATAAAAAGTGGCCTATGTGTTAATCCGGGACATGATCTACCCGTGTGCCAAATTTCATCGAAATCCGTACAGTAGTTTTTGCGTGAAAGAGGAACAAACATCCTTACATCCAAACATCCATACATTCTTACAAACTTTCGCCTTTATAATATTAGTAGGATTTATTCATTGTGTTGGAAACTCGTAATTTTCACTCAAATTTTATTTTTGCTGAAAGCACACACATACAAACTCACGCCTTTATCCCATACGGGTAGTCAGAGACTATGGAGCACCACATTCTACGATTTTGACATACGTTTTCCACAAAAGATTTTCATAGTACTTTGCAAACACGAGAAAGAAAGTGGGACGATGTAAAAGAGGCCATGGAATATAAGAAAAATACATGGCTAGATGAGAATAGCCAACGACACTTTCAAAATACTAGGTTCGCAAGCGGGTGTATTTTCTTTATTGCGAACAGGTGAATATCTCTTAACAATAAGTATAACCACCTGAACATACCCGGTAATATTAACTATGCGACATCATTGAAGTTAAAAGTTGACAAGTAAAAATATCTAAGCATAAAAAATAGAACTTGTATTATTCAGGTAAAATTATCTAACCGATTACTCTCTTTTTATTTCGTTTTATGTAAAGTTGCATATATGTACTATTAACAATATATTTTATTAAGCTGAAAATATCTTAGCACATCAATATGGTGAGTATGGGTCCAGGCAAATATATATCTACGCCAATGCTATAATTTTGTTGTGTAGGTAATAAACAATTAATTAAAGAGTGAGCATTGTTTTTATTTCAAGTAAACATATATTAATGCAAAACAGTAATATCACGATTTCAAGTAAAACACAATAAGTTCAAAATCAATTTCCTTAAGTGTACCAACTACTATAAATCCGAAAAGTCGTAAATT
Source organism: Lapara coniferarum (assembly GCA_949316025.1). Taxonomy (NCBI): domain Eukaryota; kingdom Metazoa; phylum Arthropoda; class Insecta; order Lepidoptera; family Sphingidae; genus Lapara; species Lapara coniferarum. The sequence continues at coordinate 17,180,500 of OX438919.1, forward strand.
TTTTGTCGGTAAATGAGAAAAAAAAATGTGAAATTTACCGGAATCATCTAATATCTAACCGCCAAAAAAATTGTCCTAGAGCTACGAAACCCGAATCAATCGACGCAGAAAAAATTGGCGATTTCAAATATGTATATAACTCATTTTCGGTATATCTGTCGTTTAGATATTATTGCCTTTCAAGCGTCGAATTATATTCGATGTTGGATGTCGCTGGCATGACGCACATATTTTTCGCTATCCGTTATTTCCGAATACTTACCCACAGATGTCACTACATTTTTTAATATATTTTTCACATTTCCTGTAACTAAATAATAAATGATTGAATAATGAATATATTAAGAGGCAAAATTAACTAAGTTTACTTATTTCTGCCGAAAAATTATTGTAATATGCGTTTATAATGTTAAAATCAAGATATCGGTGAGAAATATGTAGAATGCAACTTTTCGACGATAGATGTCTCTTGGTAATGCAACAAGAAAATATGTTTCAAAATGCAAATAAACATAAATTTAAACGGCTTACACATAAAATGTTATGCCATCTTGTTTGATTTTAGATCCTGAGCAACTTCTACTCTCATCAATATCACATTTCATGGTTAAAAGAATTTAATACGTATTTAAACGTCAGATGAGGCCGAACCGAACGCACTGACGATTCACTCAGAACTACGGTTTTAGACCCCGCCTACTGTGACGTCATGGCCCAAATTGATGGTGACATGACCTATATGCCTTGCGGCACCTCCGCTATTCTTCTTTTCTTCATGGTTCCGACATTTATTAAAATCGTTTCTGAGGTTCTTGAAAATAGACAGACAGAGTGCTTTTACATTCACAATGTATTATTACTATGAAACTGACACTTAGCAGACTCTTTTTACTTTTTATATCGTTCCATGAATCAACATTTTACCGTACGCTCTAGCAATACCTAACCGCTGATTGCGAATTACATCAGCATATAAACGATGGTAAAACATTTCACATTACTTAAGTACATAAAACGAGATTTATAAATGTAATAAATCCATTTATCACCGAGAATTCACGACTCCACAGCAGAATGGAGTTTAATGATCGATGCATTATGGTTCTGCCCGTATAATGAACACAAAAAACGAGGTAACACAGAAGCACCAAACTTTATTCCAAGCAAAAACATTTAAATATATAATACTTAAACATAGAACTCTTTGATTCCAAATTAATCAATTGGAAGGTAAACGTATCAAAAAGTAAAAGCTGTTTGATTAAAATTGAGCTATTAGGTACTGCTTTTATCAATGTTTATTGATGCCTTTCAAATCTATACTTATCTATACTAATATTATAAAGCTGAAGAGTTTGTTTGTTTGAACGCGCTAATCTCAGGAACTACTGAACCGATTTTGAAAATTCTTGCACTAATAGGAAGCTACACTACTCCTGAGTGCTATAGCTGCTATTTTTTATCTCGGGAAAATATTTTTATCTCGGAAAAACTTATTCACGCGGGCGGAGCCGTGAGCAATACTATCAATTATAATACTCCTATTACAATAGTGTCTCGTATAATTTACTATTATATAAAATAATTTATAAATCAAATAAAAGAACTAGGTACTGTTTTACGGAAAACATAATCGCTATAATAAATGTCTTTACGCCCTTTAAACCATGTTTCTTCTTCTTCTTAAGCCTTTAGGAGTACAGTGCTGAACATAGACCTCCCCAAAGATTTCCAAACCAACCAGTCAGTACACCCGCGCTCGCCAACCCGCCTGCCAAGCGTGACGAGTATTGGCAAAACCCCTCCAAATGAAAAAGAGAAAACGACGTTATTGATTTAAAACTAACACACTATAACCTACAATCTCAACATCAATTCATCTACCCATATTTGGTCAGATTCTCCCTGGCGTATGTAATAAATACGAACAATAATTATTTTTCAACACAACATAATAATATTATGCTTAACTAGCTTTTGCACGTAGCTCCGCCCGCGTGAATGTGTTTTTCCGGGATAAAAGTTCCGCTGTATATTTTTCCGGGATAAAAAGCAGCCTATGTGTTAATCCAGGATACAATCTATCCGTGTGCCAAATTTCATCGAAATCCGTTCAGTAGTTTTTGCGTGAAAGAGGAACAAACATCCATACATTCTTACAAACTTTCGCCTTTATAATATTAGTAGGATATGTATATCATTTGTACGTATACGTAGACCTCAAACTGCAGCAGCGATATGGTTTATAAAAGCAGAATATCGAGCTGGTATTTTAGCTGCAGACATGCATCAAGTGAGTTCGATGAGATTAAGCTACGTTTGACATGGTAAGCACTTTGATGGCTAGCCGGGCGCACTGCCAAAAAATCTACAGAGCCTCTGTATTTCGAGATCGTGTTAATCCCATGATCCTTAGTTACACGGCGCATGCTGTGCGAAGTTCTCTATACATTGTGGTGAAATTTACTATATTTTGTTACGGTGTTATGCCGTCCAATCACAATCATCTTAAAATCGGAAAAAAAAGTAGAATATTGTTTATTTCTAGTACCTAAATCAAATCGATTTATTCAGACATGAATAATTCTTTAACCTAGACTTATGAATAAGTAGAGATTTTTTCCAACAATGCTATTTATTAAGAATTTATTTTATTAGATGTTTATTTACTAAGCCTTCTGTAATTTCGTATGTTTCGGCGACAATAGCTCACGATAAAAGACCCCATGAATCGTTCCATAAACCCAATTCGTGCGATTTCAGAACAGATAAGAGTTGGGTGCTGTCGTCTTGCTAACCTAATTCCACGAGGAAATGTGACATTTGGGCGAAACCAAATGGATATATACGATTTAATTTTAAAGGGAAAAGCAACGAGTTCTGACAATTAGAGATGGTAGGTAATAGGTATAAGAAAAATGTTTTTGTAAACCAGTGCCCCGTTTCTTAATCTTGTTTCCTTTTCTTGTACGACTGCCGTGATGAGATCCTAGGTCCCTCTCCGGATCAGAAATAGTAATATTGGGCTTTTCTGCAGTATCTGCCTAGAATCTTGTGTAATTACAGGACATAATGAGACTTAACATCTTATGTCTCAGGATGACGAGCGCAGTAGAATGCCACACAGTTCTTTGTAACTCAAGGTGCTGGATGGTCTTTCTACTGTTTATGGGTGGTCGTATCGCTTGCCATCAGGCGAACGGCATGCTCGTTTCGTCATTCGATGCCATAAAAATCTAGAATTTTGCCCGATAACTAAAATAAAAAAAAATAAAATACTTTATTCATCACGTAGGCGAACATAGTTGCACTTATGATAAGTCGAGACACATTTAATTATTTTTTATTACTTACATAACTACAGACACTTTTATTACGAGTAAACTAAATGATGAAAAATAAAAAGTAAGAAGCCAGCTCGGGCTGGCAAGAAAAGCAATATAAAACAAGAGATAATTTTGTTAACAAAAAATAATAATAATAGTAATGATAATGGGAGGAACGCGTCGCGATCCTCACCGGTGAGAACACTACAGGCCCTAGCCTAGCTAACCTACCAACCTTTCACTAGCTACCTAAGCGATGACTACCCGAAGAAGAAAGGCAGAAAGAAACTCCGTTAAACTGGCATTAATCTGGCCCCTATGACATGGGACCTAACGCTCTCTGCAAAATATTAATGCCAAAACACCTCTACCTACCCTTAAAGAGGGAAAATAAGTGATGCTATGTTATATCGTTTCCTACTATATTAAAAAAAAAATGACTTTTGAAAATCAACATTTGTTTGATGTTCCCATTGGCATTAAATACAAAAATGTCAATACCACCGTTACCCCAAACGTGTGGGGTAATAAATATGTAAAGGAAACAGAATGGGGTAAAGTATCGGAAACACTAACTGTAGTGTGAACACATTTACAGGACGGACGCACAATGACAGACAAATGGACTGAAAAAGGAAGCTTTATACACGGTGAGACAAATTCATTGTATATTAACATATTTACACAAATTACGGTTAGCAATAGGTAAATAAGCCGTAATTTTATGCATTTGAATTTCATAAACGACATAATTGTTTATCCTCCTCATTTTATATTTAAAAGAAAAATACTAGCACAAAAACATCGCTCGTGACAATATTAAAAAGTTATTACTCGGTGTACAATTTTTATGATAATCTTTATTAGAATCTGCGAAGTGCACGATTCTCACATAAATATATGCTCTGTCTAATAAACGCAATGTTCAGTACAGTGAGGGAAGTTCGGAAACCCCCGTAACCAGATGCGCTCAGAACTTCGGAAAAAACTTCATCTTATTGTATGATGGAACACCAAGCTTTATTCAATAAAGCAAACGTAATGTAGACGAATAACTTGAAATATTTTGGAATATATTTGAATATTTAAACGTAACGGTATTTCGAACGCTCTCAAATGATTGCATGGTGTTGGTAATTCTTATAGTATTAACACACGTTTTATCCCTGATGAGGCAGATAAAGCGGTAAATAGCGTACGGGCACGGACTCTAGATTCCGGGGTGACACTGAGTAAAAAAAAAACAATATTACTATTAAATTGTTTTAAAGAAAGGACATTTTTGTTATTTTAATTCCTTCGCATTAAAAATAAAATTTATCGCTGACAGTTTATCTAGAGCACCCATTGGCCAAGTGAGGAACATTAATTATCTTTTTAACGATTATTTTTTTTAAAGGGAACGAAATAAAGGTTACAATTAACATGTTTTGTGTTATTATGTATTGTAGTCGTAAATAGAAATAATTTTCACATGCAATTATTATGTTATCTATGATAAGGTAGCAAAACGCTAGCAGTGCCTTGAAAGATCGCATGTTCGAATCCCGTTACCGACACAAGGGTTTACTCATAAATCCTTAAATAAGTATTTGTACAGTTTGTTTTTACCTGGCTTTCGTAGAGTTATATTTTTAAATACTTCCGTAACAAAAAGAATTTAATTAGTAATTACTATCCTCCCTGAAAGCACCTTTACGAGACATGGCTTGGCGCTTCAACGTGATGTTGACTCTATTTACCAATGGAGTCTGGACAACAAGTTGGAATTCAACCTCAGCAAATGCTTCTGTTTAACTTTTGGACGCAATAAAAACCTAATCAATTTTAATTACAATATTAACAATATAGATATTACTAGGGTCACATCCATTAAAGATTTAGGAGTGACCTTCGACCAAAAGCTTACATTTCATGAGCATGTCTCTACGATAACTAAAGAATCTTTTACGCGATTAGGTTTTGTGCTTAGAAATGCAAGAGACTTTAGCGACATTCATGTTATAAAAATACTTTTTAGTGCCCTTGTTCGGAGTAAATTAGAATCTAGTGCCTGTATATGGAATCCGTGTGACTTCACATACACTAACTTGATCGAGAAAGTCCAAAAAGCCTATCTCAGATTTCTTTATAAGCTAATACGGATACTATCCCTATTTATACCCTACTAAATTTCTAGTGGGTTACCTAGGATATAATATATTGGAAGTTCGACGAATTTATTCTCAATTGAAAATTGGTTGTGAAATTCTTCGGGGGAACTTAGATGTTCCGGATTTGAATGAGGAGTTGTGTCGACTATTTGTCCCAAATAATTATAGTCGTAGTCGGAAGCATAAGTTATTTGCTGTGCAAGTGTCTCGTACGGTGGCGCGAGCTAACTCGCCTATATCACGTGTCCTTACCGCGATCAACGATCTCCTTGAAGCCGATACCGACTTAGATATTTTTGCGGACAAAATCTGTAAAATACTTAATGCATGTTTGAAGTTTTGTGAATGTCTTTAAAGCTCATGTTCAATTAATGTAAATGGTGTGTCACCGTATTGATTGAATTAAATTAATAAATAAAGGACTTGATTATAAATTACTTTTTATTTTACTCTTAATCGCAACGTCGATCGAAATTCAAAAGTACATCCAAATTGTACGATTATACAATACTGCCCCTCATACTTCCTCTATATAAGTCGAAAACATTTTCATTACAACAAGAAGTGAATAAAATCGATATTGCAACCTTGTAAGACGATATCCCGGCGCGAACACGCCGAATATTTTACAAGCCCAATTATAAAAACACCGAGTAATGACGCGCGCAGCCGCCATTTTTGATTTTGAATTACAAAACAAACACGTATGCAAATAAGAAGACACCACCCGTTGAGAGTTTGGCACCATGCAGGGTCTTCATACGAGGATCAAGATCCTGGATATCAGGGTATAATCAACTTTGAATTGAAGGATGTAGAGTGCAGTATAGAGTGTTTTATTCACGTGTTACTCAAGGTTAAGACCGTGTAACGAGTGAGGATTTATGTAGACGATCCATTGGTTTCATCCCGTGTGATCCATTACATTTGTTCGGTATAAATTTACCGCATAATGGTTATAAATCTTTGCTTTTAAATTCTGACCACATAAACCACTTTGTTGAGATTATTGATGATGGTTGGAAACTATTAACCATAGATCATAAACCCTGGTTTATTAGTCTGTGCTAATAACATTGAATTGAGCATCTCTTGTTGTCTCTATCTATTGACAGACAAGTGGGCAGCTAAAAGAAGCTTGCCAGTGCCTTAGTAGAACACAATTAAATGTTTTCCGATCAACATTAATTACCTTAGATGATTAGAAATAAACGGCAAAACAAAGTCTTTCAAGGTTACTCTCAAATTCAAACCAAAGAAAATCCAAGATGAAACAAAATTACTATCTTTAAAATATTTGAACACCATCGGTTATAATCATAAAGAACGAGCGAGAACAAACCGATCGGACGGCGCGCTGGCTGCATATATCAATTTCTTGTCCGCGCAAGAGATGATAAATTAGTCGAGATACGGTATGCGCCACGCGTCTCGCAACTGGTAAACGATATCTCACGTGATGAGTGGCTTGTAAAACGTTACAAAAGTGAATTATGGACTATTGTTTTATATGTACACAAAGTAAGTTTGTCTTTGTTAAATATCTTTTTATACGGGGGAGGCAAGGGTTTCGTTCTAATGTATAAACATAATAGTTCATCTTTTTCTCTTTTCAATGGTAAATAGAAGCGTTATCATATCTATATTTCACAGGTTGCAAGGTCTGATGTAAGGTCCCTTATAGTAGGGGCTAGCCTAGTGCCATTAACCGGAGTCCGGACGTAGTTCTAGAAAATGATGCGTGTTTGTATATATAGATCATTGGTTCTAGATGAATAACCCAGTATCTAAAACCCAAATTCAATTTACTAGGCCCGGCCATCGAACTGGAAACAGTACACTAATCGTAGCACAATATAATTACGCCACCGAGTATTATTAGTTGTTTGTTATTGAAAAAAATTTCAATGCGATTTACTTATTTAACTTCCTAGAGTACGTTAAGCCAGCGGATATGGTTATTAGGACAACAGTTGCTAGGTTAAGTTTTATCTCGATTATACGACTACCAACTGAAAACCGATGACAAACACCTGTTGTAATGATTAATTCCTGTGAATCCCGTGTCCGAAACAGCTAATACATGTTATAACTAGGTATATTCTTATAAATCAGAGAGTTGCCACTGATGAGAATCACCATTTTGATGACTTTAATCATATTCCAACTGCACCGAGCTTAAAGTGTCACTTTCAGTGTCACTACTACATTGAAAGTGCAATGCAATGCAACCAACCGTGTACCTATTATATACTGCCCACTGCTGAGCACGGGCCTCCTCGACTACTGAGAGGGGTTAGGCCTTAGTCCACCACGCTGGCCTAGTGCGCATAGACTCGCATAACCTCGAAATTCTTATGGAGAATACTCAGTAATGTAGGTTTCCTCCCGATGTTTTCCTTCGCTGTTAAAGCGATCGATAATTGATAAACAGTACACACGTATATTCATAAGTCAGAGGTGTGTGCCTTTGATTTTGAACCTCCGGACTTTTCTCAGCAGACCGTTCCATTCCCAACTAGGCTATCGTCCACTTTTTCAATATGAATAGTCGAAGGATAGTGTTTTGATATGAACGCACACATAAATAAATCTTTAACGCTTGCCTGTTTTATGTATAATAATATTCTATAAACGTGTGCATATCATTTGATCTTATACTTTGAAAGAGGAAAAGATAAGACAAGTTGCGTCCTTTATGTACCTACTATCCACGTCTTAAACAGATTTAGTTGTAATAAATATCAAGCCAGAAAAAAAGTTCAACTATAAAAACAATCTCTTATTTTTTTGACCTATACAATTTTATTTCAAAGAACTCTTTTCCCTAAACAAAACATAAATTATTGCGTATTAATAGAGAAATATTATTTTTTACAATTTAATGAGGCACCGCCATGATTTAAGGAATAACCTTACGCGCTAGACATTTTTGCGTCGACGTCCCGTGTGATAAATAATGAAATTAGGGAGCTTTCTAACATAGATTCAAGAAAGTGTTCATATTGGGATGCTTAGAATCGTATTTATTTTCCATACTTATAGTTAGATTTGTAATTATGTGCGTCATAATAGTAGATTGATATTTAAAGGCGACTTATTTGTGTTATTCGAAGTAAAGAATCTTGGCAAAATTACTAAAAAAGTTATCTTTTTGTCCTATCATTTCGATTGCCCAATTTATCGTGATCCTTACAATCATTCATGTATACTGATGCCATGTAACTATGGCTATAAAAATACAATAAATCTATAAATGGCTTCATATTCCAACATTGGCGAAAAGCGTCGATTCGTTTGCGCGTATTTATTTGATATTCGCCTCTTACGCATCGGCGTGAATTTCGAAACGTCTGCAAACATACTCGGTTCATGTCTGTATGGAATTTGGCAATACAAAGCTGTTGAATTGTATGTTTTGAATTTAGGTGGGAAGATTGATTGTGAATTTGGAAATTTTGAGTTCGACGTTGGCTATGTGAAATGGATTAATGTGCTGTAATTTAGCAGTCATTAGGAACAGTTTTTGTTCTAAATAATTAGCTGTACTAGGCTATTCACATTATTACACTGCCTTTAAAACATATTCGCATCATTTTTTAGGAGACATATCCATATAGAACTTTTGATGGGCATTAAAACAATTATACTATAAATCCAAGTCAATAATACTTACATGCTTCATCTATAACGTCTATAGCAATTTGCGTCAACTTATTTCAATCAAAAATATTTTAAAGTCAATTACATGTTCATAATAAATACACTAATCCGGTTCCATGTATTGAATTTATACATTTACTTTATTTTATTAAAAAAACAACAAGTATACCTACAGATAAATCCTACTAATATTATAAAGGCGAAAGTTTGTAAGAATGTCTGGATGTATGAATGTATGGATGTTTGTTCCTCTTTCACGCAAAAACTACTGAACGGATTTCGATGAAATTTGGCACACGGGTAGATCATGTCCTGGATTAACACATAGGCTACTTTTTATCCCGAGAAAACATAAAGCGGGACTTTTATCCCGGAAAAACTTTTTAACGCGGGCGGAGCCGTGGGCAAAAGCTAGTTACAAATAAAATTATCTTAAGATTAAGTTATTGTACACTCCACTACGTTTTCACGGATTACTTCAAGTACATATTGACATGATTCATAAAGGTACAGTAAAAATTAACAATACGTATAAGCACATTCGCTTTACGAGTTTTGACACGTCATCAAAGCATCTGTAATTTGTTTTTTAAATTACTGATTATCAGAATAAAAATCTATACGGTAGAATAAAATACTTAAGCCACAATTAAATATAAATTACTTCGCAAACAGGTTCGTGTTAACAATAATTGACAGCGTCCGGTCCGATTAGTTCATTAATTAATCTTTACGAACATGGATTAATTAATCAAATTCCAATTGTTAATCACTTAATAAAAAATAATTGTGAATCTCTCATTGCAAACAAGGCGCGAACGAAAGTCACGCCCGGCTTGTAAATCATGCGAGCGAAATGGCCTGACCCGAGAACTACTACGTGCCGGAATGGTATGCGCTTCGAGCGCTTGATCCAACGCTGTTTCCGCTTATTTTAAGCAACTAAATTAGGAACGCTGGCTGGTCTAGTTGAATGTTTAGTTACCAACAGAAGCCAGTGCAATTTCCGTTGATTTGCATTGTAAAGTTTTGTAAATTATTTCTAAAGTGTTGTGAAAATCAGTTGGTTAAAATGTGTCTTTGTCACGAATAAATGAAATTCAAATTAGTTTGATTTATCGAGACACGCGGCGGCGTGTCAAGAAAAAGAAAAAAAAACGCGTCGAAGCTAAATCATGAGCTTAAATTTATATTAAGTTATCTGTTTTGTGTAAATAATTCGACTGTTCAAATTTAAGAAGTTACGTTATTATTTATTTAAATGTCATACATTGTCGTAGCAGAAAAAGAAAGAAATATTAGTTTTAAGTGTTGGCTTCCATATTTCACATAAATTTTTTTAATGGGATATTTCTTACACAACTGTTGTATTTCTAGAAAATCATCATGAATAGTAATGATAATAAAATATAAAATATTTTACTAAAATAAAAATAATGCAGGGCAAAAAATAAAATTTATTAATTAGTCTTTAAATATCTGCTATAATATAAAATACTTTCGAATAAATTTGTATATGCCTACATTTATTAAATTTGTTACAATAAGATTGATTGTTTATTGAGCAGCAACCTTCCTCTCTTAATTTTTGTATAAAAAATAAAGCGTCTTTTAAAACAACGTTATAACCTACAAAGCAATGCGGTTGTGTTCCCAAATCCAATAATCGTTAAGTGCTAATCCTGAAAGGCCATTCAAATGAACCGTAGCACTTCATGACCATCCTTTACGACGTTCACTTCACTTCCTCCGAGAGGTCAGTCAGTATTTCACTTTATTTTTCAGGTAGTTCTAGTTCTCAGACTAAATATCAGAAACTTATTGATTCTAGTGTTCACTCACTGCTCGAAAGTCGACCGTAGGTAATTCATAAATTATATTTTTCTGCACTCCTCTGTATGAAATGTTATATGCCTAAGTAACATTTCTTCTTGCGCGAAATCTATACTAATATTATAAAGCTGAAGAGTTTGTTTGTTTGTTTGTTTGAACGCGCTAATCTCAGGAACTACTGGTTCGAATTGAAAAATTCTTTTTGTGTTGAATAGACCATTTATCGAGGAAGGCTTTAGGCTATATAACATCACGATGCAACTATTAGGAGCGAAGAAATAATGGGAAATGTAAAAAAAACGGGGAAAATTATTCATCCTTGAGTGCTTCCATTGCGTGCACTGCGAAAACGGTTCAAGATATAAAAAATATATGTATGAAAGAATTATTTCTCTTGAAATGATCTAAAAAAATGTCTTGGACAGTATATGTCTATCTTTTAAGATTAACTCACTAGAACCGTTTTTATGGTAATCAAAATTGGTCGAAATTAATGCATTATTTGTTAAGAGTTGTATCAACGTCATAATATTAATCTTTATCCAAATAAATGTGTTGGATAGAGTGATGCAACGGGAAGGTTTTTATGTACTTTTAGCCCGGAAAAACTTATTATATATTATATACCTATTCGATAATTCTTTATACAGGGTCATTTTGACATTGCGTTAATAAATGAAACCACATATCTTGTTGAATATAACACTTTCCATTGAGTTATTTTAACTATAGATGTAAAATAAAAAAAGGGTAAGTTCGAACAAAATAATTATCAATAATATGTAACCTTAAGTTTACACGCCCTAATGGCACTATGACTGCTTAAGGAGAATTCGTAGGAGCAACATTACACTTTCAGAAATTTGCGCACACATCATATTTGCACTAAACTACAAAATGATAAAGAAAATGTAATACTACAATCGGGATTTTTGGCGAAAGTATTCGTTAATATAAAATAATACCAACCCTGTATTATATACTGTCCCACTGCTGGGCACGAACCTCCTCTACTACTGAGAGGGTTTAGGCCTTAGTCCACCACGCTGGCCTAGTGCGGGTTGGTAGACTTCACATACCTATAAAGAACTTCTTAGGTATGCAGGTTTCCTCGCGATGTTTTCCTTCACCGTTAAAGCGAACGATAATTGATAAACAAAGTCAGAGGTGTGTGCCTTGAGTTTGAACCTCCGGACATTGTCTCGGCAGACCATTCCATTTCCAACTAGGCTATCGTCCACTACCTTCTACTCATTAGTATTCGTTATTCATTCATAATTTTAACACGATGTTAGCAGAGGTATAGACGAATGTGTGGTTTCATTTAGTAACGCAATGTAAAAATGACCCTGTATACTAGCTATACTGCAGATCTGTTTGCCAATCGGCAAAGGCCTTCTCCAACCTTTTCCTGAGCCATTCTGTTCCACGTCACGCCTGCCACTGTTCTGTGTGAGAATGTAGTTCAAAATAAATAAATAAACAGATGTCAGCAGATGGGAAACTTCAGGGGCGGTTGCGGACGACAACTCAGACGTGAGTCGGAGGAAGCCCGCAGCTGTCCCTAATGCGCCGAAGATGGCCACCGCGGAGTTTTGGTTGGTATACCGTGCGGTGTACATAGGTTAGGGACTCGGCCCGGCGGTCGCCGACGTTTTCCATCTCTCCGGGCGGCTCAACGTCGGGTCGTAAGGCACGGTGAGCCGCTCAGTCGTTCCCCTTGAACACTGGGCGGTAGTAATAATTCACTTTCTCCGCGCTAACAAAAAAAAAAAAGAAACTTGTCGCTCTCGTTCTCGCTCTCCGTCTCTATCTCGCTCTGTCTCTCTTTCTCGTTCTCGCTCTCATTCTCGCTCTCGCTTTGATCTCGCTCCCGCTCCCGAATCCGCTCCCACTTCCGCTCCCGCTCCTGCTCCCGTTTTTCTCTCTCTTCCCACTCTTCTGTGTGGGAATGTGGTTTAAAATAAATAAATAAACAGATGACAGCAGATGGGAAACTTGTAAAGGTCGCAGGAGCCCGCTGGATGCAGGCCGCTTCTAACACGTTATACAGCGTGGAATTCTAAAGGCTGCAATTCGCTTTCGCCACCGCTCCTGCTCCCACACCCGCTCCCGCTCCCGTTCTCGCTTCCGTTCTTGCTCACGCTCTCGCTCCTGCTCCCGCTCTCACTCCAACTCGCGCTTTCACTCCTTCCATTTCTCCTTCTCCTCCTTCTCCTCCTTCTCCTCCTTCTCCTCCTTCTCCTCCTTCTCCTCCTTTTTCTCCTTCTTCTCCTTCCCCTCCTTCTCCTCTTTCTCCTCCTTCTTCTCCTTCTTCTCCTTCAACTCCTTCTACTCCTTCTCCTCCTTCTCTGTCTCCTTCTCCTTCCCCTTCTTCTCCTTCTCCTTCTCCTTCTCCTTCTCCTTCTCCTTCTCCTTCTCCTTCTTCTTCTTCTTCTCCTTCTCCTTCTCCTTTTCCTTCTTCTTCTCCTCGTTCTCCTTTCCTTACTCTTCTCCTTCTCCTTACCCTAGTTTTATCAGAAACAACATTTTTAGAAGAGTTGGATATGTTGACTTTACAATACAAAAAACAGTAACATAAAGATGACTGCCTCGGTGGCGTAGTTGTATTACAGTACGACTGCAAAGCTGAGGTCTCGGGTTCGATCCCCGGGTCAGGCAAAGTGATATTGAGTGTTTTTATTCAGTATCAGCTCGGAGTCTGGAATTTGTGCCCGATATGGCGATAGGCTCGCCCCCTATCACATCATGGGACGGAATCATAGCGAAAAGTAGGTGCACTAGTTGTGCCTCTGCCTACCCCTTCGGGGATAAAAGGCGTGAGTGTATATGTATATGTATGTAGTAACATAAAGAAGATAAGTTTATTAGTCAAATATAAGAAAATTTGTATTTTAAGACTAGCCAAGTCAAATCTTGAGCTTAAATTTACACTAAGTTATCTGCTTTGTGTAAATAACTCGATTGTTAAAATTTAAGAAGTTATATTTTTAAATATCATACATTGTCGTAGCATTGTCGTAGCAGAAAAAGAAAGAAATTAATTAAAAATAGATTTCAATACTTTTGTCGGTGAAGTCGACAAGCATACATCTTCTTAATATTGGACTTGGCTTCCATATTTCAGTTTCACATTTATGTTTTGATGGGATATCCTTTACTTATTTATGCAAAAAATAAAAATGCTATGCATATCTACATACACTTAAAACTAAATGTGCTCTATACATTTTAATTGAAAACATATGTATCTTAATTGGTCTTCATACCATTACAATATTTGTTAAATATAATCATCAAATAATTCCCATCAAAGGAAAAGCAAGTCCACGATGTCCTATCAGCTGATTACGCAGCAATATATCGTAATCACATCTCGAGTGCGGGTCCGTGGGTAGGGTCGGCAATACGTATGCTAAGCAGCCGAGGGTCCGCCGTGATGGATAGGTCTCCTTCACGATTTGTGTGCAACCGACATTGGCATACTTCTCTTACATTATTATTTATTAAAGGGATATCTTCCCCATTCGTCAAATGCGGAAATTATGCGCACTCGTACTTTTGTACCCGACTGCGAAAGAAGGAGGGTTAAAAAAATTAAAAGCTTAGTTGACAGTGTTCATAAACGCAGTCGGAGGCATCTGCTCCATCCGAGATTTTGTTGCTCTACCTATATCACCAACCTAATTATTAGAAGCGTGTTATGCCTCCGACAGCGTTTGTGAACACTGTCAACTAAAATTATTCAAAACAAAAATAAAATATTCAAATTAATATCTTGTTTCTATCTTTTCAGTTCTTCGATAAAGATTTTGACGCAGTCGGGTTTTTTTTTATTTTGTTTTAATATATTTTTTTATTTGGTGATGGTATTCACAATTCATCAGGACAAATTGGTTTCAAACTATCGTAATAACTCACGCTAAGAACAAACCTTTTGAAATCGTACTTTATTTCTTTAGATTAAGACTCGCATTCCAATTTACCGTGGTCTTATAAAATTAAGTCGTAATGAACTTTTTCATTGCCTTTCTCTAAGTTTCGTTGCAAAACTACAATAAGATACAAAAAACATCTCTAAGAGTTATAAAAATGGGTCTGTTCCAAAGATTTATGCTAAAGGACCCTCTGCCGTATAATTCAAAGGGTCCGTGAGAATTAGAAAAGTGGAAAATCTGCACTTGAGAGATATGGCCGGGTCCAATTTATTCGTATTAGATCTATTTCAGTTTTTTTAAAAAGATCTTTTTGGTAGTTTGAGGTAAACTTTACGATGTTATGTTATGAATGGTATTTAGGTGGCGTACTTCCTTATAGTTTTATTATTATTCCATCCAAACTATTTTCTTGCTCAAATAATTTTCAGTGTTTCTTTATTAATAGGTAATATTTTATAGCATTGAACATATATTTCTATATTGTGTGAAATGTTTCTGTTACTGTAACCCTCAAAATATATTTCGTTTTATCCGCCTAAAAGGTCACCATTCAAATAAAATTCTTTTCGGCCGTCAATCAAATATATTAATTATTCCATAACTGTACCACTACTGTGCTAAAGAAATCGCTCAAATATATATTTTTTATGAATATCGACATCAACTTTACACAAAAGGTGATTCAAATCAATACGAAGCAATTCATTATATTTATTCCCTGCTGTTCAATAGCTCTCGTTCCATTTTTCACACATATTTCAAATGTATTAAGAAATCACCACCGTGTAACTATTAAATGCTCCAATACGTATTTCTTTTGTGTCTTGAACCTTTGTCAGAGAAGTCATATGGCTATATGTGTAAGCGGAGTTGGTGACAAAGCGCGTCGGATTAACAATTTTAAAGTAACAATTGTATTTAACGCTTGTTAATCTCCGAACAAATGTGCGAATGTAAAACGGGTTGTAATAGGGTCCTAAATGTTTATACAATTTATGAGACTAGCTTTTATCCGCTGTTCTGACCACGTGAAAATCTAAGCCCACTGACGGCGTAGCACGGGCTGGTATTCGAGGCGGTTCTCTGTGTAGCACTCCCCGCCCCCCCTATTTTTTTTTTACGGGTGGGCTTGCGTTCCTTACGCCGCTAGTATCTAAACCAATGTCCTGATTCTTCCCTACCCAACGATAAACAAACAGACCAAATAATTTTGTATGTAAACGCGTGTGCTGACATTAGGTTTTTCTCCTCAGTATCAGCTCGGAGTCTGTAATTGGTGTCCGATATGGCGATAGGCTCGCCCCCTGTCACACCGTGAGACGGAAACACACGGCACAAAATAGTTGCACTAGTTGCGCCTCTACCTACCCCTTCGGGTATAAGAGGTGTGAGAGTGTGTATGTGTGTAGAATTATAACTTTAAGATGTGTATAAATAACAGCGTGCCCTCAAACTTCTCGTAAATTCTAAATAGTTACGATCAAAAACTAGTTTCCGTCATAAAGCAATTGGAATCAGATTCTTATCCGTGGAGCGATTTACAATGTATTCACGGATTTGGCTCACGTCCAAGCTCGTCGAGAAAAAACCTAGCGACGAGCCAAACAATTTGCTATTTATTGGGCCGAGGCGAAGAAATACCGGCGGTTTATGTTATAGTTACATTGGCAATTTGAAGTCTACGGACTAAAGAATAGAAGACAAAAAATGTAGACTAAAGATAGTACAAATCATTGGATAAATACAGCAAAATCGCCAAATGTTTTTAACTACATACGTGTAAATATGAACATAATAAAATTATAATTTATTAGAAAAATCAAATAGAATAGATAAAACTAATTACATTGTAAAAACCAATACGAAATAAATCAGACAATGTGACCGGTCATTTTGCGCATGCATTATAATGGATTTAGCAATAAGTTCAACGGGAAAGCAGATTTCATATAGAGCCCCCATGGCCTAACAATAAATAACACAACAATTATAATTCACTAGAGCACAATAGAAAAGTTGTGGAGGGTGGGATACAAAGAACATTATTCGTACATTAAAATCATTACAAATTTGTATTAGATGGGCGCGAATCACATTACGAGATGCTCAAACAAAGCTCTCTTCACGATTATTTACAGAAAATTAAGTTACAAGAGCGGCTTTATTGAGTTAAAATGAAATTATGTTGCTCTTGTTGGATCCTAAACAAATTTCGCAGCGTGTTGTCCCGTTCAGAATAATTCGATGGTTTCGAACGTTCGAAGCTGTGATTAAATTTGTTGACTAATGTTTTTAATCAGCAGCTGTATTCCCGCCAAAACACTGCAAGCGCTCGCTCTGTGACCTCAGGGCATTAATTGAACGATTATTTATTAATTTTATTATTATATAACGTTTGGCGTTTGATACTTTGTTATTGACAAAATTTCTAAGAATATAATGTGACCATTTATAATCAATGCACAGCGATAAAATAAATTTTATTGGCGTCATAAATAGATATGCCACTGTAATTGCACTATAAAGAACTAGTACGCAATATAAATGCAACAAACCGCAACTAAATTAAAACTATCATAGTATGGTCTCTTTATTAAAATAAAAGTAAATGAATCACCATCGGATGGCGTAACTCTTGACCCAAGCCACTGGTGGTTAGACGTTAAAAGTAAGGAATCTCCCCACAATGCGTGACATGTCCAGCATTACGGCTTTCTGCGTCTGGCTCTTGACCCAACGGCCATTTGAGAGCCTGTGGAAATGTTGGTCGAGACTCTGGTATCAACCTATCAATCAGGATAATAATAGAAATTCTTCTGTGAAATCAGCATCAAAATTGATTGAAAAAAAATAAGCAATTATTCAAAGGTATTTGAAATATTGTCGTGTGCAAAAGTAGGGGCGTGGTGAGGATATCACTCTATCTCTTTTGCACGTACGCAGCGTTATGGCCGGTGACACTCGATGACGTCACAGTGTGATATGAGTCTATTTGCAACTACCCCTTCTACCAAATTTCGAAGCTTTATAACCAACCTACTTATTATTGCGCCAATTTAAAATAATCTTTTTCACTTAGATTTTGGATGCCATACATTTTTGATAAATGTTTTTTTTTAAAGTAGTCAATAACCCTATTCTTATCGTTTCCATAAAAATAAATTGGTATGCTAATCTTTCATTTAAATATAAATTATGTACCTTCTTAAATGTGAAGATAAGTTTGAATATAAGAATTAGAGTACTTAGGACGGGCCGTAATCTGAAGCTAGGGCATGACTAAGGCACAGCGAAGCAGGGACATGCGCAAAGCTCGCTTAACGCACTCGGCTCTACTGATTCTAAATTACGTCTCCATTGACACACGATATTATTTAGTCAACAAGAGATTTTAAGATCAATTATTGACTACTCAGTGTCGTTAAGCCAAGTTCACATTACCAATTTCTCGCAGCAAGTATTTTGCAAGAACTTCCAGAGGCGTTTCCACTGGCGGCAACATTTTAATTATTTTATATCCATGCGTGCAGAAACTACGTCCTGCAGTCTCAGAACTTACAGAAGTCAGCTGACCTTGATAGTCTACATACTAAAATCGCTACGGAAGTCAGTTTCTGCAAGTTATTTTTTTCTTATTAAACATAAAATTCGCTCTACAGAGCTATGATAACGTTGTATGAATGGTATGTCTAAGATGTATATAGTCTCCACTCTAAACCCCACGCTTAAAACTGTGTGGGAGTTATATTAATACCTCCCACCTGTAGGTATTGACCTATGATGGAATGTCAATTTCATCACACCCAGACCTGAAGTAAATATTTACTGTGCATGATACGATCAAAGCTGTAAAAAGTTACATAGATTTGTACTTACAAAGATTTCGGACAATCATTGCCATCGTTTATATAAAAAAATACTTGACTGACCATATTTCTTCCTATTTGACGTATCATATTAATGATTCTGTAAATAGGACTGCCTCGGTGGCGTAGTTGTATTATGGTACGACTGCAATGCAATATCGGGTTCGATCCCCGGGTCGGGCAAAGTGATATTGAGTTTTTTTATTCAGTATCAGCTCGGAGTCTGGAATTTGTGCCCGATAAGGCTCGCCTCCTATCACATCATGGGACGGAATAATGGCGCAAAGTTGCAACCACAACTAGTTGCACTAGTTGCGCCTCTGCCTACTCCTTCGGGGATAAAAGGCGTGAGTGTATATGTATATATATGTATGTATTAATAATTCCAAGTGGACGATAACCTAGTTGGGAATAGAACGGTCTGCCGAGACAACGTCCGGAGGTTCAAAACCCAAGTCACACACCTCTGACTTTTCGCAGTTATGTGTGAATTGTTTATCAATTATTGTCGTTCGCTTCAATGGTGAAGGAAAACATCGTGAGGAAACCTACATACCTGAGAATTCTCCATAAAAATTTCGAGGGTGTGAGTAGTCTGCCAATCCGCACTAGGCCAACGCGGTAGACTAAGGCCTAAACCCTCTCAGTAGAGGAGGCCCGTGCTCAGCAGTGGGCAGTATATAATACAGGGCTGTTATTATTATCATATTAATAAATATCAATATATTTCCATTAACAATGGAAACGCGTTACAGTTGCCCCAACAATGGACCTCGTTACACCTTATAGCAGATTTACGATCGCCAACACACCACCGGTCGTTGAACAATGCCAGTTGTTATCGTACGTACAAATAGAGAAAATATTTAGTTTGTTTTATTGCTCGCACCCACTGAACGGTCCTTGTAAATTATGTGGTACTTGGAAATATTTGCGAAGGCGGTGCAAGTACGGATTCTGTGTAAATATGTTTTGATTGCGTGACGTGTTATTTCATTGAAGCTAAAATTAACTCTCCTGTTGATGAACATTTTATTTCATGGGGCTAAGTTATAAATACTTGTTTGTACCCATAGATATTCCAGTTTACACACACACTCAGTCACGCCTCTTAACCCCGAAGGTGTAGGCAGAAGCGCTACTAGTGCACCCACTTTTCACAGTGCGTATTTCGTCCCATGATTTGATAGGGGTCGAGCCTTTCACCATATCGGGCACAAATTCCAAACTCTGGGCTGATACTATTTCACTATATTCATAGATTATTGACATCATTATGACTACCTCGGTGGCGCAGGTATATTGCGGGCACGATAGTACTAAAGCTCTGAGGTCTCGGATTCGAATCCCAGAAAAAGTGATATTAGGTTTTTCTACTCGGCATCAGCCCGGAGTCCGGAATTTGTGCTCGTTATGGTGATAGCCTCGTCCCGTATCACATCATGGGATGAAACATACGAGGCGAAAATTGGATGCCCTGGTTTTGTGTCATTAATCGCACAGTTTATAACATCTTCATTAGTATTATCCCCTACTTCCTCGTCATAAAATTTTAGCATCCGATCTCGTTCTATCACTAACATCAAATTACCACCTACATGCTACATCTAATTCGATTTCACGAACATGTATTGATCAGAACTCAATCAAATTCGCCTCGCGCCGGCTTCCAATTTGAATATAAATGAACTTGGCTAACGAGCTTCGAGCCCTTTAATTATCGCGACATTTGATACTACGCTAACGCATTCTGTCGAACTAAAATACTAAATCCTGGATCAGGCTTTATTACGAAAATAGTTGTACCTTACAATGGTCTTTGATTAGTAGATTTTTAGTATAGCAACGACCGATGTGCGCAATAAAACCACCAACTTAGAATATTGGGTTCTAATCTATTCTGATCATGAAGTAGTTCTAGATATCCGAGACGGAACTCTAAGAGGTTCTCTACCTGCCAACTTTCTTTTCGTTGTTCATAACCCTTTTCTACAATAAAAACGTGGTTGCACAAAAAATATCTTTGACGTCGTGGAGAACCAGTAGTAGTTATCAGTTACCTGCGTATGCTTGTTCATATTTATCGGGTATTATTGCACAATGAGACAGTTCATAAGGGATAATACTGATAAAAGTCTATAAAACAGTTTATAATATGTTTTTACTTGAAAACGATATTTTTTCCGCCCGGTAAAAATCGTGTCGGATGTGATAATGCATTCGAAGGAAGGTCTTAGACTAGTAGATACTAGATACTGATCGCGTTCAATCCGGAATACAAACTGAGATGTACTCGAGAGTACTTTGTGTCCATAGTCTATATCGTGTCTTGATATATTGTAATCCTTTCAAAACTATTTTGCTCAAAACTCAACTTTTCACTGGTGGTACGTCTCTCATATGTAAGAGTTCGTCTGGGTGGGTTTACCACCGCAATGTCTATTTCTACCGCCAAGCAACAGTGTCCATGCACTGTTCTATTTCGGTTTGAAGGATATTGTAGCCAGTGTAACTAATTGACATAATGAGACTTAAAATACTATGTCTCAGGATAACGAGCGCAGTGGGATGCCACTCCGTACTTTCTAACTCAAGGTGCTGGATGGTGTTGCTACTGTTTATGGGTGGTCGTATCGATTACCATCAGGCGAACGGCATGCTCGTCTTTTCATTCAAAGCAATAAAAAAATATTTGTGAAACTTATTAGGAACTGGGTCCGAAGCGAAAATGCTTTTCAACAATCTTTGACACTAACGTCATCTATGAGAAAGACTTATTATTGCGCTAAAGTTATCAATAGGATATGTCATTGCTATATAAAGAGTTCTAAGATCATATAGAGGGCACATCAGGAAAATATTCATACAAAAATTTTGAGCGTTTTTGTCAGTAACTCAATCTACAGCGAAATAACAAAACACCTATTATGCATTAGAACAGATTTTGACCTGATAATCATGCGCAAATTGGCATATTTCCTTTCAAAATAATGCTTTCTTCACAAAATTTGCGCATACGTCTGTCACGCGGACGTGTCAGATAAGACAGTGACTTATTGCCAAATATTGGTTATAACTTTTGGAACGAAAAATTTGCGTCTGATGTCCGGTCTATAACTAACTATACTGTTGAATTTCCTTGTTGCCATATTTTTTCTGTTTTCTATCAGTGTTAACGAATGTAGAAAGGCATCTTCGCTACGATCTCTGATTAGTAAAAATATTTAAAAATAACAACACGTAAAAACATCTGTCAGCGACTGTACAGTAAATAAAAACATAATCCCGCAAAAAAATATAAATGCCTAGCCGTCAAAAATCGTTTACAATATGTACAATTAGTTTCATAAAAACGAAAGGTAAATATTACTAATTTTAATATTGACAAACTTACTAGAGCATCTTTGGTAAAGACTGTGCAATATTGCACAGAATAAGACGTGGCGCCGTGGCTTAGTTGGTTAAAGCGCCTGTCTAGTAAACAGGAGATCGTGAGTTCGAATCTCGCCGGGGCCTTTAAAAGCGATGTGTTTTCTTTTTATATTCTGTAATTCCAACACCTAACACAAGTCAAAATCATCCCTATTGACAATCTTCTGATAATCCATTATAATTATATCAAACAGTTATCGTAATCAGTAAGTGTTTTGCTCAACAAATTTAATTATTAGTATTCCTTAAGACTGATTTGATAAGGTTTATCTATTACTAAAATATTTGTTATACAGAATTTACAGCAAGGTAAAATTAAATTTCTTATTTTACAGACGAAAACTAGAACTGCTAATTTATCTGATGCCTGATGGTAAGCGATACGACCGCCCATAAACAGCAGCAACACCATCCATTACCTTAACTTACAAAGTACTGTGTAGCATGCCACTGCGCTCATCATCCTGAGACATAAGATGCTAAGTCCCATTATGTCCAGTAGTTACACTGGCTACAATGTCCTTCAAAACTAAACACAACAGTGCATGCACACTGCTGCTTGGCGGTAGCAATAGACATTGCGGTGGTACCTACGCAGACCAACAGTAAAATCATTAGATTTGCGACATTATTCGCATTATGATAATATTATTGCCGCGTAGAAAAGTACAATCGACCGTATTATGTCTCAATATCAACTTCACTAAGGGCAGTATTAATAGATCAATCTCAAGTTTGAGTCACATCTCAAGTAGACATAATGTATGAATAGTTCAATACATTATGTCTACTTGAGATGTAACTCAAACTTGAGATTGATTTATTAATACCGCCCTAACACATTTTAAAACTGCATTACTACAAACAAATTGTAATACCGTCATTGTTTAAACATTAAACGATTACCGAAAATAGAATCACTATTAGCATAATAGAACTACCGAATGGGTGCAAGTTTATAAACATAAGTACAAATCAATGGATGAAGACCGTTGCGAATCAAAGCCGATGCAAGTAACAATAAACATACGCTCAATTACCGACCGGTTAAGGATAGGGTTGCCGCACGTAGCATATTTTAGATGCATTAGCGAAGGATCAAAACTACCCCAAAAATAAATCCGGCAATATATTCTTACGGACGACGATAGCCTAGTTGGGAATGGAACGGTCTGCCGAGACAATGCCCGGGGGTTCAAAACCCAAGGCACACACCTCTGACTTTTCAAAGTTACGTGTGTATTGTTTATCAATTATCGTTCGCTTTAACGGTGAAGGAAAAAATCGTGAGGAAGCCTGCATACCTAAGAAGTTCTTAATAAGAATTTCGAAGGTGTGTGAAGTCTACGAACCCGCACTAGGCCAGCGTGGTGGACTAAGGCCTAAATAAACCCTCTCAGTAGTAGAGGAGGCCCGTACCCAGCAGTGGGATAGTATATAATACAGGGCTGGTATTATAATGTATTTTTAATATATAAGTATGACAATTTTACTAAAGAGGTAGGTAGGTTAATGTCTACGGCTTACACTTGCATAATATGATTATTATACATACACATGAATCTCTACTGCAAACTCCAAATACTTGGCATTAAAACACTAAATTCAAACTGGCGGCCCTAGTTACAACGTGTACAGTGGTAACTAGATAATTAGCGGCGGTGGGTAATGTGAAAAATATAACCACGTGTCGGGGTCGATGACCTGCTAAGGTAAACATCTCATTCAGCCAAGAGCGATGGGCAGGCAATTAGTTTAATCACCTCGCGCGTCTGCCTGCACTGTCTAGATAACTTAAAGCGCAGGTATTACGATATACGAGATTGACACTTATAACAGGGTAGTTGATTACTTTTTTAAACAAGTACATTTATCAAAAATGTAAGTTATCCAAAATCTAACGGAAAAATAATTTTCAATATTAGCGCAAAAATAAGTAATACAACTGAGTGAAATTTGGTAGAAAGGGCAGTTGTGAAATAACAGTAATATCAGACTATGACGACATCGAGTGTCACCAGCCATTACGCTGCGTGGGTACGAAAGAGATGGCGCGATGTCCCCGCCACGCGCCCACAACAATATTTCAAATATTAATAACTGCTTTATCTTTCAATCAATTTTAGTGCTGATTTCACAGAATAATTTCTTTTTCGTATTATTTTCTGTTGCATATAAAATAATGTACAAAATCAAACATAGCAAACTACCCTATTATATTATCGTGTTATTGTCAGTCCTCTACTGAATTATACTTTTGGTCTTCACGTCTTCAAAAGGGGTTGGATCGTGTATACACGTTACTGGGTTTATATATCCTCATAATTCATCCTTTCAATACGTACTTGCTGACTATATTTTCTTTCACCATACAGAGCCATCATTATTGGATCCTCGTGAATTATCGTCATGGTATAAAAGCCAACTGCAAGGTGACTACACGTTGGTTTTGTACGAGACACTGCTGTAATATAAAAGTGAACCGCCTTGTTCATGTTACAGACAAAAATAGGTACATCCAAAATCGTTCTGTAGCATTGCAAACATTTTAACTCGTTCATATATGAACCTTGTAAATCATATATCTGTAATTGTAAAAATATACTCTACTTATTATGTTATCGTTTTATTCTCGGAAAGCTACATTGCATCACCGTTCCTGCCTACAACAGACAACCATTGATCTTCAGTTGAAAGGACACTATTTGTCTCCTGCGAACCCTACGGCACACATAAGTTATTAAGAAAGCTCTCGGGTCTTTGTCATTCTAAAAGCTTACAATTCTATGGAACGACAAATAAGAAACATAATTCTTAAAATACGTCATTTGTCACTTGAATGCCAAGCTGTTATTTCAATGAGCCCGTAGGTCTTCAGATAGCAGAACAAGGCTTGGCACCACCAATTGATACACAAAATATCATTAACTTTGGACATACATGGTAGAAAATATAAGTTTGTGAGAGTAATGTAAGTTATAAAATGTCATTATTATAGAGACTGCTAAAACGCCTGATTAGACTTGGCACATAACATTCATTAAAACTAACACGATAAAGTATATAATTTGTTTTCCTCTTTTTATAAATGGATACACCATTCTCTTTCTTCTTTGTAAAACGAAACGTTTCTTACCAACCTCTTTCTGAAGCTCTTCAAAGTCCTAAATTAATGTCAAATATTTAACATTCATCGTACTTCAGTCCCTCATAATTTCGTCATTCCTAAAACATCATTCAAGATAAATAAGTAATTTTCATGTAAACTGTTCATAAAGTATATTGTACTTAATAGACGACAATAACTGAAATCTTAATAATGTTGCGACCGTCTTGTAAACCGTTGCGAATGTCCACTGTTTTTTACCTAACATAAATCATTCAATTATAATGAAAACAAGTTGCAGCAATACACCTAGTTGATTGACCTGAAAGTATTTGGCATTATGATAACTAGAACCAGTCTGGGTTCAAAAAGAATATCGGTTTAGCTTATGGAAATGCCGAAATCTCGTACACGTTCAAGTCAGATGCAGATACAAGACTGTCCCGCGCTCAAACCCACGCCTGCAAGTCCTCCAAGGCAAAATCGGCAGTGGCATGCATTCTCTGACACTGAGCGGTTCAGCTCGATGAGACAGATGCAGATAGAATATTAATATGTTTTAAATTAGGGCACAGTTTAATTAGACACTTATTTTAAAACCATCAAGATTGCATTTCGTCGAATGCTGTCAACATAGCTATCCGACTACACAGCTGACTATCCAATACTGTGTACAGGATGACATCTCAAATCTTCTAATTATTCGCTTCGGTGTAAACACAGTCATCTCGATTCGGTATTCACCCCACGTTCGCTGTATCGAGCGACCTACAACCGTTGCCGAGATAAGCCTCAGTCTTCCGCTGCACTTTATCAACGTACCAACGGAATACCATTCTAACTAAATCTCGGCTCACATATAGCATTATGAGTTTGTAAAAGTTATATTACCTTTGAAAATTCTTGTGAAAATTAGCCGACTAAGAAAATCGAAATACTAGAACACGTGATCATCTCAAGATAAACGGAAATGTAATTAAATAGTTGATATAGATTTAAATGACAAAAACAGCGGCCTAGTGGAATCAACATTAGGAAATAGGGGTTACTGAAGGTACAATATAGCCGTAGACCATCATCTAGGTATAGTCTATAATCTATATGCCCTGTGTAAGTGAGCGGGTAATGGGTAGGTACATTATAAACTTCATGTCTCAACATTCGAAAGTGGTCACTTAAATTTACGTCTACCTCGGGTGAACATTATCCTCGTAGGAAGATACGATTGATGATATATAACTATGTCGTAAAGGCAATATACGACCTAAAGCCATTACCATTTTGGCACGAGATATCCACAATAATGTCTATTAAGTTATTTAGGGCAGATAGCTACCTCTGTATGTCACATTTATAACCATACGATATATCAATTTATTAGGTACTATCTTTGAGTATCTAGTTGGTTAAATAATCTAAGGGTACTATAGAAGATAACACCAAAATCATTTTAATTTCTAATAGTAATAGTAACGCCAAAGCTGATCATGAATTTAGCGTAAAAATGTTTTTAATAGTTCTGTCCTTTATTTAAGGGCAAATAAGTTGGTGTTTTCCAGATATGAGTGGTATGACCATAGACTTACAAAATCTACAATTTCAACAGTGTCAGAGCCAAATATCCAAATCTCCTAGAAAACTTGGCATTGCCCTAGCAAAGCTTGTGCAAGCTTGTGGACCTCATCTAAGCTAAATGTCTGCTTCAACTTCCAAAGTTCTTAAATATTGTTCGTTACTACCTTACAGGACAATATTGTTAAATTCTTTGCTCAAAACAACTTCTCAGAAGTTAATCCCTCCATAGATTACAATCAACGCTTAATCTCGTCTCACCGTTCCCCTAAGTTCGTAATTCCAAACTGGGCGCGTTAATTTTCGTCTTTAATTTTCCTTAATTTTCGACCGCAGAAGAAAGCTAATTGTGCCTAGAAACAATATACAACAGACGTTGATTAATTACTTTGTTTGTTTATACAAACCCTTTGGCGGGTTAATCAAAGCAAATGAATAAAAAATTAAAGGAAGATACAACGTTATTCTGTGAAATTAAAGCATTCGACTATTTTAATATGTACAATAGATCATTGATGCAAACGGTGTATGTTTTGACTTCTTTCTAAAATAATCATTATCAAAAACGATAGCTTATCTCACTCTTTGATAAAATTTATTCATAAATTTTTTTCCAAAATTACATATAGCGTGCAAAAGCCATAACCCAATAACACTGAACCAAATTACACCCGTATTCTGGAAAAGGGCAAAAATAAATTATGAAATACGACCAAGTACAGCTCCCTCATACATTTACACGTATTCAGTGCAAATGAAAGCAGATGTAATGAAATCTCCCCGAACACCCATTCGTCCAATAAGTGCGTCGGTGTTATTTGTATGCTTTTGAATACGTACAAAAAGTGAGTCAAAGTGTCGGCTTACGGAAACCTTTGAGGGTTTCGTCGAATCCTGCACAAGGGGTTAGCTATGTTTAATATCGATATATCGGTTAATATTACAGTAAATTGACAGTTTTGATCTCGTCAATTATTCTCTTATCTCGATTAATCATTCGATATTTTTTCATTACAAATTATTTTCGACGTGAATAAAAAATACGAGTGACTAAATTGTAAAATTTTCACATACATAATGGTACCTCAGTTTTGTACTGCAGTTGATGTGGTTGTACGTGGTAGTACAGTTTAAGATATGAACCTTTTAATTAAAAGAAATGTATTTAGTAGAACATTCTCTAGGTACGACAGACTTCCAAGATCAGAATGACCGAACCAAAAACGAATTACAGCATCGTTAACTCGAAACTCTACGGGATAACTTCAGCTAACCTTTCTAGAGCGGAATGATTACTTTCGATCCCGGACAAGCATTTAGCTTAATGAACCGTTGTGAGACGGCCTGCCTTGGCAAGGTTTCATCGAAGAAGAGCTACGGATGACACAGCCAAATGTATTCAAAAAAGAACGTGACGACTGCCACAGGTCTTTTGTATACAGCATTTTACCGAGGTGTATTCGCAAATGAAAATGGTGGCCGCGTTTACGAGCACTTATAATACAGTGTTTGTATTATAAGTGCTTATGTGCGTTTGTGTGAACTGCCTCTAAATATAGTCTCTTATGACGTGCAAAAGAAAAAAATATATGTGTATATTGCAATTGCATTTGTCTGCAAAAAAAGATTTTAACTTAATGTTTCTACCCTTTCAAAGCGAGATCCATTTACTCCAATATACAATATTGCACATAAAATCAATTATATTGAAAGTGTCGCAACACCTCGCACAATGGGCCTAAAATTTAAAGGCTCCAGAAGACTCCGCATTCATTATGCAGAGAGGGTTGCCATACTCGGTGAAAAGAAAATGAAGTGTCTTGTGCGGTCGGGTAAACAGCGCTGGGGGCACACATCGGTTAACACGACGGCTGAAGGGTTGCCAGCTTACGGTGCATCGACGCATTCGTATATCGATTAAGTTTTTAAAAAATATTCATTGATGACGTACGAAAAAGTTTCGATGCTGGAAATGTGGTTGGAAATTTGTATTTAGATCAGAACTGGCATTATGTATTTAGATTACAACAATTGAATTTTATACACTTCATGAAACACAGGTAATTAGGTGAACATATCATGTGCCATTTTAAACGTATTTGAATAGAAATAAGTTGAATGTAGAATTTGAATACCTTGAAAATATAACTAAATCGATTGCATCCCAAAATAACTAGTACCTAGACTGTTTCCTAGTAAATGGGGGCAGAGTTAAAATTACAATGTGTTTGATCGTGTTCAATATAGTATGTAGAACGCAGGTATTATTATTAAAAAGCAAATATTTTCCAAGATTAGCGTTGTTGTCTCATCTCCATACGCAATTAGCACCATTAATTAGCGTATCAAGTTATTCCCCATTAATATTTACTGAACTTAACAAAGTAATAAATATGCTTTAAAACTCAACGTGACTAAAAACAAATAATTCTAACACACCTTCATAACCTTCTATGATGTCTTCCTAGCCGATTTCGGCCACGGCGACTGTTAATATACTGGACATGACTAATTTAGACTAAGACTGGGTATCGAATTGTCGATCTTCTGCCCTTTGATGCGCTCTTGCGTGACTTATATAGCCAATTTTATTTATGAAAGTGCGAGCGCATCTTGGGCACGTCAATACCCCACTGACATAATTATAGTTTATGGCCACAGGTGGACGGACCTTTAGTTGCTCTCTTTTATTATCAATTTCAATGCGACGCTCAAACTCAAAGGCGTCCACCTGTACTTGTATGAGACGTCTCCATTCTGGGCGCTGCCCTGCCTTCGCCTCCCATTCAGAGGGTTCTATATTGCATCTCTTCATATGTCTTTTCAGAACATCCTTATATCTTAAATACTGGCCACCGCTTTTACGCTTGCCGTACTGGAGTTCTGAAAAGAAGATGCGCTTCGCCACTCTTCCCTCAGACATGCGCGACACATGTCCACACCACCGCAGCTGTCGCCTCATCAGATACACCTCAATGCCCCCTATGTTCGCACGTCTTAGGATATTTGTGTTCCTGACGCGGTCAGTCCACCGAATGTTCATAATATCTCGTAGGCATTTAAGGTGAAATCTGTCAAGTGTGCGAATATGTTTGCGATAGAGGACCCATGTCTCTGAGGAGTACAGGAGGTTAGGCAATACTATTAGCCTATAGACATTAATTTTGGTAGAAAGTTTTAAATCGTGTGAGCGGAAAACTTTTGCCCGCAATTTACCATAGGCCGCAGCAGCAGCTCCTATTCTGCAGTTTATTTCGGCATCTAGGTCATATTTGGATGATATAGTGCTACCGAGGTATTTGAATTTTTCTACACGATTCAAAACATTTCCACCAATGCATACACTAGGTTGCGGGATGCCTGAAGCATTAACGACCATGATTTCGGTCTTTTTAACACTTATTTTAAGACCGAACCCAGTGCATACACTATCCAGTCTATCCATAAGTCTTTGAAGGCCCACAGGCGTATCTGTAACAAAGCACAAGTCATCAGCATACATAATCTCCGCTATAGTGGCAACGGAGACTTTGGTGTTAGATTTAAGTCTGGACAAGTTAAAAAGGCCACCATCCATGCGAAAGCGGATGCGAATTCCCTCGGATAGCTGCTGGATGGCTTCATGAAGCACAACAGCAAAGTATAGTGAGAACAGAGTAGGCGCCAGAACGCAGCCCTGCTTTACACCACAGGTGACTGAGAAAAACTCCGACTGTTCGCCATTAGCTGTCACACAGCAAGCCATGTCATCATGCAGTAGCCGCAACAATCTCACAAACTTATCCGGACAACCCAACTTGGTCATAACGATCCATAACGCTTCCCGAGGAACACTATCAAAAGCCTTTTCAAGATCTACAAAACACAGGTACATTGGCCGATTTTGTTCTCTGCTCTTCTCTACAAGTTGACGTACTGAGAAGATAGCCTCACATGTCCCTCTCCCGGGCCGAAATCCCAACTGGGTTTCAGGTAATATGCTCTCTGAGACGAAAGACCTTCTATAATGAACTGTCATAAACACAAATCACGAACTCCCGATCTCCGGTAAAAAAAATGGAATATCCAACGCAAATAGAGATTCTGATTAAAATTTCACATGCAAACGGTTAAGTAAATTGATTAAAAGTGAGAATGATTGATTGCCTGTCTCACTCGCACCTGGTATCGACGATTTTCTGTCGGGAGGCAATCAATCAAAGCACGACAGGTCACTCACCGTGCTGCTGAACGTGAAGGAAGCGCGGGTTAACTGTCGCCATGACATTTTAATGACACTGTAATTAGAATTGAGATGGTATTGATCAGATTCAGGCGACATCGGTTTTGTGTTGCGTGTTTCAGACCTTAAAGTGGGCACATACGATGCGATTTGGTACAGCCGAACCATTAGAATGGTATGCCATCGAACCATATCGCATCGTGTGGGGCACGGTTCGATGGACATTATTATTATTATTGTTGGTACGGCTGGTTCGATGGCTTGTCCATCAAACTTGGTTGGATACAACTGGACATCGCATGGTACGGTTCGATCGTGTGGCGTGAAGACTGTACCGCGTGACGAATTGGTCGCATGATACCAAATCTAATCGTCTGTTAGTAGTATTAGAATTGTCATAGGCACAGAGAGTTGAGTAAGTGCTCCTGTGCAGTTGTCAAGCGGATGAGGTAGAAAAGTGTGAGAGACAAAGCAATCGTGCGGCCCAATAATATAGAGAATGTTAAGGTTATGAATCTACAGAATAGGGATGGATAATAGCCGCATTATCACGCTGTCTCTTTCTACATAGTGGTCAGTTTTATAAGCGTAATGCTTTATGCTTAAAATGCTTTGGTAACCTACAACGGTCACTGACTTACATGTGCTTAGTGACATACCATAGTTTACAGTAGTTTGTAGTATACGGGCTATTAGCTCGGTTATCATCAGGCGAGTGGCTTCCTCGTCTCATTCAATTATAAAAAAAAATCTTGTTTATTCTATGTTTATACAAATGAAAGGGTTACTATGGAAATGCGCTACCGACAAGGGCTTGTATCGCCTGACTATAGGCGTTAAAATGTAAACTAGATTTTATCGTCCATGCGGACTCGATGCGACACTGATAGTAAATTAAGCAGAAATTCCTGTTTTTAAAATAATTTTGTTATTACACGCTATACAGACGCTTGGTAAATACATACTAGACCAGTCTTCCTCTTCTACCTACCCTTATAGCTGAATAGTTTGTTTGGTCGAACGCACTTATCTCAGGAACTACTAAACCGATTTTGAAAATTCTTTCACTAATAGGAAGCTACATTACCCCTGAGTGTTATACTTTTTATCCCGGGAAAAAATATACCATAAAGTCTATTTCACACGGACGAAGTCGCAAGCAAACCCTATTTTATAATCAAATAAGTGAAATCCTGCCTCGCAAAGTTCCAGATACAATTAAGTTTTTATTATCTACATATCCTGGTGTTTATTGTGTTGTATCTTGTGCCATAGTATTGTTATTCTTGCCATATTATATTAGACTCGGTGCAGCTCTATAATAAAATATAAATTATTAATATTATGTACTTGGTGACTGCCTCAGTGGCGTAGTTGTATTACAGCACGACTGCAAAGCTGAGGTCTCGGGTTCGATCCCCGGGTCGGGCAAAGTGATATTGAGTTTTCCTATTCAGTGTCAGCTCGGAGTCTGGAATTTGTGCCCGATATGGCGATAGGCTCGCCCCCTATCACATCATGGGACGGAATAACGGCGAAACGTGGGTGCACTAGTTGCGCCTTTGCCTACCCCTTCGGGGATAATAGGCGTGAGTTTATTATTATTATGTACTTATCCATGATTTCTTGTTTTATTTTAATTTAGGATGGGAATAGTGTAGTGGGTTGCAATTTAATTATAACTAGTTACCCAAATATTTTGTTAAATTTATAATATGAATTTATTTTGTTAAAAAAGTCCTAGAGTTGATGTATGTAACTGCGAATTTTGCAACTATAAAGTATCCTTATTATACCAAGTTTTTTGCTGACGTGCTATAGTTAAGCGAAAGCCAACTTACATCCATATAAGTGAAGCAGGCGAACTATTTTAAGGAGACGATGGTCAGACAGCGTCGTTAATCTGTCAGTCGATAAATTTACAAGAAAAACAAATACAAGAGTTGAACGATGGTTTGTTGGTATCCGAGTATACATTGTCCGCTTTAATTGATATTTAACAGCCACTTAACTAAAATATACGAATAATTTTGGATTAACTTTAGTAAGTGTTTTTGAATACATTTTTGTTTCTTAATTTTATTACTGGCTGTTTGATTGTCAGATCTTAGCTGCAAAACGGTTATATTTGACTCGACTTTAAGGCAGGTAGAAGATTTTAGAGTGACCCATCCTATATTATGTCAACCGAGGTTGTTACTTTTTGGGAAAGGAACCGCAAGCTTGGAAATCATGAAGAGTACCATTTTAATACATACACACTACACATTCATGACTAACGCCCTTAATCCCTGAAGGGGTAGGCAGAGAATTAGCTTGAAATTTTGGACAGGGTCATCTTTTCGATAATAATCAACACGCGACCTTTAGATTTGGCATCAATTACATACGTAATAACCTTTGGCTCAAAATAGTAGACAATCTTGTGAATGTTGTAACGTAGTAACGTTACATTTCAATTTAATTTTAATAATAGTTTTATAAAATAATTCCCAAATAAAAAATTACTAAATTACTAAATTAAAAATATTGATAATTTTAATAAGATTGAAAGTATAATTTATGATCACTCGTAATTGAACGCGTCAATACCGGTCTTTGCATCGCCTATGGTTTATTTCTAACGGTCCCAATCCGAACTCGCCCGACGCAAGAGCCGAGCCGCCGTCGCGGTTCCCCCCCGTGAGAACCACGGTAGTCATCGAAGCAGACGCACGTCGCTCGTCGATCTTGTTCTGCCGTTACGTCGTTGCTACGTCATTCTTCAGTGACCGTTAACTATTGGGACACATCCCAAATATTTTAAAATTACTTTTAGTTATATTGGCCTACGAATAATAGAAACCCCCATTTGGGGTGCAAGATTCGGGTTCGAGACTTCCTTCTCCTGGTCCATACACCCAGTTCCCGAGGTTCCAGACATTAGTTAGCCTCTGAATCCCGGGACTTCAGCTGTCTTCCCTAAGGAGATTCGCCGATGCTGACCAGACACTACGACCTACTGCCAGGAGAGTACTTGCGCACCGCTGGAAAGTGAAAAGTGACGGGCATTTAAGAACCACTCAATTTTTTTTATTATTATTTTTTTTTTTAATTCTGTACAATTATTAAATTTTATTTTTTTATGCTGACTAACCTGGCCGTGTTTTCTTTGTTCACACACGCCCAGACGTCACAATGTAATCAAATCAAAATGAAGCTCGCTAGTAAGGACTACGATGAGCTTCATACAACGTTTCTAGGCAAGTCAGTCGTACTAGCCACTCAAACTATCCTTAACTGGACATGTCAACCTATCGGTAAACAAGAATTCCCATAACGTATTCATGTACCAATTAGTAGAGCCCGATCAGTTCCCTTCGCTCACCCATAATTAAACGACTAATATATTTTTAATGAGGTGTGGCAGTGATAATGGCGCTAAAGCGAGTAACGATTAAGTTAAGCGTTTCACGTCACGCTTGTTAATGTAATAGTTATCGGTTTTCAGGACCCCGGGTCTTGCTCCAAGTGTACAAAGTTTGGAAACTATGTAGGTGGATAATGTTATGTTAGAGGTTTGCAGTAACAAAAGGGGTAGAGTCGACACACAGCATAGCGTTCTTAAAAAGTCTAGCGACTAGTAAACTTGTACTAAATTTAGGATATAGTGCGCAAGAACGAAGTTCCTTCTTCTTAGTCGATTCCTCAACGCTGATCACTATTAACAACTCCCGCCACTAGTGCTCTCCAGGCCGCTCTGTTCTCCGCGTGGCGCATGGCTGCTGGGATGTTCAATGTGGTGCGTTCCCTGATAGTGTCCGTCCATCGTGCAGGTGCTCTTCCTCTGTTCCGTTTCCCGTTCATGCGGCCAACTAGTATGGGCTTTTCTAAGTTATCGGGCTTCCGGCGTGCCACATGACCGAAGAAAGTGAGCACTCTGTGAATGCAAATAGTGGAAAGGCGGGTCTCAATCTTTAGCTCATCCAGTATTGATGCGTTAGTGCGACGTGCAGTCCAAGAGATACCCAACATTTTGCGCCAGCACCACATTTCGGACGCATCAATCCTGTTTAAGGTGCGAGGTTTAAGAGTTCACGTTTCTGAGGCGTTTTTTAAGAACAAAGTTTAAACACTGGCAATATTTCAACTTATACACATGCAACTTACCACAAATCTTGCAAACTACAAAATTGCAGAAGTCAGCGTGCTTTGATTCTTCACGCGGGAATTTTTGCGGAAGTCGACTCCTTCAAGTTTTATTGCTAATCTAAGTCTTGATTAATATTGTCTAAAGGGCTTAATCTATTTCATTGAATAATGTAGATGGTATGAGAGAAATATTGATAATTCTTATTAGCAATAGGCCGACGCATAAGCACGTAAGTGAGTCACTTGATGTTCAATGGACACCACAGCACATGAGCAATGCCTGACAAATTAAATTATAGGCAAATTAGTGATGCGGACAGTGTATTTGTGAGAGTGCTACGAATTTCGGTCGAGTGAGCCTGTTCATGCAAACAAAAGGCTTTCGAGATAGTTTAAATAGTCCAGATATCTTACTTTACAAATTGTAGGATAGCACAGTAAAATAGCCAAATTGAGTTGTACTTACACATAAAACATAAAGTAATGATCGACACATTCAGTTTTAAGACTTTTAAAACTCTTCTCTGATTTTTTTATTCTACTATCCTCGATGAAATGTGAGTTTGTGAGGACGTTTGGATACTCTTAGAAGGAAACACAGAAACCGCTGAACGAATTTGGGTGAAATTCGGTAAACAGATAGATCATAGAGTTCTACAACACTCCTTATCCCCAAAAAATACGCTAAGGGACTTTTATACCGGAAAAGTCCATACACTCGAATGAATCTGTGAGCAACAACTAAAAATAAAACAAAAACAAAGAAAAGTTACTACATTCTGTTTACGCGTTAGTTTTAAGACCGTCTAGTTCTCGTTAATTAAGATTACTTGATTGATAACATCTGTATAATCCAGTATCTATCCAACACAAAAACCATCTGTGGGGCGAGTACCCCGCTCCCACGGGAGAGAGATTTCCCCGATTTCCGATTTAATAGACTCGTGTTGTCAAGATAAAACTACAGACATCATAAAATATTTTTGCTATCGCCTTCCTAGCTGTGTATTTTATATATAATTTTTATTTACCGTCGCACAAAAATAAAATAAATTCATCTCTATTTATGCGAAAAAATAAAAAGACTAATAAAAATGTGCTTGAATAATTATTTTAAAGTATAAACAAGATTTATTTGGTCCCAAATCTAATTATAAACTTTTAGACGTTATTCTTGCGATATGTTTCTTTTTGTGGAAAAATTATTGCAAATTACTTTTCCTTAAGGAAAACCATTTGCCATTAATATAAAAAATAAAAACGAACATTAGGTAGCTCAGTTATATTATAAATTAAACCTGTAAACTTCATAAAATAATAATCAGAGATAATCAATTGAATTCCCTAGGTATAGCAAACACTCCAAAAATTCGCATCGCAACACCATATAATGTTGTTAAATACCAATCGAATGCCTTGGCTGCCACAACGACCCCTGCACATGCCCTATCTTGGTACAAAGCAGCCGATCTGTAATTACTTGCCCCATTGAACGGGCACATAACTAAAGTTTCATTACCACAGTGATACCCTTAGTGGGTTGCCAGATTATATCGCGAAAATATTGGCGCAAATAAATCTCCGGCGAGAATAAACTGTTGTGTAGAACTTTGAAAAAAGAAGACGTTTAAAGCGCATTATACATTTAGAAAGAATGATAAAAGTATTTTTGAAATTAAAAAACATAATATTGCGTCCTCCCCGTAATGACGTACAGAGCCGTGACGTGGACACTGGCTGTGGGGCTAATCCATAGGCTTAAAGTCGCTCAACTTGCTATGGAAAGAGCTATGCTCGAAGTCTCTCTGAAGGACAAAATTCAGAACGAAGTGATCCGTCAGAGAACCATGGTGACCGACATAGCTCTGAGAGTTAGTAGGTTGAAGTGGCAATGGGCTGGCCATATATGTCGCAGAACAGATAACCGCTGCATTAAGCGTGTTCTGGAGTGGAGACCGCGTCGTGGTAAACGTGGCGTGGGAGGCCCTCTGGCCAGATGGCGGGACGACTTGCACAAGGGGGACCTTGGAAGAAGCTTATGTCCAGCAGTGGACTGTAACGGGCTGATGATGATGAATATCTGGTTGGGAACTCCATCTGTATTGGCTTCTACAACACTCTAGATCAATGGTACCTGCATAAATATTATTCGTATTCCAGTAATCTTGTGCGATGTGGTTACATTTAAGGACAGCGTTTAGTTTAATCACTGTACATGATTTTTTATTAAATTTCCTCTCAATTTTCGTCAAACGAAGTGTCGTAAATGCTCCAGACATAAATCCCGATATTCCCAGAGAAGTCCGCAAAATTCCCTTAACCAGGCAACACACTCTATAAACTCGTAGTCACGCGATTATATGTCTCGATGTGCATTGTCAGAAAAATAATGGTCTGATACGTGGAAGAAATATTTCTTCTGTAAGTATTATTGGAAAAGTCATGAATTATTGTCATGATAAATCGCATTTTCATTATGTTTGCAAACATTTTATGCGAGCTTCGTTAATGCAGACATTGCCCTCGAAAGAATGTATGAAGGAAAGTTGGTTTATAAGTACCGATATTTTTTTTTATTTGCAGAAATTATTGTCAGTTTGGAGATACAGGCATGAGCTGATATTTTGTTGTGTTTAACGTTTACCATTGAAATAGAGACTGATTAATTAACATTTATGTTTCAGTACATGCTAAATTTCTGGAATTGCTTTCAACAATAAAACTAGGCGATAAATACTCCTAAAACTTTAAAATCATCATTTCGATTGGAATTAAAAAATTAAATTTTTTTTTAAATCTCACGAATGTCCGGGCCCCTAGGCCCTATACTTCTCAGGGCCCTATCAATATTTTAAAGTCAGCATTTTGATTGGAATTCAAAAAATACAACCAACTTATTCAAACGTCATGTTTATGTTTATTTCTACCGTCAAGCAGCAGTGTGCATGCACTGTTGTGTTTCGGTTTGAAGGGCATTGTAGCCAATGTAACTAAAGGACATAATGAGACTATACATCTTATGTCTCAGGATGACGAGCGCAGTGGAATGCCACACAGTACTTTGTAAATCAAGGTTCTGGATGGTATTTCTACTGTTTATGGGTGGTCGTATCGCTTACCATCAGGCGGACGGCATGCTCGTCTCGTCCTTCAATGCTATAAAAAAAATTTTCACCCTTATCCAAACAGTAAACACTATTTCGCTGGTCGTCTCGTCCAAACTGACTCACTATAACATGTACTTATAGTATAACTTGAAAGTTGAAATTACCTTCATTGCCCTAACATTGCAATTGTAGCTGTGGCCTATTGGTTTATCTGAGAGTCGTGCAACTGTCTCCACGTGATCTGGTTTAGAGAAAGTTGTCTCTCAAGATATTGGATTACGTACAACGTTTCTAATAATAGCACAACCGTCGTCAATGCAATCTTATCTTAGTAGTTACTAACACGAATCGCGTGGACGCATCCGCGAGCAACAACTTATTTCACATATTACAATACATTGATCTGTTTAATGTGTTGACAAAAACTTTATTATGCATAAGCCGGCAATGGAAGAGACACGTCACGTGATTTTCAGTCATTTTCACACATAAAAATCTGGTGTCCTTAAAGGAATAAAGGAAGGGTAGATGGTTGTTTGAGATTCTGAATATCGTTACATCCGAAACGTAGGTACACTTCACTGCCGCACACAGTCAGTGGTAGTACCAAGCAAGCTGTGCCCATCCACGCTGTATTTGTAGCGTGTCTCTACCACTCTATAAATGCCTTATCAAACGCTTTTTGTCAGGAATGAACCTACTCAGTATTGTTGATGTGTGCTGTGTGTATTTATTTAGGAAGTGACAAAAGAGGATACTGTATGTAAATTACCTAATCCGCTCTCTACACCGGCTCCCTCTTTTATGATGTAGAAAAAGTGAAAACAATAGCTGGCATGTTACTCGTTACCAGCCATACATAGAAATTTCTAAAACCTTTACAGATAATATATAAATGATCAAACAAAAAAATACTACGAATAGATACCCTCTCTTTTGCAGCTGGTTAAAAATAGCAATTTATGCACAGACCAAAGCAATTAAACACCTAATGACTAAAATTAATCGGCTAACCTTCATTACTACTAGCCAATGCACAATAATTCCTTCAAGCAATTAAACTTTTTGAGAAAACATATTACTCTCCCGTTGCAATAGAATCGAAACCGCTCCGGCGGCTATAAATAACCATACGTTCGAAAAACAACAAAATAAATAATCCAACAGTCTGTTACTCCAATTTTTATTACAAAACACAACATCCGCTAATAAATAACAGGAATTTCCGTACCACATTCATATCCCTTCGCGATGGCAGTACAAATAAAATGCGTTTAATGGCCCCGCGCGCATTAATTCGACCACTAATTTCGCCGTAATTAATCGAAAGTGAACTGTAGCAACCATGATGCATTTTTAACGAACGTGTGGGCTCTACATTTAGCGGGAAAACATCCCTAGGGCCTACAACCCCGCTTTTACCGACCCTAGATAACCGTAAATTAGGAATATTACAATAAAACATCCATTTAGTATATTAGAGCGGATTGAGTATCGGTGAGTAAAAAAAAATATGAAAATAATTTAGTAAAAAGATTTCGCAGTCGGTAGGATTCGAACCTACGCTCCCAGAGGGAATCTGATTTCTAGTCAGACGCCTTAACCGCTCGGCCACGACTGCTTGGCGATGTATAGACAAATTTAGCGATTAAATTACAAATAAGAATACGTGTACATAATAATATACCATCACGGCCGGCTTTAGCATAATATATGAGTTCTAACGCGCCTTTTTCAGGCAATCTTTTGTTACAATTCAAGTCAGATTTAAATATTATGAATAATTATTTATATAGGTGAATATCGCGGCCATAAAATTATGAATATTTACTTTATAGTTAAAATTTCATTATATCGCACCTTTAGGATGAAAACGACACAATTCAAAATGACAGAAAATTGGATTATCGTCATAAAATTACTTAAAACGAAGTACTAAATACAACAATAGTTCAAACACAGCCATATTCAAGCAGGAAAAGGGCAAAACTGTTATATCGGGCCTTTTTTTATTATATTTTTATGAATAAGGGACTAGTTTTTTCAGTCATTTACAAATGACAACTAATTTTTTTTTTTTAATTGTGTCGTTTTTGTTCTAAAGGTGCGATATGTACCTATTACGTGTTCTCATAATTATTATTAAACATAATACTCATATACACTTAGAACCTACCCATT
Organism: Lapara coniferarum; assembly: GCA_949316025.1. Taxonomy (NCBI): domain Eukaryota; kingdom Metazoa; phylum Arthropoda; class Insecta; order Lepidoptera; family Sphingidae; genus Lapara; species Lapara coniferarum. The sequence continues at coordinate 17,221,030 of OX438919.1, forward strand.
ACTATTAAAAAAGCATATAGTTCTATTAAGATTTAATTTTAAATTAATAGAAAAATAAACTAAAATTGTATGCCTGCTTAGATGTGAATTTATTAAAAACAGGTTACAGGAATATTTTATCCAAATTCAAAATATTTTAAACAATAATTATTATTATATACATTAAGTAACAATTTTCTTTATTTTAATATTTGCACATGTGTGTAGTAGGATATAAATTAACCCAAAACCTATTTAAGTCTTCTACCAAATTTGACAATGACTTATGAACTCTATAATGATAAATATAAACTAAATTATTCTTTTAATTTTATTGTAAATTGTATACTTTAATACTCTATATTACACTGAAAAAATAATAAAATTGTTTATATTATGTGACGTCTTTTCTTATTTATGTTATTATAAATTTCGACAATCTTGCTGGAGGCGCCGTGGCTTAGTTGGTTAAAGCGCCTGTCTAGTAAACAGGAGATCGCGAGTTCGAATCTCGCCGGGGCCTTGTCATAAGTAGTAGAATATTCCTTTTTTGCTTTTTTGATTTTGCGAGAAATTATCATATCAAGTACCAAGCTTACTTTCTACTTCCTACCTGATAATTCTAGGCGATAAAACCTGCGATCGCAATTCGCAACGACAATCACAAAATTCATATCGATCCAATAGATTATGCGTAAAAATACGTCGTTAGTTCGGAAATAAATGTAAAAAAAACACTATTAATAATCTATTAATAAACTGTTACTGCCTCGGTGGCGTTGTTGTATTTCGGTTTAACTACAAAGTTGAAGTCTCGGGTTCGATCCCCGGGCCGGCAGTGATATTGGGTTTTTCTATTTAGTATCAGCGCGGAGTCAGATATTTGTGCTCAATATGACGATATGCTCGCCTCTATCACACCATGGGACGGAATACGCACGACAAAAATCGGTGCACTAGTTGCGCCTCTGCCTACCCCTTCGGGAATAAAAGGCGTGAGTGTGTATGTATATATAATAATGTACTAATAATTATTATGAATCGTGGGTAAAATAATCTCGATGTACGCAATAGGGTAGTTTATTATGTTTTATTTTGTACATTATTTTATATGTAATAGAAAATAATACGAAAAAAACTTCTGTGTACTCAGCACCACAATCAGTTGAAAAATAAAGCAGTCACTAATATTTAAAATGTTGTCGTGAGCAAAAATGGGGGCGTGGCAGAGATATCGCGCTATCTCTTTCGCACGCACGCAGCGTTATGGCGGGTGCCACTCAGTGACGCCAGAGTCTGTTATTACTGTTATTTGACAATTACCCCTTCTCCCAAATTTTAAAATTTATAACTTATTATTGCTCCAATTTTCAAAATTATTTTTCAGTTACATTTTGGACAGCATACATTTTTGATAAATTTATTTAAAAAAAAGTTGTCGACTACCCTATTATAAGGGTCTCTCTCATTCAGAAACAGTTTGATAATGAAATTAATACTAAATACCTATTAACGTGTTAAATCCAAATATCGAGTATGCTTGTAAACAAGCCTACATTTAGGGACTTAAATTTTGCTTGGAAGAATGTGGTATCTACATAATGTTTTACAAAACAGTGTCATTGGATTTACGAAGCATAATAATATACTACATAGTATAAAACAAAGTCGCTTCCCGCTGCATGTATGCTTAAATCTTTAAAACTACGCAACGGATTATGCGATTCTTTTTAATAGAGAGAGTGATTCAATATATAGATGGTTTATACATATGTACTTTTATTCCGGAAAAACTAATTAATGCGGGCGGAGTCGGCGGGCAAAATATTCTATATTTGACACTTAACCCGTCAAACCCCGCTTATATATATAATGTATGGGGAAACCATTGATGTATTAAAAACCCCCACATCAATGGGGAAACCCTATAATATACTCGGACGCCGGCGTCCGTAGCGGGGCTTCACAAGTCAAGACAGTGTAATACGAAGATTTAATGCAGGGATTCTTTACCCGTCTTCTAAGACATATAAACTCAATAAGGAAATGAAACACAAGTATCGAATATTAATCACTCTTATATTCACATTTCGTGTCATACAATATTTACACATGTACAAACATTGATTAAATTAATGTTGCTCCAAATAACTTGTGCCACTTGTTATATTGACATTATCTACTTCAACCAACGAAGCGAATGAACTGCGAATTCAAATGTATCTAGTTATTAAATTACGCAACACTATGCGAATCGAAAGTGAATTTATTGAATTTTGATATTAATTAATCAGGTGTGTTACTAATCAATTTATTTAATTAAAGAAATAAATTAATAATCTAAACCAATTTCTTTATCATCAGAAATGTCATTCATTTCAATAATAGCAATTTTAATAAATTATATTTGTTACTTTCTGATGCTAAATCAAAAATATTGTTTTCTATCAGACTAGCTGAATAAAAACGGAATCCAAATTTAAAAATCAAAACTAATAAATTAATGCTCTTTTAAATATAAAACTGACATTGAACAGGTTTTTGGCACACTACTTATAAATGACTATCATTCGTCAGTAAAGGCTCGTCCACATTGAAACTACACATTAAATTGAAAGTAAATATTAAGCTATCGGTGAGAAACATCACACAAAACTAAATCAAATGTTCGTAAAAGTCCGTACAGTTCAAACTAGTCCGAGCCTTTACGTCGTTCAAAAGTTTCCAAAAGGTAAAGATTACAAAATTGTGATGTGTTCGAAAGTACAGTAAACTTGTTGCTACTCCAGTCTTACTCATAACTATATACTAAACATCTATAACATATAAACTTTTAATAAAATCTGAGGCACGTTCAATATACGTATTATACAGTCACAATATATTTTATACTATCAATATTTACAAATCGTTTAGTCTAATATGGCAGTAATGAGGTTGTCAAGATACAATCGTGGTTATCACGAATTTTGAATGTTAATGTTCGCATTTAGTGTTACACTGACTTCAAATACAATCGATATTAAGGGTACATGTAAATGCAAGTGACATATCTGTTTATACTTTCACATATGAAAGAGAAAGATATACATAAAAATAAATACATAAAAATGCAGATCTTGAATATGTGTACGCGGTATTATTTTTCTGGCAACAATTGTGCAATAAATTAAACTTAGTTGGCAATTGTAGGCTCGTAAATCATTCTCATTGTACCACATTTATTAGGCAGATGTTTTATATTTTCAAAGTAACTATAAAGATTAAATAAAACGTGGAACCACTGTAATGGTCTAATTATCATAGTTGTTTGCAAAATGGAACAAAATGCTGTTTATTGATGTGCAACGTTTTGTTTATTTTTGCAAACAGCTTGTGATTTATTGTCTACTTATGTTATAAATATGACATCTGTGTGGTTTTCCTAGTGAAAATTCCATTTATGGCCTATTAAAAAAAGACATACATGTACAATTATAACCAGAAAAATAAACCAATAATTTACATCCAAAATGCGCGAGAACCACTAAAACAACATAAACCAAAATATTTACAAAATACGAAATAAAAAAATCAGTCTCTTGTAAATCATTCACTCGTGCGGTCACTGTGCACTTCACTTAAGGCCTCTATTGCGTCCGAATTAATCTCACTATATTAAGTTGACTTTATTACCACTTATTGTCGTCTTTGGATTGTCTTTTAACTAAGGAATGGTTTATACGAATCTCGTTAGTTGCGTGTGGAAGTCCCGCAGGAAGATTTGCAGTTGGGTCAACGTGGGCCGGTCGTCGGGCGACATAGCCCAACAATATGCCATCACAGCGAACCTTAGGAAAAGAAAACTCTTATATAGAACCATAAAAATGCGAAGTCATAATAAAGAAATTAATCTATCTATACTAATATTATAAAGCTGAAGAGTTTGTTTGTTTGAACGCGCTAATCTCAGGAACTACAGAACCGATTTTGAAAATTATTTCACTAATAGGAATCTACATAACTCCTGAGTGCTATAGCCTTTTTATCCCGGGAAAATATTTTTATCACGGAAAAACTTTTTCACGCGGGCGGAGCCGCGAGCACTACTAGTCTAATATATACGTAGACTGTATTTAAGAAAAGAATTTGTCAATCAAATTCATTTGCGCTAAAAACAAAACTAATTGAAACAGGAACACAACGTATAAAACAACACAACTCAACAGCTAGGCAAACAGCGTAAAAACAGTCATTTGAAACAAAACAAATACTTACAATTCATCTGGACAGTTAGCTGGTTGTTGTAACCGGTAACCATCCCTCAGATACGCGGCGACCTCGAACGGATCCACCTCAGCGTAGGGCTGGTGCGCCAGGGTGGTCAGCTCCCACAGGAGAACCCCTAACGCCCACACGTCAGCCGCTGGACTGAACTGCCTCTTGGACAACGCCTCCAGGGCCAGCCATTTGATGGGCCTGTTCTCATTATCACCTAAACAGTGGTAGTCGGCGGGGAAGAGATCTCTGGACAATGCGTTGTCGGCTATCATTACTCGAAGATTTTCGTCCACTCTGTAAAGAAAGATTATGTTAATAGGTATTCCAATGACACCCTTAAAAATATCAGAAGCAAATTGTACTTGTATTAGAAAATCTTGATATTGACTGTAAGATTCACAGCTCCAACTCTAATGCGATCTAAAATATGATTACTATTTATCGTTTTAAAAGATCGATGGTAATAATTCTCGCAAGACTTACATGCAATTCCTAGCAGCAATATCTTTATGTAGAACATGTTGTGTGTGCAGGTACGCCAGGCCGTCCAGCGCGTGCATTGCCATCCGCACCACATGCTGCGTGGTCAGAGGCGGTGGTGGGGCCCCTGCGGCGGCTCCCCCCACCGTCGCCCCGCGACACGCCAGAAGGAACTGCTTCAGATTCCTCCAGCCCGCGCCCCACGGGTACAACAAGAATGGCGCCGTCTGATCCTCAATGCTTACACCGAGGACTGATAACACTCGCTCGTGATGCAGTCCGTACAGCATGCAGCCTTCTTGAAGTAGTAAGGAAACCTATGACGGAAGATTACGATTAATATCGCATTACTCATAAAAAATACGTATAATTCTTTCGTTGGTTTGTCTGATACATACCTGCACCTGAGAAGCGTGTTCAGCGACAGTTTTCACGAGAACTTCTTGTTCTCTGCCATCCTCGTCGGCGTATGTACCTCTGTATACTCGACCGAAAGTCCCTTCCATAGCCACAGAGCGCAATCTCACGCGACATCGCTGTATCGTCAACTCTGCAATTCTCTGCTGAAGATCTCTGGCGCGTTCTTCAGCGGCCGCAACAGGCAAGGACGTAGGTCGGCGGTAGCTGGTGTAGCTGGCGGCGGACTTGCATGACGAGTCAGGTAGGAAGGCGTGAGCGTCTTGTTCATCACTTCTCGCTCGCCGAAGCTTCCTCGCTCGCGCTCTACACGCTGCGGCGGCGACCGCAGCAATCAACAAGGCACCGCCAGCACAACCCGCGCCCGCGTAGAAAATATCTGCTGATGTCGACGCATGCGGGACGCTGTCCACACGTACAGCCGGTCGTGGTGCCTCCTTAAGGCATATTTTCCGTCTACGGAAGTGCAGTGTAGTGGACGAAGAACCGGTCGACACATTTAGCGATATGGTAACGTCTGCTTCTGCGGCGGCGGTGCGCGTACATGGCAAGTCCACTCGCCAAGTTTGTGGCTCGGTCGGCACGTACCCCTCGCTCGATATGTTGAACGTCGGCGGGTTCATCACCTCTTTGTTCGACACGACCTCTACGCGTAGTGTGTAAGGCAACTGCAACAAACAGAAACGTTTGGTGAATCACCGAAGTAAACGATTTTTTACATCTAAGTGAACATTATACATTCCTAACGGTACTCTCTCATCACGATGTAACTGTAACAGCACTCGCAATCGACGTACGACACGCGAGCAGACCCTAAACGGCGCAGTTAACGTGGCCGTCGCGGGCGGATCAAATGTCAATTTTGACCGACAATATAAGCACGAGTGCTCCATTGACGGACGCGTTTTATCTTGTAGGTGCTGTCTTCGTGCGGTATCATTTGCATGTGTCACATGCCAGGACAGTTCTAGGTACTTTATGTTATGACTAATTTGTGAATATTATCACACGTTCGCGGCCGTATGTCGTGCAGATGTTTGGACTCGACACGTCGAACATGTTATGAAACTTGTCCTCCTCGTTCACATTATGCTTTATTATGAGACTATTTAAATATTATTGTGATGACACGCTCATTATAATCGGACTAATCACGCGGCGGCGGCGGTTGAAAGATAAAACAAACAATTCGCCGCGGGCTCTTTGTCCGGCTCATCAGACACGCATTACGGAGGCAACAGAGCCCGTAAAAAGCGTAGGTGCGACAGCGAAGCCGCTAATTAAATATAACAACTAGAGTCAGTGAGAACAGACAATAGTGGCGCGATCGCTCATCGGCGCTAGTTAACCGGTTTCCAAATATTTGCCTCAACTAGTAAAGGCGCCGCCATGCAAATAACGCGGTGGCGATGCGAGGGCCAGGGTGGGGGTGGGAGGAGAGTGCTCGCCGATCTGATAGCGGGCGGCACAAAGCCCGCACAGATGCTGATAAGGGCACGAGCGCGTAATCACTACCGAAGCGAAATCTTCGGCCGGACGCTTTTTATATACGCCAAGACGCGGTCACGATCTGCGATTGCAAGTTCTTATGTATACGTATCTAAGACGATTAGTGTCGAATAGTACAAGTCAGTGAAACAATAAAGCAATCAATACGAATATTCAATGTAATGTTGTGATTCTACACGGGCTACTTGATTTCACGGATTGAACACAGTCTAAATAAGTAATGGGGATTCTAAGAATTTACTGCCGTAAACGAAAGAGGATTCCATCTTTATACCCAATCCGCTGTATTGTGTATAAAGATGGATTCCTCTTAAAACATAAAATGCACTTAGCTCGTTATATTTTCAAAAGTATAAATAAAATACTCACATCACAAATAAATGAATGCCATAAAAGCAGATGTTTCATTGACAAGCGGTAAACATGTTTTCTGAATAAATCGCGGCCACTTTTATTGCTTGAACATTGCAAAATGGATACCGGCGTCATCGGTTCTCAATTCTGATATAGTCCAAATGCAAGGAGGCTTGTTTCTTTGTGTCTGCCGTTGCGAATAAATACATGCACATAATATTTGGTTAGCAATGCACGCAGGATGCCATGTAAATAAATGGATGAGCGTATCGTGATCCGTGCACTGAAACATTTGCATGAGAGGCGCTCTAATTTGAATTAGATACAAACGAGGGCTTCGAGATGAACAGAATGTGCCAGTAAGCGCGATAATCAATCAGCCCGCAGCCGGATTAATATGCGCAACTGCGGGATTACTGCTAACTTAATGATGTTTTTATCGGATCCACTTGCGAACTTATATAAATTCAGACTAAAAATTTCCATACGAATGGCTTGTTTGCGAAGCCGAGTGCGAACGGGAACCGTCGGCCTGTCTAGCAACTCAGAAAAATAAACTTTCCTTTGCGAATTAATTGACGCTTGTTTTTGTATAGTGCCGTCCGAGCAGTGGAAATTAGATAACTTTCCGAAGCGGAAAAACAACTCGCCAATTATGGATAAGCCACGTGAACTCCGTTCCGTGTGCCATACATATTCAATGGGTTTGCATTCCGTTCATGATCGGCACTGCCATAATAATGCGATTGTCTCATCACATCGATGCGATAAAGGCGTGTGTTCCGGTTTGATCGAACGTGTTTTCATACGATTTGAATAACTAGCTAGTTGACGTAAAGAAATAACTACATGAAGGCTGGGAGCTGGTCCCGACTCCCGACCACCCACGGGGCAAATAAAGAAACTCATTTAAAAAGACTACGAAGGATAGAGTTACATAGACGAGTCGATACGCAGTCGCCAATTTATGCTCGGAGCGATTATTAATATTACATTACGTTTTTACGCTGTGTTTTGTGTCCTTAACGAGTTTATTTTAAAATTTTGCTTTTAAAACTACCTATATGTATGTATGTATGTATGTATGTATGTATGTACCGGTATGTATGTACTGACTCTACCTTCTTTGTGGGACGTGTTTTATGCATTGCCAAGGAATTTGGACGTCATTATACGTAATGGGTTAATTAAACCTTGCGAGTTAGTGAGCTAACGTTGACCAGCTCCTAAATTTGCATTCCAGTGGCATAACTATGGCATCTTGTCACTTTATTGGCTACCCAATTTAGAATAAAGCATAAAACAAAAGGTATCTAGTTATAGATAATAGACCTGTTCCTTATGAGAGTCATGGTAAAATCCTGGGCATCAACGTTGGGTCCTAAGACCAGCTAAACCACATAACCATCCCACTCATCCCACATGATTCAGTATCAGTAACGCGTTTTACTTTTCAAAAGAAGAATGGAAGAGCTACACTGCAAACGAAATATGCACATGGTATAAAATATGAAACATAAACCACGAAGTACACTACCTACTGACCAAATACCGGGTTATTTTGACATTGAATTAATAAATGAAACTTTTCTTTGCTTCTGCTAACATTATGCTAAAAATCACACGAAAACGAATACTTACTTGCACTAAAAATATCAATTTTACATTTCAAAACTGACACTTTTTATTTTACATCTATGGTTACAATAATTTAATGTAAAGTGTTATAAGGTGATAAACATGTGGTTTCATTTAGAAACGCAATGTCAAAATGACCCTGTACAATGCTCGTTGTATAAAACATCTCTTACCGGTTTCCTAGTGAGACTCTGCCAGGTGAAATGCAGTTCGTTGATGGTGGCCGGCACTGGCACCACGAAGTTGAGGGCGTAGAAATTGATCTGGCCATCGCGCACGTAGAACAGCTCAGCTGTTAAACCTGGCGACAAGAGAAAACAGAATAAGAATATTGTGTATTACTTATATGGTTAATAGATGGCGCTTTTAATAATATTATACCAATGACTTAAGTAAGGTTCCCTATTGAATTGCATAAATGTATTTGTAATAATATTGTTACGCATCTTAGCTTTAAGCCTAAATATCAATGTGCATAATAATCATTACGCATAATTGTTTTAGCATAAAATAAAGAAGCATAAATACAAAAAGCACAACCACCAGAACGACTAACGTCAAATAGCATAAATATCCAAAGTTATAAAAATAAATAAGCATCATTCATGTTTGGTTTTATCTGAGTTGGAAACGCCCTAAAGTCGGTTCTGGCACTCGCCGGCCGCTGCCGCGTCGATTTATTGAATTAAATAAACAACTAGCTAGCAATTTTTTTCTGTTTCTAAGTAACACAGGACTTAAAAATGAATAAACCTTTAACATCATTGAAATAAAGACAGTATTAAAATAAATATTTGGTAAATAAAAACACCATTTATTCAATATAGAAAACAAAAACCGGGCAATAATTTTTTATTTGAATCATTCAACAATAGAGATGAATAGATATTTCGGCTCTGAAACACAATACAGTCGGGTTAAATTGACAGAAATACCTGAATTAAACGTACAAGTACCGACCGAACTATTGAGCAACACACATTCAAATCAATTCAACAAGCATCAATAACACAAAAAGGGCAAAAACTGGACCAAAAGTTGTATGCGCACGCGCACAATGTGGCGGCGAGATCAAAGAGCGCCACACAAAGATGCCGCAATACGACGCCACGCCACCTGTCCACGAATCATGGGAAACTTGTTTAGAGAAAAAAACTGGGGCCAAAAGTGTACTTACTTTTTCGGTTCGCGATAAAGAAACCTTATTAGCTGTCGTTTTTTGTTACTCAGGCCTATTAACTAAAGTTACTTATACGTAATGGTGCTTTTTTCTATTACGGCTAATGTTGGTTCAAAAGTTCTAGCTCTCATAGAGGCTCTATGATTTTTTTTATGATATAGGGGGAAAACGAACATACGGTTCACCTGATAGAAGTGATCACCGCCGCCCATGAACATCTGCAATACCAGGGGACATAGAGATTCGTTGCCGGCCTTTTAGGTGGGAATACGCCTTTTCATTCATTCATAGCGCAGCAATTAACACTTAAGCTCATCACGTACATCATTTAGGAAACATATTTATGTATATTACACACACACAATCACGCCTTTTATCCCCGACGGGGAATATAGAGGCGCAACTAGTGCACCCACTTTTCGCAGTTATTCCATCCCATGATGTGATAGGAGGCGAGCTTATCGCCATATCGGACACAAATTCCAGACTTCAAGCAAATCGAGATTTATTTATATTATGTAGTAAATACTCATTTTCATTTTAAAACAGTCTCAGAAATTTAATGAAACCGATCGAACACAGCCGCCAGCAAGCGCCACTTTATAATAAATAGTGAAATTATCTTTTATTATCTGAATATTAATGAACTGCGTAGGATATTGACCCTTAATAACATACATTATGCAAATATAACTAGTCTGTCGTGTTTATTTATAGAGGAAATGTGTTTTGAATACAAGAAAATAATGCAATAGCGTCAAACAAGACTCCTGTGGCGTCACGAATATCATTTGAACATAGATTACCTCTAAATCTATGGATTAAACTTCGTAAACAAATATCAAACCTTAGTAAAACACGTCTCGTTTAGATTGGTTCGGTTTATTGATCTATAAAAATAAATTGGCTGTATAATATCATTATTTAGTTTCTAATTAATAGGGTAGCATTGGAATCATTTAATTAGCCGATTATTAATATATTAGCATTTATCTTTTTTATGTTGTGTGATAGCTACTATGTTAATATAAAGTATTGTTGACTCATTAATTATTTGTTGATAAATATAATATAGGAAATCACTACTTGACTTATTGACTCTACACACACTAACAATGACTTATTGAAACAAGAAAATATGTTTTAAAGTAAGGTGCATAAAGTTCTTCTGAATGTACCAACAAATAACAAGTTACGATTAATAAAAACAAAATTCTTCGTACGTGTATCCGAATACTTAACACCTTAGCTTAACAATAAAAAGAGATCGTCAAAGATAAAAAAAAAATTGCACATCTGCGTTTTCTCAGGAATTTACCTTGAGACAACGATATTCCACGCGCATGCGTAACACAGGACATTTTTTATATCATGAACACGTTTATATTATGACCGGTTTTTCATAAAAATGGAAGCGGACTCCTCGTTAACTGCCCCGGTAACAACGATGTTATTAACACTATTGTCGTAAAATATCGACAGACTATCCAAACATGATTCCAATTTTAAATTTAGCGCTTTAGATAATGCATGTGTCGCTGTTCAAGTTTCTTTGTTAAATATTTTTCAAACCGATAGTAGCGTTTTATTATTATTTTATTTTACCGTTTGTATGGACGGTCTTTTTAAAACAAATTAAAGTCGTTATAACGTTTATAGGGATACATAATTAATATTGCTTTAGCAGATTAATAGGAAATGAAATTTTCCATGATATTGTTTCAATTGAATCTGTGGCATGCGCTAAAATTCCTAATTAAAACTTCTACGAGATTTGAAAGCAGTAATAAAATCATAAAAGTTTATCGGAGAAAACTCAAAAATCACAACTCATAGAAAGCAAACCTTTTAAAGACGATAATCTTAGTAATGATCATCAGATTAAAAACGTTTTAGCGTTCATCAAAACACCTCTCGCTTACGGGCCATGGAAACGATAATTATTACGACAAAGAACACCACTGTAAAACAAAATGTATTTACTCTGGCTCTTGGCAACTCAGAATGAGTCAGAAATCTCGGGATGTTTAAACACATTACAAATTTAAATGGTTTTGTGTAAATTTTTAACGATAGAAATAACAGTGCGCTTATAAAGGGTTTTTATTTATTTAAGGAACATTAGCACGTTGGATGACTGCAAACAGATTCCCAGACTCATACCATTCGAATCTAGCATGAAATTATCCAACGACTTATCTCAAGATATTTCTGAAGGAATTTTGCATTGATATTTAATTCTGTCAACACTAAAACAACTTAGTTCATGACTTCTCAAAATAGAAATCAATTATAAAATTTCATTTCACACACGCGTCGCTATACGCCATCTAATTCACATGCAAATGACCGGTATGTGATTAAATTAATAATTTTAACCGGTTTTAATGGGTATTTGTTTATTCGGCGCTGAGATAAGGGCGATTAAACGCTAACGAGCCACAATACAGCACGCTATCATTTGCATAGGCCGCCTGCAGAGTCGCGATTTGTCGTTGAGATTGCGCGTGCGGATATTTACTATTGTATATACATAAGAGTATGGTTCTCGTTATGTACAAGCTACTATAGATGTAAGAAGGTTTTATGCATAGAAATATAAAAATGTTGCAAATTTTATCGATGTATATTATATACTTGTTTACGATTTAAAGTGGTTGATCGAAATAGAACTAGACAGAATCCTGCTGTGCAATATTAAAAGAAGGGATTATGTACCACATAGTAAGTCGCATTAGTTGTTACATAGTTGATGGCAGGTTTTTAAGTATCAAATTAAGCAATAGAAAGAAAGAAAAGAAAGAAAACAAATTTATTTAAAACAATAAACTCTGGTTTTCCTCCAAAACTAATAGGGTAATGTCCTATGCTTGATTTTGTACATTATTTTATAAGTAACAGAAAATAATACGAATAACAAATTATCTTGTGAAATCCGCATCAAATTTGATTGAAAAATCAACTACAATATTCATAGTAGAAATATTTTTGTGAGCAAAGTGCGGAGGTGATGGGGATATCGCGCTATCTCTTTCGCATCCACGCAGCGTTACGGCCTGTGACGCTCGATGACGTCACAGTCTGATATCACTGTTATTTGACAAATACCCCTTCCACCAAATTTCAAAGCTTTATAACTTCCTCATTATTGCGTTAATTTTGAAAATTCTTTTTCCATTAGATTTTAGATGACATACATTTTTGACAAATATATAAAAAAGTCAATAACCTTTATCCGATACCCCTTATTTACCGCTTATATCCGCAATAAATTAAGACAGAAGTCGTACAATTGAGCCCAATTTTATTAACACAGGTAACGGATACTGGTTTTGCTACCGTGCACTGTGCGGCGTCTTTGAACCGGCGGCGATAAAAAAGAGCCCACTTGATACGACAAATAACTAGAGATAACAGGCACCCGACGTCTTTGGGATTTTTTCTGCTCAAACCTAATTCCTTGAGAAAGTAACGGTGTGTCGCGTCGTGCGTTATCACTCTTTAAACTTGCCGCTCGGTGATTTATATACGAATTTCTATTTTGGCCTTCAAACAGAGTGGAGCAGACCTAGAGTAAATAATTTAAGGCGTATTGGATAAGAAAAAAAATAGTTACTAGTACAGTCTAAAACGATTAATTAAAACATTATAAAAATAGTGTCTCGGTGGCGTAGTTGTATTACGGTACGACTGCAATGCTGAGGTGTTGGGTTCGATTCCCGGGTCGGGCAAAGTGATATTGGGATTTTACACTCAGTATCAGCCCAGATTCTGAAATTTGTGCCTGATATAGCAATAGGCTCGCCCCCATCACATCATAGGACGGAATACGCACGGCGAAATGTGGGTGCACCAGTTGCACCTCTGCCTACTCCTTCGGGGATTACGGGTGGGTGTGTGTGTGTGTTTGTGTGTGTATGCGTGCGTGCCTGTGTGTGTATCAAAATAGTAAATCATTAAATTTTTAACCACAATTGACATTCAGATCACGGCGATTTAAAATTTCAATAACCAAGAATTGTAAAAAGATAATCTCGTAGATCGTGCGATTCTCGCTTTTGACGCATTCAACACTCGCACCTCCGCATAAAGACTTCATTATATTCATACAATAACGGCATTTGTTGTGAATAAAATAGAAAGGAGCACAATGGAAGCTGAAAAATTCGTATAGAAAGTTCCCCTTTTGAGGCTCTATGGATTTTAGGGTACAAAACAGAGGCATAATGGGAACGCGACGTGCAAGAAAATAAAACAAAGTGAAGGTGTCGTTGGAAATAGAGATGACGGGTAGGGATGACCCGAGCGTCTTATAAAACTAAAAAAAATATATGCTGGAACAAAGTTTTAAAAATATAATAACGAAGTATTTTTCCAAAAAAAGAAATAATTTATAACGTAATTTGCGTAGTTCCATCTATAAATAATATATAAAATGTTACAATAAATACTACACTACTACTACTACGAGCATACGTAGTAGAATCCGTGATGCGGTTCCATGAACGGACATTTTAATAGGGTATCAAAATAACGCATGAAACAAAGAAAGAAACATTGTAAACAACATAAAATTGGTATCAAAACGTTAACTTAGTAGCCAATATAGTAATATTCAAAGTTTTGATAGCGGAACATTCATAGAATCCGTTGAACATAGACATAAATGATGACAGTCATAAATAACCCCGTAATAAATACTGTTCATCGGTTGGCTACGGCCCTTCTCAGGCCTACATATTGATGTATAAAAAATACTGCTAGCATATATGCATACGATTACAAATTCTCATAAATAGATATTAGTCGTACAACGCACAACCCTAGCGCAAACGCATTTATGCACTTGAGTACGTTAAAGGTTCGCCCACAGCGGCAGGGGTTAAACGTCCTTTATTATTTCCCTGAGCCCGAGAACAGACATTACAGATGCACTGCCGGAAAACCGCTAAATAAATAAATGTTTAACACCACATCCTATAACAGACGCTGATCTAATCATAAAACTGGTGAGAATAGCCATTCGACGGCAGTAAAGGTTCTTTGGGTATTCATAAAGTGTCAAACACTGGGTGTTGCAACGTGTGACAGTTTTATAGTTTCTACCGGAAACAACGTCGTAACTTGCAATGTAATCGATACGGCTCCACACTCGCCAGAAAATAAACTTCGTTAGCCTGTCGATTTATTTTATTTACGATTTATTACGCACCTTGTTATAACAAACTGACGGAATCACGGAATGATGGGGCATCAGATTAGGTTACCACACTATTCTGATAGTGAATCGTACTCGAAGCGTACTATTGTGTCTTTACAATTAAAGCACATTCATAACCAAACGCTTCCACCAATGGCCGTTGTGAATATTTTAATCTACACAATAAGGTATGTTACAGCGTGGTATAGGAGACTATCTGATCCGACACCGAATAATGTTTTTCAGAACGCCCGCCCAATAACTATGAGATGTTGCAAGAACAAGTTGCGACGTCCGAGGCCAGAATTAGCTCGACATAAATCTGCAACCCAACTCGACGAGTATTTGTCGCTTTTAAACTATAAAATAGGTGATCGAAATGCGCTAAAGATAGTTATATTGGTCGTAAAACGGTAGTCGACGCGTTAAAAACCTTATCGATTTATGTACATCGTTTACTTTAATTTGGTAGTCGGGTGGTGTGAGCCATTGTGATGGGTATACGAAATTATAGGAAGTTTTTTGTAGATATGCATATACGTATATACGTGATAGAATTACATTGCTATAATATTATACATGGTAAAAAGGATGATAGGCCCCCTTCACGAACTTAGCCAAGCATTTAAAATTCTGTCTATTTTGTATATTGCAAATATAATAAATTAAACCTAAAAATAACCCCAAAAGAACTTTTAATCAAGCGCACGCACAAAAAAGCTAATCTCAGTTCGTTAAATACGATACTTATTAAATCTAATCCCATTACAGGTAGGTGAACCAAATTTTTTCATTGACATACCGGCTGTGGTAAATTAAATAACAGAATTTGTCAAAAAAATACCCGAGCGCGGTGTAATCAGGTGTAAACTGAGGTTTTCGTAGTCACCGTTCCGGAAGTGAGGTGGGTAACATGATCCTTCATTGTTCGTCCGTTCGTCCTTTATCCTTAACAAGATTTTCCCTTACACGCGATCAAAGCTGATCCCACAAAGGGCCTGTGAAATTGAAATCTGTAAAAAGTACAAGGTGCGAAGGGCTTTTGTAATGACGAATAAGGCCTAAGCCTTTCAACCAGCTGATACTAATATTAGGTTGAAAAAATGTTAATTAAGGCGCGTGGATGGAAGAGCCCGAAGGAGTCGACCGCACCAGATCTTCTGATGTCAGATCTGACATTCTTGGTAAAGGCCAGGTTTTTCTTCTTCTTCTTCAGCCTTTAGAAGTCTACTACTGAACATAGGCCTCCTCCAAAGATTTGCAGACCAACCTGTTAGTAGCGGCCTGCATCCAGAGGGTTCCTGCAACCTTTACAGGCGGGCTTTAAAGGCCAGGGTCAAATACCGTAAACTGGTGAGAATGCATGAAAAGATTGATAAAAGTGGAAGAAGCTAAAAAATTGGGCAGAATCAAGCAAAATGACAAACTATAGTCTCTCCCTCTCCGTATGGGATAGAGGCTTGATACCTACTATGAAAAACTGGTGTGGCGAGAAATCCTAAGAATATAAGCTCCTTGCAATTTATGACTGACTGGATTCTAAGCACGGAGTTGCGATGTTAGTAAACGTTATCACCCCTCAACGGACATCGTAACTAGTCAAGTATTTTAAGTATCATTTAGAAACACTAAAGCCACGTCCAAGTTACAGATGTACCCTATAAAAAGCATCTTACACAATCTGTTGCGCGTTTAACCGAAAACGTTAAACGCTTCGGTTTTCGGTTAGCTGACTCCGAAACGATTTACGAGACAAGTTCATGTTTGAGGAAAATCTACGCGTAATTTAAGACCCAACTAGGAAAGAATAATACTCGTTGACATAAAACGTTACGTTTGAGTTACGTAAAATAAGGTGACATAATAAAAACACAAAAGTTTATCTTCCTTGTTCGACGGGGAAGTTTCCCTAATAAAATCATGTGGAAGCCGTAGATATATTCCGAGGGTGTAAAGGGGAGGAAACAACATCTTGGGCTGGATAATGTATGTAATAATCACCGCCATCCTTCACCGCGCCGCTGTTACACATACCATTTACCCGACTTCCCCTATTCAATTACAAGCAAATCGTGCAATTAAAACAAATTTATTAAATTCATCAGTCGCTTTATTTACTAATTATTATGGTTCACATTTAAAATGAGCTACCGGCAGGTCCGACATATTGTTGCGGTTGGCACAAAATATATTAAACGCTTTTTAATGCCTTTAAGAATGCAGTAACACAGCATCGAGTAGTAATTATCCAAACAAAAAGTGTGCCTTTAATGAATTCATATAAACGCGGATGATCAATTAACTGGAACTTAATCGGCAGTAAAGTGTGATATGGCCGTATCATCTATATCAGTTAAATTAGCCAATGTTTTTTGCATGAACGAGTTTGTTCGACGGAGTATATTTTAAAGCGTACATTGCGGCATTTACATTGAATTTCATCTGGAGCTGTAGCAGAAAGCGGCATTATTCGAGTGATTTAATTAAGTCTGCGGAGGTCTAAAATATCTGTGCATCGGCGCGTTGATTGATGCGTCTTTTTGCCCGCGTGCCCGACTTCGGCATTGAGCGCGGGGCGTCGGGGCTAATCCCGTAGAATTAGTTTGACAGCCAGAATCTTTTCCCGATTTTTTGCGTCCGCATAACCACATGTTCACCGGGATTCTCTTCTCTTAATTACGCGCAGCGAGACGGAAACATTATCAAAGAAATCTCGAGTGATTTACGGGACTCTCCGGTTACAGAACGTGACTATTTAAAATATTATGACGGTCTATAAAGGCCCTAGTTTATTATAAACACGATTAATGCGTGCTTAACTTAGCATTCAAACTGTTAGTATAGTTTCAAATTACATGTGACCTCGTTTATTTCTTACTATCCAAAAAGATCTCATGAAAGTCATTACACCCATTTATATAAACAGCAAACGCAATAGCATGAACATTATCACGGCATTTGTACGTTAACGATACGATAAATAAGGTTATAAAACAAACAGTAGCGTGCTGAGAGGTTGAGGACGGATTTATTCAGGGATGGTGAGTGTACCACGTGTTGAATCGCGAATGCGTAAACAATTATCTTTACAATAACATCGCATCGCATTACCGTTGTTTGTGTTGTCAAAATAGTTCCATCGTGAATGAAGTAAAATAAGATTTTTTTTAGATTACCGGTTATTCGTATCAGGTGATTTCTAATGGATTTTTATGTACTGACAGCTACAGTACCTAGCTGTAACTTCCAAGTCATCAAAAATAAGTAAATTATATAGCTTTGAAATTTGTTGGAAGAATTAGCTGTCATAACAGTAATATCAGATGGTGACGTCACCGAGCGACAACGGCCATAACGCTGCGTGCGTGCGAAAGAGATATCGCGATATCCCCACCACGCCCTCACTTTTGCTCACAAACACATTTCAAATATGAATTCCTGCTTCGTTTTTCAATCAATTTTGATGGGGATTTCACCGAAAAATTTAATTTTTGTATTATTATTCCGTTACATATAAAATGATGTACAAAATCAAATATAGGAAACTATCCTATTACAGCATAGACGATTATACTACAAAATACCACTTAAGTTATACTAAAGGGAGTTTAGTTCGTATATTACGCGGAATGCGCGAATAGCGAGATGAACTTGTGCATAAGTTAGTGCCTTCCACTGTTGTTAAGGATTAAGTATTTGGGAAGACGCCGCGACACTTCGAGTATTTGGGAACTTTACGTAGACATGGTATGTAGATGTAGTAAAAATTGTAGTAGTAGACTAGTTTCTAGAAACTCCTTTAATATTATCCAAATACATAGTGAATACAAGCATTAGATTTTGCTAATGCTGTTTTCTATTTTAAATAGTCTACACATTATATTTGCTTCATATTTTTGGGTTATAATAAATGCACGCACGTTTCGCCGTGTGTTTTCCATTCCATGATTTGATAGGGGTGAGCCCATAACCATATCGGGCACAAATTCCAGACTCCGGGCTGATACTGGGTAGAAAACCCCAGTACCACTTTTTCCAACCCCATAATCGAATAGCGGTACAGTCTTGCCATATTACAACAATTTATTCTTCCTTACCCATAAATTGTCTTTTAACTTATGCAACCGATTTTGATGCTGATTTCATAGAACAATTTCTTTTTCGTCTTATTTTCTGTTAAATATTAAATTATGTATGTACAAAACAAACTTAGGAAACTACATTATTACGCTATCAACACACAATACTAATCATCGATGTGTTGCCAACTCTTAAGGCAATACAATCCGTACTACCTTAACACGTGTTAGGACACAGTGTCCAACGCGGTGTTACAAGCCTTTGAACCCGAATGAGACGTAAAATAAACTCCATAATCTTATCGGCGCTGTCGAGGAAGATTACGGTAATCGTCACACGCTGAATTATGACTCGTTTCAACTGAGCCTGTTCTGTGACAATTTAGATTCCACAAGGAGTTTTATGATCTAATAGTGGTAGGACTCTCATATGTAAGAGTCAGTCTGGGTGGGTACCACCGCAATGTCTGTTTCTATCGCCAAGCAGCAGTGTGCATGCACTGTTGTGTTTCGGTTTGAAGGAAATTGTAGCCACTAGCCAGTGTAACTACAGGACATAATGAGACTTAATTTCTTATGTTTGAGGATGACGAGCGCAGTGGAATGCCACACAGTACTTGGTAACTCAAGGTGCTGGATGGTGTTTCTACTGTTTATGGGTGGTCGTATCGCTTACCATCAGGCGAACGGCATGCTCGTCTCGTCATTCAATGCAATAAAAAAATTAACATCGATACTTGTTATGTAATTAGTTATCTGGTATAAGGAATCGAGAAACAGCCGTGGGGTGATGAATTACACAAGACACACGCATATACATTACAAGTCATCCAAAAATTCATTCGATAATGAGCACTTTTCAAAAACAAACAGTAATTCTTTAAATTATTTTTCAAACTCCAGTTGCAATTAATACTGATTGCTCAAACTAATTAATATTTAGAATTACTATCGAATAATTCCATTTAAAAATAATACCATGAGAAAGTTTCTGTTTATCTTTACTGTTCTGTTACTCCCAAGTAGCGACGACCAACTAATCCAGTGACAAAACATTTAAGTCACCGATAAGGCTTCTGACATGGCTTAACAAGCGGAAAGAGCGACTTAATGCGCTCTCCCAGACATGGTATACTTAAAAACACCACAATCTCACCTCAATCAAAGAATGCGGTATCTGACCCAACATATTCCAGACGCGTGCATCAAACACGTAGAGGTTGCAAACGAGTAAATCATCCAAACGAAAACGTAACGTCAACCATTACGTTACCCATTTCACTCAACAACTCGAGTGACACGCCAGCACGTAAACTAGAAAAAACTAACAGACTCGTGACGGTTTTGTTAATGCGGATTACAACTAACCCTGGACGCGGCAGTATTAAAATTCCAATTACTGAACCCGGCCACGTGCGTACACAGCGGGCGTTTCTCGACGTTATCTATCAGATTACCACAATTCCACATAGGTTATCGCACAGTAGCCCTTGCTGTTAAATCGATGCTTTATCAAACTTGTCAATGCGATATGAGATTTATTTTCGACATCGTTATCTGTACGATAAGTTTGTTCAAATACTAAATCGTCATCGGCTCGTTTGTCTAATGCAGCTGTAAATTCGGGACTCCATTCCCAGGTGGGAGTTTGTGTGCATCGATTATTGAAAATGATATTTGTGACTGAGATGGCGATATAGACCTTTATCCATGCCGTACTCGAACTTTAGTTTACGCCTTTTATTCCCTTAGACAGAGGTGCATCTAGTGCATCCAATATTCTTCGAGTTATTTTCCATCCTAGGATATTATCCTGGCGACGATAGCCTAGTTGGAAGTGGAACGGACTGTCGAGACGAATGTCCACAGGTTCAAAACCCAAGGGCACACACCTCTGACTTTTCTAAAAAGTTATATGTGTATTCTTTGTAAATTATCACTCGCTTTAACGGTGAAGAAAAACACCGTGAGGAAACCGGCATACCTGAGAAGTTCTCTGAATTTCGAAGGTATGTGAAGTCTGCCAACCTCGTACTAGGCAAGCGTGGTGGACTAAGTTGTAGAGGAGGGCCGTGCTCAGCAGTGGGCAGTATATAATACAGGGCTGGTATACTATGGCTAGGATATTATAGAGGTGGTCCTACTCAATATCAATATCAAAACGAATTCTTTTTAGGAACGAAAAACGTAACCACAGCACGGAGATAAAATACTGTTGGCGTTATGTGACTAGAGGACATGGCTCGTAATATTTCTCCAACATTCCACGCGAAAAATGTGTGCAAACGTTATCGGGTTTCCTTAGATGTGGAAACCAACAAACTTGGCGTCCTTATACAAACCCAGACAATTCTATGACAGAACACATGAACAAGCTTGTTAAATAGCGTTCACCAAATATTATCAGTTTGCCACAATGTATGGATTTGTAGTAATGTGGGACAGAAGCACGACCGGCGATATTTGCATTGGAACTTAGTGACTATATTACATTGGGAAACATGAGTTATACATCAACAGGCGCACGTTGGCAGAAATGGGCTGCCATGGCGCTTTCAATTTAGTACTTATCGAATGAACGTTTACGAAATTGTACTATGCTAAAAGTTAAATTCTATTTTCAAATTTGACAGTTCATTCCATATATACATATACACTCACGCCTGTTATCCCCAAAGGGGTAGGCAGAGGCGCAACTAGGGCACCCACTTTTCGCCGACATTCCTTCCCATGATGTGATAGGGGGCGAGCCTATCGCCATATCGGGCACAAATTCCAGACTCCGGACTGATACTGAATAGAAAAACTCAATATCACTTTGCCCGACCCGGGGATCGAACCCGAGACCTCAGCTTTGCAGTCCTACTGTAATACAACTACGCCACCGAGGCAGTCAGTTCATTTTATGTATTTTGGTTACGCCCAAATCATTCCGCCTGCCAGTCTTTTTGCGCGTAAAAAGTTCTTATTACAAGCGCAATAAAATGACATAAAAACAATACCTAAAGTTATAAAATTCCTTATTCCAGGAAGGTTTTAAGTGAGCAGTTTGTGAAGTGTCGTCAAGGGCTCTCAAAACGAGCGTCGCACGCCGCGTGCTTAACCTGCCCTGTTTACACCCAGCAAACACCTACATATCATATGCAATACCACTCACAACCCACCACCCATTGCTTCAGATTAAATCATCATTTCCTTGACGCTAAACAGGTTTGAAATGAAAAAATTAAATACAAACCCATATCCCAGAATTTGCCTGAAGTTTAACTACGATTACTGACAAACTACAATTTCAGAGACTTTCATAGTAGAAGAACAATCATTCCCGTAAATAAAAAACAATATAACATTTTCGAAAAATCGCCTCCAATTAACTTTCGATACTTAAAAGCTTTAAAATAATCAGAATAATTGATTCCCATCAATTCAGACCGAGACAGACCAATTGAAAATCCGCGCCTACACGGCCCAAAATAAATTAAAGACAATTGAAATTCATTCGCAAGCTGGATTTATCGCGATCGGTGAGTATAATTTACGCACCCGCCTTCACTCATAATGGAAATCATAAAATTTTAAACACTGCCCGTAAAGTAAACAATGGGAAAAAAGAGCAAAATTATAAACACTGTGAGCCCTCCGGTGCCCCGCGGCGCCGCGAGTTATTTAATCTTATAAAATAAAATTTCCGACGTTGAAAGTTATGCAGCTGTGTTGTTTAGCACCTACGACATCTATACCAGCGCGTAAATTAAAGAAAGAAAGAAGAAGAAAGAAAGAAAGAATAATTTATTGCCGCGGTAGGTACACTTGATACATTAAAAAAAAAAGCAAACAAAGTACACTACAAAATGTTACTTATTATTTTATTTGAGCGTGCTTATGACGCAAATTTCGCACAAGCTGTATTCATTAATTTCTCACCATGGAATATTGATCCACATCAATGCTAATTATTATTTCTAGGTTATGGCGATAATTTTACGTGCTAAGATGATATAAAATTTATTGTTCTGACAGATGTGACTGGCGATTAAATATCATAAGTATTTTGTGTCCTTTCATATTCTGTATTTTTTTTGTACAGAAAGCTTAGACACTGTAAATTTTATACGTTATATTTATAGTAGGTTACAATATCAGCATAAGTACTTATCTTTTGCTTTATAGTATCCTAATATATAGTACTACTAGCGGTTCCGCCCGCGTTAAAAAGATTTCCGGGATAAAATTCCCGCTTTATATTTTCCCCTGATAAAATGTAGCCTATCTGTTAATCCAGGACATGATCTCCCGTGTGCCAAATTGTATCGAAATCCGTTCAGTAGTTTTGGCGTGAAAGAGTAACAAACATTCATACATCCATGCTTACAAACTTTCGCGTTTATAATATTACTACTAGGATCATAGAATACTAGGATATAATTTGCTCCAATGACATATGCCCATCTGGCATCAAAATCCTAAGGTCATCGACTTGTACGCACAGGCGTGAAACCACTCACTATTAATCTGCAGTCGTTTAATGAATAAATCACATCCTTACTTATAATGTGTGATTAGTATTTCCTATTTGGCACGTAATGGCTAGTCAGGTCTATAATTAATTGTTAGCTCATTATAGCGAGGAGCTTCGTAACTATCGTTAGAAGTTTTTGTTCAAATAATTCGTTTTTAGTTTTGACAGGATAATGAATGGTATCAGTGCTCATAATCCTCCTAGCAGTCAGCTTTCACGACTAAGAAGTTTTGCTTCTTTACACCTAGGATAGTTAGTAGCTTTCCTATATTTATTTATTTATTTAAGCACTTCATATACAAATGTATAAACGCGGACTTAATGCCGTAGGCATTCTCTCCCAGTCAACCTTAGGGTGGTGCAGAGATTTATTAAATTCTTAAGAAATTAGAGCAAGTAGGTACGTTTTAAGTTCTTCAGAATAAATGAAGAATTAAAACCTAATGAAATACAATACAATAGAGTTGATCGCGTTTAGGAATTATAATATCACAGCCTTACAGTTGTTACAACCAAATAATCATCGATGAAAATCGTATAAAAATAAACAAAAACATTAAACGACAGGTACTGTAACGAATTGGATTATTCTGACATGCATCACACGAAATTTAACGTTGTAATTACACGGTTTTCCACGGGTTCTGACACGGGACAGTTTCCGGACCGCCACAATGATTGCTGCCAAGCCCTCCATTCGACACGCTCGTCGTCAACAAGCCGTATCTGTACTAATCACGAAAAGACACTTTTTAGGGAATTTGTGTTTTTACGTCCCTGCAACATCAAAACACAGTTGTGAAATAACGCCTCAACTACCCAAGGCACAATTAGACTCAAAACCATTCTTACAATTCAATCGACAGAGCAAATTATTTAAATCCTAAACGTGGATTGCCTCCAGCGTGCTGTTTCTATAGGAAAATTATGCTGGATGAGTCAATTACTTAACCATTTTATTCCCACCAAAGTCAAATAGAAAACGGATTCGACAGTTTTGAATAAATACGAATAATGACTCAAGTACTCACAATACAAATTACTTTTACGCGCCCAGTTGAATATTAAAGAGTCACTCGATATGCTACGGGCCACACTTAATCCCCATGTCATATAATAAAACTTAGTAGCTGGTTAAATTCAAATGTGAGAATGTTTAAATATGTGTGTGATTAGAATCAAATAGTAAACTAAACATATTCAATTAATTTCCCAGCCATCGCCGAAGGATAACATCTGCTTTGAATATAAAATACGGCGACGCCACTGACGTCCCTAGTTTAAACCCCAATAAAAATGAAACCCACACAACTAACAAAAAACTGACTACACGTAGATCTTAAATTTTGATCTAACAATCCGAGAGGGTCCATTATTATTAATAACCGATGTCTAAATAAAACATACGACGGATACAGAATATTGAATAAAAAAAGGATATTTTTTTTCTCAATACGAGACATTTATTAACATAGGCGCGCAGTGGATCGAGATAAAACAAACATGGCGGGCGACGGGCGACGCGCGGCGCACGCGCATATAAACATGAAGTTTATCGTGGGAGGCTGTCACAACACGCGCCTATTGGGCGCTGACGCTATGGCGCGCCGGTGAAAGCTCGTGGAGACACCCCGTAATACGACATACGAGATGATATTATCTCTCAGAAACGTTTCAAGCCTACGCACCTCCACTCGTTACAACCTCAGAGAACTACGAATTCCGATATATCGATTATCGTTTACACATTTTGATACGTATCAGTTTATTAATGATATTCATCCATAGATAAACATCCAACTAACTTTTAAATTACGTTTACTTACTTACGCAACAAACAGACAGGGAATACTTGGAAAAAAATCAAACGAACTTTTTAAACTATCAACGCCACACTGGATCCAATTAATCTCGTAAATAAGCTATTCAGGCGTAACAAGGTTCTAATACAGCGGAAAAAGCGGCGCAATGCGTTTATCAACAAAACAACTACAACAAAGAAACCAGTCGTGATCTCCGTCAGAGATCCATCATCGAACGCCGACTGCCGAGAGATGGATTGCCTGTATTATCCCAACAAGCACCTATGAATAACCGGCCGAGTTTCAATTGCCGGCAATCTGTCCAAGTCAACTCCGCAACATGTACCGTTTCAATTTTCCTCGAAGCCACGACTAACAAGCTATATTTTTTCATAGAAATGTGCCTTGCGCAAAAACAACGTATCTTATGCATGAATCTTAAAACGGCACGCAATTTACTTTAAGAATAATGAAGTACTTCTGATGAAATGAGTCCAATATTGCCTCACTTGGTAATGGAACAGAACATTTGAGATAACTTCGTGTAATTGCTTTCAAACGAGTAAATATTCCGTAGATGTCAGGGTGCACCAATTTATACAGCAGTTTTAATTAAGTATTATAACTAAGAATTATGAATGAGATAATTGATATTACAATCGGGAACGTCAAGGGGAATCCACCCGTAGCATGGAAGTAAAGTTATATTTTTTTTACTAACCGCAAGCGGTATCTATAAATCAGAATTAAGGATGGTAAACAGGGGAGATTCGGCTTTCGGCGTCGATTAAAGTGGAGTAGAAAACAAACAGGCTCTCGGACACGCCTCTAAAGCTCGGACCGAATTTGAATAATAATACGAGTCCACGCAATCAAAAAGATTTTCTAACAGTTCTTTTGTACCGGACGAAACGATAAACGGTTGAACAGCACACGCAGTGGATTCTTTTAAAATTTTAATGACTTTAAAGTCACGACAAGTTGAAAAGGTAGAAACAATAAAAATAACATTGGCACCGCGCCGCGTAACCCACGATCAGTTAAAACGGTAGCGCTCACGAAATAAAGCAGAGAGCAAAACGAAACGGAGTTACAAGCGAAAATAAAAGTAGAATTAGCTGACTCCAGATACTATGAAAAACGAAACATGCAGTTGCTAATTTAAATACTGCGCAAGCTCCGGAGATTTGAATAAAAAGCAAAGTATGTGCGTGTGCTATGATTTGCGTCTTCTATTATTCTCTGTGCCTGGCAATATTCCATGGCCTTTACTACATAGTTTCTTCAACAATTACAATCTACTTCAAGTGTTGTGTATTCCACAACGCTGTCCGAAAACAAATTGGAATAACAGCCCACCAATGAGAGACGAAATTCAGTCCCATAATTGAGTAACAGGCAAATTCACCGAACTCAACATCGGCGAAGTTGGCCCCGGGGACGGTCGAATAAAAACATAAAGCAATACAAGTAAAGTAAACATTTCCATTGCATGTATCCCCGTAAAGATTTCAGTTGAAATTGAATTTGCATTCGGCGAGAGGTGTGCGCGCAACGCCCACACCTCACCGGTTTTGCATCCTTGCATTCGCTTTTTATTACTTTTGTATTGTGACCATGAATCCAAAGATGTCCGCTTTTGTATGGGTGCTGGGCCTCAAAATCTAACCAAACTTTAGGCATAATAAAAAGGCAACATAATATGTATCTTGTCATTAAAAAAAATATTTAAACCCCTCCATTTATAACTAACTTTTTTAAAAACGTTCATAATAAGTGTATTTTTTAAGCAAAATAAAATTACATAAATCTCAAAATCAGAGGTCTTTAAAATTAAATTTATTGTAAAAGGCTAGTTTTTAAGAGCTCTATCCAAATATATATTATACGTCTTGATTAGAATTTTAGGTCCGATTCTGGACAAGTCCTTTACAAAGATATTTATACATTATCATACCTTCTGTTAACAGAAACCTTTCGTTAATTGAGTTTTTTAATAATAGACCATGATACGTGTTTACAAGATTTACGACTATGAATTGCTTAATCTAAGTACGACTAACAATTATTTTAAAATCAAATTACTGAATATTATAATGCACGTTATAATATCTGTAATGCCATCGAGTAATTTTCGGGTAATAATACTAGTTTGCTGTTATAAACAATGTTTCTTTATACCAGGTGGAAGGGAAACGCTCTCGGAAACGAATACAGGTGATATTATTGGTGATTCCTGACGTGATGGCACTAAAAAAATCGCGATCGCACTGTTACAATTTTAGTAGGATTTTCTCAAATTTCTGTACAGCTTTACGTATGGATAGATAAATCAAACTATTATTCTGAAAAACATAGTAAAAAAAGTCAATATTTCAAAAAAAATCGTAATGAAACACGTACATCAGCTGACGGGTTAACAACCGCGGGCCGGCGGCGGCCGCCCAGTTTTTTGTACGCTTTACATTGCGCGCGCATGAATTACGGAAATACTAAAATCGTAAGTATTATCGCTTAGCTTTGCAAATGAATATAGTTATTCGTTAATGTTATGGTTCTTCTCTCTTACCGTTCCGGTATAGAGAGCGTTTCCCTTCCACCCGGTATAATATAATTACTTACTATTTTTATTTTAT
Source organism: Lapara coniferarum (assembly GCA_949316025.1). Taxonomy (NCBI): domain Eukaryota; kingdom Metazoa; phylum Arthropoda; class Insecta; order Lepidoptera; family Sphingidae; genus Lapara; species Lapara coniferarum. The sequence continues at coordinate 17,249,083 of OX438919.1, forward strand.
TGCTTTCGAAGGCAGACGAGCTAACGGCTCACCTGGTGGTAAGTAGTTACCGTCGCCCATGAACGTCAGCAGTGCCAAGGGCACAACTAAGCTGCTGCCTACCGTAAACCTTGTTTGAAGAAGAATAAGTCACAGCGCTGAGGAAACACCGTGGGAGGAAGTTCATTCCCAAATGAACACGTATGAGGTAAAAATGATCTCTGGAAACGTACAGTGCTGGCAGTGGGCGTTACCAGTTGGAACAGATGAACTTTCCTCCGGCAACGGTTAGTCCGGTGGTAAAACGGAGATGACGATGCCATCTCGAACAGTTCCTCAGAGCACTCCCCGTGGAAGAGCCGATAGAGTACACAAAGAGACCCAATGTCTCTTGGCAAGCCCAACAGTTCCAAACCGTGCGGAACCTTAGGATCGTCTATGATTCGAGCAGTACGCCTCTGGCCTCTGTAAGGAGTCAAGTGGAAGCAATTGGTACTTACTACACCCTTTTTATGACATAACTGGATTTGTGCTCGCGGTTTCGCCCGCGTGAATGAGTTTTTCCGGTTTAAAAGTCCCGCTTTATATTTTCCCAGGATAAAAAGTAGCCTATGTTACTCGCTGATAATGTAGCTTTATATTGGTGAAAGAATTTTTAAAATCGGTCGAGGTTTTGATTTTATTCTTTTCAAACATACAAAAATACAAATCTTTCCTCTTTATAATATTAGTGAAGATATAGAAATAAACTGATACCAGTTTCGCGCCTTATCTACCGTATTACATTAAAGAAAATCCTAATACTTCCTCAAGCATGGTAAACCCTAAACAGCTTACGCAATACCCAAGGTACATTTTACGATATTCCCGCGAGTACGGGTAAAAAAGACTTTATACGATCAATAAAACGAACTGCCAGATGCAAGTGTAAATTCATGGGACATTTGCACGAATAATTATTCCATTCAGGTGAGAAACGTGACCGAGCGCCGCCAAATGGTATTTATCCTGGTCTTTTATAGGACCATTGAATTATGAAGATTTAAGGATGTTGGAGCCGTATCGGAATAGTTATTGTATGTATTTTTGAGGCTTTGTTGGTCTTTGATTATTTGAGACGCTCACGTCGAATATAATAGGTAACGATATTTTTGTGTTGTGAACATCAACTTTGACAAGAAATGTAGACCGTAGATGTAAATGTAAACGTAGTCAATAATCAACTATTACTCTTATATTTTGTTTAAATGTTTAGTAACTTAATTTGTGACCAATCAATAGCGTAAATGACACGTGGCGTAAGTAATCTAAGGAAACGCGCGTCCGTGGACTATGTAACGAGCGGTCAAATAAACCATTACTTCGTTAATACGATTGGCTCCCAGCGTCCCGGCCCGGACAGAAATAAAACTTAACCCGATCCCAAGAACGGGGGGAAACGTGAAACTGCCAATAAAAAACTAATCATTCCAATTCATTTATAGTATTGATGTGTGGTTATAGGACCATGTTATGTAGAAAGTATTCACGTACGAATTATTTGTTTTACTTACATGAAGATAAACTATAAAGTACAATAACAATAATGTGTTCTAATTGATAAGAACGATTTGCCTCTCGTTTTGTGTTAATGTAAGAATAAATTTCATAACTTTGTTTAGCTTTTGCATGTTATTTTACGACACTGAATCATCTTGATGTACCGCAAGCCTATAATTCTTATGAACTATTGTATACCCTAACACATCTAAATTTCTATTACAATTACCAAAAACAAAACAACACCCATCTACAAGAATCGTGTTTACAATTCTCGTGAGCTGTTTCTATGACCACCTTTAGAGAGTAATAATGAGCTTCTCGCACGTTCAAATATTAGTCCACGCGCACCTCCCAACACATTCTACCAATATTTGTATTGTACTGCTTCCCAAATGTGTATTTTGTTATTCAACATCTACCGTTCGACGCCCGCGACGCTGTCACGATGTTTGTTCATTTGGAAAGCGAACGGTTCTAGAAATGACGGAATTAATAGGATACGCGATAAGGTTCCTTATTTTTCGCTATATGTTTAAGTATGCGTTAATTTGTTCAGATAAATTTATCAACCTTTTAATTCGAAAGAAAGACAATGTGAAAATAATTATAATGTCAAAGTTTGTTGGGTAAACTGACTATCATAATACTATTACTTACTGCACAAAATATTTATCGTATAAATTTACAAAGTTATTGTACTAAACTGGAACTCATGCCAAACAACACTACGGGATCAATAAAGCAAATCCAACAATACAAATCGATACGGTCGTATACGACAACAAAGAATATTTACGTACAAAAACCGTTTCTAAAATGTGACCACGCGTATATTATCCTTGTGTAAACAAACAGACACAAAGCCAGTCCCTTGGGCCTGGTCGTTTGTATATATTATTGATTTCCAAATGACTAGATGTTATCTAGCCTGGTGGCAGCTTGGGGCATTACAATAACCCGTATTCTGGTTTAGAATGTAAATTTCTTGGTACAAGGGTGCCCAGCGGGCCGGCTCTCAGCGGGGCTCCGAGGCCTGATCGCGCATGAGTCGACCCATCTCCGCTACACGCTGCGCAACATACGAAGCCACTTGGGACGTGTGAGCCTTGCCCGAATCAATCACGTCATCTTGCAACCATTAAAAAAAATGTTGCCAAACAAAACCAGGCCACACACGTTATGATAAAGAAATGTCACATTTTGTGACAGTCACTAAAACAAATGAGCTTTTTTGTAAAGTGACAATATAGATGTGTACAAAACATTTGTCACGAATTCCGGGAAAACATTTTTATTTGTCTACCTCAACTCGTCAAACACATTGCATTAGCAATAAAGTTCATGGGAACTCATAAATTGTGAGACACATCGGTTAGCCATCGACAATAAAACCGTAAGTGTGCATTCGTCAATCGTACAGCGTCGGTGGTCTATAAAACGTTATTATTTAGGAGCTCATAACTGGCAAGATTTACTGATCATAAAATAAGGTAAGTCGACCGCATCTATGGGAATAAGATTTTCTTTATTCGAGTTTATTGCACGGCAATGCTAAGTTTCGAGTGGGTACTACGCGCCAGTCATGCAGTTGACCAAGAGTTCATTTAAGACGCATGATGGATATTTTCGAGTGGCAGCCATATCCGGTGCAAGCAAATTTAACTCCGAATAGGCTTGTTTATTCAGGGGTGCAGTGAACCATTAAAACGCAGTCGTAACAACGTCGACCGCGTTAAATTCTTCAATAGTATCATAATGCTCAAGTTTAATTGCTTTCTTACGAACCCATAAAAATTTAAAGTGGCTGCAGTTCAATATTTACGGCACACCAGTTTTATTTTAATGCGTAACGATATTAAATTGGAACAATTACGATCGCACCGAATGCGTCACGGTTAATGACAGTAATTGTGCAGCTAAAGCCATACGGTCTTTAAATTGGCTCCCCCTTGTGTACTAAAAAACACTTTTAAAGCCACATCGATGCTCATAAACGTCCGTCACAATAGAAACGTGGCAAAAAGTAGAGAATTGTCACGACCCTATTGATTAATTTGCTCCGCCATTAGAATTCTCTTCACTGAAGCTAAAATGTCCCGGTGGAGCGCTCGGTATCCGATTTTTAGTGCATTATTTATGGTATGCCATTCTCTTCAAAAGAGTGTATGATTTACTGCCACCCGTACAAAAGCCACTACCTTATTATAACGTGCTGGCCCGTGCATTGTGCTGCATATTTATTCGTCCGATTGGGCGTCGTGTTTGTTTATTTTCGGTCCTTCGCCGTAAATACTGCATTGTCATAAAACTACGACACAATTCAATGGAGCCATATTTCACGGTGCTCAATTAAGGAAAACACTTCAGGAAGTTGTCACTATGACAACAAAGGAGTTTGCTTAATTTTGTGATATTAAAAACGAATTAAGTGTTTCGTAAGTATGTAGTGATCCGGGTAAGTACTTAAGGTTATCAAGTGTTAACAAGGTAAAGAATGGCGTTTCATAATGACTGTGGTATCGTGGTTAGAAGTGATTAACACTGGGGCAGCTAAGCAGTATGTACACAGTATCTAAGCGTGGAGATGCAGCCATAGCGTGTACTAACCATGCGTGTTTGCGCAGCGACCGCTACCTAAAAACGTGTGTGGTCTTAACTCACCTATACTGTTCTCTTATTTTTATTTATCTCTGAAACACAAGTTTATTTTACAACCCAAACGGTGTAGGTGGATTTGCATTGCTATTGTTAAAGGGAGATAGAAATAGTTCCCAAGATTTATTACAAGAGAAGACGCTTTTAAACCATTCAAATTCAATTTTAAGATGTTCAATTCAATGTTAAGAACCAAAAACATACGTGATTTGCGACATAACTAAAGCAATACACCTACACTATAACAAAGGCAAAGAGACATCAGTGATCAGACGCTGAGTATTATCGGCGCGATGTAAACACAATCCTCACGCCATTTCACAGCAGCTGTCATCTTTCAAGATATGATGTACGAGTGCCTTTAGCAATTTAGATAATGTGTGAATCGTAAGGCGCGCACGCTAAGAACATTAGAGAGCTTTCAACACCATGGTGTCTGTTTGGTGACAACGCCTCTGATTCATTTAACGCGCGTGGAACCCACGCAAAATAGTTTATTACACACATTTATTTGCACATTTTCTCACAAAGCGCGGCGAGGTCGCGTGCCGCTGTTCCCATCCGCCTATTCAATTACGAGACATAAAGAGCGGGACTGTCGCAGCGTTATCCCTAATGGCATATATTTTTGAGCCGTAAATAAACAGCACAATATGAAAACACTGGCCGTGTGCCATCACTACAGGAGTTCTAATAAACTCGGCTCAATGTACGCTGCGAAATAGTCCGTGAACTATTAAAGCTATCGTTAACTCACGCTTACTGTTTGGATGCGGGTCAAGCCGGTAATCCGACGGGATTTAAACAAACACTCATTTCATTTTTAATAGTAGAACAAAAACAATAATCTGTTGTACTGTCATTAGCGCCTAGATGGTGGGCCCGTTTATTCGGGCGGCTCCCGGTTCATCCGGGAGTGTCGACGGGCTCGGTGTGCGCTAACACCGCCCCGAGCAGGCAGCGGGGGGGAACCTTCCTCTCCGCTGTCACCGTTGCAGATCGTAATCTAGTATGGAGGTCCGTGGACATGTCTCGCGCTCCTGCTGGACCGAGGGTCTTGGCTTAATCGCCCGGACCACGAGGGAGAAAACCTCTATAAAAAGTTCCCCGAATCCCAAGCGGCGGCGCACCGCGAGGGGATGCATGGCCGATGGGTAGTTCGGTCACTAGTGCGACCCCCGCCAGAGTACCGGCCGACCCTCTTGGCGGGTTACGCTAGGCTTACCCAGGTACAGGGGGCACTGCCTGGGTGGACTCTTTATTTCCCCCACACTCGTGGGATTCAAAATGGAAAAAAATAACCCAAAAATTTTATTGACGAGGTTGCCTACTCCAGTTCCGGCTGGAGAGGCGGAGATCGGTGGGCGAAAGCTCGCCGATGGTGTTAAAAGAGTCGGTGCGGGCAAGAAGCCCATAGGCTCCGACTCAGAATCGAGCGGGAGCGTTTCCTCCGTTCGGAGCCGCAGGCTCTGGAGAAAACGCTCAGAGCTGCATAACAGCAGCAGGTCGTCCCTCGGGAGCGACACTGAGGAGCCGGTCCCGAAGTCGCAAGCGACAACCGGACGCGGCAGGGGAGGACCATCCTTGGTCGACGATTCCGTCGACCAAAGGAAAAAAGCCAAGGCGCGCGATCTCCTGCAGCGCAGGGAGGCCCGCCAAAGGGCGAGGAGGGAAGAGAGCGGTGAGGGCATGGTCCTTCGCTCCGCCGCTAAGCCGAAGGTTCCCGCTGAGGCGGTAGTAGCCGAGGAACCGGCTCCGAGCGTTCGCCCTAAAGGCGACGCTAAGAAGTGGCGGGACAGGTGCGCCAAGCTGGAGGAGGCGGTGAAGGAGCTGAAGCGTGAAAACGCTTCTCTCCTTCGCCGTCTGGAGGAGCTGGCAGCAGTGGAGGCCAAGTGGCAGGCCAGAATGGAGTCGGTGCTCCTAGGGCCGGCCCAGAGGCCTCCGCTGGCCCACGAGAGACGGTCCACCCCCGGGGACATACCACTCCCCGTCCAGGGTGGTTTCGTTGGGGGAGCTCCCCAGCCTTCCTCTAAGGGGAAGGGGAGGGGGAAGGGGAAAGGAGCAGTGCAGCCTGCTCCTCTCAAGGCTCCTGCCATCGTGGCCGGGCCCTCCACCTCTGCTGCCGTGGCGGTCGCTGGGCCGTCTGGGGTGCCCAAGAAGGGGAGGGGGAAAGGTGGTCCTCCTGCTCCCCCCGTCGCGAAGTCCGCTCCGAGGGAGCCCCGCCCACTGCCACCGGCCCCAGCGTCCATGGACGCTGAATGGACCGTGGTGGTGGGTAAGAAGAAGCGGGGGAAGCACACCCCCGCCGCGGCGCCTGCAGGGAACCCCCAGCAGAGGAGGCAGAGGCGTAAGGAGCCCAAGCTGCGTCAGCCACGCTCGGCAGCCATAGTGCTGTCGCTGACGCCAGCGGCGGTGGCCAAAGGGCTCACTTACGCCAAAGTGCTGACGGATGCCCAGCACCGAGTAGACCTCGCCGGCCTCGACATCGACAGGTTGAGGCCCAAGGTGGCAGCCACGGGTGCCATGTTGTACGAGGTGCCCGGGGCTGAGTCGGAGCGAAAGGCGGACTCCCTCGCCGCAAGGCTGAGGGAATGCTTTGGCGGGTCGGACGATGTTCAAATCTCCCGGCCCACCAAATGCACGGAGCTGCGGCTGTCGGAGCTAGATCCCGCAGCCACGTCCGAGACGGTCGCGGCGGCCCTTTGCCTTGCTGGCGAGTGTGCTGCGGACGCAGTAAAGGTGGGCCAAATCCGGCCCGATCGCTCCGGCCTGGGCTCCGTCTGGGCCAAGGTGCCGACCAGGGCGGCACAAAAAATAAAGGCGGGCCGCCTGAAGGTGGGGTGGACTGTGGCCCGGGTGACCGTGCTCGGGGCGCGCCCGATGCGCTGTTACCGTTGTTTGGAGCACGGTCACACGCAGAGTACCTGCGTTGGAGGACCGGACCGCAGCGATTTGTGCTATCGCTGCGGTAAACCGGGCCACAAAGCCCGTGAATGCGAGGCCGCGCCGAACTGCGCTGTCTGCGCGGCCGCAGGGAGGCCCGCCAAACATCCGGTGGGCGGGAAGGCGTGTCCCGCCCCCTCCCGTCGCGATAGGCGTCGCGACGGAAGACGAAGTGTTGCTGCCGCTGGGGCTTCGACCCAGCCGCAGGCAACGAGCCCACCGCAAGGGGCCGCGATGGACGTGGTAGAGATCGCCCAATAATGGATTTAAATTTCCTCCAGGCGAACATCAACCACTGTGCCAGTGCCCAGGACCTGTTGTCCCAAAGCCTGGCGCAGTGGTCGGTGCAAGTGGCCGTGGTCGCTGAGCCGTATTTTGTCCCCCCCCGGGATAACTGGGCGGGGGACCTTGACGGCTTGGTGGCCATCATCAGCCGGGGCGCCGCTGGCTCCCCACCCTTCGAAAAAGTAGCGAAGGACAGGGGATGCGTGGCGGTTCTGTTGGGAGACATTTGGATAGTAGGAGTGTACTTTTCTCCCAACAGACCCCTCGCCGAATTTGAGTCTTTCCTCGTTCGGCTGGGGGCCTTGGTGGAACAAGGCCAACCTCACCCGGCGGTCGTCGCCGGCGACTTCAACGCCAAGTCCGTGGCTTGGGGTTCGCCGGCGACGAACGGTCGTGGTCGGGTCCTGGAGGAATGGGCGATCTCTGTCGGCCTGGTCGTCCTGAACAGGGGGTCGGTGGACACGTGCGTGCGGCACAACGGCGGGTCTATTATAGACCTGTCGTTGGCGAGTGCCGCCGTCGCACGCCGTGTCCGGGACTGGAGAGTCCTCGTGGGCGTGGAGACGTTGTCGGACCATCGTTACATCAGGTTCGGCGTCTCCGCGTCCCCGAGTGTCCAGTCCGGTGGTGTACCGAGTGCCCCAAATCAGGACGGCCCGCGGTGGGCGCTTCGTCGCCTCGATGGGGAGGCCCTAGTGCTGGCCGCTCTGGTCATGTCGTGGCTCCCCGTGCCGGACGGGCCGGTACGGGTTGAGCAGGAGGCGGAGTGGTTCGGGGTGGCAATGTCGGATGTCTGCGACGCCGGCATGCCCCGAGCTCTCCGCCGTTCGCCGGTGCGACAGGTGTACTGGTGGTCGGCGGAGCTAGCGCAGTTGCGCGCGTCGTGCGTTGCTGCGCGCCGCCGATACGCCAGGCATCGTCGTCGCCGGCTCCGAGACGAAAACCACGCAGACCAGGAGCGGCAGCTCTATGGCCTCTACAAAGAGGCAAAGAGAGCGCTGCGGGTGGCCATTCATGGGGCCAAGGTCGCGGCACGTAAGGCGTTCGTGGGGACTCTCGACAGGGACCCGTGGGGGCGCCCTTACCGTCTGGTGATGACGAAGCTTCGCCCAGCGGCGCCCCCGCTGTCGCAGAGTCTCCGGCCAGAATTACTGGCCAACGTCGTCGCGGCCTTGTTCCCGGCCACCGAGGAGTTCACTCCTCCACCGATGGCGCCACCGGATGTGGCGTCATCGTCGAGTGAGAATCCGGCAAGGGATATCCCGGAGGTTTCGCCCGCTGAAATGCGGGCGGCAGTGCTTCGGCTGCGGAGCAAAAACACGGCCCCAGGGCTCGATGGCATCCCCGGGAAAGCCTGGGTGCTAGCCCTCGAGTACCTGGGCCCGAGGCTCCGCGGCTTATTCACCGCCTGCCTGGAGCAGGGCGTCTTCCCGGTGCGTTGGAAAACCGGGAAGCTCGTCCTGCTGAAGAAGGGAGGACGACCCGCAGAGTCGCCGTCGGCCTACCGGCCCATCGTGTTGCTCGACGAGGTGGCAAAGCTCTTCGAGCGCATCATTCATAACCGCCTCGTCGAGCACCTTGAAAGGGTCGGACCAAATCTGGCCGACGAGCAGTATGGATTTAGGAGGGGACGTTCCACTGTCCACGCGATTCTGCGGGTGAAGGCACAGGCGGAGGATGCAGTGGCTGGGGGCGATGTTGTAATCGCGGTGTCGTTGGACATCTCCAACGCATTCAACTCGCTGCCCTGGCCCTGCATCCACGAGGCACTGCGGTACCACGTGGTGCCGCCCTATCTCCGGCGTCTGGTGCACGCGTACCTGTCTGACAGGCACGTGGTGTATCCGGGCGCCGATGGGTGGCACCGAAGAGCGATGTCGTGCGGTGTTCCACAGGGCTCGGTTTTGGGCCCTCTCCTGTGGAACATCGGGTACGACTGGGTGCTCCGTGGTTCCAATCTCCGGGGCGTCGGCGTGACTTGTTACGCCGACGATACGTTAGTCACAGCGACTGCTGGGACCTTCCGGGACGCCGCAACTCTGGCGGCGGCGGGCACCGGCCAAGTAGTTGGTAGAATACAACGTCTAGGGTTGAAGGTGGCCCTCGAGAAAACCGAGGCCGTGTGTTTTCACGGACCTCGGAGAGGGCCACCGGCCGGTGCCGGCATCGTCGTTGGGGGGGTGCGGATCCCCATCGGCTCTAGCATGAGGTATCTAGGTTTAGTCCTGGATAGCCGATGGCGATTCCGCACCCACTTTAAGGAGTTGAGGACGAAATTGTCCCGGGCAGCGGGCGCTCTTTCCCGCCTGCTGCCCAACCTGGAAGGTCCTGGCTTCCCTTGCCGGAGGCTGTATCACGGAGTCGTGCGGTCCATAGCCCTTTATGGCAGCCCCGTCTGGGCTGACTCCCTGGGCCGCCCCTGCGTCGCCCTTCTGCGCGCCCCGCAGAGAGCTTTAGCGCAGCGGGCGGTCAGGGCGTACCGCACGGTCTCTTTCGAGGCGGCTTGCCTATTGGCCGGATTTCTGCCCTGGGACCTGGACGCCAAATCCCTTGCCGATGTATTCCATTGGCGGGAGGAGGCGTTCAGTCGCGGGGAGCGTCCGGCCCTGAAGGAGGTGGAGGCCAAGAGGGCCGCCTTACGGCGAGCCGCCGTGGAGGAGTGGCGTCTCAGGCTGGAGGCCCCGTCGTGGGGGCACCGGGTCGTAGAGGCAGTGCGTCCTGTCTTTGCCGAATGGCTGGACAGGCGCCACGGAGCGGCAACATACCGCCTGACACAGGTGCTCACCGGGCATGGCTGCTTCGGTGAGTTCCTGTTTCGGGTGGTACGGATAGAGGAGTCGGCCGTGTGTCACTATTGTGACAACTGCCCAATGGACACGGCCCAACATACGTTGGAGTGTTGTCCAGCCTGGGATGAGGAGCGCAGCGCTCTCAGAACAGTCGTCGGAGAAGACCTTTCGCTGCCGGCCGTGGTCGCTTCCATGGTCGGCGGCCGGGAGGCCTGGCAGGCGGTGGCCCACTTCTGCGAGGCGGTCCTCTCGCGGAAGGAGAGTGCCGAGAGGGATCGCCAGCGCAGTGGTGATCCCTCCCGCCGCCAGACGAGACGTAGGAGGCGTCGGGTGGACGACTGACCGACGTCTCCCGTCCCGCCCTGTGGATTGGGGGCGTTTGGAGAATTCCACCACGGTATCCCCTGCCTGTCGTAAAAGGCGACTAATAGGGGCCTCCGGGGGTCACGGGTGGGCGGGACGTGCCGCCCACCCATTAGTCTAGCCAACTTCTGTGGCCCCCGTGATGGACATGTCCGAGGCAGCGTGTCTCACGCTGCCTCGGACAGCAAAAGGCGGACACGGTACGGTGTTTCGGGGGCTTCTGAGCCCCTGCAACAGGAAAAAGGACCGCAAAAACGCGGTACGCGCAGGGGCGGTTGCGGACGACAACTTAGACGTGAGTCGGAGGAAGCCCGCAGCCGTCCCTAATGAGCCGAAGATGGCCATAATAAAAAAAAAAAAAAACTGTCATTAGCGCCAAACATTAACGAGAGCCCGTGGACGAGCGTAGAAGCGGGTGCTATTTCAGTTTGGGTGCATTCCCCGTTCACACATATCATCTATCACAGTCAGGGAGACGTCAGGTTTTAAACTGGGCTTAAACCGGCCGAGGGACTGACTCGTCACCGCTGGCAGCTGATGGACATACCATGACAGCCCATCGCCGTCAACTCGGCCGGAGGGCATGTACTAATCGTGGTTCGTTTGCCCTTTTGGCCAACCGACCACACAACTCCGCACTAAAATTAAAAACAATCATAACTTATAAAATGGTAAATTTAGGGATGGCATTGTATTGTTTGCTTGTCTTTTTGCCGGCGCCTGTTAACAATATTGAAGGAAGAGGGCGGACGACTGTTCCACCTCATCTCGCGAGAGTCGCGCGTTTTTTTCCACTCCACGCGCACCGGCATTGTGTCGAAACGCCTGTGTTTTCCGCGACGTCCCCAGGGTTGGAACAACGCTATGTTCTTCAAAGTAATTAATTATAAGTCTAGTCGCTACAAAAACAATTTAACTTGTATGTAAAATTAAAATGGGATAATTTTGTTTCGAGTACTCCGCAGTCCGCACTCATTAGCATTGAATAATCGGAACATAGAGCAACAAATAAATCATAATTAACAAGAATATTCATTACTCGCGTTTAATTAATACAATAATTATGTTTCGTCGGCTGTTCCGTTATGCTTGTAAGTCTCAAATGTAAATCGTCGACATCCTAATTCTATGATAATTATAATGTCGATTAATAGGCTAACTTCTGCCGACAGCTTCGCACGTGTTATGGAGGTTAATTAGAAGCTTTGATTTAATGATCTACGGAGTTGAAGCGCAATGCAAACCAAAAAGTATGTCATTGCTTTAAGCGGTTTTCAATATGCCTCTTGCCAAATCTCACCTAAAATATCAACCATGGATCCTTAAAGAAAGCACAATCCAACGGCTCTCTGGTAAATACATTCCGAATAAACCAATTCATCTTTCAAATTATCTTTGGTACCATAATTTCACAAAAATAACTTAAACAATGCAAGAGCTGATGCGCGCGCGCATGTGATCGATCGAAGCTTTTTGTCGCGCTGACGGGTTCATCCATTGCAGCAAATTGCCACGGAACTAACGTACCAGCTAGAACCGAGGTGTGATTGAGTGCCGACCCTACACTTCGGAGACCATTACTTCCAACGCGCTGCGCTATCGATCACGCGTTGAAAAATAGATCTTTGAAATCTTTTATAATACAGCAAGTTTTTCGTTTTCAAGAACTTACATCTTAAATGAAATAATTAAGTCAGTCAACAAGTCATTTTAATTATCAAGTAAAATCTATATTTTACATGATAATTAAAATGACTAAGTAAAAATGACAATGATAATTATTTATCACATAAATATAAACAGTAGTTAATTGCATAATCTTACCGACCGCTCCAAGTTTTAATATACATGTCTATTTTATTGCTACGCCATTGCTCTACTCTATTCACTACAAAGAAACCTGCATACCTAAGATGTTCTTTATAAGAATTTCGAAGGTATGTGAAGTCTACCAACCCGCACTAGGCCAGTGTGGTGGACTAAGGCCTTAAACCCTCTCAGTAGTAGAGGAGGCCCGTGCCCAGCAGAGAGACAGTATTTAATACAGGGCTGGTATTATTATAAAGGTTAGAATATTTAATGGTCTAATAAAATGAAAATTAGCAATTTGGCATTTCGCAAATGTCGTTACGTTAGTAAAACAAAAGGGTGAAAGCTTTATTAGTGTTAACTCAATGTGTTTAATACACCGCCTGTTTCGGTAATTTATTTTTAACACATACACACATACATACACTCACGCCTGTTATCCCCGAAGGGGTAGGCAGAGGTGCAACTAGTGCACCCACTTTTCGCCGGTATTCCGTCCCATGATGTTATAGGGGGCGACCCTACCGCCATATCGGGCACAAATTCCAGACTCCGAGCTGATACTGAATAGAAAAACTCAATATCACTTTGCCCGACCCGGGGATCGAACCCGAGACCTCAGCTTTGCAGTCGTACTGTAGTACAACTACGCCACCGAGGCAGTATTTATTTAACACTACAGAATACTCTCATAGTTAATTTACTCTTATTTTATAAAGTTGTTTTATATGTAATCAAGATATACCAGCATTTTTACGATACAATTAACATATTTAAATTAAAACAATTATGTACTATTAACCTCTCCACAATTGTTTCTTGAATACATTATAATTAGATAAGTAATATAATAGAGTTACACAATTTTTTTTTAATCGTAGGTAGGTACTTTAGTCAATTTTAATTGTTATACATAACATTTTAACTTCGGTACTCTTCAATTCAATACCTTATAGAAGATTAAAATCCCAATGTCAGCCTTGTCTGCAATTATTATACAAAAGCGAACGAATATATTTTATAACTAGTATTGCTCGCGGCTCCGCCCGCGTGAAATAGTTTTTCTGGGATAAAAATATATTCCCGGGTTAAGCCTATAACACTCAGGAGTAATGTAGCTTCCTATCAGTGAAAGAATTTTCAAAATCGGTTGAGTAGTTCCCGAGATTAGCGCGTTCGACCAAACAAATTCCTCAGCTTTATTATATTAAGCTTTATTTAAGAACTAGATTTTGCGCGCAGCTTCGCCCGCGTTAAAGAGTTTTTCCGGGATAAAAGTGTCGATTTTTATTTTCCCGGGATAAAATGTAGCCTATGTGTTAATCCAGGACATGATCTACCCGTGTGCAAAAATTCATCGAAATCCGTTCAGTAGTTTTTGCGTGAAAGAGTAACAAACATACATACATCCAGTCATCCATACATACTTACAAACTTTCGCCTTTATAATATTAGTAGGATTTATATTATTTAAGAATTTATGTGATCACGCGTCAACTCTACCATAGATTATTTACTATTTATCGCCTCGTTACCCATATGGCATACCGTTCACAAATTGCCTCCACTACAGGAAGCATTACATTACAGCTATTAATAAAACTATCTATTTATTCAGCTGCACTGACCTGGATACTACGCCAGCTTTTCATTAGTTCTGTTGCAAACATTAGCCATTTCAGTTTTGTTCCTTTGTCTCTAGCGTTACTTGCATACCGTTTATTTTGAGTCAACCAACTGGCTAAATAAGATCCGACTATCCGACATTGAGCCTGTATTTGAATTTAGATTTTAATTTGCTGCATTACATCAATATCAAATACGCAATTAAAAGACGACTAAAGGAAAATAATAATGTACCTTATAATTTATCGCACTTTTTTTCTGTCATCTTTGTTAGCGTTCCTTCGCAGAATGTATGGCATTAAAAGCAGAAGATTAATGTAGACACCATACATCGAGCCGATAACGACCAAACTATAACTTTTTTACACAAAAAACATATCGTAAAACATCGAAGCAATATCAACCTAACTTTGCACTCGGTGTACCGGTCGACATTTTTATAAAAGCTTGTAACGCCATCCATCGAGAAACTGTTAACTATATCAGAACAAGCCAGCAATATTTGCATTGCATTACAAACTCGTTATGACGGCAAGATAATGCATCATTATCGTTATAAACCTATCTCATTACAAGTGACATACTTTATATTAAAACCTTCCATAAAAAGTTACATTTTGAATTATAGGTATCGAACTTAATCATTTAGCATTCTATAATTCGATATAGATACTAGCTAAGAATGATCTACGTAAAAATCTATACAAACCAGCTTTGCTTCCAGATTAAATGGGAATTTCACTCGGTTGGAATCAAACAATATGCTATAACTTGCAAAGAAAGGTAGAGACAATCAATTCGAATCTTTATAACAATAAGACCCAACTAAAATAATTCCAATTTCGAAACTATCGCATATCAGAATATTTTAAAATTCACTCATCAAACCTTTTAAGTGCAAACTCTCTACTGATAACTGGTGGCAGGTTTCTCATCTGTAAGAGTCCGTCTGGGTGGGTACCACCGCAATGTCTATTTCTACTGCCAAGCAGCAGTGTGCATGCACTGTTGTATTTCAGTTTGAAGGACATTGTAGCCAGTGTAACTACTGGGCATGAGACTTAACATCTTAAATCTTAAGATGAGCGCAGTGGAATGCCACACAGCACTGTCCAGGTCAAGGTGCTGGTGTTGCTACAGTTTATGGGTGGTCGTATCGCTTACCATAAGGCGAACGGCATGCTCGTCTCGTCTTTCAAGGCCATAAAAAACTCCAATAACTTCAAACATAAATCTACCAAGACCTACACCTACCGCGAACTGTCACGAAGCATCCGGTCCATTATCACACCTTGTTCTAGTCGAGGCTAAATCGATCCGCAGCCGCCTGTTTCACTCTCCACTAACAATATTTTTTACATTATTAATAGGGAACCGTGGACATGATACTTATTACAGGAACATTGCGAGGTGTGAACGTGGGAAAATCACATCACATCAGATGCAATAAAATAAATAAGTTGGATTATCATTTGCTGTTCTTTATCAAATATCCTTGATAGGGCACTAATGGGTTCAAACTCGGACCGAAGTTGTGTAATTATAATCCTAGAATGGATATTGAGGGTTCGAAATGGAAAGAAAGCGATATCAACTAAATCTACGGCTCGATTGTCATCACACACACACACTCACGCCTGTTATCCCCGAAGGGGTAGCCAGAGGCGCAACTAGTGCACCCACTTTTCGCCGTTATTCGTTTTCGCCGGGCACAAATTATCATAGTTTTTAAATTTACTATTTTTACACAAATTAAGCCTAGTCTATGAACGCGACTTATTGAGTATAGTGTCATTTTAACATAAGTTGCTAATTAATCAAACAAACCAAAACGTTGGCAACGACGAATCATTAATTTAACATGAGCTCGCATGACAATGGATAGGTTCATAACGTACAAAGCTAACTCGAGGGTAGACATAATTGAAAATAACGAGATGCATATTCATGCAGCATAGCCCATGGGTATTACATATCGCCAGGATGCCCCTGCATATATAGCTTCATTTCAACTCATTGGCACGCTAAGTGGATGAAAAATTCATTTTGCATTCGATACTGTTCACTCATTGAACGACTCATAATTTAAGTAAGCTTTAAGCTCTTTAAGACACATGCGCTGTCATTTTAAAACTGTAATTTTTTACTTAAATGGAGCTCTGCCAAACGTTCTTCACTGTATTTTGATGGTTTACAGACGTTTGGTTTAAACATCAATCATTACAAGATAAGCGGTAAGAAATTTTCGAAACTCAGAAACAACAAAGAGAAATAAACAGTACGGAATACAATATCATATTTCTCAGTTTATTTAACAACAGATACTGCTACATTACAAATTCCCACATACTCAGTTATGGATACGGAATTATTCATCCAAAATAATTTTTAATTAAGCCACTCTCATTCCCATCACGAGGTCCGTGTTTCCTAAGCCGCACCTGCGTATCCCACCCCCGCGGATTAAAAACTGTGCTGTCATCCACCAGTCCGTGAAATTAAATTTATTTAGGCTCCCATCACGCAGCGTGTCAACTATATTTACATAAAGAATACTTTCGAGAAGGACGCGAGCCCGTATTTATATAGAATGGTCGGTTTATTGAAATATTTCATTGTTAATTCTCCAAACGTCTCCTTTGAGGGAGTTTCGAATCTGAATGCAGCATTAATAGTGTTTACTGTAATAACAATATCAACACTTTTTGTACCTGGAAATACAAACGGACCGGATGCTGTGGATAAGCCAGATTTACGCATAGGTGAACGAGATGAACGTGTGTCTGATAATGTTAGCATAGGTCGGTCAAGATCGTCCCAAGATAACAACCGAAGAAACGTGACTGAGTCAATTTGAAACAGAGATAAGTGTTATCGGGCCTTTCAAATTTGCAGACGGTAAACCACCGAGTTTACTTAAGCATATCTTTAGATAGACACGAATTTCACGAAACTTTCGTATGTTCTTCGTCGAATGCGAATGTTTAAATTAGTACTTTTTAAAATGTCAATCGATGAAAGTATTTCGTTAATATTCGATTGGATACAGATACGTTTATTATTATCCGTGTTGATATGTAATCAAATATAATAAATTTAACTAAATGGCTTAATACATAAGATTTAGATTAACAAACCAAACTTAAACCAAAGACAAGTATAACAATTACATTAAAACAAACCAAATAACGTTTCATAGTCAAGATCAGCCCACAACTCCCAACTTAACCATCCGCCGCGTAATCGTGGAACTCGAAGAGCAAACGACATCACAACTTTTATTGGCTCCTGAAAGTTTTAAAGTTATGCTTCAACGAAGCTTGTAACTCAGATGCTTTCTTGACTAAATTGGCTGATGTCGGTGATGCTCTTGTAAGAGAAGATAGGATACATAAGCCTCAGATTACATTGTTATTTATTTAACACTTTAAACATGGTATAGGCTTCATGTCATAGGCATTCTCTACCAGTCAACCTGACAGGGTGGTGCAGTTACATAAGAAAGAAGATTCGTAAATAAAAACAGTAAAACTTGAAGAAGTTACAGAACTGAACTGAACTGACTGAAATGAGACTAGCATATTAAAAGACACCCCCTATCACGTCATGGGACGGAATACGCACGGCGAAAATTGGGTGCATTAGTTGCGCCTCTGCCTACCTCTTCGGGGATAAAAGGTGTGAATGTAGGTGTATATTAAGATACCTTAGACTAGACAGTTGATTGTGTGCACTAGAGAGTTGATTTTTGATAGGCTACACTCAACAAGGTTAAACTAGTTGATTAGTAAAGCACATACCGTAGCCGTGTGAAGAGATGTCTAGACGTTACCTCACACGGCATTTGAGTATCGGATTACGTTGTTTTTTCGTCGTATTTAATCACCCACCGCCGCTCTAGCCGTGTAACATAAGACCCAAGAAAGATATCTTTTTACCGGCCACGGATGTTGCCTCAGAATCGTAGATGCATGTCATCACGGCATCCTCGCTCAGAGTTGTAGAATACAAACAATCTCGTACACCTCTATTGCACCAAACAAGTTTCATTAGAAAATATTTAGAATGAAGCAAATGAACGAACAAAAATACTATCAACATTTTTTTATCTACTATTATGTCATAACAAATTAAGAACTAAATTAATGTACCGTTTCATAAAAATGAAATAGTACGTGAGCAATTTACGAAAAATGATTGTGGTTCACCCAGCAGACAATTGCGGTAATCAGTCAGGTCGATCTCATTTTATGGCAGCTGCGAAATTATATTAGCCTGTTCTAAGATTTAAACTAAAGCTGGGTGCCACGGCCATTACGGGAACGACTAGAAATTATCTGCGCATGTATCAACGACTGCGCCTACACTATATCGTGGGGGCTGTTCGTGAAACAACCCACCTTTGTTTCTCACTACTTTGGCACACGGCACGAGCAGCGGCGAATAATGACGTAATTTACAATATTTACGACGGAATCCTCTCTCCAAAGTGCTACAAATATGACGAGTTTTATAAAACTTTCAACACGGTAATATCTATGACTATTCAAAGCTATATTTCTATAGAATTGGTGCATTAAGATAAAATAAATGTTATGGTTTCAATAAATATCTTAAACGAGAACGAAGACAATCCTTGCATCGCATCTTTAATGTTGTTAACACGTTTATTTCCAACGTGTTTTAGCTTTTTCCTTGAATCGTCATATCCGTTACAAATAACGCAGTTGGATACTATTAAAAAAGTAGTAGCAGCGAGAAACGATAAAATCACATTCCAGCTAAATTCGTACTTTTCGTACATTTTATGTAAAATGTTGTACATAAAGTTTGTTACGCTGTACAAGTCTTAAAGAATTCAGATGAGAGATACCAGCGGGCAGGGAGTATAAACCTTGCTGCCGTCAGATGCCGGCTCCTCGCGGTCGGTAGCACGAACCATGGTAATCAGCGCACACTTTGTAATAATATATTTTTTGTCTTTTGTCCACAGAAGATTCTCGGTTACCATTATAAGCGCATTTTTTGAAATGATGAAAGCAATCCCATGTCCCCCAGACTTTATTTATTATAGATCTTAGATCTACATTGTATCTCGATGTTCCGCGTAAAATAAATAAAACAACCAACTAATTTTTTTTTACTGTTCTGGAAAGTTGTTAGAAAAAGTAAATCAACAGATAGAAACTAAGCCAACGACCCGCTGTCGTAAATAATGGCCACTAAACTATACAGCTATTTCCTAAAACACGATTAAATCAAAGCCAATGCTATCTGTAACGTCGTGTGGGCGTTTAAGTAGAGTTTTATCGAACAACGGTCAAATAAAATTTTTAAGTTTTCGCGATCGTGTAATTCCTATTCAGAACGGGATAAATTCGTGGTGAGCGTGTCTCCATACGAGTTTTGGGTGTCGTGTTTATTGGCATTGCTCCATACAATGTCCATAAATGTCATCCCGCATAAATTACAAACGGCCCGAGAATTGAACACGACACGTAACAACGTGGACTTTACCCAATAACGCATAAAGATACGAGATATGTTAATTTTTTTCATCATTACCGTTGCCGATAAATTACCATTCATAACATAAATATGACACTGTTGTATATTTGTTCTACGTTCTCGGAAATCTCATCGGGATTTTTGTTAATTCAATTCTGCTTCATATGGCATATTCAGGCCTTTCGTGGATTCAATATTGCAGTGAATAATTAGATGTCCAATTACATTATGTGTTATGTTTAAACCCGAACAAAACTTCATTGTATGAACGGGAATCTATGTTCCGATAACATAATTTAATTTCGCTACAATTAGTAATATATTTCAATATTATCCTAATAATTGCTTATCGTCGGAATTTAATAAGAAGTAATTGTATTAGTAAGAGTGCTTTAAGCACTGCGTGTTGTTTGCTCGAAATCGATTCTCATTTCAACAATAGGCAACTGTCATAAACTAAACGGCACTCTCCAACTAAATTCTTCCAAGATCAGAACTGATAAAACTATTTCAGTGCCAAGTGAACTATAAAAACTAATAATTTACAACTCGTTTTATATAAGAACAAAGGGAAAGTATCTTGTCTCTTTCGGAGCACATTTATTATAATTCTAATTTTTAAGCAAGAACAAAGGCAGATGGCTGGTACGTTGACAAAGACTGATCGGTCTCTATGCCGTAGGTTTGACAATGGGTCGAGACAAAAAAAACGTACTTATTGTAAAGCGTCACTTCACTAAGCTCATTACGTGCGTGCGCGCACGGCCCTTTCATATCTGTCACTTCGGCTTACCCCTCAACCGAACAGAGCTATAAGTTGTGACGTACGTTCATTGTCTAATTATAATCGTTTGGATTATATTTCTTATTATTTGTATTAAAAAAATTAAGATGTCTTCGTGAAGTCTAGTGACCCTGTGGAGCGTTCATTTTATTTTTGATTAGATGCGTTTTTATTTGTTTGTTTCTTTTTTAAATGGTATTATGCTTGATGTGGATAGTAAATACGGAATTCTCGAGACACTTTTATAAGGGACATGGTTTTAGACTTCTTAATTTTAGGATTAAAGCTGTTAATTGTAAAAGAAAACTATTTTTTTATTTATGCCTTAGCTTCTTCTTCGTTTACTTTTTCCGCTATATTTTACACGAAATTTAATCAATAAAGTTTGTTTGCAATTTTTACAATAAGTTTGTGTTTTTTTAACATAATATTTTGCTTTGTTTAATACCAAATGCTAACCACCTGCAAATCGAATACGTGCGCAAATGAAAAATAATACAAAAATGATTGCAAATCACATTTTATACTTAGTGTACGTACACGTTAAAGATGTTGCATAGCTACGGCTTGTTGGATGGAACTGATTTTTTTTACTGTTTTACGTTTACTTACACAGTTTTTAGGTACCTATACAAGAATGCAATCTTTATAACTACTAATCCTATAAAATTCTTTCACACGACGGAAGGTGCATTATTTCCGAGTGTTAATTTTACCCGAGAACGGAGTTTGCAATTTTGTAGCCGCGGTCAATGGCTAGTAGTCTGTATTTAAAGAAAAGTCTGAAGTGAGATTGATTGATTCTGAGCATCTTGGGATAAAGACTGAACTGATTTTGACGCTGGTTTCTCTATTGCCTATATTAGGCGGACTTCCTAGAAAGATCGGGAGAGGACAAAATATTACTATTTTAGAGAGAAAGAGTATTGCGTTCTGCCTGAAAACCAAACATCAACTGTGACAACGGAATTTGAAATGGAATGTTTATATTTTCAAAATAATTAATTTTAATCACTATGCTTGTAGGTATCAATGTTATAAGACAATAAACGGGTGTTTTAATGCCTTGCCTGACTGTTAAATAAATTTTCTGAAACGAATACGCTGATTTTGATAAGATTTTGACACGATAATTAAAGTAGGTAATATAATATTATCATTACCATACAATACATTATGCCAGTAGTTTATGTACAATGCTCGAATTATAAAACTTAAATGTAAATCATGCTTACATAAACTATACTAAACAATATTACAAAAGTGCCATTTTTAGCACTACAAAACTGCTGGAAAGTTGAACTCATTTTAATTACCATAGGTACGTTGCTAATTTTGCAATAGCGATTATGAATACGGTAATGATTTTCATAGCAACTTTATTGTTCGTGATGTTTATATGACAACAAACGTGATTCATAGGTATAATACGTATAAGTTTTCTTACAAAATAAGCAATGAAATGGTCGCGAGGGGTTGTGAACGCTAATCGGGGTCTTGCCCTTTATAGTCCCTAGATAAAAGTAATTGAGTCATAATAATCCATATTTAAATGATTTATGATACATATCTACGCGTATGATTAGGTATCGCAGCTATCACCTGATCTTAAACGTCCATGTTTTAATATTTCGGCGATTAACCATTTACGTATATATGTAACTATAAGTTTTTACTAAACTTGAATGGTTAGAAATATTTACAAACCAAACAAATTGTTTTCCAAAGTATAATATCGCACTACGTACCTGTTATCGAAAATATTTTCGTTCGACTTTAGATTAATATCTCAGATTACGTAAACGCAAATCATTCAGTAATAACATTCATATTACACGCAACTATACATCTATAACGTATATCTCGTGTAATCGATGATAACAAATACAATGCATTGGTAATAATGCAATTTTAACTTACCCAGCAACCTCCACACTTCTGCTCGGCTGAGGTAAACATTGAGATGCGCCAGGCATGACGGCAGTAATAGCAGCATAAACCACTTCATAGTTCCAGTTGCCTCCACAACAGTCTCAAACACTCGTCCCCAACCTCACCAGCACGTTATGTTCAATACAAAAACACATTTGTTTCACATTTTCACCCACCGTCCCAACAAATTCGACGATGCTGTGTTCTCGCTACGTACAAGATTACACACTCGAATAAAACGTACAAATTCACAAGAATAATCTACGAAACGACAGATTTACAATAAAGCGCAAAGTATTTTCTATATTTTATTCATGAATAAATGAAATTATGACATTGTAGCGCCGAAATTTGTTTATAAACATTGATAATCTAAATGTAGCTGCACAATAACACGCGGCACTACCTTTCCACGGAACGATTTCTGTCAAACTGGTTTGCTTTCGTGTTTGGTTACGTTAAAAGTTGCGTGAGGTTCCCTAGTTTCACAGTTCCAAGCTTATTCCATTGTGGCGCTACTGTACTATTAGTACAAAGTGTCGATACAAGATGGCAGAACGCGCAGGTTTAATTTTAAAATAATGCTACACGTCGCAATTAAATTTATTAACCAACTCCAATGGAGGTTTATATTATGTTCGGAGTAATAATAATTATTTAATGTAAGTCAATGATTCTTTTCACCCCAGGGTCCGATTTAAATTATTCATTTTTATATTCGATTTCTTATAGCATCGGAATGGTCCCATTAAATTAAATTAAAATTTGAAATACCGTTTCAGCACATAAATTACCATACATACATACATATCGTCGTCCGTCGTGCTAAACTATTGTTATTTAGCAATAACAATAGTTATTTAGCATATGCTAAATAACAATAGTTTAGCAGAAGGTAAAGTGTACATTATAATAAAATCAGTTTTTTGTCTCTCCTGTAAAGTGCCCCAATTTTACATTCGCGGTACTGAATGCCGGACGACGATATATACTCACGCCTGTTATCCCCGAAGGGGTAGGCAGAAGCGCAACTAGTGGATCCACTTTTCGCCATTATTCCGTCCCATGATGTGATAGGGGACGAGCCTATCGCCGTTTCGGGCACAAATTTCAGACTCCGAGCTGATACTAAATAGAAAAACTTAATATCACTTTGCCCGACCCCTAAATATATATTATGATATATTAATGTCTAAAACGTAAAATATTTTTTTGTCTGTATAATTTTACAGTTTCCATTATTGTTTTTCACTTCAGGGTATATAAAGGAAATAACAATGTGATAGGTCTCTCTTCTTGAAATTTAGTTCGTGTAAATCTTCCTACATTTGCAATTTCTCCCGCTAAGGAATTTTTTGTTTGAAGAATATTGTAGCTACTGTCTTTACTGGACCTAACTTAAATATTGTTTAATATCTTGTGTCTTCGAAATTATAAGGCGAACGTAGCGTAGAGGCATACGCGTGTCGTATTTTGTATTTGAAATTTCTGGATGGCGTTGTAACTTTATATGGGCTGTCGTGGTCTCGTGTCTTTCATCATAACGGTTTTTTTTATATGACAAAATAAAAATCCCAACCTTCCATAATCTCCATTCCTTTCTTCTACATCCAGCAGCGTATAGTCTTTTGGAATTGTAGGTGTTTGTAGAGGATGTCGTCTGTCGATCACTGAACATCGGGTAATAGATTTCTTAGTTTGCAAGAAAACTTAAATAGGCTACGTGACATATTGAGGATGCATGAAGTAAATGAATTAAACATGTTAAGATGATAAAACTTATAAGTTAGTGTGTTTGTTCGTAAGAGAAAATTAGTTTAAAATATCCACAAATCGAATAAAATGCATTACTAATCTATTTACACAAGCGTAATAAAAAAGATTGAATGAAGTTATAAATTAACAAATTAATTGAGTGTCATGACTAATCATGAGCTTATGATTGGACCACCCGCAAGCTGCTACCGGTTCCTAATGAGACTTATTGTGACTAACAGGCGTGTAAACAGGCGTGATGTTAAATCATGGACCAGTTTGCTTACCGTGAAGTGTGAAAGTTACAACGTAGAAACCTTTATTACAAACTCTGCGTATACCGTGATAGTGATGATAGGTACTCGGGTAGCTATTAACGCTACAGAAATGCGTTGTTGGGAACTCGCATAAATGTACGTAAAATAATTATTGGTACACAAGTATATAACCATAAATTATACGGAATGATCATAACAAGCGTCGTTGGCATGTTACGAGAAGCTTGTTTGTTTCTGTCTGCAATTTTAAACTAAATTACAGGCTACCAGCGTAATACACGGTCCGCTTCGTGCACTGTATGACACGCCCCTCATGAAAAATAGCTCGTTTGTATCTCAATAGATGCGGAGCTCCATTGACATACCACAACTATAAAAATATGTTTCATTTAAAGTTATTACATATAATTTGAATTACGTTTTTCTTATTGAATCCTAACATTGAAAGTAACTGGCGTTATTTTATTAATACGTGTGTACTATATTGTGCATTCAAAGTTTTAAAAATAATTTACTTGTTTTCCTTAATTGTATTGACATTAAAAAAAGGGATATGAAATATTATCAAAATATTTGATTCTACAGTGGGACACTGGATTAGTGTGATAGTGAGTACATACCTTCTATTAGGCGTACAATAGCATGTTAACGATACCTGTTATTTTCAAATTGTTCTAATTCTCTCATTTATAGATACCAATGCTATCATTTTTTTTTTGTTTTATCCCGCTGGAAAAATCCTTCTTATGGATACTTATTCTAAGCCTGGGGAGGGGAAGAATAGTTATGTCGGACTTACCGGCCTTCCGAACCAGATGCCACCTAAGTGACCTCTGGAACGGGTCCCTCAAATCATGCCGGCATACCAACTAAAACCCGCGGTAGCCTGCTTCTGCGCATGTGAGACGGTTCCGGGGGGTCGTGAATACATCCGAATTCGCCGGCCCCGTCTCCGCGCAATACCGCTTCGCGGCTCATCTCTTTGGGCTCAAAGGTCCCCTTCTGTAATGGCAGCACGATGATTCCATGCTGCCGTGGACTTGAGACTGCGTATTCCCCGCTGCGCAGCCGCAATTCCCAATAGCCCCCTTTTAGTCGCCCCTTACGACAGGCAGGGAGTACCATGGCGGAATTCTTTAAATGCCCCCATACCACAGAGCGGGCCAATGCTATCATAACATTGCATGTTGTGTATAAAATATACAAGAAGTCATGTAATACATATTATTATGTAAAATCATTATTACAAAGGGTTTAAACTGAACAACCGAATATCAACAGTCAACACGTCTCTCCTACAATCCAGGTTCATTACAAGCAGCTTTAAGCTTATATTGAGATTTTAGGCTTTCAATCGAACATTAGAATAAAATATTCCATAAAGTACATAAATATTATCATTTTACCAAGGTAAAAATAAATAATAATTAATAATGTTCTTATTTTCTGCACTCTTGCTTATATTTTAAATGTGAACGTTTATGAATATTATGTCTAGATGTTTATATAATTTTGTGTTTTTCAGACTAAACGCATTTGTTTAATATTTGGTGTATTCTATACAGATAGACTAGGTAATCCATATAGTTTATTTTTCGACTGTAAAAGAATCCGGTAAAATATATAACGTGAAAAATACCGTTCACGAGGGTGGAGAAGCAATAAACACATAGTTATTCTTAATTACTGATAGTTGGTACCTAGCGGAAGAATTTTTTTTAGAAACGAAATGTTGCTATATATTTTTACAGTCTCTAAAACCCACATGTCAGGCAACTTACCTATTTTATTCAGTGTTATTTAACTGCCTCCTTTAGCTGACAACTGGCATAAAGGGAACGTGCACGTCGTAAGCTCTGCCATCCAGTAGCGCAATCTGACTCTTTTTCAACCCATCGATTATTGGCATTGACGTAAAATAATCATATTAAAAGGATTAAAAATAACATTTAATTGGTTGTTTATGTACTGATGTGTGTTGATACTCCAAAACATAAAAATAAACAAATCATATGGTGTGAAATTCTATTATGTTCTCAAGAATAATACCTAAGCTCTTATATTTCATGGTTAGGTAAAAATCGACAAAAATAATAAAAGCTGTACAAAACATACTGAATTATAAGTTCCAAAAGCATTTAGAAATGTCTCGCGTAATTTATAAAAATAAAGGTGTTTTGAAGATAATATCAATACAAACAAATCTGTAATTAAAAGAACATAATCTCTTAATTTTTGCTTTAATAACATCAACATAACTAGCTCCCGGCTAAAAAAAGGTTATTCGAGCCACACTAGGTGTGAATTATATTCAGCCGGATACCATATTTTATTATTTTTGACATAATAAAAATAAATTGTAGGCTTGAAAGGTTCCTTTTTATCCACATATGGCTCTTGTGCCGATTTTGTGCTGCCCTCTATAATTCGTGCACGCTCCCTACCTATATACGCACAATAATTTTCAAATTGTATAAAATTATTTTTGTTTTTTGTCAACTTATCAATAAATTTATTTTTTCTAAGTACAACAATTATGTAACTACCAATTGTAATTTTTTGAAAGCGCTATGCGTTTTAAAAAACACATAGGGTACTATGTATCTTTGCGACTATTTTCCTATAAGTAATGATATATTATTATGATTTAGGAACGTACTACGATTTTGTATAATTGAGAGTGAATTGTTAGTCCAGCCATCTATGATTTAATAGTAGAACTAATAAAATCTAAACTTGGCTTTCTGTAGGTACCTTTTTAAATCGTTGACAAGACTTGCTTTTTGGTATTGACAACAATCGCTAGATGGCATTATTATGTTCATATTTTTTTCTGTCTGCGGATATTCACTCGGTGAGGAGTGAGGACTCGAGTGTTTTTTATGTCTGTATCAATGAGAGTGCTCTAAAAAATTAACCTTATTCCATCTTCACCTTTCATTAACAGAACCACACGCGCTCGGTTATGGAACCACAGCTTCGTGGTGTCTTCCATCCCGGCTCAAACACAAAGGTTCGGACACTCATATTTTTGCCACATAAATATAAGATAGGTAGGTATAATTTTTTAACCAAGGCAATGAAGCCATTCAGAACTTTTTTTATACTATCAGCAAAATATGCCTCTATTTCTCCCTTTTTAACACGCTTTAATTAGCTCCATACGAATTATGTACCTATGTATTGTGTATGTATGTAACGGAAACTTTGAACATGAATTTGACCCCCTTCATCGTAAATAAGAAAAAAATGTATTTTATTGTAAAAAAAAGCGTGAAATGATAATCCTTCTAGGTAGTCATATTATTTGTAAATATTTAGTAATTTTAGTAAATATTTATAGCTATTGACATTGTTACAATAAAATATTTATTTTCTTATTTACACTGTTCTTATTTCAAATTTATTTAAATTGTTTTTCTAATTTTTAGTTGGATTTTTTTTTACTAAAACCCACTTATATCTTTCCTGACTCTTGGGTGTCGCCTGTGCTGGTGCTTAGTCTAAGCTGGCACCATAGATTGTGGCTACGCCATTGGTTTAGACTTTAGCTTATTGGATTATTCAACAATGATATTTGCTGCTTCTAACAAGTGGTCTGGAAATCTCTGGGGGAAGCCTATCTAAGCAGTGGACTTACAATGGTTGAGGAAGATATTCGTGGACAATATAACTGGTAAGATAGAAAACACGACCAAGGTTAATACTTCAACTATACCTAATAGACAATAAACATCCAAGACTCTATGAGATTGATTGCTTTATCAATGGAATTTAGATAAGTATTTCCCTGATTCTAAACTTTATCATTTAAACCCTTTTTAGACATACATTTGTTAATAAAAATAAATAGGTTTTATTAAGTTTAATATGCCATTTTGCGGCTAAGTACTTCAATATTTGAAACTCTAGATGAGGAAGTTTGTTATTTGGTATTCACTGATACTGGATCGCATTATGCGGTACTATTGATTCTATCTGTCTTGCTATGAAAGAAACTGTGTTGACATAAAATGAAAGTAAATAATATTATTATTTAAAGTTTTGAGATAAACTGTACATACCTAAGTAATAAGAGCTTAGGTAGCTACTAATCATTCCTACGCAGAGCACTCTTGCTCTCGTTACCGTTTATGTTAGTTATCGTTCTTATATTTTTCTTGGCGCATGAATTATGAATCCCTTTCCACATAGACAGATAGTAGATCGCTACATTAGCAGTTCTGATAAAATTTTGCACAATGTGCCTTCACTCTTAATTGTTATTTGTCATCAAATCACTCGGTAAATTAACAGTAACTTCTTACTTTTATAGGTAGCCTAAAAAAAGATTCACATACTGTCCAAAAAGACAGTAGTAAAAATAGAAGACCTTAAAAATAAGGGAATAAATAATTCTAATAGTTAACAACGTTATAGTCTTGATAGTACATCTGGTTTGTAAACCAATTTCATGAATTCATTGTAATGAAAAATAATAAACCATGTTCCAAAATAGACTTTAATACAAAATTATATAAAAATTCGATTTAATAAATATGTCTCATCCTTTGGTACATCAATTTTATTATAAAACCGAAAAGTACGTTCGTTAAAACATAAAAAATGCGTAAACAAGAATATAAAAGTTATATTATATAAATTTTCAGACTAAACAATACATTTTCCGTGCGATAGCGAGTATATAAAATTCTAACATAATCATTATTGGTTACGGCAGCACATAAAAGCATAATAATTCGAAAATTAAATACACATAAACACAGTAGAGGACAGGCTACATTATGGCACAGTGGAACTGTCGGGAGCGCGGCGCGAGCGCTCACTTCTCTTTGGGCTTCTTTTCCTTTTTCCGCGGCGGCGGCACGGGAGCGTCTGCTCCTCCGGCGCCCTCCTTCTTCACCACTTTCTTCACTACCTTCTTCTTGGGCGCGCCGGCCGCGGGTGCGGGGGCCGCCAGCGCGGAGGCCGCTGGGGCTGCGGGGGTCGCCGGAGCCACCTCGGCTGAAGGCGACGTTGGCGTTGGTGGTTCCGCCTTCTCCGTCACAGACGATTCTATTTGCGCGGCCGTTGATGACTTCCCTTTTGCGGATTTGACGCCGATCTGCGATAGCGACACCGCGCCGACGGGCGGCGTCGGCACCACGGGCTCGTCTACCACTAAGCGGGTTTGCTCGGGGGCAGCTGAGGGCGAGGCGGCGGCGGGCGGGGGCGCGGTGACGGTGGGCGCGCGCAACTCGCTCGCGATGATGGACTGCGCGAGCGTGGCGGCGTCCTCCAGCTCGCTGTCGGGGGTGGGGAGCGGGTCGGGCGCGGCGGGGGGGCCCAGCTGCAGCTTGCCCGCCGGCTTGCAGCGCTCCGCGGCTACACAACCAATACGATCCCGCCTTTATTCTCCCGTTCGGTTAGACGTGTCGTTAGTATGGCGGTCACATTAGAGAGCAAGCTCGGTTAGGGCCTGGAACAAAGTTAAGGGAAAACGGCTACGTGGTTAATTAGAAACGATCCAAGCGGAGTTAGATATGTGTGAGTTCAGCGGAGATCGGAAGCTCGAAATGTTCCATTACAAGGATTATTATTTCGCATCTATGAATCGATATTGTTGCTAATGGGAATAATTCGCAATCCTAAAAGAAAGAGTTGAGGATTCAGTAATAGGTATCATTCGACATTAGTTTTAGAAGTGCCAGTAAATGTTTTTTATGTAACAGTGATCGGTGCACCAACATGCTTTGAATAATTTTCCTTGCAATGTATCAAGTTATGAACAGACATGTAAAGCAAATAAAAGAAAACATACATATTATGTACATGTTCCGATTTCGTCCTTGTCAAAGTGGGCGAAATTGGAACAATTTCAATGAGTGCATCACACAGCCATGCGCAGTCGTACGTGGTCAGACTTTATTTACTCTATCGATCTGAGCAAACACGACTGCAGCCGTGACTCATGCCACTATTTGGTTTGTTTGTGCGGTATTCAATAAAGACATGAATCTTTCCTTAAAATAGTGGCACGAGCGTGAACTAAACATCCCTACGTACGTTTCGACTTGGACGCAACCCAACTACCACCGAAAACCAAAAGTTACCGATGACGATTATTATCCAGGAATTGCTTTTCAATCTGTTACTGGTACATGGAATGTAAATGAGTTAACACATTTTGAGGACTTCACATATTATCTGAAGCCAAAGCACAACAAATTCCACCACCGTTGTAGGTAAACTATATTTACCAGAAGTCGGTGTTGTGTTGGGCCCAAGTGTAATGTTGTTATTACCTGTTCTATCAAAGCCGCGTCTCTTGCGCTGCCTCCTCGGTAGCTGGGTGAAATAACAACGAATTTTGAAACTTAATGCTCAGTAAATAAACATTAAAACCAAACATCACAAAACGGCACAAAAGAAAAAACATGTGTCGACATCGTGTTCTACGCGTCCGTCGGCCAAGATTCAGTTGGCTCGTGAACAACGAAGCCGGTCCGATCCGCGTAGAACGGATGCTGCTAGACTATAAACATATTAGTAGAAGTCGGAACCGCAAAATAAACTTGTGAGAAATGACAGTGCAAAGCCGTTAACTGTTGCCGGAGCACTCTAGCTAACACTTATACTCACATTTAGCTGCGGGTACTGCTGGCGCTTCTTCCTTAGAGGGTGTATTGGCTAAGGGGGGACTATCGGTGGAAACGTCTGCTGCTTGAACCTTTTCGGGCGTTGCTTCGGGGACAGCTGAACTGTCTGCAACTTCAGCAGGCGCTGGTGATGGCGGAGTAGCCTTAACGGTTTCAACACATTTAGGTGCCCCAACGACTGCTTTAGTGGGAGTAGATTTGATTTCCGGCGCTTCAGTCTTTTTTACTTCTGTCTCGGCTGTTTTAGGAACTGAGATTTGGTCAATAGTTTCGACCGGTACTGGAACTTCCGATTCAGGAATTTCAATTGGTGCATCAGCTTTTACAGGTGCAGGAACTTCTTGTGCAACAGGCTTATCATCAGCTGCAGGTTGAGGAGCCACTGGTGCTTTAGTTGCGACTGGTGCTGATTCAGCAGGTTTTATGACCTCCGGTACTACATCAGGCACGGCAGCTGGGCTAGATACTTCACTTTCAACTTGCGTATTTACAACAGCTGGAGCTTCAACTGCTGCAGTTGCTTCAGATGGAACTGCAGTTTTAGAGGTAATTACTTCTGCTACAGGTGCCGCAACTTCAGATGGAACTGCAGTTTTAGAGGTAATTACTTCTGCTACAGGTGCCGCAACTTCAGCTGGTACAACAGGAGCTTCTATTTCTGAAGGTGCCACTGTTGCTGCTTCAACAGGTGCTGGAACTTGTGCGGGGACTACTGGAGCTTCAGCAGGTAAAGCTTCCTTGGCTACTTCGATTTGTTCCAAAACAGGTTTTTCACTGACCACTGGGGGCTGTGGAACAGCTGGCGCAGGCTCTCTGGGAGGAGATTGTTTAGGGGGAGAAGATCGAGGTTGACTCAGAGTCTGGGAGATTTTAGCCCAAATGTTTTCGAAAGCATCGACTCCCATGTAGTCTATGTTTCCAGCCTCCCATCCTTGGCGTCGAGTGAGGTCATCGATAGCTTCATATCCTCCTCCGAGTGCAACTCGCGCCAGATTACCAGCAACGCCACTCTGAAACATATAAAAACAGTTATATATTCTAGAAAAATATTATTCACACCCGTGGCTACCCATAATAGGTTATTGTTAATTTACAGTAATGGTGTTAAAAACATGCAAAGTTTCTTTTCCAAACAAAAGCATGGCAAGCATATCTACAAATTATATGTTCATTAAACTAGCTCACGCTCTCATAGCTCAATATTATGTATAAAAACATGTACAAACTTTACCTGATTGGACGTAAAATTAACGTTAACAGACTTACTTGATCTTCATCGTCACTTTGTGTTTCCTCAGCGGAATAATAATCTTGCGGCGTTGGGGATTCCGAAGAAGACGGTGAGGGGGGTGGGGGTATTTCATGTGTACAAATCTTACGTCCACGAGAGTCTATAGTAACTCTGTGTCTTAAGTAATAGCCATCGTAAGGATGTCTTGGCCTGATATCATCTATTTCACTTTCCGAATCCGAAATATCACCATTCGTTACTCCACCTTTTTGACCGATATTGTTTAGTCTTTGCTCTTGTTCAACATGAACATGACGAACTTCAATATCTTGTTGCGCAATTTGCTCACAGTAATTTGTTACATCTTCATACCTTTTATGGCTTTGTTCTTTAAATTGTGTGGTTTGTTCAGAAATCGTATGATGTTGAAAATTAGAGTCATCGTGACAAGAAGTTTGATTTAATTGTGAATAGTGAAAATTTTCGTGGTTATCGTGATTCTGTGTGTTTTGTGAGTAACTTTCTTGACTACTGTGTGTAAGTTCTCGGAAGTTTTGTGTGTAAGTATATTGTTCATTGGAATTGTCTCTGTTATCAGTATTGTTGTGTACAAAATCGTGTTGAGGATATTCTGGGTATGAATGTTCTTTGTGCCAATGTGCTGGTTCATAGTAGATGTATGTATTTTGCTCATCGCTTTGTCTTTCAGTATGTTGAAAATTATTCCTATGTTGTTCAGCAGTAGAATAGTTTTGATCTTGATTGTTTACTGTTTCTGTGTAAAATCCAGAAGGTTGTTGCTGGCTATCATATTGAGTTTGATCAGAAGAATTCCATACATCTTGGGGTGGTTGCGACTTATTATCTCGTGTATTTTCTTGTGCTTGATATTCCCAAGCATAATTGCGTACATCTTCTTGGAATTCGACTCTACCTTCTGCTTGGTGACTGATTGTATCATCAGGTATTGGCGGTATGTGCCCTCGATAAATTCTCCAAGGATCATGAAATTCTGACATATCTATTTGGGGCATGTTTGGTTCGTCTTGGATTTGTGCTTCAGGTCGATGCCATGGAAATTCAGACTCTGGATCCAATATAGGTTGATAATGTATATATTGGTTGACATCTCGTAGTGGAATGGACACTGGTGGGGTGTCGTCGATTTCGGGCTGGTGGACCTCCACCTCAACCTATCGGTTGAAGTGAAAACAACTCAGTGGTGATGCATGCAAAAGATACACTCGAACTAAGCTGCACACACAAAACACTGGCGCATAGTGCATATAGCTTAATTCAAGCGAGTGTCTATTAGTATAAATTATGTAAAGGCTAAAACGCGTCACTTAATAAACATACGGATACACCACAACTAAAAACGCCACTAAACTGTTAAATTAAACGTATTAAAATTTAAACCATAAAAACTAGGATATCCTAGTAACGTAACAAAATATTTGCTATCAGTATGTTTATAAAGCTTCAGCAGTGAGCATTCCACCAAAATACCAACACCATCTACTAGATCCCGAATAAAAACTTAATAAACCGTGCAGGAAGCAACCAACAGCCATTTGAAAAAGAGTTAGAAAATGTTAGTATTTTGGAGAAATAGATTATGTACACACAGTTAAATAAAAATGCTTCAAAAACATAAGTGCAACAAGTAGCGGTATCGGTGCACAAGCTTCAGAGTGCAAGCGTTATTGTTAAAAACTATTTACAAAACTGAAAAAAAATTGTCCTTTGTACAGCAAGGGAGAATGTAACTAAGGAAAGGACTGATAGTTTAAAGTCTCACCTCTGGAATTTTAGAATCCTTTTCCGAATGCTTAGAAAACATAATGTAGTGTTCAGTCTGAAGGCTGGTGCGCGAATAGATCGATTTACTACAACGTCGAGAGACTCGAGACATTTGCGGTGGGAGTAAAAACCGCAGACTATCGGTTTCAATTTTAACCCTATGAGCCGCGAAATCTAATACGCAGCCTATTTCATCCACCTCGACCGTATTAATAATTTCGTCTGAAGTGTAATCTTATATGACGAGATATAATTTCAAATATTTCGTAAGATATCTTGTTATTCGTGTAATACAAACTTCTACATATTTGATTCGATAATTATTGTAATATTGAATATACACAGATTAAGTTTTGCTGGACTAATTTTAGATGGAATATTAATGTATATTGCAAACTCACCATGCCGATATCAAGATGGGAATGGACTTGAGAAACGAAGAGGTCCCACCAAAGTTGTAAGAATTCCCGTAAATGTTCTGGCGCGTCGACATGGCGAGATTCCCAGTTGAACTGTTGGAGCCAGGGTTTGGCGGCGCCGATGAAGTGGATGACTTTAAGATTCTGCCCGTAGCTGGAATAGGAATGAATTGCGGAGACCGACAAAATAAGACTTTGTATGACATAAATTGTATAAAGATAACGGTCACCAAGATAAGTGTGTTTATTTCTTGAAAGATACAGATTACGATTAGTTTTATGTTTTTGATAAAGATACTATTATGAATCTAAACAACTCGATAATCTAAATCATTTAAGTTATATCATACCTTTAGTCTGTGGATTAAAATACTTTTTAAAGGATCAATATTAAAATCACTTACTGTTTAAGAGCCGGCAAATAAGAATAGAAGGCGGCAGACGTAACGTTGTACAGGAACGGTAAATGTTTGTTGATATCGCCTTGTGCCCAATCAGAGAAGAACGAATTTAACAATCCTTGGTCACCACCTTTATTAAGAAAAACAATGCATAAGTCTGTGTGATTAGAATATGGCAAAAAGACGACATGACTCCGTTTCGTTTTATAGAGACACGTGTCTGATGTATTGGTCTCTTGATCAAACACCAATATTAAAATTAAACGACAACGAGTTGCGTTTTAGAGACATTCTAAGCACACAGGTAATTACATAAACACACACTACGCCATATCCCCGAAGGTGAAGGCAGAGGTGCGACCCAATTTTCTATCTTTTTGAATTGTGTCGTTTTCATCCTAAAGGTGCGATGTGTGTTTTGTCCAATAATATAACAGTGGGCGAGGTTATCGCCACGCCGAGCACAAATTCCAGAGTCCAGGCTGAATCTAAACAGAAAATCCCAATCTCACTTTTTCCCGACACTGAATTCGAACCCAGGACCTCAGATCGGTGTCGTACACCGCATGCAATAGGTACGCCACGAAGGCAGTCTGTTATTATTGTGGTATATTTACGGCCAGGTTATTCAACGTAAGATTGAATCAAAACGTATGCCTTTTACTTTGGCCTCCTTTGTTTTGTCAATATTTATGGGTTTTACTTTAGCTATTACTCTTAGGGCGGTATTAATAAATCAATCTCAAGTTTGAGTTACATCTCAAGTAGACATAATGTATGAAGAGTTCAATACGTTATGTCTACTTGAGATGTAACTCGAACTTGAGATTGCTTTATTAATACTGCCCTTACAGTTTATGAAAGACGGGCTGTTAATGAAATACGACGTACCGTCGAAGCTGCCGCGTTCCTGTGCGAACTTGATCAATTTATCAAATGTTTCAGCGGACGGCTTGAAGACGAACACGCCGGAGTTGAAACAGTCGGGCCAGCCGACATCAGGGGCAGCTGACAACTCCTCGCGTTCAAACAGCTCGTCGCAGTTTTGAACCACCTAAGAATTATGATTTTACGCTTGTATAATAAGTGTAACAGTTTAGTTGCAGGACGATAAATTCATTTAATTTTACGGATACAATAATATGGTATCGATAGTCATTGCGAAGTAATTTAAGAAGATCATGCGGGCTGTGTAAACAATTACTTTATATGCTTTTATGAATGTATTCTCTATATTTTGTACACGTTATAAACCACTGTTTTATTGTACTGCTCAGGAAACATTTAAAATAAAATGGTAAGATACCTACAATAAAAGATTTTAACAAATAAGTAAATAATAAAAAATATCTTAATAAGGGTACAATTCCTTCGAATGTTAACGTTGATGTGAGAACTAAGAATGTTTATAAATTTGACATTTAATCATTAATTAATTAAACGCGTTTACTGCGGTATATGCATTTCAACTTAAAGATAGGTACATCTCTTTTATAAATAACTGAGTTGATACCACGTGGGTACACTAATATTTATCTTGTTCTCGTTATCAATATGTGGATGAAACTTCAGTTGACATAATAACCTACGATAATAACATTACGTGTGAATGGATTCTATCAAAGCATCTTATTCTTTTATATATGGAATATATGTTATTAATGCGGTTCGTATAGTAGCAAAGACATGTCCTGGTCATCACCAATGTTTAAACGGTGGCTTGAGCTCGCCCCTTGATTTTGTGCGACTAGTTACATATTAGGTATAGTTTATTGTGTTCGTGTATATGTAAACGATGGACCTGTGTTGTCTGTAAATAAAGATTTATTATTATTATAAACCTACTTGATCCTAACCTATTGGATAGTATTTAAACTGACACGGTCAGTATGCTGTATAATACTCTCAGAATAATAACTTGCTTTAGTTATTATTCTGAGATAATACTTAGTAAAAGTGAAAACTCTTGTAAACAAAACCACAGTTTCAAGTAACTAGTACTAACGCCAAACACAAAACTCATGTAAAACATAAAATCAGCGAATGTTTGACAAAGCGCGAAAGATTAGGTCTACCTTCAAAAGAAAACTGAAGAATGAAAGTTTAGATATTGGATCTGATCCAAAATTGTGTACAAAATATTTGGGCCACGGTTATGCGCGTCGACATCTCGTGTTACTGCGCTAACGTCCATGTCCGGTAACATTGACTTTCTTATCTCATAAACAATTGTAGATCGAAATAGATTTGACGAGTTTCTCAAAGTCGTTAAGCAATAATTAAAAATCGGTAGGCCGATAGTTGCGATCATGTCGAAACAAACAAACGCGACTCGTGACCGCTACGTGCTTGTACAGTTTTCAAGCAAAATATTTCGTTTGATTTCCCTGGTATACCTAGATGATCACTGTCTTCTAAAATAGCAATCATATAATTTTGTGTACCAATTAGAATTTCAAAATAAGTATTGACAATCACTATGTTCTAAATGTATATGACTTAAATCAGTGCAATTATTTGTGCAACGTACATTTATGGTATAACTTCAAATGCGGGATGTGTTAACAGTCCGATTTGGGAGTGAACATCTAATACTTGCCTGCCGTCATTTTAGTGTAAACAAGCTGAATTTAGTGGTAGTTAATCATTTTAAGCAGATAAAAGTCTAGTTAATATTGATTTATTACATGACGCTATCGAGCATCGGTTGTCGCCACGAGACCTGGTAGATTTCAAAAGATTTCCATAATTCTTGTGCAGCTCATTCATATTTGTAATTGACATTTTTAATTGTTTTACACCTACTTTAATACCAGGGAGCAGAAATGCTGAAGGCCAAATTAATAATATGCACGAGCTTCAGAAAAATCATAACACTCAAACGACTGAGCATACAGTTTAATGGTTATTAAATATGACAAATGCGTTATGTTTTTGTGGCTTAACTAAATCTGTCAGCCACTTTTGTACTACGCAACAATAGTAATTGGATAGAATAATAAAACAGTCCGAGCGACAGTCGACTCCGTACGTAACGAAAGGCTCATTGAATTAAATTGAAGAATTGAACTTCCAATCGTTGCTCAGTCAGTAGCCTTTTTCAATCGATCCTATTTTTATACAAGCGTGATAAAGCCACTCTACTGCATCTGGTTGTAAATGGAATGAAGTGACGTCCAGCTAGAATCTAAAGATTAAAAAAATATCGACTTACCAGTATGTCAGCGTCAAGAAACACGCATTTCTCGTACTGGGTGAGGTTCCAGCAGTGGATCTTCGTGAAGGTGATGCCGAGCTCCGGTCGCTGAAGCAGGGCGAGGTGTGCAGCATCCCGCGAGTCCAGAACGTCTACCGTAACCACCTCCGCAAACACTGCGCGAAGGCGCTCTCTGTTCAAAATTCACGTCGTGAGTTCGGCGTTGTAATTTTGTAAATAACATACACTTATTCCTAATAATTTCAATGTGTAAGTGGTTATTCCTTAAAAAGTAATAAATAAATAAAATAAATATTATCTGTTACTGGTGATACTAGCGTACCTACGGGTTGTCCGTGCCCATAGTCGACTTGCATGATGTTCAAGGATGTTGAGATATATAAAAAAATCTTAACAAAACAATGAAAAAAATTGAAAAAGTCTATGTCATACCTACATCTGCGAACTATTGCCTACATGCAAGACCTTTTTCTAGTCTCTGGAGAAGGACTTTGGAGAGCGATTTGCTCATTTAAAATGGAAAATACACTTCACTATGAATAGCGTCGGCTGATATAACTGATAAATATAAAGTGCCGCGTATGTGCAGAGCTGCCCATGCTTATCGCCTCAAATTTTTTCATCCGCTCGTGTAATAGGAGACAAGTGTATCGGTATATCTGTCGCATAGCACATAGGGAGATAATAGAAAAATAGATAATGAAAAAAAGCTACTACACTGGGGATTCAAATGAAAGAACTTGATCTCAAAACAACAAAAAACTATAAAAGTTATCACATCAGCAGTATGTGCTTAGTTAATTTTATAATGTTAAAAAAACAAATCGTTAAATGGCTGTAAATGCACTTGTAATAAATATGATGTATTCCAAAACATCATCGTTCATTTAATCAAAATATGAAAAAGCTTTGTTCTTATGATATACTTATGTAGACATGATTTTTTTTTTCTTACAAACGTAGAGCAAAGTGAATCGAAACCCACACGACATAAAAGATCTCGAAATATTTTTTTTAAAGTTAACAGCGAGTATATCGAAATATTATTTTTTCTACTTAAATAACTCAAATTATTATATATGAGTGTAATTTACAATGATTAAGCCATTCTTTTTTCCCCGACTGCGAAAGAAGGATTAGCTCATTCCGAGATTTTGTTGCTCTATCTATATCACCAATCAAATTATGAGAAGTGAGCGTGCTATGCCTCCGACAGCGGTTGTGAACACTGTCAACTAAGATTATTCAAAACCAAAATAAAATATTCAAATTAAAATCTTGTTTCTATCTTTTCAGTTCCTCAATGAATTTAATAAACATGGCAGAAATTGACGCAGTCGGGTTTTTTGGTTTTGTTTTTAA
Source organism: Lapara coniferarum (assembly GCA_949316025.1). Taxonomy (NCBI): domain Eukaryota; kingdom Metazoa; phylum Arthropoda; class Insecta; order Lepidoptera; family Sphingidae; genus Lapara; species Lapara coniferarum. Next base: position 17,288,402 of record OX438919.1, read on the forward strand.
TTTTGGTAGTCAGAGTTGCTCTTCTTTTTTGCTACTTTAAGTATCTATTTAAGTAGGTACTCATAGTCCATTTGTACGATATTAAAAACGTGCTAAATTTTAGCCCAACATTTTGGAGAGCTAACTCTAAATAATGCTGTCAATAAATTTTTAAACACCTGATCAAAGTATGGAAATTCAAAATAGCTATTCGACTGCTTTCTCATATACTGAGGGCTATATAAGATTTTCCGTGATCATCATATATTTTATACATCTTACTAGCTTTTTCCCGCAGCTTCGCCTGCGTTAATAAGTTTTTCCGGGGTTAAAAGTACATAAAAACCTTCCCGTTGAATCACTCTATCTATTAAAAAAAAACGCATCAAAATCCATTGCGTAGTTTTAAAGATCTAAGCATATGTATAGGGACAGACAGCGGAAAGCGACTTTGTTTTATACTATGTAGTGATTCTAAATATGCAGTCATAAAACAGCATTATATGATCTATAATTTGCAGCCATTGCGATGATCAAGCATACTTGAAAGCTTCTAAACAAAGTAACGGTAAAAACGATGATGATAAAATAAATGGCCTGTAAAATATTTTTTGGGAGAAAATATTAATTTAATGTCTCCAATCCCACAGGTGTATGAAGAGTAAAGACGTATATTCTCTGTATAAGTTTGTGACCGATCCATACATAATTTATAAATTAATTTGCTGAAATAAATATATTCTGCTGTGTTAATATCGCATTAAAAAAAATCTCAAACTCAAAGAGAATAGAGAGAGAACATAATTTACCTCATGGCTTCAGTGACGGATGGTGTGATGAGCACCACAGCTGGATACACGGAGCCAGCGCGGCGCAGCGAGTGGGCCAGTACCAAGGCACCCAGGCCATAGGAGTCGTTTGTGGCTAGTGTCACCCATGATCGATCTGAAGAAAAACATTTGTATTACTTTCTATCAAATCTTTGTGTCGTATCGAGAAACAAAACGATAATCACAAAATGGCTGATAGTGTAGAGCCGAAGAAAAATAATGGTGTGTTTCAAGATTACGTTCAGTTAGATGCTGATGAATACTTATCAATGTGGCATTATTTATTAAAATAATTACTTATATATATAGGATATATCTCTATAAAAGCTGACGCTTGAAAACATGCGTTTCAATAAATAAATCTTTCTCGTTCGTTGAAGTATTATTTGTGTTTCAGTTCATTGTTTACATTTACGCTTTTGCAACAAAATAAACACGTCCTTGCATTTTTCTACACTTACATCAAATGTATGCAACAAAGCATCCAAGCATCACGCTATTCTTAGTTTATAGATTGTAAGAGAATTGCGAGTTTCTAATGCAGACTACCGATATTAATCTCTGAATATATTATTCGATTATTCGGGATTTGATCACGGATACGTAATTTACAACGCACGAATCTATGTAATCACACTTTTACAACACACTATGTCGTGCCAAAGACGTAGATTTCAAAAATAACTACAAATATCTTCTATGGAGAATTACGTGGGTCGTATTTTAGATTTTAATACATTCGTTTTGCCGCGTCATACTTGTTAAAAGGTACTAGGAAATGCGCAGTTCGTTCCTCTCAGGGGAAACGGTGCATGTCTACCTAAAAGAACTATTGGCACATGACGCGAGTCGTATGAGTTTGGCGCTTCTGTCTATACGAGCACTCTATGCGAGCACTTTATATTCGAGCTGTCAATATTGACACATGCGACAAGTTTGTTGGGCACTGGGCAGATGTATTCTCGATCATTTATCATTTACCACTTAAATAGACAGTGAGAATAAGACGCGTGAAGGATGCAATTTGATTCGTCTCTTCTTATTGTCATTGACACAGCCATTAGTCTTCAAAATGTCACGCAGAAGGTATGCGGAAAACGCACTATCAGAGCGAAAATATTCACGTGAATAACTCTCGGCATCTGACTAGCTCCAGCCATCACATAGACTGCCTTGTATTAGACAAGTGCCGCACGTTCTATTCCGAAATAGCACGACACAAATAAAATTCAAAATAAAACCACTGGATAGCGTGATATTCAGTGGCGAGTCCGTCGCCGTGGGTGTGTGCCGCAATTAAACTGATAATCACTCTTCTTTGTCACCACCAGCGGATACTACTGCAGCTGACGTACCTTCGTCACTTACTACAAAAAATGTCCGCAGGCATATTTACAATTATTCCACAAAGTTGTTTTTTGTATTACATGAAACTTCGAACCCACCAATTCAAATTCTTTGTGAAGTTCATGGCCTCAGGTAGTCCTGCCAACCCAACCCACATTATCATAAAACTAAAATTTTACGGATAAAATTGCTACGGCGACTGTATTAATATTTAAATTCTGCAAGATATTACGATAAAATCTGAATTATTTCGATAGGTCAGTTGATTTTCCACTCAATTGCATAGATAGCCTATATTAACGAATATAAAATGTAAATCAGTAGAGAAGAAAATATATAAAAACATCTAAATCTCTATCTGTATCAGGAAATGCCGTCAGTGATCAAGGCTAAGATCGGGTGGTGAGAAATTTAAAGCCACAGCGTGTTTGTGTAATAACTGCGCAACAACATCATAAATCCAATTTGATATTTTTACATCCGTCAGAGGAGCAGACATCCTCGAGCGCGACGTCGGTTTATTGGTGCACGCGGCGCGAGGAACAGATTTACTACTATAGACAGAAATATTCCACCAAAAGCACCCCGACAAGGCACTTGAGTCGAGATGTAGGATCAGACGCGCTCGGGAGCAATGTCCCTGCGGTTTCTATTTAGGTGCGGCCGGTCCGGCGGGATGGAACCACATGGGCAGTCGACCGTTTAACAGAATAAAGGAATGCAATGATGACGCCGAGTAACATCCTCGTAAAAATGAATACAGAATTCAAATTTTATTATAATTATAATTAAAACTTGTGTCTAGTTAGGTATCGTAAAAAGGATTGTTAAAAGATGCAGTTAACTGTTTCTTAACTCGGTTCTTATGTATGGTTTAATTTCCTTTAACAGGCTGGAGTAAAAGCAATAAATCTCAATGGACATCGCACAGTAAGAGGGACTTAATTCCTTGGCGTGTGTTACACCAGCGACTATCTGGAAATTCATGCTGAAGGATCAATAGAAACTGTATGATCCTCTTTAGTTGCACTCGCACTTCTTACTGATTATCTATTTATTTTTGTAATGTTGGATTATTGTGAATACGAGATAAATATGAACTTACTGCCAAGTTATCAAACACCGCAACAGTCAGATTATAAATTAATTGTAACTTATTTTAACAAGTGGAACTATTTAAAAAAAAACTAAGTATTTTATTCACATAACAATTTAAATGAACTAAATTTTAACCAAGTTCTTCTTGAAGGCTATGACCATAAATCAATGGATATCCGAAAGTTGTCAAAATAAATTACAAATATAAAAGCACCCAAATTATTCAAGACTCACGATACATTTCGATGACAGCAGATGAGAGTTACTAATCAACTGAATTGTGATGGCTACTGTGTCTTCTCTTTATATTAGGGGCTACCGTGCAACCACAATCAGGGCGGGTAAGCCTTTGCGGGTTGTATAGAATATCAGATCAAGCCACAAACCCCAGACTGGCGCCTGTGATTTCGCAATCGATATAGGTATTAGGTAACGTGACGACGGCGCGGACAGTCCAACTAAGTAATAATAAATCAAAATATTCATTCCATTTAGTATCAGCTCGGAGTCTGGAATTTGTGCCCGATATGGCGACAGGCTCGCCCCCTATCACATCATGGGACGGCATAATGGCGAAAAGTGAGTGCACTAGTTGCGCCTCAGTCTACCCCTTCGGGGATAAAAGGCGTGAGTGTACTTATATGTATGTATATATGATTATTTTCGCCGTTAGTTCCTAAAAACGCGGTTTGAAACTATGTTTACCTCTAGCACTGAATCAACTCTTAGTTTAGCTGTTAGACAAAGTTACGGTTAATCATATCATTCTCGTAAGATCATAGCATTTGCAAGCAAAGCAGTGGTGCCTTACTGGTGACCTAAATTAGGGATTCAGATTTTCTGCACTAGGTACCTACATAAGCTAGAAATTGCATTTTAGTAAACTTACAAAAAATTAAGAAAATGTCACTCTGAAGATTGTTCCGAAGATTGGGTTAATCATAACCAAAGTCACGGTCAAGATTACGTTATTGCAAAGTTGCTATCGTATGTTGATGGTTCCACAGTATATGAATGTATTTGCCGCAGATAACGATAGTATGTTTACAATGTCTATGTGCAGATATAGTATAACTGGTATAACAGTGAAAGCCAGTGGCTGGTGGATCTAGGGTATGCGTTCCCCTTTGACGCCTAGCTCATCTTAGTACATGCACATAAGATAGGGCAAACGCTTGATCTGAACAGATTTCAAGGTTATTCAAATACAAGATTTATTGCAATGTGACATAGGGACTATTGTTATAATTACTATCGCTGGCATGCTGCGTTTACTTTTTTTTTACTATTTTAAACTGGTTGCTAGTTGCTACCCATATATTCACCAAATAGAAGTGGAATGAAGCTACCCGTTTCAAATTAAATTAAAATAACTTTACGACAACGTAGCGAGCTGTTAATTACCCGCATAACGCCTACTACATTTTCCGATGGTCGCTTCAGGAAAATGAAGTCGGTGAAAAACAACTAATAACTCTTGCAAAAAACTTAATTTACATTCTAAAGAATATTTTTAACTACCTTCCCGGTTAATTACGTTGATAACCCAGTGAAATTTCAATAAAATGTTAATCAACAATTTCTCTTGTAATGAATATTAGGCAAAACGCTATTTTATGTTATGTGGTAAAAATAAATTGTTAGAACATATTCGCAGCTTACTTGACATTATGAAGCCAGGTGTAGTCTCACGTGTGACAGTTCCAGTCACCTCTCAATACCACGAACTACCTACACGCGCTCTTCGCGCAGCACTAGTAAATGCACACAACGTGCGCGGTACCGGTCCCCAGCCGGTCGCCCCCCAGCCCTCAGCCCCTCCCCGCCACGAACGCACACACACACGCTACGTCATCATGTAACCAAACACATGCACACATTTACAACGGCGCTAAAGTGTCGTTTAAAGAAATATCTAATTTAATTTGAGACGTATTTTGTTCCAACTTTATAGTACTAATATATGATAATAATAGTCCGTGAGTGTGAAACGAATCCTTATCAGTTATAGTGATACTTAATATCAAGGTTGGCAACCTTTAACGTTGTTTAAAGACTATAGTACGCATGAGGGCAACTCAAATGGAACAGCTGTTCTCGTCGATCGATAGATGTCAGTGGGTGCTGCTTTATTTTCGTTGCCGTATATAGAATAACGGTACCCGTAGTAGAGTAGAATCACATCGCTATTGAATAGTCTCAGTAGATCGAGGCGGTACGCGGTTTTCTTTGATAATGCACACAAATTCGGTCCAATGTACGAAAACGATGAAAGAATGACGTATAATAAAATTATGCATTGCGATTTATTTGGGATTTCGCAGAAATATTTACACGTTGATTGCGGGAGAAAATACGGTGTGAGCGATATGCGTTGAGGCTGGCGTGTTGTGTTTGTTATCGGTGTTTCGGTGGTAACGATGGCGAACTCTCCAACGAGCATAGAAACACAGATAGATAGTTTCCTGGAGCAGTTTAAGAGGAGTGCTTCGAAGGCTATGGAGGAGCGGATGGATTGGCCCGATGGCACATCCCCGGGAGTGGTTAAGTCCCGCAGTAGCTGTTTCACATTGGACGTAGCGGCTGGTAAGTTTTTCCATAATTCCCATTTCCCTACGGAAAAATATTTAGCGTAGTACTTACCTATATGGTGATTTTAGAACAGAGACTTTATTGTGGTAAAAAGTCTTTATTTAAGAAAAACTATTTTTTTCGTTGGTTTATTATTACCTTTATTAGATCAGTGACGTCAACTGGAAAGAGGCAACGTCACAAAATCACTTAGTTAGCCACCACCGTAGGTATGCGACGTTGTGTACCTACTCCTACTAATTTTAGCAGAGTAAAAAGCTCCGCATCGGATAGGTATTTCGAAATATTAATTACTTGTATTTTATTTTCCCGCCATTTTAATATGAAGTGACAATAACTAGATTTTTTTTAAAAGCTTCAATAATCACTATCCTTAAAGTCAGAAACTTTATACTTATGGGAGAAATTTTCATGCACGCAAATAGGAACTTATTTTTTTAGGGTTCCGCATTAGATACCTACATTACCTGTTGTAGATGAAAGGTAAACAGTAAACACTGACTTATACTAATAGAAAAATAAAATTTACTTACTCAAATTCTACACCATCAAACATCTTTGCGAGAAATGGAACAGACCACCATCAAACCCCCTTTAATTTCCCTAAAATCTTTTTCACGTACCTACCTATTGTAAACGAATGATTATTTTTTTTGGGATTTGCATATTACAATAGATATAGACTATTAATTATATTATCTTTATAGGACCCTTGTCGTAATAAATCAAAATTAAACTAAATTTAAATCAGTGAAGTTTATTTATCTATGTAATATTATTAGCGATGGAGAAGAAATTTCTGTGATTTTGTAGGTTTGTAGGGGCTAATCTCTGGAATTAATGAACCAATTTTGAAAATTCTTCCACTAATAGGAAGCTACATTAGGGACTCCTGAGTGTTGTTACTTGTTACTTATCCCGAGAATATATAACGCCGGGCATTTATCCCGGAAAAACGTGTCGCGCGGGCGGAGCCGCGGGCAAAAGCTACTAAATTATAAAAAAATTGAATGGTAGGTAGATCCAAAGTTATTGTCTTAATTTGTTTCATTTCATTCATTGTTATTATTTCTTACTTTTTAATCGACTCCAAACGAGTCGATTTCATATTATTATAGCGTCCAATAGTCCCATTTTAATTCCATCGATGTAGGACCTTGGATTTCGAAGAAACACAAGAAAAATCCTTAAAATCAAATAGGGTTTTGATGATTATTTTGGTGTTGGATTTGATATAGCTTCAAGGTACTACCATATTAAAAATATCATTGTTTAAACTTGAACGTCGAAGATACAGCAGAAAGCTCCTCAAAATAAAATGAGATGAGATTCTTTTTATGTTATTGTGGTACTTTATTTTATTTAAAAAATTATGTTACCTTATGCACTTTTCGCACTACCAACCCCTCAGTCCACCTCGTGACCACGAAGTGCTGCAAAGCTTTCGAGACTCCGGGAGCAAAATAAAAGAAAATACCTACAAGATAAAATCTGTAAAACTAATTTTAGTTCAACGTCTAAGATTCGTTTAAAACTGTAAACGTAAGAAATCATTATAAAAACTTTTTAACAAAAATCAACCTACCGCAAAACCACAAAGTCCAAAAAAATATTGAAATTCATATACAGGATTATTAAAACACAAGCAATGTAATCTTACTTTAGACGCAGTTAAAAATATAAAAAATAGTCTCTCAGAGCAAGACCACTAGAAATTTTATTTACAAAGCACTGTATAGCACAGCACTGTGCTGAACACCCAAATTACGTCTTATAATTACCAGTATTCAGCTTTTAGACTGACTACAAATTAGAATGACTTGAAAACCAGAACATAGCATGTAAAATGTTGCGGGGCGGCAAAAATATTCTTTCTGTGTACCAACTTGCCCGTACTCTGTCTGGCACACGAGCGTATATCATACTCCACACGACCGCAGTTCCGTCCTCGCCGTCGAGGACTTTGCCGCATTCCCCGTCGCCCTCCCGATCCCCATAACAGTTCCGGGAAAATAAAAAGCGGGACTTTTATTCCGGAAAAACTTTATAACGCGGGCTGAGCCGCGGGCAAAGTCTAGTTAATAATTATTGTCTTAATGTTAATTCAAATTATTATTAAGACTCAAATTTAGTAGGACCATAGAGGTGTTACGAACTTGAAATGTTATTATACATCTTTAAAGAAGTATTTAGAAGATTTATTACCTTCATTTTCTGTTTCACGTGGATACAGGATTTTTCCGCGGTGATGAACGGTCTTTACTATAATGAATTATAATATGCATTATAATGTTTTTATAAGTAAATCGAGGATCCGTGCGTTTAATATTAGTTATTCTGCATACAATGTTAAGCATTAAAAACAAAAGAATACCGTAACACTACAAAATAATTCATCATTTATTTGTAAAGCTCTGGAATTTGGTGGTATCTGTCAAATAACGGAAGCTGCAGACTGTGACGTCACTAAATGTCGCCGGCCATTAAATATCGAGCGTGAGACAGAGATAGGGCGATAACCCTACCACGTCCCTACTTTTGCTCATAATATTTTTTTAAATAGGATTTACTACTTTATTTTTCAACCAATTTTGATTCTGATTTCACAGAAGCATTTCTTTTTGATATTATTTTCTATGATATACTAAATAATGTACGGAATAAAACATAGAAAACTACCCTATTTTACTCATCCGCATCGATGTATAAATTACAGTAATTATTTTCTACTACTCAGAGCTCAATAAATGAGAACAAACAATTTATGTTGCGTTTTCTTCTATAAAAGATACCTAATCTTTTATACGGAATCAATAGCGAGCGAGCTTAGCACAAACTTTACTAATTGTTAAGCCATGCATGAATTTTATTTTATTTATTTATAAACTCTTTATTGTACATCCAAGGCAAAGTGGAAATAACAAATATACAAAATAAACTAGGCTAAACAATAAGATGTACGTTATCGTTTTTTAAAAAATAATTAACGCTGCATACATTTACATTAATAAACATTGTACCTAAATGTTCGCATGATGAAAGTGTAATAGCCACGTTTGTTTACCCTGTGAAGAGACAAAGGAATTCCTCAACGATTGTTTTATCTGTATTTGGAATTGTAACAAAATTCAATTGGTAACAACATCATAACATGCATATTTTATTTATAGAAGAAAAAAAGGGATTACCCGGCGAAAGGTGGTCGCAACAACTAATAAACAATCACTATACTAAAGAAATTGTGGCTGCTTTGCAACCTATAAAAGGTATGGCGGTTAAGGGTTATTTTTGCGATTACCTACTAAAGCTGATGATAAATAAAGGATAAATCAATTTGTATCAAGGGGTCAATCAATTTGTATCATCCTAATCAGCAATGAATGAAGTCAGGAAACGTGTTTATTTGATTTGACAAGTCCCTATCAACTGACGTTTTCAATCGTATCAGCTGTTGCATCCTGCGAGTAATGAATTTGAATTATTTAACGTTATCAACACCACCCTACAACTTGAGTTACGAAGTACTGTGTGGCATTCCACTGCGCTCGTCATCCTGAGACATAAGATGTTAAGTCATAGGCCGGTATTAATAAATGAATCTCAAGTTTGAGTTACATCTCAAGTAGACATAATGTATGAAGAGTCCAATACATTGTGTCCACTTGGGATGTAACTCAAACTTGAGATTGAATTATTAATACGGCCCTTAGTATGTCCAGTAGTTACACTGGCTACAATATCCTTCAACCGAAACACAACAGTGCATGCACACTGCTGCTTGGCGGTAGAAATAGACATTGCTGTGGTACCCACCCAGACGGACTCTTTCATATGAGAGACCTACCACCAGTTGTCATCAAAAATTTAAATCCTTTATAACACATCATCATCTGTGTGTGTTTATCAAATGCAAAACAAACTTCAGCTTGATGTGATTGCTCAACTTTGAGATCAAAGAAAAGGCCTGGCTTATGTGGTTGGAAATCGCCAATTGCAATAATAACAAGTATCAGTATTCACCTTTGGGATAAAATTCCCTAAGCTGGACACGGGACCCCTCTTCAATTTAGTGGGTCAGGTCTTTGTACACCATCCTAGCCTAATACAAGTTGGTAGAATAAGCGTTTCTTCGTCGATGTTAATCATAAATAATGTATAATGTTAATTATCATCATTACTTGTTTTATCTGTAAAAGATTATTATAACAGCATTCATGAGTGAAATATCCTTTTCATAAAAATATAACCATCGCCTGGTATGATATAAGATATTAAGGCCTAGTCTGGACTTGAATTCACTTGTCCTCTTTGCCTTATCAACAGAATCTCTAAGAAGGACAAAGATAGCAGGTACGTTATTACTAGGGCTGCCATCACTTAGATATTCATGGCAAAAATCCCGGACATTTGGGCGAAATATGGGTTTTTCCCCGGACACCTCTCAAAAAATATTTTGCCGTGCCTTCTTGAATGCGGGTTATATAATGAATGATTTTTTTAACTGAGGTTTATTTCAATTTATCGCTTATCTAGAAAAGAATATTTCCCCTGACAACAAGTGTCCGGGTTTTACCACGACACTTTTTAAAACCCCGGCCGGACGGCCCCCGGATGCCCTTCAAACTAGGACAAATCCGGGGAAATCCGGACGGATGGCAGCCCTAGTTATTACCAAGTCAGGTAGTAAATTAAACTAGGTTGAAGGCCTTGTTTTGGGTTTATCCAAAATTTTCCGTGGAATATAATTACCTAAGATGATTACATACAGCATAGGTAGGGCTGCCATCATCTAAATTGCCGACGCCGGATAAACACGGCAAAAATCCCGGACATTTGGGCGAAATATGGGTATTTCCCCGGACACCTCTGAAAAAATATTTTGCCGTTTCTTCTTGAATGCGGGGAAATGCAGAAGTTTTAACTAAGATTTATTTCAATTTGTCGCTCATCTATAAAAAAAATATTTCCCCTGACAACAAGTGTCCGGGTTTTACCAGGACAATTTTTAAAACCCCGGCCGGACGGCCCCCGGACGCCCTTCAAACTAGGACAAATCCGGGGAAATCCGGACGGATGGCAGCCCTAAGCATAGGCCTTGTTGCTTTCTACGGCACTGGTATGCACGAATCGCACATCTTATGCTACGACACATTAAACCAATGAAACTATAATATTTAGAAATCAGTAACATCAATTATAATTACGTTTATAGATACTTAATATTAGTTTCTATATAGAATAATAAATTACACTTTTACGTGCTTAGGTAAAAGTGGAATTACAAGTTACAATATTTTTGATACATTGAATTTTTGTATTATTTTGCGCTTAAAATTATTCCAAGTAAGTACACCAAAATTACATAATTCATTTAATTATAATTAATGCGTACCTATATACTATGTTATAGTTTAATTAGATATGAATTAGTTTTACTGGTGGTAGGACTCTCATATGTAAGAGTCCGTCTGGGTGGGTACCACCGCAATGTTTATTTCTACCGCCAAGCAGCAGTGTGCACGCACTGTTAGTAATGTGTTTCGGTTTGAAGGGCATTGTAGCCAGTGTTACTACCAGAGATGTTCAAGATACCTCATAAAAGTATCTGAAATACAAGATATAAGATACTTGTAAATAAAGGATTTGAGATACCAGATACAAGATACTTTTGAAAACGGTATTTAAATACTAGATACAAGATACGTATTTTCTAAATACTTTTTTCAAATAAGATACTTTTTGAAAGGAAACATTTTTATTAATTTTGACAACATTTACTTATTTTGACTGCCTCGGTGGCGTAGTTGTATTACAGTACGACTGCAAAGCTGAGGTCTCGGGTTCGATTCCCGGGTCGGACAAAGTGATATTGAGTTTTTCTATTCAATATCAGCTCGGAATCTGGAATTTGTGCCGATATGGCGATAGGCTCGCCCCCTATCACATCATGGGACGGAATAATGGCGAAAAGTGGGTGCACTAGTTGCGCCTCTGCCTACCCCTTCGGGGATAAAAGGCGTGAGTGTATATGTATATAGTACGAGATCCCACTGCAGAATCAGTACACCCATCGAGTATTTGCTACAAACCAAATTTTTACACATATTTCAGATTAGGAGAATATGCATCCTCCAGGTTGCCTATCAAAACTTGGCCGCTAGTATTTTTAATTAAATTGTTGTTGGTTAATTTTTCGGAAAAAAATCATTCACTTGTTTTTTAAATAAAATATCGTCCACCTCAGGGCAATATATATAAAGGCTCTGAAAAATCACGGGTGCCGCTGTGCACTTGGCCGAACCTCTTCGCAGCCAGGTATAAACAGTTAGGGTTTTGATACATTTATACGTTCATAATGTACATTTATAATTTATGTATCAAATTAAATCTATTTTTTTTCTGTTAATTATGATATACGGTTGCTCAATTACATCTAGCCGCAAATAAGGGTTGCTGGCTGATAAAGATGGAAAATATTTAAGGTAGAGTAAAAGACAGTTAGCGCGTAACATCACTAGTCAGGCGAGGACCGCGATTGCCAGCTGTACGACGCTTTAAAGCCATTACGCATGCGTCGAATGCTATAACTCCGTCCAACCATTTATTTAACTTTTAATAGTTCGGTTTCTAATCAATTGGGGATGTACTATTATGGCTGCTATATACGAGAGTCTTTTGACAGATATTCAACAAAGTAATGTTGCTAACAATTATTGCGTAAGATAATTCCTAGCAATAACTGATCTGTCGAATGGCCCATTCACATACTGCCATTTTCTAGTACATACAAGAGCAATAATTGAATGCTATATATTATGCGCAATAATTGACTTTCAAGAATTGTAAGCAACTGTTTGCACATGGATATAAGTAAAAAAATGGAATGCAATTATTGAATGAAAGTTTTGACAATAAATAATTTTAGAAGTTTTTTGTTTACACCAATACAATTATGTTTAGCTGATAATTATTACTAAGAACCTACAATCGCTGGGGTAAACGAGTTCTTGAATGGAGACCGTGAGTCGACAAGCGTAGTGTCGGACGCCCTCAAGCCAGATGGAGTGACGATTCGCGAAAAGTCCCGGGCCGAAACTGGATGCGACAGGCCGAAGACCAGGTAAAATGGCGCGTATGGGAGGAAGCCTATGACCAGCAGTGGACTAAAATATAGGCTGATAATAATTATTGCTTACAAGTATCGACTTGTAAGCAATAATCACACAGGTTATAAGTTACTGAGTTTATTGAAAAATATGAGTAAAAAGTATTAAAATAGGTTCTGCTGATTTCATAAAGTTCATTGAGATTTATCACAATCAGGAGCGTTTATGGGATACTGAAAATTAAAATTATAAGACTCACTGCGCTCATGTTTTCAAAAGAAGAGAGAACCCAGTTGAATACAATGTTTGGTTACGCAGTTATAGCATATGCTTTTTACACAAACAAATCATGAATGTTGTTTATGTAAACCATGCAAGTCATATATTGCTTCAATTTAATTCTATGCAACAGGCAAGAAACTTGAAACGTGCACATGGGCCTTAAATGAGACTTTAATGTAAAAAATGCAAAGGTAATTAGTAAAAGTATTTTAGCAAATTAAGTATTTATAAAATACTAAGATACTAAAAAATTGTATCTAAATACAAGATACAAAATAAAAATTAAAAAAGTATTTAGATACAAGATACTAAATACGTATTTTGTATCTTGTATCTGTATTTCAGATACTTGTATCTAGATAAATCCCATCTCTGGTTACTACAGGACATAATGAGACTTAACATCTTATGTCTCAGGATGACAAGCGCAGTGGAATGCCACAAAGTACTTTGTAAATCAAGGTTCTGGATGGTATTTCTACTGTTTATGGGTGGTCGTATCGCTTCAGGCGAACGGCATGCTCGTCTCGTCATTCAATGTTATAAAAAAAAAAGTCTTGTTACCCGTTATCTTTTACTCCTATAACTATAGGAACTATAACTCCTATAACGACTGCCTCGGTGGCGTAGTGGTATTGCGTACGCATTACGAGTACGATTTGCGCGCTGAGGTCCTGGGTTCGAATCCCGGGTCGAGCCAAAAAATTGTGACTGGGTATTTTCATCTTAAAATTTACTCAGTCGCAGCTCGGAGTCAGGAAGTTGGCGGTGTGATACCCCCGTGCCTCGGAAAGCACGTAAAGCCGTTGGTCCTGCGCCTGATCTCTCTCCGGTCATGTCGGATTGCCGTCTCACCGGACTATGAGAGTGAAGGAATAGCGAGTGCACCTGTGTATTGCGCACACACTTGTGCACTATAATATCTCCTGCGTACCAGGCTGATCTCCGTTGAGATTGGCCGCCGTGGCCGAAACTGGCTAGGAGGATTTCATTTACTCCTATGTTTCATGCTATCGCTTAAGCCTTAATAACTGTGAGCTATTAATTATCTAATATTGCAATTCTATGCAGGCAGACATCGTGCAGTAATCAGAAAGTTAAATCTTAAAACCAAATCTTTCTTACAATCACGTAAATGTCTATCATATAGCAATAGATTTGAAGGTTCAAAGACATAAAATCGGACTAAAATTATGTAAAAGCACGGAGTATGGTGGAAATAATGGTGCTAATGGACGTGGGGCCGCGGCGCCGCGCTAGTTGAATGTTCATTTTTGTTCCACATCGCTGCGGACCCTCTCATCCGTTTTGTCTTATTTTTTTTTTATAAATATTCGTAATGCAGCTGCCGTGATGTTAGTTCAAAGTTGTCTGCTTGACTTTATAGTTAGGTACTGTTTCCTTGACGATGATCAGGATATTTTTTCGTATCATTTTTAACTGACTTCAAATAAGGAGGTTCTGAATTCGATCCGTATGCATGTGTGTAAAGGAGACTGGCGAAACTTCATAGAACCTTGAGCTTAGTGTTACAGGAGACAATTTATACATTATTTTATAAGTATTATAGAACTATTTACAAAATAGAAAAAAAATTGGTCTGTGCAATGGGAGTAAATAAATAATCGCTATAGAGTATAGCGTCAAAACATTTTTCCGTGAATAACTTTTTACATAACTTTGGTCATAAGATGTTTAGAGCACCTAATCGTTGACATTGGATTGCCGTATTGCAGCTGACTTAGATAATAACTAGAATTGAACTTATCACATGGGATCAACGGGGCTAATATAAATTATAATGGCTCAATTACACTCTCGCGTGAGCGGTGGGACGAGACTGAAAATAGTGCGATTGCGATTCGCCACGGGCCTCACATCGTGGCTCGCTGCACTCGCCTGAAACATATGAACCCACCCCGAGAATATAAACAAAAACTCGAATCACACACTCGAGCTGCAAAGCGAACACGATACCAGCCACGAGGCGAGGTGCGAAGCAAAAGTGTAAATGAGCCATAACATATATTTCGATTTGACACACTGTTGCCAACCCCAAGAAACCAAAAAACAACAGATGAGTTATAAAAAAACAGGAGAAAACAGTAGATTGGGAATTTTGACCGAGGAGCTAAAGAAAGGTCCTGGATTTCGATTTTTCCGTCAGTAACACCAGAGAAGTAGGTTAAGTGGATAGGGTGGCGACCTAAAAAAAGGTCCTGCACCATTTTAGTATGTAAAAACCAATAAACAGTAAAATTTCGACTCGTAAGCAGAAAACAGGGACGACAAAGCTAAAACAGTAGGGTTGGCAACACTGATTTGACATTACGTCGGCAGCGCTGTACAGAGCTGCCAGTAAAATAAAATAATATCGACTAGTACTGAATATCCTAAAGAGTGAAAATGTCTTTTTAATGTAATGGTTTAATTTCTAAAATATTACCTTATTAATTCTTCCCTTTTTTCAGCCTGTGAAGTGTACTGCTGAACAAAAGCCTCCCCTAAAGATTAGTATTTTTAATGAATATGTCAATATTATTCTTGTTATATATGCTTCGTATATAACAAAAGTGATGATAAAATAAATATTCATGCAATAAAAATTCCGAGACGAAATAAGTTTTAAATCGATACTGTTAAATTCGTGTTAATAAGATAACTAGCAACATTTTAGAGAACAGCCTAATGATACATCTATACTTATTCATAAAATAATTGATTTTCTTTTTCCCATTGTAATACAATCTAATATTTTTAAATTGGAGACATAAAAATAGAAGAAGAATATTGAGATATGTTTCATAAGTGTAAGGTCAAGCCCAATTTCGCCCGTCTCCTTTGTGTGGCCACGAGTTTCTCAAAAACTACTGATCCGATTTGGATGGGGTTGTCGTTATTCAAATATATATTTTTCAGGGAAGGTTTTAGTACATAATTTATTACGATCTGATGAAGATCTTCGGAGGTACACAATGGAACTCTTCAATAACTACTTAATAGAAGGTGACTTGCGAATATCTATGATGTATTGTTTACACCATTCCATAATTAGCTAAACCGACTTCAAAACCACTACAAACCAAAAATAATTTAAATTTATATTCGGTATTAAAGGACATGTCCAAAAATGGGCCTATAAATCTAAACAAGACAGTTTATATATACTTGGATAGAACACTTAAAAACTAGCCTTTTACGATAAATCGTTTAATTTTAAAGACCTCCGATTTTGAGATTTATGTAATTTTGTTTGGCTTGAAAACTACACTTAGTATGAATGTTTTTAAAAAAGTTGGTTATGAATGGAGGGGTCTAAAAACATTTTTTTAAAGGATCTAAGCTCCATATGTTGCCCCTTTAATATCTCTAAAGTGTGAGCCTGTTTAGATTTTGAGGCCCAGCACCCATACAAAAAGCGGACATCTCCTTTATATTATACTAGCTTTTGCCCGCGGCTCCGCCCGCTTTGATAAATTTTTCCGGGATAAAAGTGCCGCTTTATATTTTCCCGGGATAAAAAGTAGCCTATGTGTTAATCCAGGACATGATCTACTCGTGTGCCAAATTTCATTGAAATCTGTTCTGTAGTTCTTGCGTGAAAGAGGAACAAACATGCAGACATCCATACATCCATATATTCTTACAAACTTTCGCCTTTATCATATTAGTAGGATAATTATAGGCACCGACTTTAAATATACTTGTGTAATTTTTTGTTCTGTAGTGGTTTTGAAGTTAGTTTATTTTTGTTATATATACTTAATAATATCTAACAACAAATGTGCCTATTAACTTTTAACGACAACTGAATTCATCGTGTAGGTACGCTTTCCTACAAAATATTGGAGATAATACTTGAATGTAACTCGATAAAAATATTATTTTATATTTTACTGCCCTATATGAGGTATATACATTCCGTTATGTTGATTTAGTGTATGTATAGTTATCACACACTTTAAATATTTAATATTCGGTAAACGAACCTACCTAACTTATAATAAGTCTCAAAATACTTAACAAACCTAGGTAGGTACCTAAATTTGAGAACAAATCCTTCCTAATCTTACTAATATTATAAAGGCGAAAGTTTGTAAGTATGTATGGATGTCTGGATGTCTGGATTTATGGAAGTTGTTACTCTTTCACGCAAAAACTACTGAACGGATTTCGATGAAATTTGGCACACGCGTAGATCATGTGCTGGATTAACACATAGGCTACTTTTTATCCCAGGAAAATATACAGCGGGACTTTTATCCCGGGAAACCTTATACACGCGGGCGGAGCCGCGGGCAAAAGCTAGTATTTTAATAATATTACCTTCCTAGTAACTACCTATAATCATGTGTGATTATTCATCTATTTAGATTTTAGTCTATTAGTACAAAACAAAAATAATATAACCATTACGTTAAGTATACATCTACGTACTACGTAGTATTAGTACAGCAAACCTGTTATTTATTTATTTTTCTAATTTTTAATAGAAAATATTTGTCTAATGTAGATGAATATATGTGCATAAATCATTGATGTATTAGGGTATTTAATACATCAATGGCATAAATAAAATTATTCAAGTTTGAGAAAGAAAAATACTTTTTACACTAAGTTCAAATAACAAAATTACGGGCGCGGCGGCGCGACGATTGTTTAAATCAAAGAGCATTATAATACTACGGAAAGTTTAAATGTTCCCGCTCACTCGATATAAATGGAGCGTCGGTACGGAAACGCGCAGCGAGCGCCGCGCCGCCTGGTGGCAGCGCACTGTACCAATTACGTGTTCTACGGCGTCCTCCGATTTTATTCACGGAAAGTGAATCGCCATATTGCTTCCGTGAATTCTGTGAAATATTTGTGCATTTCTCTTCTATTATGAATACAATATCAAAATGAAGTGAAATAAAACAAACCGCTTTCGGTTTATAACTGCTGACGTACGTTTTTATGCGATTCGGTCACCGATCCAACGCGAAAAAGGTGAGTTTTATTCTTTCTTTGCTATGACTATATGGCCCAATATTCCACGGGAGTTCGATCCGCTATGCGATAATGAAACTTAAAAAATGCGATTAAGGTTAATAATTGCGCGGTTTTTGTTATGTTTATTTACATGAATTTGAAAAGTTATCGTGGTTTTCTCGCAATGTGTAGCGGGGTTATTTCACTTGGCGGTCGGGGCGGATTTGATCAGTAATGTCGCTTGCTAGGTACATACACGTATGTAGGTACATGTGATTTGACACGAACGATCGGTTGTAGAGCCGAGCTGCGAGATATGTCCTATGAGAAAATGGAAGTAGTGAATCCTGCGGAAAAGGAGGCTAGCGAGGTGTTGCATTCGCTGCTGTCGGTGGAGCGGCGGAGTGTAGACAGCAAAGAGGCCATCATTGTGTCCATCCCGGCGGAGCAGAACGGCGGCGGCGAGTACGGCGAGAGCGCGCAGTGGCACACGCCCGTCATGGGGCAGCACTCCGTGTTTGAGATAGGAGGCACCCAGAACATGCAGCAGCACAACTACAATGGACATCAGGAGCAGGTAACTGTTTACAATCTATTGGTGTCATACCAAACATCTTCCATTTCCTAATAACCCTTGACATGTCCAATAACACTAGGTTTGTAGATAACTGATAAATTTATTTGTTTTTTATGGAATTTATGTTTTTTATTATATTGTTATATCAAGATTCTTAACGTTTAAATAAATTAATATCAAACTCAATTTCATATTTTTGGTTTTATCGATAGTCACCTTATATCCAAATTATTTTTGTTGTCAATCATGATACAAATAACTAGATCAGGGTATAAAACATTCCAGGTTTTATGGCAAGGCCATACAATTCAAGTGGAAAATGGTACAGCAATACAAACGCTACCGACTCAGTACTCCATTGAGTTTGAACCTCAAGTGGAAGGCGAGGCTGCTGAAATGGAAGTGGACACTAAGCCCAAGGTAGAGAAGAAAACGACTGGAAAGAAAAAGAAAAAAAATGAATCTGACAGTGATGAGGAGGTTCTTGATAATAAACTTGAGGATAATCCTTTGCAGGTAATTATATTATAATGGTTAAATATTGGATAAGAGTAAGTCATGCCAGTCAGCCAGCTTGTGGTGAAAAAGAAGCCTAATGTTATGATAATA
Source organism: Lapara coniferarum (assembly GCA_949316025.1). Taxonomy (NCBI): domain Eukaryota; kingdom Metazoa; phylum Arthropoda; class Insecta; order Lepidoptera; family Sphingidae; genus Lapara; species Lapara coniferarum. The sequence continues at coordinate 17,307,793 of OX438919.1, forward strand.
TTATTGTAATTGTATGTTGGGCTCACCCGATTTTTGAGTGGGATAAGGTCTGTTTGAAGGTAGGATGGATTTTAAACTAGGTCGAGTATATTCTTTACAAATTACAATGTTGCATGTAATTAGAAACTCCAATGGTCCTTAAACATATTGAGGATGGAGAGTGTAAATGCTGTTACCCTCAAAGTATTACTTACCTTCAGGGTAACCGCGTTCACACTTTCCAACATCGATATTCAGAGGACTTAAAGTAACCTATAAGTGTTATAAGATGGCGCTTTCGTTTATTTTTAGTGACATATTCTGTTAAACTAGTAGAACAGAACTAAAAACTAAATAATAGTTTAAAAAAAACTAAAAACATGCTTACACAGGCTCACGGTTCATCAGCGAGCTATGGAAAGAGCTATGCTAGGTGTTTCTCTACGCGATCGAATCAGAAATGAGGAGATCCGTAGAAGAACGAAAGTCACTGACATAGCCCAACGGATAAGCAAGCTGAAGTGGCGGTGGGCAGGGCACCTAGTTCGAAAAACTGGCGGTAGATGTGGCAACAAAAAAGTTTTCGAGTGGAGACCACGTACTGGCAAGCGCAGCGTCGGCGGTCCACCTGCAAGGTGGACCAATGATTTAGTAAAGGCCGCAGGAACGCGCTGGATGTGGGCCGCTTTTGACAGGTCCATCTGGAAGTCTTTGGGGGAGGCCTATGTTTAGCAGTGGACGTCATGTGGCTGATGATGATGATGATGAAAAACATGCTTTATAGAAAATCGACTTAAAAGATTGAAAATAAATTTGAAATAAGAATAGTGTAAATAAGAAAAAAAATTTATGTTATTGTAAAAAAAGTGTGGGGTGCTTTTTAAGATATTAACCAAAATGATAATCCTTCTACTCATGATATCTATCAATAAAATATTAATAACTATTGACACCATGCACCCATGATTTTTATTACAATAAAATTAATTTTTTTCTTATTTACACTATTGATTCAAATTTATTTTCTATTTTTTAGTTGGATTTTCTATAAAGCTTATTTTTTCGTTTTTTTTTTCAAACTATTATTTTTGTTAAATTTGCTATGGTCAAAGCGATAATGTAACCTCTTGGTATATGTTCTGTAATTAGTCAGTAATTTGTTCCACAATTTTATCTGTCTCTTTTATACAATTTATACTGGCTACTTTAAAACAGGACTTATCAAACCCAGCACAGTTGTGGGTATCACAATCTACATGATGTACTTATCCCATTGAGTTGAAAATATATTAGGTACCCACCAACAAAATTGTCATAAACATAAGCATACAATATCAATTCCAAGAGTGTTTCATTAGATTTCCATAAATATTATAAATGTACTATAAACCGTTTTGATCTCGTCCTACCAACTTTTCATTTAATTTCTGGAGCTATATTAATTCAACTATTGCATTTTATAGGTAAAAGAAAGGCTAAAGAGAGGCTGTGATTGTAAAGATAACTGCTATCGGGGTTTGAATCCTGAAGCTGTATATCGTCACCGACTGAACATTGCCGAACTTACAAAAAGTGAACATGACATGTACCTTATGGGTATTACAATGGCAAGCTTGGCTAACCCTGCTGAGACATCTCGACATAAAGTAAGGAGGAGATTAAGAGCTTGTTATGTATATCAAGGGAGGAAGGTATGCCTCGAGGCTTTCTTATATCTGGAGAATGTGACACATTATCAGCTTAAGCGCATAAGACAACATGTAATGACGCACGGTGTCGCGCCTCGAATTCACGGCAACGTTGGCAAGAAGCCTTACAATACGTTCACACTGGATATTTACAAACATGCTACGAATTTCTTAAAAGAGTATTTAAAACAACATGCAAGCTCTCCGAAAGATGTTCAGCCATCTGGTGAAGGAGGCAAAAAAGGTAGCAAGACTGTTATTATCCAAGGTGATTCTCGTAAACACTTATTTGAAGCTTACAAGGAGTATGGAGAAATTTTAGAACCTGGCGTGAAGCTTATGGGTTACTCCACCTTCCGGGCTTTTATGAAAGACCAGTTTCCGCATGTTAAATTCGCGACTAAGAAACAGGAAATACCTAAGGACATGGTACCCTTCCGTAGTGGTAAATGCATGACTTACGATAAAAATAAGGATCCTGTTAGGATACAACAGGAAAAAGATAAGGCTGATGCGAAAAAAGCAGCTATGGAGGCTAAGAAGAAAGAGGAACAAGAGAGAGAACAGGCGCAACAGCAAGCCCAGCAACAACAACAACAGCAGCAGCAGCAGCAACAAGTACAACAGCAACAACAGCAGCAAGTGCAGCAGGTACAGGTACAGCAGCACCAACAGATGCAGAGTCAGCCACATGTTGTCATACACCAACAACAGCCTCAACAGCAGCAACAGATGCAACAACAGATGCTTGTGCCGCAAGTGAGTCAACACCAACAAGTCCTCACTCAGCAAGTTGGTGGTGTACAACAAGTGGGGCAACAGCACTGTGTACAATCACTTGGCGTGGCCGAAGAAGGCGGACAGCAAGTTGAAATGGCACAGCAAGTTATACCACTAGCTGTGGTGCAACAGCCACAGCAAGCTTATATAGTGACTCCAGTGTCGCACTTCCAAACACGCGTTCAAGGAACATGGTATAGACATTGACAGCCACAACAGGTGACTACCATCAGAGTTTCAAATAACGCGCAACAGACTGCAGAAAAAAACATATTTACGTAACAAAGATCTCGTGATTACTGAACTGTTGGAGTTTGGGACGGTTCCTCGACGTTTTTTATAATGATTAATTTGAGACGCCACACGTAACTTTGGCAATAAGTTAGCAAGTATAGTTAGGTAACACCTTTTCAGTATTTGTTTAAAACTGATTTATTATGATTACCTATCTATAAAATGAATGATATTTATACCATTTATATTAACTATTAACTATGTAGTATCATTTTAATCTGTAGACTCGTATGTGGTTTTATGCAGTATACATTTTACTTTAAATTATTTATATTCATGTTTTGATGCTTAACCCCTGGAATGCCGGGCTCAGTTTGCGTAAAAGACGCGTGCGTGCCGCCATACATTTGAAAAAATCGGATTTTGAGTGTAAAGGGTGTTCTAATTTATACACCATAAAATTCCTTTAGTACGAATTTTGAAATTATTTATTTATTTACTTATTTATTATGGATCAATGGTCACTAAAATATTCAGAAACATTGTGAGATTTGGCATCGACGGCCGCCATTTTGAATTTCGTTGTTTTGAGGCCGATTGACCTCAAAATCGAAATCTGGGTATATCTTTGGTTACAAAAAACGGACCCAATGCTTGAATTGAGAAAAATGGCCGCCATTTTGAATTTCTTTGTTTTAAGGCCAATCGACCTCAAAATCGATATATGGGCAGGTCTTTAGGTACAAAAGACGGATCCAATGCTTGAATTGAGAAAAATGGCCGCCATTTTGAATTTCTTTGTTTTAAGGCCAATCGACCTCAAAATCGATATATGGGCAGGTCTTTAGGTACAAAAGACGGATCCAATGTCAGAATTGAAAAAAGTGGCCGCCATTTTGAATTTCTTTGTTTTAAGGCCAATCGACCTCAAAATCGATATCTGGGCAGGCCTGTAAGTAGAAAAGACGGATACAATGTTAAAATTGAAAAAAGTGGCCGCCATTTTGAGTTTCTTTGTTTTATGGCCAATCGACCTCAAAATCGATATCTAGGCAGGCCTGTAGGTACAAAAGACGGATCGAATGTTAGAATTGAAAAAATTGGCCGCCATTTTGAATTTCTTTGTTTTAAGGCCAATCGACCTCAAAATCGATATCTGGGCAGGCCTGTAAGTAGAAAAGACGGATCCAATGTTAAAATTGAAAAAAGTGGCCGCCATTTTGAGTTTCTTTGTTTTATGCCCTATCAACCTCAAAATCGATATCTGGGCAGGCCTGTAGGTACAAAAGTTGGATCCAATGTTATAATTGAAAAAAGTGGCCGCCATTTTGAATTTCTTTGTTTTAAGGCCAATCGACCTCAAAATCGATATTTGGGCAGGCCTTTAGGTATAAAAGACGGATCCAATGTCAGAATTGAAAAAAGTGGCCGCCATTTTGAATTTCTTTGTTTTAAGGCCAATCGACCTCAAAATCGATATCTGGGCAGGCCTTTAGGTACAAAAGACGGATCCAATGTCAGAATTGAAAAAAGTGGCCGCCATTTTGAATTTCTTTGTTTTAAGGCCAATCGACCTCAAAATCGATATCTGGGCAGGCCTTTAGGTATAAAAGATGGATCCAATGTCAGAATTGAAAAAAGCGGCCGCCATTTTGAATTTCTTTGTTTTAAGGCCAATCGACCTCAAAATCGATATTTGGGCAGGCCTTTAGGTATAAAAGACGGATCCAATGTCAGAATTGAGAAAAGTGGCCGCCATTTTGAATTTCTTTGTTTGAAGGCCAATCGACCTCAAAATCGATATCTGGGCAGGCCTGTAGGTTCAAAAGACAGATCCAATGTTATAATTGAAAAAGTGGCCGCCATTTTGAATTTCTTTGTTTTAAGGCCAATCGACCTCAAAATCAATTTCTCGGCATATCTGTAGTTACCAAAAACGGATCCAATGTCGGAATTGAAAAAAGAGGCCACCACTTAGGACTTCTTTATTTTAAGCTAATTAACGTCAAAATCGATACTTGGCGATAGTAAAAAACAGATCTAATGTTAGACTCAATAAAAGTGGTCGCCATTTTAAACTTCTTTGTTTTTAAGACTGATTGGATTTAAGATAGATATTTGGGCTTGTATTTAGCCAAATAGAATAAATCGAGGTGTAATATATGTATGTACGCGCGTGAGAAGTTATACTTCTTTGGCATCATTAACCTTTATAGTTTGGGAAAATTGCAGTCTTGGCTTCGGCCTTTGAATTTTGAAAAAGTCATTGGGTGTGGTAAAACAACAACAGACAAGGCTGCAAGGCTAAGCGCCTTTGTCTTCTCCTTTTACTAAAAAATAAATTATTATTAGAAACTGTAACGGTTTTGATTTAAATAAAAATATGTACCACTGACTTTACAGAAATACTTTCATACAAAATATCACCAAGCGAACGACCGGCACGAAGGCAATGACCAACTAACTCGAACTGTCAAACGTTCTATGCTTTTATAGCAAAAATTGTAGATCATGTCATTAATACCCGCACAAAAAATATTTTTGCCCTAACATTATATTATATAATTATTAAATATAGAATTTAGAGAATAATAAATATATATGTCGGAGACAGTGACGGCCGATATCGATACACGTAGGTTCACACAATAAAAGTCACAAATGAATTCTCTTTAACTCGCTATTTATTGTTCGTTGGTCAATTATTGCGTAATAAACTGTTCACAGAGTACAATACCACGTCAGGATTCATTATTAACTTTGGTTATTATAACACATTGCATATTGAGGCAATTACTTAAACAAACTTCGCAACTCTAAACGACTCACCTAGTAACAACCCGAATTAACATAGTAACCGCTTTACTAAGCACTGACCGATATGAAAACCACCATAGTTACCACTTATTAGTGATCTGCACCGTACTAGTTGCTTCAAATGATTCGGCACTCTTTTTATACACCCAACTGTAACTCCCACTACGAGTTCGACATACCGACTGGTTTGTCGCACGATTATTATTTTACCTTACCCGACTTAATATATTCAGACACCCTCAATGAGATTAATAAAAATCATAATTCCTTTTTATACTTCCTTCCTGTCCCGACACGGCCATTCTGGCAAGACACACGTCCTCGTGTGTTACTCTGAATGACACAAAGTACGATCATCACGTAAACTTAACAACACTCTTCAAAACAACATAGTTAGTACCAAAAATGTGATTAATAAAAATGATAGTTCCTTTTTATACTTCCTTCCTGTCCCGACACGGCCATTCTGGTAAGACACACGTCCTCGTGTGTTACTCTGAATGACACAAAGTACGATCATCACGTAAACTTAACAACACTCTTCAAAACAACATAGTTAGTACCAAAAATGGATGAAGGTCCGTCTCGATTGCCAAACGCAAACTACATAATCTAACCAATTAAGCCCTGCATGTGACCTCTGCCAGTAACCTCTAGTTACTCTCATCTCTTCCGCACTCTATGGCTTCCTTTGAAACCAAACCACCGCCAGAACCACCCGCGCAACGCACAACCACGGATTGCTTACACAGTAAATACCGACTCCCAACGGACTACTAAAGTCCACTCCAGATCATCATGCAAACTTAATTACTGTCATTTCCACTTGTCTCTGCTACAATTTCATTGATTATCTCAAAACTTAACCTTCAAGCATTTTTCGCTAACGCACGCTTCATGAAAATTTAACACCGAATAATTAAATGACAATTTAAATTTCCAATTAAAGTGTAAGAACCCAACCAAAATTTTAAAACTTAGGAATTAATGCTGTCATGAATTTAGAATTATTTCTGCAGTCATACCAGTGACCATAATCGATAGGCAAAGAAAGTTATCGCTGTAACCATTTACACAAGTTACTGTAGTCAGTTGCTTCCATTGTTCAAACGTCAAGGAAAAGCTCGCAATGTGTCTCCCTAAGTGCAAGGGATTTAAGAAACAAATCTAATTTTAAAATTCAGTTAAATCACGTATAGTGACATAATACTCCTGACATGTGATCGTTCTCTTACGTATGTTTTACAAAATAGACAGCACCCCCAAATCGCCCTTCCGCCATCACTTCCTAGTACCTCCTAACAAGAGAGAAGTAGTGACGGTAACAAACTCTCAAGGATACAGCTGTCCAATAGTTATTAGAACTGTATACAATGCAAACAATTCTTATCTAAACGGAGATCAGTGCCACTGACGATCAGCAGCAATCTTCCCTCGGAAGCGGCTCAGTAGCTGCACTGCACTGCACACTGTCTTCGAACCGGAGTAGACACGTCACACGCGGCACCACCAGCAGTAATTTCCAATGCCTGCAAACAGAAAATATACGCAGCAGCATCACATCGCTCGGCCTATTCTGACCTTACATTAAGACTCTTCCTAACTACTACAATCACTATTTCAGTTATGCTTGTTTACCATCAGGACCAAATTTGCTACAATGATTCAGACCCAGTGGAGGATGATCACGCTATAGTTACAACACAATACACAAGACACAAGACACATATAGTGAGCAGATTGTAATTTATTTACTATTTTCACAATATAAGACTGGTCGAAGTCACGTCATCGATTTGATCACACAGCCATTCTTAACCACATGGACTTGATCACACAGCCATTCTTATCCACATGGACTTGATCACACAGCCATTCTTAACCACATGGACTTGATCACACAGCAGTCCTTAACCACATGGACTTGATCACACAGCCATTCTTAACCACATGGACTTGATCACACAGCCATTCTTAACCACATGGATTTGATCACACAGCCATCCTTTATCACATGGACTTGATCACACAGCAGTCCTTAACCACATGGACTTGATCACACAGCAGTCCTTAACCACATGGACTTGATCACACAGCCATCCTTAATCACATGGACTTGATCACACAGCCATCCTTAACCACATGGACTTGATCACACAGCCATCCTTAACCACATGGACTTGATCACACAGCCATCCTTAACCACATGGACTTGATCACACAGCAGTCCTTAACCACATGGACTTGATCACACAGCAGTCCTTAACCACATGGACTTGATCACACAGCAGTCCTTAACCACATGGACTTGATCACACAGCAGTCCTTAACCACATGGACTTGATCACACAGCAGTCCTTAACCACATGGACTTGATCACACAGCAGTCCTTAACCACATGGACTTGATCACACAGCCGTCCTTAACCACATGGACTTGATCACACAGCCGTCCTTAACCACATGGACTTGATCACACAGCCGTCCTTAACCACATAGATCTTGTACAAGATTTTAACCACAAAGATCCTTTTTGAGATATTTTACTGGAACATTCACCACACAGATTTATTGCGAGAGCAGGCTCATCTACTTTGTTCTAGCGTTGAACGTTTCAATCACTACTTCACTTTCAGGCTTTTCCACAATCAATCGCAGGGACAAATAAAAAAAAAAACTCAACACAACAAAATGAAAACTTCTCACCAAAGTGCAAGAATCTTCAAACTCCTGATGTCCAAATCCTCTATCACCGCTGTTAATGTCAGATCCACCAAAGGATCCCGCAGAGGCTCTTCAGTAGTCACAGTTTACGGCGTCTTCTAACGCTGAATACTTTAAGTACTCCCTGCAAGGATCTCCAGTTCCTGCAATCAAAAATATCGCAACAGCATCAAACCGTTCACCCTATCCGGAACTTAAATCAAGTCACGCATCAATCTTTGAGCGGGAATTCAGTAGTTATCTTAATATGAGGACAATCACAAAATTATCGCACATCTCGGTCTTAATTCAAAAATTTTAAACAATGGGAAACATTGACCATGGAAGGCTAGCAATCCTTCAGACCCAACACTATACACCTAGATCACTTTTGTAAACCAATACTATGCACAGTCATAGTTTCCAACAACAGGTACCTACTTGTCCTTAAGTTTAAGGACGGTTCTGTACTAACATAAACCACGAATAGCTCGTTAATCCATGGCTGCACATGCCCTATTAAACAAGATCTCAACATTTGTAAAGGTTACCAAGAAATAAAAGAAATCACATAAGTTGAATTACGGTAGGACTTCCCTTTAAGGAATCTTTTTATGCTAAGTAGTTAGTAGTAGAAATTAAAAGTTTTACCAATTGAAGCCATGAACGATATTTTGTACTTAAAACTGTCATTTAACGGAAAATATTTGAACCTTCATAAGTACTCAACAAGTCAAATATCACTAACATTATATCTGGACAGCAATCTTATTGACACAAAACACATCCACTATGCGAATTACACAAGAAAATGGCTATACTTTTCTTTTTACACTATACGGTACTTGACTTACATCCACAAATAGATTGTTACGTACAAGAACTAGGTACATGACTACTAAACGAAATTCCAATATTTTTAAAGATAACCAAAAAATATTAATAAAGGAAACCATAACCTTCAAATAAGGATTATGGGTCATACGATACCAAACTTCCTGTAGTGCTGCAGTAAGTATATCTGTCTTCATATATAGCCACACATGATACGCGATGCAATAGTTAGCATCAACCGGTACTAGACAACCGTACAGTCATGTCTGGGACACCAACTACGACGCACCATACGGCAGCACATCTACCGGAACGCTTGAGCACCAACAGGAACGTTTGAACACAAACAGTTCAATCGCGATACACACGCGATTCTCTTTTATTCGAAGTCGTATGCACATAAAATCACAAATGACCATGCGATAGTTATATTTCACACGTTGTCACTATTCACGTTGTAGTCTTGTTCTTATTCAGACATTACTCAATGCAATTTTTTTCTTCATGTAAATTGCGGGTACTTAAATAGCTTCTCCATAGTACCATTAATTGCATTTCACATATCTGCGGGAATAGGCTCATGCCACTTCTGATGTCGGAGACAGTGACGGCCGATATCGATACACGTAGGTTCACACAATAAAAGTCACAAATGAATTCTCTTTAACTCGCTATTTATTGTTCGTTGGTCAATTATTGCGTAATAAACTGTTCACAGAGTACAATACCACGTCAGGATTCATTATTAACTTTGGTTATTATAACACATTGCATATTGAGGCAATTACTTAAACAAACTTCGCAACTCTAAACGACTCACCTAGTAACAACCCGAATTAACATAGTAACCGCTTTACTAAGCACTGACCGATATGAAAACCACCATAGTTACCACTTATTAGTGATCTGCACCGTACTAGTTGCTTCAAATGATTCGGCACTCTTTTTATACACCCAACTGTAACTCCCACTACGAGTTCGACATACCGACTGGTTTGTCGCACGATTATTATTTTACCTTACCCGACTTAATATATTCAGACACCCTCAATGAGATTAATAAAAATCATAATTCCTTTTTATACTTCCTTCCTGTCCCGACATATATGACATAATTTGTACTTAATTTTAGAAGATTCTTAATTTAAAATATTTATTATTGATTACTAGCTTCTGCCCACGGCTTCGCCCGCGTTAATAAGTTTTTCCGGGCTAAAAGTACATAAAAACCTTCCCGTTGAATCACTCTATGACTATGACGTTGATACAACTCTTAACAAATAATGCATTAATTTCGACGAAATTTCATTACCATATAAACGGTTCTAGTAAGTTAATCTTAAAAGATAGACATATACTGTTGCGGACATTTTTTTAGATAATTTTAAGAGGAATAATTCTTTCATACATATATTTTTGGTATCTTGAACCGTTTTCGCAGCGCACGCAATGGAAGCCCTCAAGGATGAATAATTTTCCCCGCTTTTTTCACATTTTCCATTATTTCTTCGCTCCTAATAGTTGCATCGTGATGTTATATAGCCTATAGCCTTCCTCGATAAATGGTCTATTCAACACAAAAAGAATTTTTCAATTCGAACCAGTAGTTCCTGAGATTAGCGCGTTCAAACAAACAAACAAACAAACAAACTCTTCAGCTTTATAATATTAGTATAGATTTATTATTTTAAAAATAATTTTTTTTTTATAATTAATTAAAAAAAAAGACAACCAATAATATCACATAAGACGAGGCTATATGGGCTTGAACCCTTTGCCTTCCCTATAAGGGGCAAATTATAATAAAAAAACAAACGTGCGAATTTTTTGTGTCACACATGCGCGCGCATCGTAAAATTTCACTCCCATAAATTTTTCATAACGGTATAACTTCAAAAAAAAAAGAATACAGTAATTGAATGGCCACCCACCAGGGCATAACGATGTAGGGGAAGAAAAATATTATAGTAAGATAATTTCTACTACGCGGCTAATTATGCTTATAGCTATTGTTGAATTGCTAACGACCCCCGGATTTTTAACCGATTTTGATGCTTTCACAGAAGAATTTACTTTATTAGCTGTTTGCTGCCACGGGCCACTTCTTAAATTCGAAGACAAATTCCTTTTTTTGCGACATAACAAAGCTGCAATATCGTTATTGAAGAGAATTGAATAAGCTTTGATGGTGATATTATTTAAAAGTGCTATAATTAAAACCTACTATAGTTTGTGGCCATGTCCAGCGGATTTTGATTTTAAAACCAATAGCCCTTAAAACAAGAACATTTAACATGGAATGCAGTTATTAAAATTCCAACCTCGATTAATTAGTTTTGGCTAAAAGACAAGCCCAAATATCTATCTTAAATCCAATCAGTCTTAAAACAAAGAAGTACAAAATGGCGACCACTTTTCTTAAGTCTAACATTAGATCTGACTTTTACTATCAATGGCATGCCAAGTATCGATTTTGAGGTCAATTGGCCTTAAAACAAAGAAATTCAAAATGGTGGCCACTTTTTTCCATTCTAATGTTCGATCCGTCTTTTGTACCTACAGGCCTGCCCAGATATCGATTTTGAGGTCGATTGGCCTTAAAACAAAGAAATTCAAAATGGTGGCCACTTTTTTCAATTCTGACATGGGATCAGTCTTTTGTACCTAAAGGCCTGCCCAGATATCGATTTTGAGGTCGATTGGCCTTAAAACAAAGAAATTCAAAATGGCGGCCACTTTTTTCAATTCTAACATTGGATCCGTCTTTTGTACCTACAGGCCTGCTCAGATATCGATTTTGAGGTCGATTGGCCTTAAAACAAAAAATTCAAAATGGCGGCCACTTTTTTCAATTCTAACATTGGATCCGTCTTCATTACCTAAAGGCTTGCCCAGATATCGATTTTGAGGTCGATTGGCCTTAAAACAAAGAAATTCAAAATGGCGGCCACTTTTTTCAATTATAACATTGGATCCAACTTTTGTACCTACAGGCCTGCCCAGATATCGATTTTGAGGTCAATTGGCCATAAAACAAAGAAATTCAAAATGGCGGCCACTTTTTTCAATTCTAACATTGGATCCGTCTTTTATACCTAAAGGCCTGCTCAGATATCGATTTTGAGGTCGATTGGCCTTAAAACAAAGAAATTCAAAATGGCGGCCACTTTTTTCAATTCTAACATTGGATCCGTCTTCATTACCTAAAGGCTTGCCCAGATATCGATTTTGAGGTCGATTGGCCTTAAAACAAAGAAATTCAAAATGGCGGCCACTTTTTTCAATTCTAACATTGGATCCGTCTTTTATACCTAAAGGCCTGCTCAGATATCGATTTTGAGGTCGATTGGCCTTAAAACAAAGAAATTCAAAATGGCGGCCACTTTTTTCAATTCTAACATTGGATCCGTCTTCGGTACCTAAAGGCCTGCCCAGGTATCGATTTTGAAGTCGATTGGCCTTAAAACAAAGAAATTCAAAATGGCGGCAACTTTTTTCAATTATAACATTGGTTCCAACTTTTGTACCCACAGGCCTGCCCAGATATCGATTTTGAGGTCGATTGGCCATAAAACAAAGAAATTCAAAATGGCGGCCACTTTTTTCAATTCTAACATTGGATCCGTCTGTTATACCTAAAGGCCTGCTCAGATATCGATTTTGAGGTCGATTGGCCTTAAAACAAAGAAATTCAAAATGGCGGCCACTTTTTTCAATTCTAACATTGGATCCGTCTTCGGTACCTAAAGGCCTGCCCAGATCTCGATTTTGAGGTCGATTGGCCTTAAAACAAAGAAATTCAAAATGGCGGCCACTTTTTTCAATTCTAACATTGGATCCGTCTTTTCTACCTACAGGCCTACTCAGATATCGATTTTGAGGCCAATCGGCCTCAAAACAAAGAAATTCAAAATGGCGGCCGCTTTTATCAATTCTAATATATAATTAAGATTTGCATCCAATGGAAACCCAAAAATAACCTAAAAAGAAACAACCTGTAGATGTTCAGTTTTCATACATTTTGCAGAAATCGGCCCGAGCGTGGATCCACGCTCCGGCAGAGTTTGAACACTTTTTTTGAGCGTGGATCCACGCTCCCGGCACGCGAGGGCTTAATTGATTGAAACAAGATTAAAATAAACACATGTATTGGTTGCCCTATGTGCATATATTGTTCAGAGTAAATTTTTTTTTGCTATTCGTAAGATAGAGTAAAAGTTGGTGGTTTACCATTGTAGTGTGTATAGACAGTGATCTTAATGTCATCACAATTTTTTAGAATCGTCGTTCATAAAATGTTCATTTTATCAAAGAGCAGTGCCTTCTAAATATGATGTGTAATGCTACGATGTGCGACTATGATTTCAAAATAAACATTGGAGATAATAGATGTAGGAATTTTTGATATAAAATACATTTTGTGTACTTTAATAAATAGTGTACTGTGTAGTTGTAGGGACCAATTTGAAGGCATCGAGATAAGCTTTGATGGTAATTAAAAACTTTTACTTAACATTGTTTTTAATTTTATTAGCTATATCTACCAACATGTGTGCTCAGTGGTTAATTGCCGAATCTTAAGCTGTGCCTCCAAATTTGGTCCTCCTGGCTAGGATTCCTAAAATATTGATAGCAATTAAAAAGATGTACAACTAATGTTACTTTGGAAACCTCGTTCAATTTTTCCACACGAAGGATACGCTTTTTTTTCTTCTGTAGTTGATTTTATAGTTCCGCGATACATATCAAATATATGAAAAACATGCTTTAATGTATTGGCGTCATGTTGGGAATTTGTTTTTTAAGACATTAAATATACGCAAATATGTATTAAGGCGTGCTATATATGCGAACCTGTTTTTTGTAAAATTGTATAATAATTAAAGTGGTAGAAATTATATTTTTATAGGATTGAAAATTTTCCACACGTTTTATGCAGATGCTCCCACAAATCTTTCTATGGGTCGTTTATTACAATGTTGGCCATTTTATGTACCCAATAAACTTACATTTCCATATCTCTTGAAAGTAATAGTGCAAAATTGTCAGCTCTATCTTCATAAGACAAAATATTGATTTTATGTAGTTTTAAGACAACACTAAGTTTATTTTATTTAAATGTGTTGTGAGTTCATAATTTTATGTGCCTGTACGCAAATGAGCAGCGATCACAATTTAAACAAATCACATATTTTTTCCTGTAAAGTTTTATATTGGGTAAAATTCGTTAAAATTTATTGAATTGGGATTTAAGTATACGCTCAATGTTTTACGCTAAACACTTTAATGTGTTAATTATATATTTAATTGAGAGACCTCCCTTATTTTATAAGTTGCATAATATTTAGAAATATTGTAGTTTTTCCCATCGATTTGTGTTTTAAATTGGTTGTTACATACTTTTGCAAGAAAACGGATACAAATTACTTTTCGGTATGGGTTTAGTTGGCGGGATAACTTCATAACGCAAAAACAGGGTATTACACCTTTTTTGAAAATGTATTAATTTGATCCTAAGGTTGTATATTATACTACTAGAAATGTTATAAACAAAAAATCTATTGGTTAGTGCTATTAACCCGTCAAACCCCGCTTATATATATAGATGTATGGGGAAACCCTATATACCCGGACGCTAGCGTGCGTAGCGGGGCTTGACAAGGCAAAATGCATTTAATTTTCCATTTTAAATTTTCATGCGTAAATAGATGAAAACGGTAGACGTCATGGTGTGACGTCATCTTCATAGCGTAAAACGAAGCCGTGTATTGTTAAGTACTTCAGTAACACAATTTATGAGTAATGAGGAATCTTACATAGAATTCATCATATTCCGTAACTCTAAATCGGGATTTATTGCGTAGCATTTTTCTACCACCAAATAGATTATGATAATGGTTTGTTTTTGCTTTCTTCGTTAACAAAACCATTTTCCGTAATAATATTTTAATAAAAACAATATAAGAAGACTTATTCGACAAATTAGAAACACGAACGCAAGTTTAAAACGGGTAAAAAAATGGAAAGTTGAAATAAAAAAAAATCATACCTACTTTTATGATCTTAAACCTAAAACAAACAGTTTTAGATTATTTATTGCCTAATCTATCTTATTGGAGTATTTTTTTCTTAAAAACAGTATTTAGCCGGCGTCCTAGTATATAGGGTTTCCCCATATCTACATATATATATATAAGCGGGGTATGACGGGTAATATAAGACATGTATCGTTTATTCGTAAAGGTTTCCGTTTTTTTTTGTAAGAGCGTGTATTATAATGATTTGTCTAACAAGCCCCGTTTTCTTATTTAGAAATTGATTTAGTGTCCATTTTACAGTGACTTATTAGAACTAATATTATTGAGAGGGGAATAATTATTAATATGAAATCTCATATTTTGAGCTATTAGTATTAGTAAGATTGTGTAACTGATAGTGTGTAACCCTTATTGATATACCCATAGACGGTACAGAAATGTGCCTAGAAATTTATCGAGAGGTGGAAGGCTATTTGGCTTAAGCGACACTTTTTGGGATATTCAGTTAATTTTGTATGTGTAACTATATCGCAATAAAATGTATCTTAAGCCAAATAGTCCTTCACCCCTCGTTATGCTTATCCATGTATTTTTATAGTGCAATACCATGTAAGATTATACGCAAATTTTAAAGCCAGTTTGAGCCCAAATTGTTTTGGTTGCTTAATTACACAAGTGAATATTTACTACGACCCTGACTCTCCAAGTCCATGACTTTTTAAAAAAACAAGTGAAAAGTTATATTGAGTCATTACAATCGTTTGCTGCGTATCGTAGTGTATTTCCTTAGCCAGGGTGTTCGGCATGTATGTTCCAAATTGATTACCGTAGTAAGACATGATGTGATAGCAAATAAACTTTTTTACGCTACAATGTGTTTTTTATTTAGCGAATAACAAGGTGTTTAAGGTCCTCGGATCGGGGTCGAGGCTCCCACGCCATCCTCCAATAGCCCGGTGCAGTGTTACAAGTGCATGTTGTGGGGGGTGTACGACTACGTTCGTCGCACTCGTTCTGCCTCGGCTCATTGGTCTCCTGCAGCCGGCCACTTCACTAAGCAATTTAATAAATTCTCCGCGTCGTTCATTTGTAAACAAAAGTCATTGTTTCGGCCTCAATCGGACAGTTTGACGATGACCACTTGCCTTAGCGGGCGCGTGCGGTGTCATCTCGCGACTTGTTGACCTTACACTTATCAGTCGATATGAAGTTTTGGAAATGTAGCACGAAACGCGGGCGTCGCGCGGCTATTGGTGAGTCTCGCCACATAACACATATAATTTTTAAGTAAAAAATTAAAAATCAAATATTTATATAATGATTATCCCACAATCTTTTAATCTGGACGATTACAAATGTTAGGTAATAAGTTAGCTTAGTGTTTCAATTTTCCTTGGTTAAGGACTGCGCGGAAGAGAATTCATCGTACCTATTTATAAACGAAGTCGCTGAACCATTAATTGACCCTTTGGCGATAGACGACGGATCGACAGTAGTAGTATAATAGCCACGAACTAGTGCCCAATTATATTTATTGTATACTAGCTTTTGCTCGCGGTTCCGCCCACGTTAAAAGTTTTTCCGTGATAAAAATCCCGCTTTATATTTCCCCGGGAATAAAAGTAGCCTATGAGTTAATCCAGGACATAATCTACCCGTGTGCCAAATTTCATCGAAATCCGTTCAGTCGTTTTCGCGTCAGAGTAACAAACATACATCCATACATACATTCTAACAAGCTTTCGCGTTTATAATATTGATAGGTTTTTATTATTTTTTTGCGTTACAATAATTCAATATGCACTTATTTCGCACGCACGGATAAGAATCTACTGCATTGAATTTTATGCCCAAGTAGTAAATTATGATTTCCTCCGTAAATAATTTTAAAACGCGACAATGATTCTGTCTGAGTATGTGTGAATCAACGGAATAAGTACCTACCTGTTTGCATTTTAAAATTTTGTATTTTATATAAACTAACCGTACCTACTTAATTATAAGTAAGTATACGTAAACTCTTACAGACATGTTTATCATGCACTGTATATAAAGTAAGGAAAACTCGTTTATTGAAAGTTGGCATGATGTCGGGAATGACTGGAGCGTGGCCAGCAATCTTTATTAGTTGCTATAAAGCCTTCCCTTATACCAGCTCGCGGTAATTGATTTTATTACTTAGTCTGCAAGTTGAAGGACAAACAGGCTCCACAAAAGAATTGACCGCGCATTGGGTTACCAACTTTATTAAACCAGTGAGCATTTTTATGTTGCTATTTAACTAATTGTCGTTTATTACTACAAGCTAACAATCCATCAGAGCCTGGAGGTGTCAAGCAGACACAAAGCCCTAAATGAAAAGTTTCCCCAGTTCTGACAAACTGTAAGCTATGAATAGTTCGCCCGAGCTATATAGGTAATCACTGCGGAATTGGACTGCACTCCCTTTTAACCCATTATGCAAGTTGGAAAAATGAAAATTGGCCATTGTACGTCTTAGCAAACTGGCAAGCTATGTTTATTTCGTAACTAGTTTAATCTTTTAAGAGTACGATCACCCATTCTCCAATTTAAACGGAATTGAAATTGACCATCTTGAGCCTTAGCTCCTGATTTATTTTTAGTTTAAATAATTAAATACTTGTTTTTAAAATTTCCGTTCATTTTTAAAGATTTATGGCTTTGTTATGCTAATTCTTGACGTTCAAAGTTGAATTAAGTCTTTAGGTCATTTTTGTTAATCATTCGTTAGTTTATTGGCGATTCATTTTTCTTGCGAAACAGCGTTCTGGAACTGACTTAATAACTCATTTCTTAAAAGTTTTTAGAATTATTATTTTTCCATACGTTTTAGGTCCCCACCCTGTTTACCCTTGCATCTTAAGCACCTTACCTACGAAAATTGTTGTAATCGGGGACCTTTCTTTATTTTTTTCTCCCGTCCGGGCCTCGCGGCGATTGAGCCCGCGACTAACAAAGGGCACAATGAAAAAAAAGGCCTCGCACAAACATCTGTGGCCTGGTGCATTGTGTTGGCTAAGGCCGCCACTGCTAAAGAATATCTAGTAGATATTCTGAATACCAAAGGCGATGTGGATATACCTACATCCGAGGGACATGTCAGCACTCGTATTTATTCGATGATAAACATTTCTATCCAATTCAAACTTAATATGCCGTGATCGTAGTTGTGATTTAATTTGCATTGTATGGACATTTTTTACTTTTAATATCCGGTGTTTAGAAATGCCATGGTAGCATTGGCTAGTATGTACCTTAACAAACAAAACAAAAGAAACTTTTTCAGGATTCTATAAAATCATTAACCAGGCACTACATGGCCATTGACATGTATAAAAAATCATAATATAAAATTAAAAACATACTTAACAGTTGTGGCCTAGCTGACTTAGGTTTATTCGACAATGGACGAAATTGACGTTACTAACAGTCTAACTCAAGAAGTTTATAATATAACTACTGGAGAGCGCGGTACGCACATTTTTGTGAAGACAAAAAAATTACCTTTTGAGCTGTCTTCTATCTCACTCACTCTTTAACCTATGTTGCTAAAGCTTACGGATTATTTCCCCACCCATAAAAAAATATCAATACCGTTATTGTCGTCTCAATCATATATATATAAATATTTCCAACATATCTTATATAATGATATAAGTACTATTTTCATTTCAGAATTATTCTTGTTGAATAAGATATCCTTAAGGTTTTTTATCCTTATTTAACATTTTAGTTAAACAAAATTTCCTCATTTAATTGGTAATTGCGAATACATATTTCGGCAACACTGTTATAAAACGTTAAGTTCGATGTCAATATAGTTGTCAAATAAATGTTCACTTCGAAATTTTCTCTGTAATTATCTATAATAATAAGTGTGTTTTAGTGATATTTTAATGTGAATTGTGTAGTTCATGGTTGCAGAAATATTTGGCATCCATCATTTAATGTGAAATTCTCCAGGTAAGTTCATTGTAATCAATATTGTGTAAATATTATAATTTTATCAATATTTATACGAAATGTAATAAAATACGTGAATATTTTATAAATGAACTGTAGAAAAATATCGCTTAATGTGATTTGCTTTATATATGACTACTTTTTTCATATTAACGTAATGTTAAATGTGATTTTTTGTATTGTAAATAGTGTATATAAACAAGAGGCTAGGGTGACCATGGTGTAAGCTTTGGTGGACCGGTTTGACAATGGTGCTAGAGTATTTGTAATACTAGCCGCCTTACTAATGAATATTATAAAGCTTATTAATCTTTAAATAATCATCGTAAATAAAAACTGAGGATCAACAGTTACAATCGAGTTCTCAGTGTATCCAGCATTGATTTATTGAAACTTTTATTTAAAATTAAATCGAGTTTGTATTTCTCTTTACAGATTTCTTAAAGATCTAGATAAGCAAAAACGTGGTTAAATATAAATACCATTAAAAGGTCAATTTGATGTCTGCAAGAATTACTAGTCAACATTTAAAGACAGAAGATTATGATTCTGAATGTGATAATGTGTCTTCTACTTCTCGGAATATGGCAGTAGATGTCAAAAATAATTATTTATTACCAGAAACTCATGCTGTAAGTATATTATTTTTTATCATTTCACTGGTATAATTATGATCCACTTAGACTTTATTATTTACTAGCTTTTGCCCGCGGCTCCGCCCGCGTGAATGTGTTTTTCCGGGATAAAAGTCACTGTTTATATTTTACTGGGATGAAAAGTAGCCTATGTGCTAATCCAGGACATGATCTACCCGTGTGCCATATTTCATCGAAATCCGTTCAGTAGTTTTTGCATGAAAAAAACATCCATACATCCAGACATTCTTACAAACTTTCGCCTTTATAATATAATAAGATTAGTAGGATAGGGCATTAAGCTTGCGACCCACCAAATTTTATAACGGCGGTACATTGGGTGATATCTGAGTGTACTAAATGGCACCTCTGCCTATGTCTAAAATGTATAGGTACTTAAATATATTATTATTGCTTGATATTTACTTTTTACGTTACATGTCAGCGAAATGAATATGAACCACCATTGAAACGTCAAGACTTGAAAGATTTCAATATATCAGTTAATGTGAAGACATCCAGTGAAATAAGTTTAAAGAAATAAAAGAAAGTATTGCAGCAGAAGATGAAGAGATAAAAGAAGAAAATTAATTACAAGTTATTTCTTATTAAAGTTGTTCATGATCATACAGTCTGAAATTGAAAATATTTTGCAGTGAAATTTTGCTAATATTTGAGATTTTTTTAAAAAGTATATTCCAAGTAGCAAGCAAAGAAAAATTACATATAGTGATAACATAAAGACTTTTGCTTTAACATTACACTTTTAGTCGCCGAAAACATTTTTGTTTTATAAATTCAAAGATATATTTGCCGAAAGAGAGCACATTATGGTGATCTTTAGCAAACTTTAATTGTTTTGTTGGCTTCTTACAGAAGTTTTAGAATATTAAAAATAAATTTAAGGACGAAACCTCACCCGCAGAATGTAGCGTTAATTTTTGATTCCATGTCTCTCAAACAAGAATTTATTTAGTATTGTAATTTGTAAAACATCCACGTGTTTATTACTTTTGCTATAAATATCTACACAACTTTGTTTACAATCAACTTACCTATGGAATTTCACACTAGATGTTGGATTGCAAATAATTCTGCAACCATGAATTACACAACTCATAGTAGAATATCTGTAAAACACAATATGTATTATTATGGATAATTACAGAAAAAAAGTTCGCAGAATACTCGCAAAAATTGTAAAATCACACAAAATAGATATTCGTAATATTTCAAAATTACTTACTGAAAATTAGGTTATTAACTTCCTAAATGTGTATTATTTTTTCATGTATGATTGTTTACTTTCATGAGTACGTTTTTTTTTTTTATTATATTTAAATGTAACAATAACTGTAGTTTTGATTTTTAAATATCCCAATGTTTTTCTGTCTAACCTTACAGTCTCCATATTTGGTTATAAAGGCCGGCAAACAACGTGAACATATCCAGTCGCGGGGGAAAGTAAAACATATACAATGTGAGGCTGTGTGCCGAGCAAAAAAAAAGCACGCGAGGCCCCGTGCGAAGCAAATAATTTTTTTCAACAGCTTTGTAAGTAAGGTGCCAAAAAACGGGCCCCCAAGGAGCTGCAAGATGCCCCTGTAACTGCGAGGCCCCAGGCGGTTGCCTGGTTCGAACCCCTCCTCTAAGGCCGCCACTGAATTCACCACCGCGTGGTGAGGTATTTTTTTTATGTAAGTGGAACTAGTAGTTCCGAACTACACATACCAAAAAAGTATGTAAATATGCCAATTTTGTTTGGAATAAACTTTCTAACTCAAATTATATTTTTTAAATATTAACTATTACTAGCCGCTGTAGTTGGTTTTCATAATTAATTTAAACCGCATTACTTTATAGAGATAAAAATAAATATTATGGTGCGATATCATATTATTACACACTCACACACTCCCGCCTCTCATCCCCCGGGTAGACAGAGGCGCAATTAGTGCACCCACTTTTTGCCGTTATTCCGTTCCATGCTGTGATAGGGGGCGAGCCTATCGCCTTATCGTATACAAATTCCAGACTCCGAGCTGATACTGAGTGGAAAATAATCACTTTGCCCGACCCGACTAACCCGGGGATCGAACCCGAGATCTCAGCATTGCAGTCGTATCATAATACAACTACGCCACCGAGGCAGCCATATTATATCATATCATATTATTATGGACAGTTAATTATGTTACGTCCTGGTTTTGAAAATAAACCTTTGTCACTCTAAAGAGAGAGACAGCAGACAGTTGTGACGTCACATTTTATTCTTCAGTTTGTTGAACGGAATGAAAAATCCATATAGGGGTATAAGATTCTTGGTCTAACTCCTTCAGAAAAGAGGAAAATAACGACGTCGATGGATGTTCGGTGTTCAATTTCATTATTCAAAATCGAATAAATAAAGGCTATATTTAAACTATAAGTTAATGTGTAATGGGCTACATCCTAAAATTTAACAAAGTTGGAGGGCTATAAGTAGTATAGCTACCTAAGTAGTTCCAAAAATGTAAACAGATATCTACCTTTTTTATAATTGTAGCATGTTATGTTGGTTCTGGATAACACAAGTAACATATATATATATATATATATATATATACATATATATATACATATATACATATACATATATATATGTATATATGTATACATATATATATGTATATGTATACACAAGTACACAAGTACACAAGTAACAATACACAGTACAATGTACACAAGTAACAAGGTTCAAAAATCGAGTTTTGGAAATAGGATATTTACGATGCCATGCCTCTTGCAGGCCTGCTGTACCTTGCGTTCACCCCATCTTAGAGATGATCAGTTGTTTATAAACTAAACATGTTCGATACTTAAATACAGGAAAATCTATTGCTTCCATTATGAATCATTCATTGTTCACCAAATGTGATCGTCGATATTGTATCATAGAGCCTTCGTGTATATTTTTAAGTTTGGAAGGATTTTAAGTAATTGCTCCATATACCTACAGATTCTCTATATAGGTATACTGTCTTTTAATTTACGTTATGTAAATGATTTATGTTGCTCTCCGTCACATCATGATACAAAATTGTGTTTGTAGTCTCTACTCTCTACTTACATCTTTGTGCATAAAAGGCATGA
Source organism: Lapara coniferarum (assembly GCA_949316025.1). Taxonomy (NCBI): domain Eukaryota; kingdom Metazoa; phylum Arthropoda; class Insecta; order Lepidoptera; family Sphingidae; genus Lapara; species Lapara coniferarum. Next base: position 17,330,616 of record OX438919.1, read on the forward strand.
TTGTGTGTGCAGTTTTATAAGTAAATCAAATTCTAGCATAATAAGTTACATATTTCTTACTAGACTTCTGCTCGTGGCTCCGCTCGCGTGAATAAGTTTTTCTGGTATAAAAGTCCCGCTTTATATTTCCCCGGGTTAAAACTTAGCCTATTGTTAAAAGAATTTTTCAATTCGCTCCAGCAGTTTCGGAGCCTATTCAATGCAAACAAATAATCAAATCTTTCCTCTTTAGTATAGCTACGCAGAAATTAGCGTCAATTATATCATACCTTCTTCTAAAATTACTTTAGTGTAACATTATATATCCGAATTTTCGGCGTAGGTATAGGGTGGCTCGATATTCCCATCCAGCATCGTATATAGTTGTATCTATTCTCTACTAATCGGGCCGGCCTGATAAGTAACTATTTCTTAATTATTAGGTTACCAGAATTCGGGTTAGCTTAATCACCTGTTTTATCCTTTAAGTATCTCGGTTAATTAGTCTAAAGTTTTTTCCCAACATATTTTTTTTTTATATTAGCAGGCCAAGGTGGCCGCCATCATCTAAATTCAATAACTGCACGAAACAAAACGCACAATGATTTTCACATTGATTTTTTGAGATATTGTTACCACCCTGGTATAATTGCACATTTGTAATGTAGAAAATGTTCAAAAATGTCAGAACTCTACCACACGACAAGTAAATGATCTAAGTATCACACATAATTGAATATTAATAAAACTACCACTTAAAACAAAATTTCATTTAATTTTTGTACCCATTGTCCCATCGTAGTACAAAGCATTTAATGTTATTAACGATTTGAAGTAGTGACGTCTGGTACCGGCAGCTCTCTGACTAATAGATTGGCATGGGCAGCCTGCTCCAGGCTGATTGCTATGCAAGCCGTGAACGACCGCCACCGGCCTTTGTTTGCGTTTCACATTGTCCTATCGTTCCTTTCTGTTCCTACTTTTACTACGTATAGCTAGCTTTCCTGCCCAATTATACAGTTAAACCGACAATTACTCGCATCTCGGAATTACAACTTTCATTATAAATTTTGTACATAATTCTGACTCGTTATTTGCAGAATAAAGGGCAAGCTTAGGTAAATATTTTATGTAATTATAAGATTTTCAAGAATATTTAGAACGTATTTTTTTAAATGCATTAGTTTAATGTAAACATTGCAGTCAATCATTATGAAATTTGGCACGTGCAGTATGGCGCAGTAACAGATTTGTATCCCAATGAACTGAACGTTTCTGGTAGAGCAATAAAATTTATTTCACGAGTTACGCCACAGCCCTCGGTTACAAACGCATTGCGTTTGCTGTGGTTAGCAAACTAGCACGGCCAGTACTTGAAAAGATATGCGGAAATAATGACCAAAGGACATTCTTACTTCAATGAGCACCTATAGATTCGGTCATCACCTCGCACAGCTAATAGTGTAAGAGATTAAGCATATTTTGTTTATCTTGTCTTGGGTAGGTCACTGTATATATAGGATATTGAATGTGGTATCAAAGTATGAAGGGGAAATGGAGGTGGCGTAGACGGGAGTACGAGATAAACAGGAACTTCCGTAGAAAAATTAAAGATACGTTTGACGCTCGTCATTCTCAATGAAGTTTATTATATGACAGTTGTCTGGAACAATGCGCGCCATGTCCCCGTCCCCAATCTCTTTATTCCGTTAATATGCAGTCAGGACCTTGGTCAGGACAGTTTAAAATAACATAGATAATCAACTGCAAATCAAAATTCACAGCTGCCAACTTTACGTAAATACTCATCCATGTGACGTTTGACGTCCAGGCACTATTTCGAACCGGACTTATGGGTATTGATTTTCTAGTCCTCTCGACAGATCCCTATTCCACTAACCAGCATTAACAATAGCAACTGTGGCGAGAAAAATACAGAAATGAGGGCGAGAAGTACTACTAAATGGCTTGTTTTCTTTCATCCAGATACAAAGCAGACTTGCAACTACATCTAGATTAGTTGTGAACTAGTTTCCTGAACTTTGTGTAAAGAATGGCTAGAAGTAATTTATAGTGCCAGATTTATTCAGGGTTTTAGTATAGACTCTAACTATGAGTCCTATCTATACCTTAAGTTCAGTTTAAGGGATTTCTAATTGTATTACTCATGTTTCTTAGCTATTTTTTAGGCGAGAGCTATACCTCAATAGGATGTTATTCAGACAACATTTCCGAACTGTATTGATAAAAATGGGAATTCTAGTAGTTCTTTAGTCCCCTTACCCCTACTATCCTAAAATACCTATATACCACATTAGAATGTAGAGGTCTACAAGGTGTAGAATGTAGAGTATAGGTAAATATTGTTCATACTGCGTTAATATAAATGTGCTTTACAATTAACGTTCCTTTTGAATTATATTTAATAACTTTGCAGCTATATATTAACGTTTACCGGGACCATACCAATTTAGATAACGAAAGATCGATAGTCGAAGCCTTTTGCAAATACCTTTACGGCATTGACCTAGAGACTACGTCGTCGAGACTCAGACGCATTATTTCTGATTTAGAAATGAGATTTAATTTAGATCAATATCTGTTGGTTAAAAAAAATTTAGATATGATTTATTATAGCCTGTGCTTACATTCGGGTCAAATTTACGAAGGCGTCACTAACACTCTTCTCACATTCTTAAGTATTTTATTTACTAACTTTATTATTATCATTTACTCGTATTTCTTAATAATGTGAAAAATGGGAGTGACGAAATATTTTTTGGTCTTTTTAGTGTAATAAATTAAATTGTCTGTCACAATTCTGTTGAAATATAAAAAAATACTATACTTTTTGCATTAAGTAGCCTCAACAAAATCGATCGACTCATTAATAAATAATAGTTTAAAAAAACCTAAAAAACACGCTTTATGGAAAATCCAACGAAAAAAAAAGATTACAAATTTTAATTAACGTACATACATGCATAGTTTCACGTCTCTATCCCATAGGGTTAGGCAGAGACTATGGATTGCCACTTTGCTCGATTCTGGCACACTACTTTCGCACTAAATTTGAATTAAGAATACTGTAAATAACAAAAGAAAAATATTTTATTGTAAAAACGTGTGGGGTACATGGTGTAAATAGTTATCCCACCGAAAACATAAATGTAAAAAAGGATAGCCAAGTTCCAAGTTCAAGCCAAAATCTAGTACATAATATTTGGCTTTTGCATAGAACTTGGCACTCATTTAGATCTCCATTCTTTTTACGGCGAAGCCCACAGCCCAGCATAATTTTTGTATTGAACTTGGCTCTCCTTTTTTACATTTATGTTTTTGATATTGAGTTATGTGGTGCCGCGCTCCGCCGACGACACACCGTTGGCCGGTTGTTTAGCGCGTATTACAAGTTTTTTGTATGGGGACACCACAATTGTTTTTACTTAATTTTATTTTTATATCTCTGTTATATAGCAAATATATAACAGAAATATAAAAATAAAGTTATACATATACATATATTGGGATAGTTTCAAATATTTGCTTGTAACGGTTCCAACACTACCATTAAAAATATATTTTTTTGTATGGGGACCCCCTATTTTTTTACTTTTTTTTATTTTTAGATTTTTTCCTACGCTTACACACAATTACTGAGCTGGATTCCAAATTTCATGCTTCTAGGTCATCTGGAAGTAGGTTAGGTTTTGGTACTATATGTCAGTCAGTCAGTCACTACGAAAATTTACGACTTTTTGACCTTCATATCTTTATGACCGCTTTAGCTTCATGAAATTTGGGCTTCTAGATGTCCTTATGGATATAATTAAAGACGCGTAGTTTTATACGTTAAATAGGTTTTGAGTTATAGAAGGGTGAAAAGTGGCACCAAGTGGTTCGTGTAATATTGCACTTGGCGCTAGCTAGCCAATTCCTTTGCTTGAACTTGGCTTGACACGTTGCCGCGTGTCTAGATCATTATTTTATCGACAGATAATATGAGTAGAAGGATTATCATTTTGATAATATCTTTAAAAGTACCCCATGCTTTTTTTACAATATAATAATACATTTTGTTTCTTATTTACACTATTCTTAATTCAAATTTATGAATATTTATTTTCTAGTTGGATTTTCTATTAATAGAGATTTTTAGTTTTTTTCAACTATTATTTATTTAAATTTTTTAGTCCTGTTCTACTATTGTCTATCAGATGTCACTAAAAATAAACGAAAGCGTCATCTTGTGACAAGTAGGATATTTTTTACACATAGGAGTACCCAGTTTATTTGGTTATGGTATTTACCATGGTCCGACAAATGTCACTCAAAATAAAAAACTATTATTTATACATTTTTAGTTGGATTTTCTATAAACGCGTGTTTTTAGTATAATATTGAATTGTCATCGGCCCTTGATAAGTATGCCAAATTTAATCCGACGTCTTGAAAGGGGTCAAAATCATGTTCAAAGTTTCCGTTACATAGAATACATACGTGTGTATGATATCAATACGGACGTGTGTCCGAAGCTAATAAAAGCGTGTTAAAAACCAGCGTAGACGTTCTTCTCGTACTGACGAGTATATGAATGATATGAATATAGATTGAAATCATTCAAGGCACAGCGGCTCCTATTGTATCGTTAGTAGTACTAGTTTTATCCTTATGAAAATATGTGACAAAACAATAACTTATGAATACAATAGAGCATTCTTAAGTGGGCTATGGTGAACTAATGAAATCTAACATTAAATTTAATTTATTAGCATGACGTAAGCAAAATCGTGACATCTCGTTTCTAAATACACTATTACTTATTTAATATTTTATGTAACTAGGAATCTTTGCTTGGCAATGTTTTTCAATAATGTAGAGTCCTAAACTTTTACCCTAAGCTGAAATCTTTGAAACATCAAATTTCATCATTTTGATTACATCCTCAAAAAGCAATAAAATTCTTTGAAGGAGATCAATATTCAATACTATTATTATTTGTCTGCAAAATTTCTTTTTAAATCGGCCAGCTTATTTAGCAGTTGGAGAATATCATATTAATAGCGAACAAAAGTTTATTTTTAATAATTATTCAACCTGCTTAATATGTAGCAGTGGAAGCATCTCATATCAATAGCGAAACAAACTTTTTTTTTAATAATCCAGCCAGCTTATTTAGCAGTAGCAGTATCTCATATTAGCGAAACAAAATGTCACTAAGAAAACCGGTTTGATCATTCTCGGTTATTAAGGTAGGCGTAGTTATTCTCCTATGTAGGACTATAATTGGTACTGACCTGACTCGTGATGACATTTACCAAGCCTGGCATTATTTATTTGGGAACATAACAGATTATTACTTTGTTTACGAGGAAAAGAGTTAGATAGTAGTTAAAACAAAATAAAAATGTACATAGTACAATTTTGTGAATGAAATTAGATATAAATCATTGTATTTTTATTGTGTATGTTAATATCCACAATCCTATTAATATTATAAAGGCGAAAGTTTGTAAGAATGTATGGATGTTTGGATGTTTGGATGTATGGATGTAAGGATGTTTGTTCCTCTTTCACGCAAAAACTACTGAACGGATTTCGATGAAATTTGGCACACGGGTAGATCATGTCCTGGATTAACACATAGGCTACTTTTTATCCCGGGAAAATATAAACCGGGACTTTTATCCCGGAAAAACTTTTTAATGCGGGCGGAGCCGCGGGCAAAAGCTAGTATCTGTATAAAATTCCTGGGATATAAAACCATATTGGCAAAGAGCTAATTTCGACCATGTACTTAGGTAATAAATGTTGTAATTTTATGTGAGTCACGTTTTATCCAATCCTACTAATATAATATTATAAAGGCGAAAGTTTGTAAGAATGTATGGATGTTTGGATGTTTAGATGTTTGGATGTTTGGATGTAAGGATGTTTGTTCCTCTTTCACGCAAAAACTACTGAACGGATTTCGATGAAATTTGGCACACGGGTAGATCATGTCCTGGATTAACACATAGGCTACTTTTTATCCCGGGAAAATATAAACCGGGACTTTTATCCCGGAAAAACTTTTTAATGCGGGCGGAGCCGCGGGCAAAAGCTAGTATCTAATACCCACCTGCCTCGGTGGCGTAGTTGTATTACAGTACGACTGCAAAGCTGAGGTCTCGGGTTCGATCCCCGGGTCGGGCAAAGTGATATTGACTTTTTCTATTCAGTATCAGTCCGGAGTCTGGAATTTGTGCCCGATATGGCGATAGGCTCGCCCCCTATCACATCATGGGATGGAATGTCGGCGAAAAGTTGGTGCACTAGTTGCGCCTCTGCCTACCCCTTCGGGGATAATAGGCGTGAGTGTATATGTATGTATGTATGTATGTATGTACTAATACCCACCCCATAAACTACATACTACAAAACCACGCTGTTAAATTACACTAAATTTAAACAACACTATATTTTGAATCGATTCAGAGCCGAGAGAAAACCCGTTGCAGTAAAAAGGCCAGTAAAGTTTACGGTATTCCAGTGCGGTTTCCATTAATCCAATCAGATAACACTTCCTACTCGGGATATGAACATGTTATAAATAGTCCATTACAAAATGAAACTAATGCTATACGTTTCAACCGTTCAATCCAATTTAGGATATGCATTGAATGAAGGAATCAGTGCATGGTTTTACTGCAGTTTGATAGCTGTCTAAGTTTTTGTTGGTGTTTACATCCTTTCTTACATATAAGTATTTCTTTCTCACTATAAAGCAAAATACCAACGAAACTAAAGTTTGCAAGATCTAACATTAAAGGTTCATGAAAAAGTTTCCATATTTTGATATTCGTAAAGCACACATCGCTGCTTTGCATGAATAACCACACAATCCAAATTTTTTCAATTTCTTTTTTTTAACACCATATAATCCATAATAGTCTATATTTTATGTTAAATAAAATTCACAGTCATATCGGCAAAAACGGCGTAGTGGCATGACAAAATGTCTTTACATCGTTAGTTGATTTTCGGTTATTAATAAATTTTGGTATTAAAAGCCGAGCACATAAGAATCAGGATTTCAGGTAAACATTGATTAATGCCCTTTTGATTAATACGTTGTTTGATTATATATCTTCAATAAGCACAAATTTACAACAATAAAAACAATTTTTTTTTTAATTTTCAAGTGGCTGTCCTGTAAAATTTGCTTCTTTGGGATTGTGTGGTTATTCATGCAAAGCAGCGACAGGTAAACACCTCTAATCATCGTAATGAGAGTCGGTTATCCGCGTATAAATACTTACCACTTAGTTACTTTTTGTACGGTAACCCATGTTAATCCTTATAAACATAGTGTGATGAATTCTATTCGCTTACCAGTAAACAGAATTCCAGTAGTGTTTGAAATGTATTATCATGGTGCGTTTAAGAATATTGAAGGCTGAGTTCACCACTTGCTGATAAAGTCCCTGACAGCCTGTTCGGAACTTATCCGCCATATGAACAAAAACTGTTGGTTTGACTAGTCTCGAATAGAAATATCTGACAGAAGAAATCACTTGTAATGTCTCAACTTTAATTAATAGATAGCGTTAATATATCAAATAATTATCTTGAACTTTTTCAGTAATCAGTGAAATCAGCCCTAAAGATTTGGATATTTGAGTTTCTTGAGGACTTCGATACATATTTGGAATAGAGTCTTTGACCTTTGTATTTGTATTTTAACACTACATTTATAGTAAATGACTATAAAATGTAGTGTTTTGTTGTATATTCTACAACGCGCTACAAGGGACCGCTCTCGGGCAGTGAACCGTAAATTTCTGGGTTCGATTTCCAGGTCGGGCACCTAAAATTAATGGTAACTTGTAAGAATTTTAACGAGCAAAAACTATTGTTTCATGACGAGTAAAAATATTTTACATTAAGACTTTTTAGTGAACAATGCTTTTAGTTTCCTTGTGGATGTCTGGTAGTCTGTCAAGGCCCGCGACGGACACCGGTGTCCATATACATAGGGTTTTCTCATACATATATATATATATATATATATATATATGTATAAGCGGGCGATGATAAACATTTATTTTTGCTATAAACTCATCAACGATTATTTTAAGCAACTGAAAATCATATATTCAAAAAGGATATTTCTTTAATATGTATATGAATCTGGATAATTTAGGACGAAAATCAAATGGAATGGGTATCAACCTAATAACCGTCATTTACCCAGGAACTAACACGATTTTATACAGAAACATTTTATTTAAATTTATAATGTCAAAAATAAGCTTCCCTTTTGCGCTGCCGTAGATCCCTTTGCGCCGCCAACACGCAATCTTTATTTACAGTTACAAACTGCGGTCATTAGTCGTAACGATCAGACATTTAAAAGGAGACGGTTGTGAAAATTTTAGCAGTAAAAGACACACATAAAGCAAGCTAGTGACGCGTTATCAAAACAGTGGTAATCTGTTAATTTCGTCACATGCAGATTACATCACATCTCACGCGTAGTGCGCCTATGTAGGCCGGCGCGGCGGGAGTCATCCCAGCGCGGAAGGACTGCCCGTCTACACTCTGCCAGTCAGTCCGCTTTCTGTTGTCACCGACGAATATCCGATCCGCTCCAGTGCTCCGAAAGGCGCGACTTTCGTTCGATAGTTCATTTAAATCGTTCGACATTCTGTCGTCAATTGTGAAGTTGGATAATTCAAGGGCCACATGTGACAGTCAGCCGAGTGATATGAGAATACGTTTCGAGGTGCCGAACAAGTTGGAGATAACGTTCGGAAGAGGTATTGTTTTGATTTGGAATGTTTTTATTTTTGAATATTAAATTAATTTGCATATGTAAATGCCTTTTGGTGTTTTTGAAATAGTTTCTTGAAAACTCAATAAGTGTTTAAAAGTTATGTAAATAATTTGCATTTCGAATCCCTAAGATCAGCGAAGCATAACAAACTTTTACCGTGCGATTTCTATCACTTTCCTTAAGTGACTGTGATGATTTAGTTCGACATAATACTACGTAGTACTGCATATAGTATTGTGTGATAATATTCAAAATGTACAAGTAATATTTATGTTGAGTTGAAACTAGTTGACGTGATATAAAACAATAGACTTCGATATAGGTTAATCCTTTAATAACATTAACGTAATACAAGTGTTCCTGAGTAGACTAACGGGTTTAATGAAATCTGCTTAGTGGCTTTGTAGTGTGTAAGGATACGAGCAATAGAATTCGAAGTCTGAGAGTTAAAGGGGCAGTCTATTTCTAACGTAAATGATGGCAGGTAAGCTTAATGAAATTTTATAGGCTACATACAAAATTGAACATGGGGAATGTTTTTTAACCAAACCTTTTTACACAGGTAGCTATTGTAAATAATTTCGGTTACTAACATTAAAGGCACGAAAAGTAATATTTATTAGTGTACCAAAATACAAACATATTTTGTGGTTTTTATCAAGCGAGTTAGCATGACAGTTTTCGATTAGTCTTTCGTAATGGGCTTATGTAGCGTGAGTAATGGGTTTCCCTAAATTTGTTATAAATTCAACAACTACATAAGGTATGTTTTGTCATCGCCTTCTATATTTCTAGAAATAACCATGCATTGGGTAATCACTACATAGTATACAACAAAGTCGCTTCCCCCTGTCTGTCCCTATGTCCCTATGTATGCTTAGATCTTTAAAACTACGGAACGGATTTTGATGTGGTTTTTTTTAATAGATAGAGTGATTCAAGAGGAAGGTTTATATGTATAATTTATCCCGGGGAAATATAAATCGGGACTTTTATCCCGGAAAAACTCATTCACGCGGGCGAAGCCGCGAGCAGAAGTCTAGTTTTAAATAATTTTATAAAGAACACTAGTACTCCCGATAATTCTATTATCCTCGCTCAATAGTTCATTTGTACCTATATTTAGTTATCCACGCATATATAAAGCATTTCCTGTCTGCTTTTGTCCATATACATTATATTTCCGCCATTCTTTGACTGTTTGTACTTACAGTAACATGCCATATCAATTTCATTGAGCTAGCAAAGCTTTTGGAGCGAGTTCTGAATCAATGAGTTTCAGAATATACTAAGACTCAGGATTAGTAAAGAATAAGATTCATATAGTTATCAAATATTAGGCTGGCTAGTCGATAACCATAAATCAAATAAAAAGGGAAGATTGTGACCTTATCAAAAGGGAGTTTATGGTAAACATATCATAATAACAACGTCGATACCGAATCGAGGATATAGCCAGAGGTTACAGTAAACAGATAAACAACCTTGGCGGTCGCAAAAAGCAATGAGAATATAAAACTTGGAACTAACCGCCTGTTGTGAGGGCCCCAATAGCAAATAGCTTCTTTTTTAACGATTTGCAAAACTTAAAAAAGTAAAATCTTTGAAAGATAAAGTAGGGAGGTATGCAAATATACCTGCATGAGTTCAAAAAGGCTAATATTGACAAAAGTAGCAGAGTTTGAAACATTTCAATATACTATTTCCTTTTGGGAATTAAAGAGATCCCCTTGTAATATTTTATTGAAATGCAATATTTCACATTTTCTCACTTATCTGCGACTGAAATAAAATTATGAGGATATCGAGTGATTGACGTTGTGATAAATGGAGTATTACATCAGAGAAGTAAATTTTCTCTTTTGTTATTATGATTCCTTTTGATAATCTACTTTTCGCGTCGACGATAAAGCCTTACTTTTTGAAATGTGGTTGAGTCTAGAATGACTACGTCTATATTAGCTATAAAGCTTGGCACAAATGACATTAATGGCTTGGCCACGTCATTGGGGATTAGATACCAGAGGGGATTGATGTCAGGCTACCGACCTCTCGTAAAAACTAAGCCAAATGATTTCTGCAATCTAGTTAATGTATTTATGGACATAATAAGGGTGAAGCATGGGGGGGAAGCAACAGACCGGGCTCTGTGGCGTATCTTGGGAGGGGCCTATGTCCAGCAGTGGACTGTAACGGGCTGATGATGATGATGGGAGGGTAGCTGCCCCCCAAGATTCGATACTAGTACATATTTTTGTTGAATTATTGAGACTACCTGTATGAAATTTCGGCTCCCTTGAGATGAAAGCTGGCTACGCCCAAGACTGTCTTGCGCCGAATTTATATTAGAGTGAGCTAAGTGCACACGGAAAGATAAGGTACAGACAAATCAACGTTTAACAGGAAAACCTTACACGGGATTAGGTGTCAAGTTACAAATATCCAAAATACCTACTATTATAATCAATGTGGCATAACAGTAGATCCAATTTTCATTAGGTTAGAGAATCACAGGCCCTTACAGACGCCTTAGTGGTTACAATGTCTTAGATTGGCGCTGATACCACATACTTACAGCTACAAGTTACATTCAAAGCTAATACAAATAAAACTTACACATCTGAAGAGTTATATAACTTCTTGCAGAACAAAGTAAATATTTGATGGTTTTTACTTACGTCATATTCTTTAGTTACATAGCGAATTTATACAAATTCGTGAACTATCAACTTATAATTCTAACATTTATATTCGCTTATCGACACCAAGCATTTACAATGAAAATGAGCAAAAATATTGTAACGGCTTCCAATACATGAAGGTTGTAACCTTACTCTACATTAGGACATATCCTGGAAGACAAGATCCTCCATTCCGCAATATAAATCGATTTATGCGAAACAATCGCTTCGATTAGTAACTCATAAACTTAAGAATTAGTTGGAACTAACTCCATGATAAAAACATTAATTATTTCATAAAAAAATGAGTTAAGCTGTGATTCCGCAGGACGTGGCAGACGGCGGACGGCAGACGGCATGTGCCGCGACGGCAGACGGCACTACTGTGCAGTATTAAATTGTATGAAACCGATTCCGCACACGACGGCAAATGACGCCCAGTAGAACGTCACCTGCCGCGCACGTCATTTGCCATCGGTTGCTGTTGCCGTCTGCCATCTGCCGCGTTCTGCGGAATCACAGCTTTAGAGATCAATTCACTCAAAGTTCAACAGCCATTTGCTTTCTTGTTTATCGATTGTCATTTTACAACGCTCAAATTATTGACCTTTCACATTATCAAGACGAGACTATTTTATTGACCACTTACAATATTCACTGAGGATTTGTACCTTTTTTTAGCTATGGTAGGTAATATGTTATCGGCTCTCGGAGGGGAATTAAGAACGTAATTAGGGTCCAACCAACGCACCAGTAATCCTAATTAGTTAGTGCTTTTTGTTAGGGATTAATCGATGCGGTTGCCCACACAAAGGAATCTCGTGTAATCATGTGTAAAAATCCGACGGGACGATTGATCGTTAAGAATCAAGTAGATAATTTACTTATAAAAATAATAATAACTAAGCGTTAATGAAGAGTTTCCATTATAGTAATATAATATACACTGTAACCAATAAATCGACTAGTATAATATTGATCCATATAAATGTTTTCCAAATTAGCACCTGGTATTACCTGAAAAAAGTTTTCCGCGCGACAGTAGATGTCGCTATATTATTAAAATAATAATATACAAATGATACTATGTGCTCTGAATGATCTAAATGTCAAGCACAATCACTAGAGACCATGAAATTGAATGGGAAACCAATCTACACAATGTGTTCTCATGAATTTTAATAGTCCATGTGGACATCAATTCCCAGACGACACCTTCATAACCAGTAAATCAGATTGCTTACTATAGATAGTATAGATAGTTTATATAGAATATACTTATAGCACTTTACGAAGACTACCGAGTGGCGACCAACTGTCAACCAACCCAGATAATGTCGCCACAAACTGTTCTACTACAAAACGTTATCTAGCTATTGTGATGGGCGACCGTGACTTAGATAACTTAATGGAATGTTGCGCTTCAAACTTCATCGTTTCATAGAACATGCTACATTGTATGTTGCGCTCCATATTTCAAAGTAACCTGCGTGAAAATTAATATGCTATCCATGTACCTTCATATTTTCATTTATTAGAATGACCAAAGATAAATTAACAATTTGGTCATCTCATTAGCCATGGTTACGTGAGCTTCGTGCGTTTGTACTGAGGAGGAATCCAAGGAAATAGTCCACCACCAAAGGGCCTTTGTTTCATCCGATGGCCTATGGCTGCCTTATGGACATTCCGCATAAACGAATCAATAGTATGGAAAGGAGTGAATAATATTACGTTTTCTTGCCTATTCCGACTCGAGAGGATGTAGAAAGTGATGTGGTTGTGAGCACGCACATGTCACCTTTTCTATGCTCCTTGTAGAAGTGTCTCTAGAGAATTTAGCTGGCACAATAATCCAATTTCGATCCCTTCAGAAATCGAAAATCACTCTGGCTATTTATACACACATTATACCTACATAAATTTCTTTACGCATACTTTAAATTAAAGGTAAATGTAACTAGTTCCTAGAACATGTTTGGAATCGATGGCAATTGGCAAGTCATAAGCAAAAACATATATGAAAAAAAATTGAAAGATTTAACAAATTACATCACCAGGTCACAAAAACCATCATGAATGTCTCGAGTTATTAAAATAAAAATAAAAAACAGCAGAAAAAATGACAGCCTTATAAACCTGACGCTTATATTATTGAAGATAAAAAATGAAATTAATTCCACTCATGATAACAAGCATCCAATGTTATTTGGACTATATTTGGAGTGTATCTAACGTTTTCAAATGTCAAGCGCGAGAAAATACCTTGTTGGCATTTAAATTTATTTATTAGCGCTCAGTCGTAATCGATTGCTAAAAATGTTATCCGAAAATTACATAATTATGAAATTGAAGGTTTACTAGGAAATCAAATTGTTGATTTAATTGAATGCTATGAAATATATGGTTCTATTATAAAACTTCTATATGACTTTAGCCTTACTTTTCGTGGCTCTTTTGAATAAAATTGGCTGTCCATTGCATTTTTATATGTTTGCTACATAAATAAGCTAGGGGTTAACAGCCTGCCTGTTCACAAGTGGGTCCTCCTTTCTAGAATATTGGATCCTTTAAGCGAGCGTGGAAAAACACGTTAATCAGGCCGGCATAATTACGACGACCATTAAGCTAGGAGCATGCTTTTACTACGTGCAGGCTTTTTCATTAAACTGTAGGTACATTATTCTAGGTACTTTCACCATTAGTTACTTTTAAACCCTTTTTTAAACTTATAGTATAGGCAAAAGAACACATTCTTCATATATTTTTCTTTTCGTTCACCGTATTTATTTTCTTGTCGCGTTGCTAAGTTCATGAAGCCAGGAAGATATATTTTGAATAACGTCTTCCGTTAGTTGCAGATAAAGTATGAGTTTGGTATCCTACTAATATTATAAACGCGAAAGATTGTAAGAATGTATGGATGTCTGGATGTATGGATGTTTGTTCCTCTCTCACGCAAAAACTACTGATCGGATTTCGATGAAATTTGGCACACAGGTAGATCATGCCCTGGATTAACACATACTTTTTATCCCGGGAAAACATAAACCGGGACTTTTAAACCGGAAAAACTTTCAAACGCGGGCGTAGCCGCGGGCAAAAGCTAATAAGGTTATAAGGCTAATTTGCATCAACTAACACCTAGTAAAAACCCTTCATCGTGACTCGCGTTTCGTTATCAGCTGGTGCGTGTCCAATCGAATTTCACGGCGACTGTAACTGATGACAATATTTCAATTTCTTGTCAATCATTGGTTGTTGTTTTAGTACTTATTGCAATGAATTTGCAATATCGAATTTACAAGCAAATCCGGCAGTTACTTGACGTTACTTAATTATGTTAGTTTTATTAGGAGTTAAGGTAAAATTTTATACAGCCACTCTACCCTAGTAATTATTCTTTTCATCGCCTATTATTATATATAATTAGGTGATAATTTTTACAGAAATTATCAATATAATGGACGATGTATTAACATTAAATACACATATATCTGCGTTCATTGGTCGCGTACGCAAGGTATGCGCAAGAGCAAGGTCGATCAGACAATAGATGAGCAAACGCCGGCCGGCGTCGACAGTGGCCAACGTCAATACAAGTTTTATTGAAGGCCAACATTCAGGCGTAATTTGTTTATGTGTATTAACTATATTGAATATCAATAAGGCGAAAATGTATTAAGTAGGTAGTATCACAATGAATTGAATATTTTATATTTAGTCATGCTTCCAATGTAAATTATGTTGACCCACTTTTTAAATAATATACATATAACTAAAACACTATACAGGACAGGCAATATTTAGTAAGTTAACATTCTTATGCGTAGACATAAAGGCAAACTGTACAAAAAACATAATTTAGCTCTACAAAATTTCCTAATTTTAAATTTACATGTAGGTATACCTTTATAATCACAACTTGCTTATTCTGTAAAATACTCTATTTCGTTGTTATTAAAACCAAAAAGGACAACGTTTGCATTACACTGGTTCGAGACCTGATATTTGGGCTCCTCCCATAACAACCCGTTATGGATATTAAACCCGTTTTTTGCTGGTCACACGATATCTGCTCGATATAAATCTTTTTATAGATTTCGATTTTATTTAATAGAAATTTTCGCACGTTTAGGAATAATTCTTATAATCTTGAAGTTTTCTAAGCATAGAGCAATTTAGACAAAATTCCTGAGTTTTTTTACTTCCGCTGTATTTTCTGCCCTTTTTAAAGTGCAGTATTCCACATAAGCTGCTCTTGAAAGCTTGAGATACATAAGTACATGCCCTTAATCCGCCATTCCGTGTCGTGAAACGTCTCAACACAAGCTACAATTGTAACCATTCTTTAACTCTTTGCCATGAACACAATGTGATGAAAATCTCTTAAATTATTCATGTTGTACGTACTAAATAGTCCCGGTATTTTGCTTTTTCCATATTTGTAAATGTAGAAATTAATTGAGAACGTTTGGAATCCGCAAATCTTTTTTAGTCTATCTATAAGTATTGAGTACCTATGTTCTTGTTGGGTACGTTGTCAAGAAATGATTTTA
The DNA here is from genome assembly GCA_949316025.1 of Lapara coniferarum. Taxonomy (NCBI): domain Eukaryota; kingdom Metazoa; phylum Arthropoda; class Insecta; order Lepidoptera; family Sphingidae; genus Lapara; species Lapara coniferarum. Next base: position 17,346,653 of record OX438919.1, read on the forward strand.
CCAAATCATAATATGTCCCACTATATTACCTATGTGGGTTGGTGTCTACTCACACAGTCCTTTTTGAATTTGTCTACTCAAATGCAAAAACGACTGTACAAAATTCCGAGATATCATGACATTTTATAGATTTTTCCTTCCTTATATAAAATACAACGAAAAATTTTGGCACTATGGACATTGTACATTTCATCGCAATGTATCATGTATTTGTGATATAATCGAGCGAGTCTTAAGCCAGAGTAATGGAAGCACGAAACGGTCCGAGAGTGAGGAATATCAGAACATTTTTTATTGTTTGGCAATTTCACTGGACCCGGACTTCCAGGCAGACAAAGTTGCCGGCAAAAGCTAGTTTGCAATAAAACAGAAACTCTCACGTTTGTATGTCAGGTGGAAAATATTTGCGGGCTTGCGTCCATCGGTTTTTGCGCACCTATTGAATATTTATACTGGTATCAAGTTCCGATTGTTTTCTGTTAGCTTGGATTGTTTTGTAGGTACAAATTAAATAATTATGCCCTGAAACGGTCACACTATTGTATTGCATGTTATGATTTTTTATCTCTTGGATTGTTGTGAGTACCTGTGTGAATTACAACAATCTTGAGTGACTTATAATCTACGAAGTGTAATATTAACGTAGATAATATGCCTACAGAAGTGCATTTCTAAATTTATAGGTAGATAGGGGTATCCCAGTCGACTTGGGACATATCACCTATAGGTAGTGATAATAAGCGCATCATCCACACATTATCAGGTCATTAGTTACTTGCTTAGTTCTGTATTTTAAAAAATATTAAAATAAACAAATAAGTCTATAATAGTCAATTGACACTTATCTACAAAATTGCAATAATAAACTAGTATATTTGTCAAATATCACTATTATTTTCACCAACTTTATTCGAGTCTCTAGGTCAGCTGTTGTTTAAAAACTGTTCGGAGTCTCAACCGGTTCCCTAGTTTCCCTACCGCCTTTAGGACCAAACTATATAGGCCAGCGTTAAAAGCGTGTTATCTCAATTGAGAAACAACTCGTAGGTTAAGAGACGCCATCATGGATACATTTAGTTTACGTTATATAAACTCGTAAATAGGACAAACTGGTCGTTTACTCCCATCTTGCATCGCATGCGTATAGCCAACTGTTCGATAAACAAAAAGTCCTGTTTTACTTCGTCTGGACCTAAAGTTACTTGAGATAAATATTTACACTACGCAACTCTACCCTTTGCAGCTCTATCTTCAAAAATGTCTTCTTCAACTTGGACGTGTATAATTTTAAATTCAATATATCAATTAATTTTGTGACTTATTCATTTTTATTAATAAAATTTTCTTTCGCAAACTGTATTCATTATGTTGTCAGTCCTGTCAGAGTCCAGGTTTTGAGCGGCTATGTTCGGTTACAGTCTGTTTGCTGGCATTCCGAATGGATGGCCTCGTTTGTCTCGGTATCGGAACCAAACGATTCGGATGTTTGCCTTCATTCCGATCGAGCTCTGTGCACTTTTTTAAAACCATTTTCACCGACAGAATGTTTACACTTTTATATTGTTTAGTAAATACTTTGTTTGAATATAGTTAGCCTTGGCGGTCTTCGTCTGCGTCTGTTCGCTTTAATGTTTTTATCTAGACTAAATAAATACTCGTATTTAGGCGTCAAACGTCCTCGTGGATATTATAACTATTATGTCTATCTATACTAAGTATACATTCAGGAGATACGTTCCGGTACCAATGGATAATTTATCAATTATGGAAAATCTCCACATTGTCAGTTTACCCGCCCATAGCTGGATTGTTATTACGTGCGATAGCCCGTAATCCGAGTTCAAAATGCCTGATACAGTATTCATCTCGATGTGATCAGAGTTTTATCTTATTGATTACAGGAGAGTTACAGATAACACTTTGCAATGGGCTAGCAGTTTAGACTCGTCAGTACCGCCGAAACGCACGCTTTGTGGTGTATACGTTTAAATTCTATGGTGTACCTGAGTTCTCTGTGATAACGACGAACGCACACGTTTCATTTGCCTACAGTTTACAAAGGTCGTATGTCAAGGGGTGATGCGATGTCGGAACGCGACAACAACAGTATCAGTGTGGTCACGGGCGGCGCATGCTGCCGCGTGCGCCGAAGTATGCAGTGCTTCGGATTCCGAGGTAATTACCTCAATTAATACAGAATAGCCACGCGAGACGAACTCAAGACCGACCGCTTAGCTGAAAAATTAAACGTGCTTTATTAAACTGTCGTATTGTTGTCGCGTGGTTGGAAACTAGGTGTGCGTAAGTTGTTTTTAAACATTGATCATGTCGTTTACGCTCGTTGGTGCGTAAAATCGGTTTTATTTTTTCGGTCTAGTAAGTTTTTTCTGTAATATTATGCGGTGATGGGAGTCTTTGGTTGTAAGAAGATGTCGGAGCTGTCGGATCTCAGTGCACGTCCGACGCACGCGCTCGCGGATGTGTCGCATCAGGTTCCGAGTCTCCGTCACTCAGATGAGATTCAGCTTCTTTTTGATTAAAAGTCAAAGAATAGGCAAGTGATATGTAGATATTGTTTTGTTCGGTGCCTTCTATACTGATGCATTTATAATTGATTGATGAATCCTGATATGTGTTTCAGTGCTAATAGAGTTGTTCAGTGTTGTCGTGGGTATCCTCCGACGCGTCTAATTTGTCGCCGGCGGTCGTGACCGGATCAATTCTTACAAAATTTGTAAGGTTTCGCAGTAAGCCTCCGACAAAATTATTCCTTGGACGCTTTCTTGGCAATGTTTTCCGTATTTAAAACAAAACAACTATTTCATTGATATTGATACGTCATGTTTCACAGAATGTTAGGTATGAAATGTCGTAATATTTTTTCCTTGAAATGACGATACATTTATTGCTCATATTTAATCTATTGCCATAAAAGCCTTTAAGTGACAGTGTTATTTTCGTTATTGGTAACTCGGGTTACAGGAAATATTTTAAATATTTCGCTCCAAATTGGACAGTTCATTACACATTGAACAAACATTAGAGGCGACATTAAGCACCACGGGCTACGGTTACAAGTCTGACTTTGTAGTTTAACAGACCACTGATCGATATCTTTATGGAATATTGATTTCACCCAATTTATGCCCTATTGCGGGATAGTCTATCCTAAAATTATTAACAGCTTTTACAGGTTTATTCTCTCAGTCTTATAACAATTGCTGGATATGCGCCACTTCTACATCATACCATGTTTCTATTTCTGCGCCAGTTTTCGACGTAGATTTATTGAGAAAAAGACGAATTATGTAAACTCTTCTGTGAATTAGTAGTTAGTACACGTAGAGTTGTAACGCATCATCTAACATTTTAATCATGCAATCGATAATTTGTAATACCGCACGTGTAATCTGTATGCATTACAGTATTAAATTACTTTCTGTTTATGACAAATATTGAAAATACAATTGAATCGCATCTAATTTCAAACGAACATACATTTTATTAGTTATACGGCAGTAAATAAGTAGATTATAATTTATTATGCTCGCTGGATTTCTGATTATAATAGGACTATTTTGAAAGTACCTACGTTAATAAATGCAACCATATACTCGTTTTCGTGGCTATAAGTTAATTGTTTAGTTAGTAGTATTTTACTGAATCATTTATTTACAATTGTTATCTATATGGCTATTTATTCTTATTCTTGAATTTCTCTTAGATTATAGTTCGCAATAATATACATAAATACTAAGTAATAGTTAATTCCTTTCTAATGTCGCCTCCTCGTCGAACGATGTCATTGGGTTAGTCGAACATGGCTTTTCACCAGATTTGCCCGGAATTGGATCATCAAAGGGCAAGCCCCAAGTCAGGCAGGTTAGGCGGTGCGGCGCACTATACTAAATAAGGCAAATTCTATCCAAGTACATAATCAAAATTAAATGTAAATCCGTTTTCGTATTCACTTTTCTGAATGCGCAGTAAAGATTTTCTTATAATAACTCTATCTATCTATATCTTTCATCTTATATCTTTCATTGAATGTAATAGTGTTTCTAATTATACCGTTTAAAGAAAACTATGTGCAGCGCATAAACATAAGCTACTACTCATAAGCAGTGTTTCCATACATTTAAACCGCATGCGTAAATAGTAATAGTTTAGTTTGATTAGTTCCTACTTTTAATAACAATTTCTTTTTTTAAGATCGGTTTATTTGTTCTAGCAAAGCTACTGTAGTAAAGAGTATATAATATTTTCAATATTAGATGTTATTTCTATTTTTCGTTGCTCGTTTTATTAATATTAGATTATTTTCAGTTTTCACTATCCTCAAAGTGTTTTCCCTGGATACAATGTAGCCCAGATTACGCTCCGAAAACTCATCTACTCGTCAATGGAATTCACGTCAAAATGCTTCACAAATTCCGGCGATTGATACTGACAGACACAAAAAATAAAAGGCATGTTTAACTTTGGTTCAATGCAAACTGCGAATAATAACTCATATTCGCGTCGCATGAGCATAATAGGAAATATTAAGAAACTCGTGGTGCTTGCTGAGTTTCGTACGTGAACGAGATGCCCACTGGTTATTTTCTGGGTTAAAATGTTAATCCACGTCTATCTCTGTACTTTTTATCGAAATCCGTTCAGCAGTTTCTGCGTTTACTTCCAACAGTCTCGTTTATAATATTAGTAAGATTACAAACAATTTTATATTCTATTTATTTGTATAGACAATAGATGTAGGTACTCATATACTCCAATACTTTAACGGCAATGTTCTCGTTTACTTTCGGCGATCAAGTTTCCCTTGACCACTGCCGCTTGCCGCCTTTATCCTTCACACCGTTCGCTGTCATTTACCCAGCTCTACGATTTTATTATGAACTTACGAATTGCGATTTTGTCAACAAATGAGTTTATATGCTACAAAATACAAGTAAGCACAGGACAGTATATCCCAATTTCTCTAATGTGTTAGATAGAGATGCGAGATTTCGAAGTTCGGCTACTTAATTACGCCATTAAACAAATTGCGTACGCAGTTTTGTGGGGCATTATTTTAGTATAAAACAGTCAATAAATAATCTTTTTTTTTGTGTAAAATTCATAAGTCAGACATAGTTTTGGTGGCCTGGTCTGGGTATTGAATGTCCATGTCTAGACAAGTGGCTTTATCTTGTTACTTAATGTAGTTACGTAAACCATCGTCAGTCAGAGCGTAAAATATTGTTTTTCAATAAAAAAAATCCTCCCTTAGTTAAGAGCGTGGTTTATAGAATGTATATGCGTTTTGTGTCTGTTATTACTATCATTCGCTTTTTCGAAAATCAAATGTTGTAGCCGATTTTATTAGATTTCATACACATAATTTTATAAGTACATGTGTTTGAAAAAACAAACCCGTGCTCTAGATATGAACAACGGTTATTTTCTTTAATTGCCCCGACACGGTATGGCGCCTTAGTAATAAACATTGCATACCGTAGAAAGAGATGGTTTTGAAGAAACATTAGGTATTTGATTGAATACCTCTAGGTGTAGACTATACCATTTTATTATTTATCTTAAAACCGAGATATTATGAATCATGAGCCAACCACTTACGAATCTTGTGCAATCAACTAAAGTACTTCAAAATGATAAATAGTGAGTGCAAATTTTTTTAAAACGACTTCAAAAAGTAGGTTCTGTATTCGATCCGTATGTATGTATGTAAATTTTTATGGCCGCAAGTTTCTCAAAAACTACTGATCCGATTTGGATATAGTTTTCGATATATGTAAATGTATAGTTTTCAGGGAAGGTTTTAGTATATAATTTATGAAGATCTGATGAAGATCTTCGGAGATACACAATGGAACTCTTCAATAACTAACAGCAGATGACTCGCGAAAGCTCCAATCGCATATCTATGATGTATTGTTTACACTATTCTATAATTAACTAACAAAAAAGCAATAAATAAACACTTTTTAACAAAAAATAAACCGACTTCAAAACCACTGCAAACCAAAAAATAATTCAACTTTATATTCGCTTAGTATATACGTATATTTGGAGTCGGTGCCTAATTTAAATTACAAACTTAACCCTGCCGATATCTACTATTACTACTACTACTACGACTACTACTACTACTACTACTACTACTACCATCACTACCAGCCCTGTATTATATATTGCCCACTGCTGAGCACGGGTCTCCTCTCCTACTGAGAACGTCCACCACGCTGGCCTAGTGCGCGTTCGCAGACTTTACGTACTTCGAAATTTTTATGGAGAATTTCTGCGGATATCGCATTGCCTAAAAGCACGTCTTCCGATGAGATTAGGTTGCGAGCCGCATATCATATCAAATACGGGCCGTTGAACCACGCTACGTAGTTACGGCAATCTAGAACGGGAATTCAAGCCCTTGTATGTCTTTGTACTTGAATAACCCGAGACTGGTGGAGGTCTGTTGAACTTTATGCTCTAGTCTATACTAATATTATAAAGAGGTAAGATTTGATTGTTTGTTTGTAATATATAAACTCAAAAACTACTAGACCGATTTGAAAATTCTTTCACTAATACTTTACGACTGCAATGTTGAGGTCTTGGGCTCGATCCCCGGTCGTGCAAAGTGATATTGAGTTTTTTCATTCAGTATCAGCCTGGAGTTCGGAATTTGTGCCCGATATAGCGATAGATTCGCTCCCTATCAAACTATGGGACGGAATAACGGCGAAAAGTGGGTGTACTAGTTGCGCCTCTGCCTACCCCTTCGGGGATAAAAGGCGTGAGTGTGTGTGTATATCTCAGGAAAATATGTTTATCCCGGAAAAAGTTTTTTACGCGGGTGGAGTCGCGAGCAGAAGTCTGTTATATAATTTTTCTTGTTAAAGCCTATGTTGGAGTGTTTCCCACGCACCAACGACGCGCTTCAAAGGTAACTAAAACGCGAAATAATCATGATTCATTCCTGAACTCTATACCTACTTTTATTTGGAAAAATACACACTGAGAAGATGTAGTGAGCGTGCAATTCGCGAATCAAGAATGGGCGTATAAAGTGCGCCGCGTCATCTACATAGGCCTTCAGATTTAGTTATTTTGATTTTATAACCAAAATAATGTTTTAGTCAAATGCTCCTATTTTCATGGAGAACTTATTATAGAAAAATTGTAGCCTAAGGCGCTTTTAGGTGACTTTCCACCACCTGACCTTTTTTTTCTGCCCATATAAAATTGAAGCGAAGTAAAGAGATTGCTATCTATATATTGTCAACAAAATCTACAAACGAAAGGTCTGTGTCTATCAACATTTCTGAACGCACATTAACATTGAAATGGTTTAACAGCTCCTAGTTTTACTACACTATAGTGGTACTATATATGTATACTGATTACTGTATGCGTAGAACGGTAAATGATATTAAAAAGCATTTAAAACTTTGAAAGCACTCCTGCACTTAAGATACCGTCCTTGCTTCTTAAGTGGTCACCACTTTTATTCCTTATTCAGTTCAGATATGTGTAATTATTGTGCTTCGTCTGGACTTAATTGCTGTCCAAAATAGATCTCAATTAAAACGTGGGAACTTCTTTATAATAGGAATTCATTTTCACGAATGAGAATTTTCGATTTCATCGTGTTAGATATTATAAAATTTTTCGTAATAGGTTCATTAACATATTATCCATTAGTAGATATGATATACGAATAACAACTGAGTGTTTCCATGGTCTTCACTTAGAAGTTGTTACGGTCAAAGTCAAGGTTCACCAGAAAAGGAGCACCTTTTTGGGTTGTTTTACGTGGACAGTATACTTGTTTCTTTAATGTGACTAGTTTAGAAAAGTTTTGGAATAATTAAAATTTTATAATAAATAAACCTTTTAAATTTAATACGCATAGGCCCCATCCATATGCCGTCGAAAACGCGTCATTAAGCTCATGTAATATGGAGCACAGCTCATTACCCACGAGAGACACATCGTAAATATTAGAGGTGTCCGCTGTCCGCTCGCAAAAACTAGCCTTCCCATTAAATCCTATCATAACTGTACATCCTCCAGATGATTGCGAGCGGATAATTTTTCATCTCGACTCTATATGCTATACAAATTACACGACGGAGCAAGTCTGCGGAAATAATTCCAACTTCAAGTCTGAAGATGGATTAATATCGCGGAATACTTAGCGGCGCGGATCGTCGCGGAATGAAATTTTTGTAACAATTGTTTTGTAATGTAGAAGTATTCACGATAAGTAGACCTGCCATAGTCACGTATTAGAAATAGATTTAAAGGAATCTATTTGGTTTTTATGTAATGTTGAATCATTTGTGTAATTATTGATAATTTCATCGCCGATTGTTTTATTGGATGAAATCTTGTATATTGTACGAAGGTTATGGCAATGAAAATAGAGATTACGATTGGTTCTCATTTTTTGATAATTACAAACTTCTAAGAATACCGAGCGATGAGCAAGCTGTAAAACGAGAAGCAGCAACAATTCCCATATTAAGAAAAACGATTATGTGATTTGTATAAGATATCTTTATTAAATCTGAGCGTCGTGGAACAGAACTGTATGAATTTATATATTAATCTCGAATTCTTATGTGTAACCAGTTTCACTTGTGAGTTGTGTGCTTTAGGCTTCTTATGTATGTTTTTGATTATACAGAATGTCCAGTAAATGAAGGATAGATAGGATTTAATCTTTACATAGTAAGTTATAGTTGAGTGTACATCGCTGACGTTGATGTTGCATAGAGATCACTATAAAAAGCTTAACACTATACAAAAAATATTTTATGATATATTTAAAAATTAAAACAAAGTACTTGAATTATTTGAACAAACGAAAACTTATACAGTCTCAATCTATTTATCTGCTCTGGTCTTATCTCTAACAATTAACATCAAATCTGGATGAGTCAAGACTTCCAACGCAAAACCTATCTATGTGGCTGGCTTAATGGTGATAACTTCCGGGAGATGCTCTTTCGCTGCACGATGCTATTAATACATTAATATCTTCGTAGCCGTGTCGTAAAATTAAACTAAAACGATATTGCTAGCTTGTACTCAGCTCCGCCTGCTTGTCAGCGTTTTTCTGATATAAGAGTCTCACTGTGTATATAATATAATAATAATACCAGCCCTGTATTATATACTGCTCACTGCTGAGCACGGGCCTCCTCCACTACTCTTAGTCCACCACGCTGGCCTAGTGCGGGTTTGCAGACTTCACACACCCTCGAAATTCTTATGGAGAATTCTCGGGTATGTACGTTTCCTCACGATGTTTTCCTTCTCTTCTCAGTGTGTACTTTTCCGCAATAATAATCCTTTATTTCACTCTAGGATATGATCTATCAGTGCTTCAAATTTAAACCATATATTTAGTTTCTGCGTTTACTTCTAGCAATACAAACATCAGTCATCATTTATAAGTTCTTAGGAAGTATGTGAATGCAAATCCTTAAGTGGCTGTTTAATGACAATTAATTACGGTAAAGAGTAACACTGGTTATGGAAGTCACGCGTCCAGTCGACCTTGTTACGTGTGCATGGGTATTATGCAGCGTGCCTATAATGCGGATTGCAGACCGAAAACTAAGCGAAGCTAGTTTAGCTTAGCTCACATAGCTGAGATATTTCATTGTGTAGACAGCAAAATTTGTAAACTATTGGCCATATCTCCTGCGTACCTGGCTGATCTGCTTTGAGATTGGCCGCTATGGCAGAAATTCGGTTAAGGGGGATTTTATTTGAGTTGATGTTAATATGAGCGGATTATCTTAAGATGCCGACCTTAACTTGATAGCGTCTCATCTGATATCGCACTTCGGAGCGAAACTGAGTTGCATCTTTTAATAAGACCCTAAGGTATGCATTATGTGTAATTTGCTCAGCTGTGCGAGTAAAATAAGATAACTTGCGTAGTGTTAAGTCTGGAACCCGCATTATAACTTTTTTCGTATTCTAATTTGTTTTCTATCCCGATGTTTCTGTTTATGTAAATACAGCTGTTAAATAATTGGATGTTATTCATGGTTGCGTAATGAATATTGATATTGTAATAAACAAAAGTAAAGTTTATTATTATATTCAAATACAATGCTACTGATATGAATGCGAAAGTTTGTATAAATATGTTTTTAGTTTGTATTATTCTTAACTAGCTTTTGCCCGCGTTAAGATTTTCCGGAATAAAAGTCCCGCTTTATATTTTCCCAGGACAAAAGTAGCCTATGTGTTAATCCAGAATATGATCTACCCCTGTGCCAAATTCCATCGAAATCCTTTGAGTAATTTCTGCATGATAGAGTAACAAACATCCATACATACTTACAAACTTTCGCGTTTATAATATTAGAAGGATAGACGCCGAACTGTTAAACGGACTTGGACATTTGTCTCATAGATAGACAACGTCCTCGATTAACACATTACATTTAATTTTAGAAAAGGATACATTTTCATTTTTCATTTCTTTGACACGTAGCGACAAGCATCATCTCGTGTTTTAAAATATCGCACCTTTAGAACGAAAACGACACAATTCAAAAAATAGAAAATTGAGTTGTCATTTTTCAATGGCCAAAAACTAGTCCATTATTTATGAAAATATAATAATAATGGGACTGATATAACAGTCTTGTCCTTTTCCTGCTTGAATATGGCTGTGTTTGAACTATTATTGTATTGAGAACTTCGTTTTAAGTAATTTTATGACGAGAACTCAATTTTCTATCTTTTTAAATTGTGTCGTTTTCATCCTAAAGGTGCGAAATGTTAAGCTGTTGTAAGACTGTCTCCATTAAGATTTCACTGTCTACTTCTAACGGGTCCATTCAGATTGGAGATAAAGCATGTGACGGTCCTTTACTAGGAGCTTAGTGTTAACGTTCATTAATACGTAATTAAGCAATTAAAAATATGTATTTTACTCATAAAGGCATCACAATTTCGCCTTTTATAAATCAAAAGCGTCGCTCGCTGTTAACGAGATTCATCGAGTGCTTTCACTTAAGTCTGATCAATGCCCATTGAATTTTCTCCATGACTGGTTTTAACCGTCGTACTTTTTTTATCCTAGCGCAAGATGAACTAACGTAACCAATACTGAAATATTTAGATGTTAAAAGGCTTCCTTTGTTATTGCACAAAGATAATACGCAATAAGTTTCCTTTTTGTTGGTTTGGAATCGGCTAAGTAAAGTGGCTGGGTGTCACAATTGTGTTGACCTTAGCACGCGAGTTCGCACGGACGACGAACCCCATTAGAATAATGAACGCCGGCACGCCGTTGTACATTAAAGAAAAGATGAATTGCTCGAAGAATTGTTCGGTTTATGAGGGAAGCGTAATTTTTCACTTATTTTTTATTTTTGAAAATGATTAAGGTGTTGGGAATGATTGAGTGTTTTCGGCAATTGTGCTGATCAGTGTTTAACTTGTTAAGCAAATTGCCTGCATTGCTACAGAGGTCTTTGTAATTTGCACCTTATTTTATTAATTTCAAATTATGTTCAATACTCTAATGGAACGAAAACGTAGTAACAGTTTTAGAACAAAAAAATATGATGTAAAGTTTGGGTCAAATATGATCCATTTTTACCTCATCGGAGAATCTTTCTTTGATATTTCTAAACATAAACCTTTAAGGTTAACCTGTTTACTAAATATTAATCAGTTATTTGTTAATCCAAAATATTAGTCAGTTCCGAACAGATTAGATACATATAACGTATTTGTTTAAGCACTTATAATGAACACTCCTGTCACTAGATCACTAAATTTATTTGATTAATTAAGCTTGAAAAAGCATTCGGCGAATTGAATATTAATGTTTCAATGACATACTTTATAGTTCTAATGATTGATGTATTTGTATCGAAGTCCGTTATGTAGATAAATAAATGTAACACAAAGAAGATTAACTGACACCGCATATAATTACGACCATGTCTTGCGGATGAAAGTAAATAATATCTTACTAACACGCGATACGACTTTTAGTTCAATCGCGATTGGGTAACAAATTATTGGCTGAATGAATTATTTGTAAGATTAGGATCTTTACGACTTGCATTCGACCTATCATGACGTACGCATCGCCCGTATTCCCCCATTTACCGCCTGCTCGTTTTCAGCGTATGCAGGTCTTACAAAATAGAATGCTCAGACATGCTCTTGGTGCCCCGTGGTACGTTCGCAACCGCAACCTCCACGTGGACACCAACATGCCGACCATCAGGCATTTCATGCATATGGCCAGCAGGGGCTACTTCGATCGGGCGGTAAATCACCCAAACACGTTAGTCCGTAAAGCGTCAATATATACTCTATTCGACCGCGCCAAATATAGGTAAGAACTAGTTCTGGAAACTCCAACACTCCACAAGACCGCAGTTCCGTCCTCGCCGCGTTCCCCATCGCCCCCCAGAGCAGTTTCGGCCCGCGTGCCGATGACAACACTATCGAATAGGATTAGGCCTAAAAACCAATCTTTCCCTAATCGTTGATGTCTCATCCTCTCTGAGTGGCCGTCCTGAGCCGATGTTCGTAACCCGTTAGAGGGTTGCCCTCAGCATGGTCACTTAAGTCAAAGGGTTGCGAGCGCTTTCTGCGTTCACCCGAAAGACTGGTATGACCAGAAAAGCCGACTCGCGTCAGGCTACTGGCAGTAGGGCCATTAACAAAAAAAAAATAGTTTACAGCATTTTGACTATGACTATTATAACCCTAGCGTTTGGATGGGTGGATGTTTGGATATTTGTTATAAGCTAACCGCTGATTGGTTTCGCTTCTTATGTTTTGGCTGATAGACGGGCTAAATCCTTACATATATGCAAATTTTATTCCGGAAAAGGACTTTCAATCGGACGGATTCAAGAGCAATATCTAGCTTAGTATATAATATGTATTGCTAATTAATCTCTTTTAGATAGGGAGCGTATACGAACTATTCACATGTGGATAAAAAATAAACTTTTTAGATTAATAATTTATTTATTATATTATTTTAATATGACAAAAATGATAAAATATGTTTTCCAGCCTAATATTAATGATACCCAGCGTGTCCAGAATATGCTTTTTTTACATTGGAGCTAGTTATTTAAGTGAAATTAGCAGCTTATGTTCCCTTAATTACAGTTTTTTTGTTGTGTTGAATATTATGTTCAAAACATCTTTATTTTTATAAATTGCGTAATGAGACATTTCCAAATGCTTTTGGAACTCATAACTATGTATGTTTTATACCTAGAGCTTTTATTATTTTTGTCGATTTTCACAAATCAAATGTTATTTTTCATCCTTTTAATACGAAAATTTTACGTCAATGCCAAGTATCGATGTGCTGAAAAGGAGTCAGATTGCGACGCTAGATGGCAAAGCTTACGACGTGCACGTTCCCTATAAGTAGAAAAAAACTGTCTCGCGATAAATTTAAAGCAACCGGCCTCGTACTTGTACGTGTCATACAAAAAGCCCAGATTTACGCTTGCATTTCTGCCATTTCCCTTGATGTCTTCGATAAGAATAGAAATCCTGCATTATTCCGTTTTCCTTATCAGTTGAGTTTTACTATTTCGACGTCCCCTTACTCGTGCAGGCTTGTAAACAAAACATTGTATCTTTCCTGTTTTTCTACAAACGAAATATATTCTTATGGTTATAGCTTTGGATTGATCTCTAATGACTTCAAATCCTACTAATATTATAAACGCGATAGTTTGTAAGAATGTATGGATGGTTGTTATTTTTTCACACAAAAATTACTGAACGGATTTCTATGAAATTTGGCACACGGGTAGATCATGTCCTGGATTACCACAAAGGCTACTTTTTATCCCAGGATATTTATATCTTTGGATCTTTATATTTATAAAGCGGGACTTTTATCCCGGAAAAAATCATTCACGCGGGCAGAGCCGCGGGCAAAAGCTAGTGGACAATAAAATGAGATTAAAGACAACTTCAATGGATTTTTATTATTCCTGCTTTGAGTTAAAAGTAACTCAACTACTTGTACAACGAGATTATTGAAATATAATATTACTTTATTTCAAGCTTTATAAGAAAGTAGATAGTTTGCAGCTTAAGTTCTTATAATTATATCGCTCAAAATAGTACCTACGTAATGCGCTATTTGCTGGATAGTTTGTATGTTGCTGCCAAAGCCATAGCATTCAAAGTATCTTCCTTCCAACCCTATGACTCTTGCACTAAAGGGATTATACTTGTAGTACATTCTAATGACAGTGCATTAGCGCGTAATAGGATTTTAGACGGTGCCTGATGATTTATGCCTCTGTAATGTGACATATTTTATTTTTTTTATTTTTATTTATTATTATAAAGTGACATACAGTCATCAATACTTATTAATGTGGTTAAAAAACTTTATTTCTCATAAGAATTTACATTCACTTACATGAGATGACTTGATTTTACAGTTTATGGATCAACTGTAAAATAATAATTATTAATGCTATATGCGATCGTGTTAAATTTAATTTAACTGTAGTTATTTTTATATAGTATGATATCTACTTGCTCTTGATGTGTTTTTTTTCAATTGAAATCACTCGCCAGTAGATGATTCGTAAATAACCGCCATGAACTTTCAGGTTTCAACTAATCCAACAGATTTCCTTGCTTTTGATTTATAAATGAGATCAAAACCCTATAGATTAATTCTAAAGAAAAATACACTTTTATACTTCGTCATTAATTGATGATGATCACCCAAATACTTGTGTTAGATGATCATTTATTTCTTATTGTCTTCAAAACAATACAAAACAAATATCTACTAGAATCCATTCCTAGGACTTGAAAACTGGTTGTCGCCTCTTAGCCGTTTGAATAGCCTCAAATGAGGTACATTTGTAGGTTATCAAGATGGATGTATGCAAATGAGTTGAGCTTTGATTCTAAGATGTAAAAGGGTAATTTGCATATCAAAGAACTATCTAGTGGCTGTAATTCTAACATGTTACACATGGTAATTTGCGTGTTTGCGTTAACACGCTGTAACAAGGCCACGGCTTGAGTTCACATAATAGTTGAGGAAGCGTGTGCATTTTATGACCGAGCCTGACTTAAGAAACTATGCCTTAGGAAGCCAGTGGATATTCGTGCCGAGTGGAGACCGTGCGTCATAACAAAACCATATTTTCGTACAGAATGAGAAAATAATTTGACACAAACATAATGTTTACAAGTGTTGATAAATAACTAAAAAACACGCGATGTCCTTGGCCGAAAGTCGAGGTCGAAAGGGTCGGACTTCTTTACCTTTACTTACGCGTGTTAACTTTATAAATTTTATTACTTGAAGTCGAAACGGTTTCGGTTACTTACTTGATTGGAAGCGTTTTGAATGCGAATAACATACGAGACTAAAAGAATTTTAATTCTATAAAGTGTTGTAGGTACATTTTTCCTTAGTAAGAGTCTTGTAAGAAAAATAACTTGTAGGTAATGAAATATTAATAAGAGTTCGGTTGTAGGTCAGAATAAATTACTTACTTAAATTTTGGAAATGCTCTACCGGTTTTTATTTATATAATATGCCCGCGGCTTCGCCCGCATCAAAGAGTTTTTCCTGTATAAAAGTCACTTTATATACAAACTATACATTTTTTAACAGTAGGTATCCGTTATAATCGCAAGTACCAGGCGACAAAAATACAATGTATTAGAAAGTAGCATATGAAGTTTCTAATGAAAATGTTATATGAAAAGTGGTAGAGTAATTACTAGATCGATATTATACTTATGAACGAATTGATAAATTGTTAATATCTAGTACACAAATAGCATAATCGATACAGTACCTACGTAAACTGTATCATTTGTATTAAAAGTAGTTTAAAATCACAAACTGCTAAAGTAAAAGTAACATCTAAGGTAATAGGAATAATAGTTACCACAACACAAACGTCATAGTTTTAAAAAGTAACAGTTGGGAGTGCGCTATATCATAGTTGGGAATAGAAGGATTTGTCGAGTCGAATGTCCGCAAGTTCAAAACCCAAGACTCACCTTGCCGCCCACCTATTAGTCTAGCCAACTTCTGTGACCCCCGTGATGGACGGCAGCGTGTATCACGCTGCCTCGGACACCAAAAGGTGGACACGGTACGGTGTTTCGGGGGCTTCTGAGCCCCCGCAACAGGAAAAGGACCGCAGCAGCGGTACGTGCAGGGGCGGTTGCGGACGACAACTTAGACGTGAGTCGGAGGAAGCCCGCAGCCGTCCCTAATGCGCCGAAGATGGCCGTATAAAAAAAAAAAAAAAGACTCACCTTGACATTTCAAAGTTTCATATGTATTGTTTATAAATTTTCGTTCGCTTTAACGCTGAAGGAAAGCTAGAAACATATATACCTGAGCATTTTCCATAAGAATTCCGAAGGTAGGTGAGGTCTACCAACCGCACTACGTCAGTGTCGTGGACTAAAGCCTAAACCTACTCAGTAGTAGAGCAGGCCCGTGTTCACCCGTAGGCAGAACATAATACAGAGCTGGTATTATAACTGTCAATAAAAAATGTTTTCGTTAGAGAAATAAGGTTTTTATAACTGTAGTCTAACAAAAGACATTTCATCTATAAGACTTATAGTAAACTATTGCTCACAAGAGACAGTTTTCATTAATATACGTGCCCTCACCGTGGCGTCGTGACGTGAGTCGTGACTAACAAAAACAAAAACGTAGAAGTTGGCTCGTTAGTGCAGCTGCCAATTGCCTCCTACAGAGCTTTGAGTGCACTTTATAGCTCACGTTTTATTTACTTTGCTAGAACATACTTGATAATGCGCTGTCACTTATTTCGTAGGGCTATAAAGGAATAATTGATGCATCGTAGTAAGGGGAAATAATTGAGTTGTTTCATCTTTTAATGATATAGTGCATGTTTTGTTTAAAATAAGAACAGCATATGCAAGAGCTACGAAAACTCAAGAAAAATGTGTAATAATACTCTTTAAAAATAACGGTATTTTAAAATGAACAGATCATAATTTTATAGAAGGCCAGTGCAAAACCATTTTAACTTACTCATAGGTCGTGGTCTAACATTACCTCAAAAAGCCCAAGTTCTCTTTAAAGTGGCTCTCTACTTTGACCTTTAAATGCTCTAGATAGCTATGAATAGAATCTAAAGAGAGACACGCAAATGCAACTCTACAACTTACATACCTTAGACTAATATTTAAACATAAAAGTTATCTATGAAGTAAACTATTACGTGACTGATTCAAAAAGCAAGACAATTAATACACAATTATTGCCGTTATATATTAAAAAAAAATTGTAGACCATTTTAAACACATTGCGCGCACGGAGGACTGAGATTTGGCGCAATTAAAGTTCATATTATAGAGGAGTGCAAAATTCAATTTGTATGTAATAATATGAGGTGGCAGGTCTCTCATATGTAAGAATCCGTCTGGGTGGGTACCATCGCAATGTATATTTCTACCGCCAAGCAGCAGTGTGCATGCACTGCTATGTTTCGGTTTGAAGGACATTGTAGCCAGCGTAACTACTGGACATCATGAGACTTAACATCTTGTACCTCTACATATCTCAGTATGACGAGTGCAGTGGAATGTATGTTGTATGGTGTTACTACTGTTTATGGGCGGTCATATCGCTTACCATCAGGCGAACGACATGCTCATCTCGTCATTCAATGCCATAAAAAAAAGTGTTACAAATATATTTAATTCAATAGTCGATTTTCTACCACTGGACGACTGCTAGTTAGTTATATTTTAATTTATGCTGTATTTTATCCTATCGATAATTTTTATGCTACCACGACCGTCTCTCACGACGTAGTTGTGTTGCGATCTCAGATTCGATACCCGGATCGGGTAAAGTGACACTGGGTTTTCTGCTCTATATCTGTCCGGAGTCTGAAATGTACTCAGCAAAGGGCAATAGGCTCACTTGCTACATGGAAGCAAATGATGAAATTTGGGTGTGATAACAATTCTGCCTACCCCTGAAAAAGGGAAATGGCATGTACCCAAACATTATACAGCTTTGTTTGTACGTATGCATATGAATAACTTAACCTGACGATTGAAAAATGAGTCCTTTGTGTGTTTTCTCCAGAAGCGGAGTGCGATGGGTGCGGCGGCGAAGGCGACGAGGGCCGGCAGGTGGGCGAGCTGCTGCTACCCCAGTACGCGCTCGCGACCGGCGGCCTGGCGCGCGACCACCGCCCGCTCATCACCTTCCCCGACAACAACAACTTCCACGTCATCACCGCGCCAGAGTACCGCCGGCTACTGCTCTATCTCACTTCAGTGCCCTCGTTAGTATACATATTTAGATCAAGTACACATATCTACTTAAATTACTGAATGGATTTTATCAAAAAGCGCACAGATAGCGCACGTATTGCTAGTGTGTTTCTTGTATTTCGAAAAAAAAAAAGATAATATCAAAATCAAAGTAGAATACGCAGTAAATTCTTATAACTATAAGAATCTCGACTTACCAACGCGCTGCGCTATGCTGGAAGCATGGAGTTACTATAACTCCATGGCTGGAAGAAAAGCGCCTTTAAATACCTATAGATAAAAGTTTCACAAACAATGTCAAATATGGTCATAACTGGAAACGGCTACAAAATCGAAACCAATAAACAAACCGATTTAGACTTCCATATAGAAAGCGAATTTACGACTTGTTTACTAAGTTATAAATGTCCTACCTACTTTGATGTTGACAACAAGTGAAATAGGTATAGATTATGTAGGGATATAACTCTATTTCTAACTTTGATATTAGTTCACTGACTTTGAAACAGTTGCCGTGAATCGTGACATAATACTTAAGTAAATGAACTTACCGTATCCTAGAAGTTACATAAATTCGTTGTTTATTTCAGATTATTAGAAGCTGATATGGGCTTCCATATAATTATAGATCGAAGAAAGGACAGATGGAATTCAGTTAAAACAGTATTATTAAGGATCTCTGTGAGTATTGTTAATCGAATTAGTTTCTTTAACCTTTTACCATTCTGCCTTGACATTAAATTTTGCAATTTAGCGAACAATATCTTAACGTTATATTTAAACGTTTTTAAGTTTATTGGTGGTTTATTGTATGAAGATTAATGATAACGTTGTTTAACTCTACTAGCGCAATATACACATTAAATTTATTATCGATAGTCGTAAATTTATTACTTCAATTCATAAAAAAACTACTAAATTCTTCCTGGCTTAAATATTATGAAATTTTCATATCTATTTCTATATTTTCCAGGAATTCTTCCCAGGCATCATCCACGCAGTATATGTCCTACGTCCAGCCAGTTTCTTACAGAAAGCGTTATCTGAAGTAAGCAGTAAACTGTTCAAGGAAGAGTTCAGGTTCAAGGTGCTAGTGTGCTCGTCTATTGAGGAGTTGTACGACCACTTCGACAGGTCGCAACTGACGCCCGATCTTGGTGGGGAACTACAGTATTCGCATTCAGAATGGATACAACAGCGAATAGTAAGTACAGGCTGACGCAAATATAAGCTCTTACTACGAAAAATACGAAAGTTTGTAAAAACGTTTGGATGTTTGTTAAAAGTAAACGCAGAAATAAGTAAACGGATTTCATACTTTTTATTATTTATTAATTTGCTACCATGTGCAAAACGGTTATTTTAATCTGATTCATTAAATAGATGACGCTGGCATCGTACTGTGTATTAGGGATTTTTATAGCGGGAAAGGTTCTTTACGGGCGAAGCCTTGAGTATCACATCTAATTTATTCAGTACTAGACTAAATAAATTAGTCTTTGCTTAATACTGGCAACTAGCGAGGGACATAAATATTTTTTTTATTATGAATAAATTTGCACACCAATTGATTATAATAAAAAAAACATTTGTGTTTTGTCTTTTGGTTGCAATGATAAGGATCTTGGAGGCAAAGATTTGAAATACACTGTTTGTGCCATCTATTTCAATATACTGTCTTGCTAGGATAATAAATGGGACTTTGAGATCAAGTTGTCAATAGACATATTCTTGGAATATACAAATAACGCGAAGTATGTTTATATTTGAACAACATAGTAATAGTAGATATGCAAAGTAAACGTTAGAGTATCGGCTCCAATATTTGCGAATGTCTGGCGCCAGTATAAAAAACAAAAAATGAATATTTTTTTAGATGCACTATTGACCTTAATCACTTATTTCCATTTAAAACAATTTGTTTCAATTATGTATAAATAAATACAACGACATAAAAATAATAATATTATACTCTACATACTTTACTGCCACCGCCATCTAGCGACAAAATATGAAAATAGTTCTACATCGCGCTATCAAAGTTTTCTGAGCCGACAGTAAAGGCTAGCGTAGTTGGAGAGCTCTATCGTTCGATGATGTCGATCCTTGCGCACTGAATTTTGTGTGGAAAAATGGGACATATTATATTGTGCTGATCGCCAATATATAATACTGAGAACGATCATGAAATTACATTACAATTTATATACTAATTACTACGTATTATTATGCTTATTTTTAGATTTTGAGCATTATCATCTTATAATGAAATTATATACTTAGGTATTGAGTATCTATAATCCAACTGTAAATAGTACTGTACTTCGCATTTGTAGCACAAGTTAACAAATAACTATTGACGATACTGCTTCCAATTTAATTAACTTGAAAGAGATTGATTATACGTAGAACTACTAGTATGATATAACTCATTTTTCACCTTCTTCTTTTGAGACTTAATGGCTCTACCGATTTCTCGGTGATTATTTTTCATCATAATTTACTATTTTTTTTACATTTTTAATAAATATAAAAAAAATATTTTTCATCATAAAATATCATTTTCTAATGTCGCATTGCAATTGATTACAGGCGTTGGAGAAATTCTCGATCTTGATGAAGGAGATTTCGAGCAAACTAGACGACTTCATGCATGAGATAGTGGACTGCGATATGGGCAACGACCCTACACAAACCAAAGAATTATTAGACTGTCAAGAATCTAGGTAAGTTATAATAATGATACCGACTTATTTTGGTGTTGCGTAATAAATTAAATTGCAAATGTAGCATACACAATACACATGCTAAAACTATATTATGTGAACTCTACAATTATTGAAGTGTTTTATTATATGTAACGAATAGCGATAAATGTTTTGATAAAATACATTTTAATAAAAAAATGTGATCAGAATAGATAACGAATATTTACTTTCTTGTTTTGTTTTGTTTCGAAATACATATTGAACTATTTAATTTCAGTTATAAAGCTTTAAAAAATGAGTTGTCGTCGGCGACTACGCAAGGCGAGGAGTTGCTGGCGCAAGTGCGCAAACCAAACCTTACTTATAACATTATAAGCCACGTCGCTGCTGTCGAGAGGTAATGCCGATGCTATTTCCTTAGATAATACATTTAAATATCACGTATAGCGAATATACATATACAAGATTTAGCAAAACTTCCGGTTTTCTAAATTACCTGGGATTGAATGATACATAGGGAGGTTGACGCCAGGCAAGTAGCCACACATAAAAAACAAATATAAATAAATTCTCGACTGCCTCGGTGGCATAGTTGTATAATGTATTACGGTACGACCGCAATGCTGTGGTCTCAGGTTCGATCCCCGCGTCGGGCAAAGTGATATTGAATGTTTCTCATGAGTATCAGTCCGGAGTCTGGAATTTGTGCCCGATATGGCGGATATGGCGAAAGGCCCCTATTACGCAATGGGATGGAATACGTACGGGAAAAGTGTGTGCACTATTTACGCCCTTAGGGGGTAAAAGGCGTGAGTGTGTCTGTATAAATAAATTCTACAACATGCGTAAAAAAGAATTGCGTGGACCCACATTGAAGTGAAATAAAGCCAGAAGGATTATATGAATATTGAGTGAACAATGTCGTATTAAATTAAAACCCATACCATGACCCGCTCATAAGCAAGTCTTGAAATCCGGCTAAAAATGTTGAGTTTAAGGTCCCATGATACGTGGTAGCACGTTAACTTATTGTATGATGTTCCGCATAACGCAGCTAGAGCAATTCAAACTCTGCCATATTACATCATAGATGTGTTATTATTCTAAGTATTACATAATAATCCAGGTTTTTATCTTCACATAATTACGTTACTTGTAATGAAAATTCATTTATATTTTTAAAAATTGTGTTTGATATTATCTGATGTTACCATTGTTATTGTTGCAGGTTATTGGTACAATTAGAAGAGACTGAGAAACAATTTGATAACTTCTGGCTAAAACATTCCACAAAACTAAATCACTGGTTGAAGTTTAGAACATTTTTATTGAACTTTAAACAGATGCAGGTATTTTCACTTATTCTACTTAATTTTTACTATAAACGCTAAGTTATTGGCCTAAATTCGAAATTTGATTGCTTTTTCTTATTCCTAAAATCAAACATGGGCGTTTGTGGGGAACATATTCGACGAGATGTGTTGGGGTCTTTGCTTGGTCGGAAAACAAAAGCATCCGATGATGCTCTCTTACCCACTAAATCCGATATGTCCATACATTTATCCTGATTTACATTAACCTCTTCAAAATTATTCATTCGGATGTCTTTCCGCTTTTGCGCGTCTAGCTGGAATTGTAATTTCTGTATTTTCCTAGTTTTGTCTTCTAACTGTGCCGTCAAATCTTCCGCCTGTTTGCGTTTTTTATTATACTCTGCTTGCATTGAAGTTATTTTACGTTTGCAAGTCTGTAATTCCGCTTTAAGTTTTTGCATGTTCAATGTGTTTATTTCCTCCATACATTGCAGCTTTTCCCTATTGTGATTAGCAACACTTTCTTGGTACAGCGTCTCCTGTTCAACTTGATATGACCAGAAAGACATGGCTCTCATCGCTATGTCCATGATTGTGTCGGGCTTCATACCTGCTAAAACTATTGATTTGAATGTTTCTCCTGGTTTGAGATCAGCCTGTATTACATCAAACTTGTCTCGTAATTCTGTACCGCATGCTGGACACGTTAATGAATTCTCGAGGTTTCTTTTGAATTCTTTTTTACCATGTTCAACACAAAATGCATGTGAACAAGTTGTCACCCACGCTTGGGTAGAAAGAGATTTTCTACATTTACGAAAATTACACACCAAGTCCATTTTGATTTATAATGTAAACAACATGAAAAACATCACAGGTATTTAAAAGAGGTTATGTGTCATTTATATTTTTTTTATGTTGATTTTTAAACCGGCCAGTACTTACAAAATAAGTAAATATTTATTGATATTTCCTTTAATGAGGTTGTGTTGGGATTGTTAATTTAATTAATATTTTTAAATGCAATGATGAGTTTTGGCGGGAACTTGGAAGTCTCGTGAGGTGCTCTTGTTTTGATTCATTATTTTGGTGATACTTAGTGTTATATTGCATAATAATGGGGGTATATTATCCAATATAGTTCTATTAAAGGGCTCAAATGAAGTGAATTGAAATAACTGTGCTAATAAAGTGGTTGTTTTTTGTTGTTGCTGTACTTCATAATAGTTAGCATTGACGATAAAAAAGAAACAATACAATTGCAACTTATTTTAAAAAATGTCTAACCAATAATTTTGACACTGGCAGATGCGCAAACCGTGCGCCAAAGGGAGAAAATAAATCCAATGATTAATTCATTTGTTTTTTACCGTACAACGTTTTTTTCCAAAAAAGTAAAAAACAATTCGAATTACCTATATGTTTAATTTGAGACCTGTGGGGTTAGAATGTAAAAAAAACACGATGCGTCTCCGCTTCGTTTTATTGTGATTGGTTGAGAGACTGACGTAGCGGTATTTTGATGTTTGTGATTGATCGAAAGACCGATACGTCCGTCTCTCAACCAATCACAATAAAACAAAGCGGAGACGCATCGTGTATTTTTGACATTCTAACCCCTTTGTACTTGTTAATTTAAAATTTAAAATGAAATATTATCAATTATTTTGATCGTAGGCTACTTTAGACGGCCATCTAAAGACTGCGTGCGATATGACGGAGGTAGGAGAAACGGCGAGTCGCGTGGAGAGCCTCATATCGGAGGCGAGTGACTTTGAGAAAATGTGCAATTGTGATCTGGACACCGCTTCGGCAGTCATTGATGACGGTAAAGATATTTCTAAGTTTTTATAAAATATAATATCGATGGCAAAATATTTATGTTTATGTTAAATCTGAGAAGATCTTAACGCGTTGTCATGTAGGTAGGTCATAGGTGTATACCTACTGAGAACTATGGTTAACTTTGGTTCTTGTTCTGAGGTCATACAAACATATAGTATACTCAACCTTACATAATAGTGTAACCTTAAATAATTATGTCATTAATAGTCAATGTGATTTTTTTTTGCTTACATTCTTTCAACCAGTATGACAGAATGACAGACGGACCCAAAGGCAAAGGTCAATTGGCTGTTATTTGTAAACACCTCATCCTGAACTTGTAGGTAATATATTTTTTTGTGTAATATAATTAGTTTTGTAACGTTTTTGTTATTTTTTGCAGGTGAAACCTTAATGCAAGATCCTTTAAGTTCAGTAGATCACATAGAGTCAAAATGTGAAGAGCTGAGGCGAACGAGCTCACTGCTTATCGAAAAAATTCAGAAACGAAATCTTCTCCTGGCTAAAGCGCGGGAACTCATGGACAGGATAGATAAGGTATACTATTTTTCTATATTTAGTAGCATGGGTGGAGTTTAGGCATCCGATATTATTTCTTTATAAATCATTTACTATAGTCGTAAGATTAAGTAAAAAGTAGTTTTGTAAGATTGAACGATAAATTTGCACAAATCTGGATTATACAAAAATAAAAAATCTTTTACTGCTTTTGATTGCTTTTATCACCAATACTTATTTAAAAAAAAAACACAGCATATAAAATCCGTACTTTAATATTGCTATGATTTTTCCCGCAGGCGAACGAATGGTGCGCAACCGGTGTGGAGATACTGGCCGGGGAGGCCGGACTCATCGCCGTGGACAAGTTGTTGGAAGACGCACAGACCTTCGGACTCACCGCGCCTGAACAGTTCCGGGATATGCTCATGCAGTCAGCCACTCAAGAGACCAGGGCTTTAGTCACGCAGGTAAGGTTATGCCCTTCAAAAAAGTAGTTTTTAGTATTGATTGATTAGAGGTTTGTAATTGCAAAGATAAATGCGTTTACTGTCAGTTAGACTGCCTCGGTGACGTAGTTGTATTATGGTACGACTGCAATGTTGAGATCTCGGGTTCGATCCCCGGGTAGGGCAAAGTGATATTGAATTTTTCTATTCAGTATCAGCTTGGAGTCTGGAGTTTGTGCCCGATATGGCGATAGGCTCGCCCGTTATCACATCATGGGACGGAATAACGGCGAAAAGTGGGTGCACCAGTTGCGCCTCTGCCTACTCCTTCGGGGATAAAAGGTGTGAGTGAGTGTGTACGGGATAAACGCGTGATGTGTTGTTTATTAACCGACTTCAAAAAGGAGGTTCTGTATTCGATCCGTAAGTATGTATGTAAATTTGTATGGCCGCGAGTTTCTCAAAAGCTACTGATCCGATTTGGACGTGGTTTTCGATATTCAAATATATATTTTTCAGGGAAGGTTTTAGTATATAATTTATAAAGATTTGATGAAGATCTTCGGAGATACACAATGGAACTCTTCAATAACTAATAGCAGATGACTCGCGAATGCTGCAATCATATATCTAGGAAGTATTCTTTACACTATTTTATAATTAACAAACAAATAAAAAAATAAACCGACTTTCAAACTAGTACAAATCAAAAAGTAATTAAAATTTGTATTCGCTTAGTATAACCGTATATTTGGAGTTGGTGCCTAATTTGTGGTGTGTGGTGTGTGCAGGTGGCGCAGCGCGTGGAGGACGTGTGGCTGATGGTGTCGGTGAAGCGCGCGTCGCTGCAGCGTGCGGCGGCGCGGCCCGCGCGCCCCGTGCACGCCGTGCCGCCGCACAGCGCCGCGCCCGCCCGCGACGACAACAACCAGGTCAGGGGACTATACCTTCCTCACATAAAAAAAAGACGTGTGGCACTCGGAGACAGAGATGGATCGATGGATGGCAAAACTAAAAAAAAATATGAAAGACGGGCTCAATGGACTAGTATCCAGAGCCGTAATATTTAAATAAAAACCTCTTTGAACAGATATAAAATAAAAACTTTTTAAAAATTCAAACTTAGAATCACGTCATCCCGCCGCGTTTGACATTTCGATACGTTTCACTGACTGGAACAATTTTTAAATACACGGTAATTTCGACCTTTTATCGTTTAACATTCAGCTCATACCCTCTTACATATTGTATTCTTACAAGACTGCGATATTAAATTTACTTATGGAATTTTACACTCTACATGTTTGTGATAGAGTTGAAAATAAAATATCACCGCTATGCCGGTCGGAGTGAGGGGTGACAGGTTTTTTCGTTACGGAATTTCTGGATTCGGTCTCCACGCTCAAGGCCCGCGATAGAAGCTATGCAATAGCTTAATAATACTTTATTCATACCGTAGGCGAACATAGTAGCACTTATGATAAGTCAAGATACATTTAATTAATAATTATTATTATTACAAAAAGTCACTTAAATATAGACATTTTTATGGGAAGCAATATTAATGAAAAATGAATAAAGAAGCCAAGCTCTGGCTGGCAGGAAAGAGGAGGTAATAAAAGATGAATATTTTTTATTAAAATAATGGAAAAAACGAATCGCGATCCTCACCGGTGAAGACAATACAGACCCTAACCTAGCTAACCTACCAGCCTTTCACTAGCTACCTAAGCGATGATTACCTGAAGAAGAAACGCAGATAGAAACTCCGAACTTACTTTTTGTCATCACTTGTCCATTGAATCGTACTATAAAAGAAACTTACCCGCCCCATCTCTACGCGATAAACTCTACAACTATCGAACGGATTTCAATGAAATTTAGTATGGAGATAGTTTGAGACCCTGGAAAGGCTTTAGGCTACTTCTTATTCCGGGAAAATATATAGCGGGACTTTTATCCCCGATCCTGACAAAACTCTCACACAGAAGCTACAAGCAAAAGCTAGTATACTATAATCATTGTCGTCTTTCGGCCGTCCGGAGCGTCAGATCCTAGGGAAAGCGCCAAGTATTGAGGGGCGCCACAAATTCTGGCTAGGTTGCTATCCCCCTACAAAGATACAGCCGAATCGTAAAAAACGTAATCCAGAAAAAGAACGTCAAAAAATATTTCGCCCGCGGCGCTCAAATTGCAAAGGCCGGCCCTGATTATGATAGGCGACAAACAACTTGAACACACGAGCAAAAGATTTTTTTACCGTACATAAACAGTCACATAAACAGCTGAACAATTTCAAATAGCTTGTACATTTTTTTTTCTTACCAATTTTTGTTTTCAATTCCCCAAAAATTAAATCAAATGGATTTACCGTGCTACCCACAAAGAAAAACAAATGTTTCAATTAAACTTAACACGCATAGGCGATTTGAAAATTTGAATTTGTTCATCTATTTATGTGGTTGACTGTACAATCATCCAATTTGGTGCTAGTTCACTTTCTCAAGATAAAACGCCCATTTGTCATATTTTACCAATCATCTGCTTCGGTGGCGTAGTTGTATTACGGTACGACTGCAATGCTGAGATCTTAAATTCGATCTCCGAGTCGGGCAGAGTGATATTGGGTTTTTCTACTCAGTACGAGCCCCGAATGTAATTTGTGCCCGATATAGGCTCGCCGCCTATCACATGTGGCGGAATATGCACGGCGAAAAGTGGGTGCACTAGTTGCGCCTTTGCCTACCCCTTCAGGGATAAAGGTCATAAGTGTGTGTGTTACCAAGCAAGTAGGGTCGTTTCAGAGATTTACAAAGGAAACAGCAGATAATTCTATTGTCTACTTTATATTATATTTTTATATTTAGACGACGCGGAAGCTACTTGTTTTTAGAACCTTAAGTTAGTCTCATTACACTAACGTAACGTAACGTAAAAGAAAATCTCATTCAACGCGTTAGTGCACTCAAGTTGTTTGCCACCCACTATATTGACTTTGGACCTCGGTTTCAAATCCTTTTGGGGTTCAAGTTCAAGCCTTTGCACGCCATCTCGACTGAACACCAAGTCAGCATGTTTCATTGTAGCGAAGTCAACTTGCCAGTCAGGCAAGTGGTGTCAAGCTTGTGTGGTGTTCGACAGCCTTAAAGATGTCATTCAAATAAACTTATAAGTTTTCAGGGACTTTATTTTACCCATAAAAATTGTTAGATGAAAAATAAGGGACTTGAAATAAGTTAAATAATATTTTGCATATTCCTTTATTATGTTATAGAATCAGAATAAAATTACATAGGCTTTTTCTAAACAAGGAGTGATATTATTGTAACTTAAAATCTAGAACTTTATTTTAGTAGACGTAAGTACATTTTATAAACAAAGACGACACGAACGTGTGTCGTCTGGTTATGATGATTGTGATTGGTTGAGGAACCAACGCTTGTGTCACGTGTCAACCTCTTGACCAATCGCAGTCGAAAGACACGGGAGATCGCTGCCGACGATGTGGTCGTGTTTTATGCCACACATTGTAACCAGGCTGTCCAATGACGTTCTAAAACCAGTCACCTATAGTTGGTGGAGTAGACATGTAGTATAGCTGATAGCAGAAGTAAGAAGAGTAGAGAAGTAAAAGTCCAAAGTTCAGTCCACGATAGATTTTAATAAGCACACTACACAAATAACACCATACACATAAGATAGAAGGAGAGAGAGCAGAAAGTCAAGACAGCGATAGAAAGTTTATAGCGCGAAACAGAAGATACAGTTTTCGGAGCGATAGTACAATGAGTTAGCATTAAGCAACACAGGTGTATCGTTTAGCGGTAGCGTTACGACTGTACTCCAGTTATTATCTGTGTACGCATACAGCGCGGCGGTCAACGATGGACCGACCCAAAATGACGTCACGCGGCAGGTAACCAGTGCGCACAGTAGAATGCATTCGTTTAACTTAACAAAACAAGATCGGGTTATCTATATATAATTTTATTCAAACATTAATATTTATTTGTCTGTGCGTTGATACTTTTTATTTTATATTGTTTTATTTTTTCTTTATTATAATTTTGTTAGTAATGTTTGTGTATTGTGTTTAATGTGTTATTTTTGTGTGTGTAATAAATGTGGTGACATGGGTCACCCACATCACTCCCCCCCGGAGACCGTAGGTACTACGGGCGAAAATAATCCGGGAATCGGACTACACGTCCTGTACGGGTAGTTTTTACATTTTCCTGTGGACTATTGACAGGATTTTCCTGTGTCACTGGTACAGAAGATGTATTGTTGGTATCTGACAGTATATAGGCCGGCTTTAAACGGTCTACCGATACTGTAACAGGTTTCCCCTTGATACGAATTTTAAATACTTTGGCATCCCGTTGGATAACTTCATGGGGGCCAGTGTATGCTGGTTGAAGTGCGCCTCTTACAGAGTCCTCACGTAAAAATACGTGGGAAGTGGACGCTAAATCCTTGTAAATAAAAATATTGTTTTTCGAATGACGCGAAGTTGGAATGGGCCGAAGATGGTTGGCAAGTGTTCTGATGCGAGATGTAAAATCCGTTATATCAGTAAAGCACTTGTCAACATTACGGTCGAAAAAATCACCGGGGAGTCGTAAAGGTTCCCCGTAGACCAACTTAGCTGAGGAACATTGTAGATCCTCTTTGAAGGCGCTTCGTATGCCAAGCAATATGAATGGCAACGATTCTGACCACCTATGATCCGCATGGCAAATGATGGCTGCTTTTAATTGTCGGTGAAATCTCTCGACTAAGCCGTTGCACTGAGGGTGGTAGGCAGTGGTCTTTCGGTGTTTGAAACCGATGGTTTTCGAAAGCTGCTGAAATAGCGCAGATTCGAACTGCCTGCCACGGTCGGTTACGATGACGGTAGGGCAACCGAATCGAGAAACCCAACCAGACAAAAAGGCTTTTGCCACCGTTTCTGCCGTAATATCGGTAATAGGCACCACCTCAGCCCATCGCGTAAAGCGATCGACTGCTGTGAGGCAGTACCGATATTCGGAGGAAGGCGGTAATGGACCAATAAGGTCTATGTGGACATATTTAAATCGGGCGGTGGGTAAATCGAAAGTGCCCAATGGTGTTGACACGTGTCGATTCACCTTAGCCCTCTGGCACGCCAAGCATGCCTTAGACCACTCGCGGCAATCTTTCCTCATATGAGGCCACACATAACGTTGTGCCACGAGTTTGGCGCTGGTATTAGCACCAGGGTGACTCAGTGAGTGCAAACTATTAAATACTTGTTTGCGTAAGGATTGGGGGACGAAAGGCCTAGGAGTCGTTGTACTGACATCGCAGTACAGTTGCGTACGACTACCAGGGATTGTCATCTTCTTAATCCGCAAAGAGGAATTGTCTTGAAGATATTCTTCAAGTTCCGGATCTGATTTTTGGGCATTGGCTAGAACGTCTGGGTCTACAGGTGTCTCCAATTCTTCGACTCGGGATAATGTGTCTGCAACAACGTTGTCCTTCCCTGCAATGTGCCTAATGTCAGTCGAAAATTGTGAGATGAAATCCAGATATCTATACTGACGTGGAGAACAGGAGTTTTTGCACTCTCTGAATGCAGAACACAAAGGCTTGTGGTCAGTGTAGGTGGTGAAAATTGCCGTTTCTAGCCAGTGCCGAAAGTATTTGACACTTTCGTAGATGGCCAGGAGCTCCCTATCGTAAGGTGAATATTTCCTTTGCGATGGGCTCAGCTTGCGTGAGAAAAACGCAAGAGGTTGCCAATTGCCATCCTTGAGCTGCTGCAGGACTCCACCAATAGCGATATCTGATGCGTCCGTTACCAGACCTAATTTGGAAGCCGAATCGGGGTGTGCCAGCATAGCTGCGTTACACAAGCTGTCCTTGCACTGCTCGAAGGCTCTCAATGAGTCTCCGCATATGTCTACCGGCTGCGAAGCTTTGATGGAACCGGTCAGTAGAGCGTTTAAGGGCTCTTGTATCTGAGCGGCTCGCGGTATATATCGCCTATAAAAATTGTGTATTGTGTTTAATGTGTTATTTTTGTGTGTGTAATAAATGTGGTGACATGGGTCACCCACACACCTATAAATTGACAAATTACTGCATAAAAAGATATTTAACTATCAACCTTGCGCAACTACATCAATCATCGAACTAAAATGCCTCGGAAATATTTACACCTTGCATCGTCTTTGATGTAACACCCGTGCCCTAAAATAAACACGATACACCTTGAAATCGAAAGTGTAACATGCTCATCAAAAACTTTCGTCAAAAGTGGACCATGATGTCACTTGACACTTCAAAAATGTCAACACCGTTTGAATTTCGCAAACAAATTTTGGCAATTGTACGGTCATTAGGGGTCAGATGACCCGTTTCGTAAGTTGCAAACAAAATGTACAATGTAATGATTTTTCTTGATGATGTTTTGTCTTACCGTCTTGATGTCCGAGACTACAAATTACACTCTTTAATCACATATGACATACGTATACAACGTTTAAAGACGGTCAGTAGTTTTTGGGTTTATATTATGTATTAAGAGAATGACCATCTAAAATCTTCTTCACTGTTTGATTCACACTTTTTTTGTTGTATACCTACCATATTGCCGTAATATTCTTGTAGTATCACTAGCCACCTGCGAGACTTTCCTGCCTGCTCAGTATGCCGGTCATCCTGCATGAGCTGCATGACAATAGCTTCGCGCTAATTCGTATGCTAAAACTGTTATGTATATGCTAAGTGCGGGCCACTACGCACATTTTATCAAATATTATTTGTTTTAACTGAATTCCGAAATATTGTTATTGTGTGTAATTAGGGCTGCCATCTTATTGGGGTATCTAGATGGATTTGATTTATCACGTTTTATCCACGAAAGGTCTAGAACGGACGTAACTTGTGCAAGTCCGATGATGCATGCAAAGTAAAGCTAACGCTATATTAGACCCTAGTTCCAATCACGTCTCCCGCACTACTCTAGAATGCGGCTAATTAGTTAACAGACATAATTATCTGAAATCGAAAGTATAAAATCACAAACTTATTACGTAAACAGCTACTTGACTGATTTGATAGTAATAAATGAAACTGCCTAATAAGATCATCTTGATTTTATTCCTAAAAACATTGTGCAAATTGTAATCAGTTACTATGGTGTTTTTCGCAAAGTCTACAAATCGAATCCTTTGAAATACGACTACAAAGTAACCAAATAAAAAAGCTACTTTATCGTTAATGAAGTTAATTTATTTGAAACTCTAAAGACTATAATGTTTTACATTTCAACTTGAACACTCTGAATTAACACAAATAGACTAACACAATCGTAGCCCGGAATCGCTTGAACAATGAGTTAGATCAAGAAAGGAACGCAAACAATTCAAAACGCTCATTATTTGTAATGAAGACGACTATGCAACTGTAGCAGCGCTATGCTAAGCTTAAAATGGGGGGGGAGGGGGGTTGTAAGGATTGCCGAGCGTATGAATTAGCAAGATATTGTGACAGAATTGAACGCTTGTCTTATGAATTAAAATATATCTTTTGTCCAGTTTCGAGTTTCGACAAGCTTAATATGTTTGGAGAATGATTACTGATTCAGTTAGACAAATTTTATGTCGTTTGAATTTGTTTCTGTATTGCAAAGAAATAATAATGTAATTATCATGCATAAATGTTATTTGCAATTCTTGGCATAAAATTCAACTTATAAGATTTTATTAATATAATTTACTGATGAGACGAGTAGCCTGATTTCTCTACGAATATCATTATATTTCTTACTAGTAGTGCTCGCGGCTCCGCCCGCGTGAAAAAGTTTTTCCGGGACAAAAATATTTTCCCGGGATAAAAAGTAGCCTATAGCACTCAGGAGGTATGTAGCTTCCTATTAGTGAAAGAATTTTCAAAATCGGTTCAGCAGTTCCTAAGATTAGCGCGTTCAAACAAACAAACTCTTCAGCTTTATAATATTAGTATAGATATGTTTATTAATACTATTTCAAATACCACTGGAGATAGGAAAGCTATAGCTTTATATGGATATTACCTATCACTAAACACACACAATAATAATTGTTCTAGAAAGTTCGCGTGTGCAACCTGAGGTCGCATAATGTTCGAGCAGCTTTCATACAGTATTCAATATAATAACCTGACGTCATTCACATCCAATGTTTTCTGCCGTAGACCTTCAACGGTTGCTTTCTTCGAAAACTCGTTATGAGATTAGTAAAAATGTACTTTTGTAATATTGTTTATGGCAATCTTTTCGATTTCTATTAAGTTGATGGAATAGAAAATTGTTATTTATAGTGGGGAATTTTTAAATGGTATTTTTGTATGAAGTAAAGGGTCTCCATATAAATAACCGAAACATCGGGTCATAAAGAACCGAAATGAGAAAAATCTGGCGGGCCAAGGTTTCTCCTACATTTTATTTGTTTGAGCTAAATACGTACCCTGCTAATTACTTAACCAGTAATGTTTGTGATTTATACAATGAGATATATAACAATACGTTTTATTTAATTTTATCCCTTCACCATTAACTTTCATAGTAGTTAAATTGCAAAAAGGTCCTAAAATGGGCTTTATAAAAAAATACAGTCTCTTATATCGAAAAACATCGCCGTTAAAATTTCCGAGTAAAATACCAAAATGGCATGTAAGTGGTAAAGTTTTTTTAACCTTCCCGTCGTCAAAAATGACCCGATAATGTTTAATTGGGATGTAATGGAATCTTCACTCGATAACATTAAAATTATAAGAGACGGGAAATTGAGATTGTCAACAATTGTTTCGGATATTGTAAGTACAGTTGACCAGTGCCGTAATTAGAGCGGTGCCAGCGGTGCCCAGGCACGGGGCGCAACCCTGGAGGGGCCAAAAAGGGGGAAAACCAGACCAGTACCAAGTTTAGGTCATGCATAGACGCAGTTATAGGAGCTCGCGCCGGGCGCATAAGGGGCTAATTAGAGCACTGCAGTTGACTCACTATATTTCATATTACTTGAAAGAAGTACACATAGTATGAACTCCCTCAGCAAATATGTCTGCATGCAATCCGCATTCCAATAACAACTTTTTACTATTCCGATAGTGTTATGAAATAAAAACATCAACATAATAATCATAGTTTAATATGTCTCGTTAATATTCTAATTAATTGAATCCGTTTAAGATATTTCCGCGTTGAATATTCTGCAGAACTTTGTAAGCGAAAGCACGAAATATATTTTTGTGGATCTTTCCACTTATACTTTTCCCATGTGAAAACCAGATACGGAGCTATCAGTTACCATTCAGTTCTGTTAACCACTTCAGAAATGTTCAGTATATGCACTTTGTCAATCTTCGCGAGAATCGTCGGGGAGATGTTTCGAAATATTTTTTGCCCTCGTCCACATACCCAAAATAAACTCTGCTTCCGTGAATATTTTTAAATATTTGATCCGGTTGAGTATAGTCAGACGATTGACTGACTTGTACAAATATTCGAAGATAACTCGATATCATTCGTTTGATCTCGTACGCTATCGGAAATCGAGTTTTACCCTTAACTTCAAGTCGAGCTACTATTTGCCTTGATTAAGAACTTATAGAATGTTTATACTCCGACTGGTTGGTATCAGTGGCGGTCCTTCCATAGAAGCCGAAAAGCCCGGCTTGCCCTAAAATAATTTACCTAAGTACTCAAAATCAAATGTGTAAAAATAACCAAAGTTTACGGTCAAAACGCTTCGAAATAATTTTCTTTACAATCTTAAAATTCCCGCGCTACGGTTCGCTGAACCATCGCCTCGAGCGCACTTGACACACCACTAACCCACACACACACCACCACACCCGCGCCGTACACGCATTTAATATTTAATACAAATCAGCTAAGTGCGCACAAAATATACTCATCACTCTCTCTCTCGTTTGGTTTTACCTGGCTTTTCGCCGCTATATTTCTGCCTCATTCACACTTATGGATAGAATACGCATCAACTGCTACGACAAATGTATAGCTGTAGTAAGTTTCTATAGCAATCAGTACTGGAAATTAATCCAGGCTTAATGCCTCGGGTTGCCAATTGAAAGAATTACCTCTAATATGCTTAGTTTTATTCTGTATTATATTCCTAATGTAAATGCGTATTTTTTTATTTATCATGACTATGTAACGATTTTAGTATTAGTATAATTATAATTACATATCTAATTATAATTTTTAAGGTATTGCAGTATAATTTTATTTATCAATAAGTTTTCGTCACATTATCAGCGTTAATTTCATGGTATAATTTTGACTCGGACCTCGCAACACCAGTTATTTGTTATGATTGTGCGTAAATGTTACATTTTGAATTATTTGTGTTTATTAAGTATTTTTTGAGTTATTTTAAGCATTTAAGGTGCAATAAATATAAGTGAAATTATTCCTTATTGTGTAGGAAAGATTTGATCAGCAAGAATAAGGCAAATTTGTTAGGTTATGATGGAAAACAAAAACTTTCAGCGAGTTGGCGAAAGGCGCGAAAGAAACATAAAAGGTATTTAGATCAGTATTCAAATAACAAAACTAATTACTGTCTTATTGCATGCATTAACACGTAATCCGACTATGTATCAAGTTGTATTCTTAGACTAACGTTGTATTGTTAGCCTTGCATATTTTTTCGAACGAAACAAGTGTTTGGAATAGATAGGTACAATCTACTAAAATTATTTAATTACAGGTATAATCTAAGTACTTAATTTATCTTTGGGACAAAAACTTTTCATAAGTTGCAATGGGTCAAAATTGTTTTTGAATAAAGGGAGATACCTAAATTCAACAAAAGGTCTAGTTGCCTCCATGGCATGGTTGTATTGCGCGCGTGGGCACGAATATAGCTTTCGAGGCCCTGGTTCGAAACCCGGTACGGGTTGTGTGGTTTTTTATTTTATTTTTAGATATTAATTTTCTTTCTTATAGGTGTACATTTTATATCAATCGGAGATGCGAATTTTTTTAGGTTGCTTGGGCTTGCCTTCATCTAAAACACTAGGCACGCCACTGGTTGGTATTAAGAACAAACCACTTTCATATATTCATTATTAAACATAAAAGGCGACATGTCTATTTATACATTATGTAATTTATGCTTGCATCTGAAACGTTTGAAATGTATATTTGTTTTAACAAGAAGATCTAGATGGCTAAGTGGTTTTATCAGCAAAATTAGAAAAATATTTCCTAACTTAAATTTTATAGATTTCTTTATTTAAATTTGTTTCTGCAGGAGTTTTCAGTAGGTATGCACCGTTTGCTCCAATAAGTAGTAGAAGAGCAATTTGCTTTATGATTATTTTTTTATAATATAAAGCGCAATTTGTTTCGTAACTCATTAAATGATAAAATACTAAACCGCGGCATCAAATAATTATTCAAGGCTTCGTTATAAATGTGTATTTATGAACAAAAGCAAATTTAGAAGAACAGAAAAGGCAGAGTTCGAGCTGATAAGCTAATGCTATTTTGTGTAAATGGAGATAGTAGATATTAAAAAGACTTTAATATGAACTGATCTCCTTTGATATGATACTGATAGCAGTTCCAAATCTGACGTGATAGTAAATAATATCAACAACAACGAGGGACAACGCGACTCCAGCATTGTCTTTTAAACCCCGAGATACAATTTACTAAACAAACCTTGCTTATTATAAATATTTACATTAAAATAACTAAAGCCATGAAGGCCAGCCGGAAATAATTAAATTACATAAACCAATGTATTTAATTTATAACGTACATACATCCTTTTAGCTTCCATGCACATAAAAGAAAATGCACTGCTACCAAATATAATGGTAGAACATTACTTTCATGGTGCACGGCATGAGTGAAAGTGTGTGGCTATGGTGTTAGCGCAACATGAGTGACAAAATATGACGCCTATAGACACGATTATGAATGATTTGCATTCGATGCCTGTCGAATTATATCCTTGGTTGTATATGGTGCCCGGATAGACGTGAGCTCATGATGGTCAAATTTCGTAACTTCGAATTGTTTTTGAACATGACTTTTCTTGGCCTTGCGATGTTCCTAATGGTATAAATGATAGGCCAGCAGAATAGCATCGTCTGTATACTATTTATAAGAAATAAATACATATGTGACATAATAACGTGTGTGAAGTGGACGATAGCCTAGTTGGGAATGGAACGGTCTGCCGTGACAATGTCCGGATGTTCAAAACCCAAGGCACACACCTCTGACTTTTCAAAGTTACGTGTGTATTGTTTATCATTTATCGTTCGCTTTAACGGTGAAGGAAAACATCGTGAGGAAACCTGCACACCTAAGAAGTTCTTTATAAGAATTTCGAAGGTATGTGAAATCTACCAACCCGCACTAGGTCAGCGTGGTGGACTAAGACCTAAACCCTCTCAGTAGTAGAGGAGGTCTGTGCCCAGTAGTGGGACAGTATTTAATACAGGGCTGGTATTATAATTTAAATACATATGTAAGTTTATATTTATTTCGAAAATACTATAAAAATTATACTAGTTCTTATTTACTAGGTTAATCGATTTATTCGAAACCCAGTTTTTGAGCCTGAGGCCTATTAATACTATCTAATGTTCTTAAATATTCATAAACGTTATCTAACAGTGTATATGTCAGGTGCATATTCAAATAACTTTCTGAAATTAATTGACCACAGTCCACAAACATAACTTTATGTTGCGTAATTCCTGTTATGTTTAAAATAGCTAAATACTTTATTAGTTATTATTTCGATTAATTTATATTCACACACCGTAACACTAGAAAAGCTCCCGCATTAAAAAGGCTTAATCAAATATATTTTTCTGGCTTATAGATAGATTCTTTTATAGCAATGCTGTTTTAATTTTACGGTAAATATCATCATTTTGTAATAAATTTTAAGGATGTCGTACAAAAATCACCAACAAAACATATACATAATAAGTTTAATATATACATAGGCATAATTATGTGCCTTTCCCGCGTTCTACTAACCTACGATTAACATTTTTCTAAAATAAAACATTTAAATGTTTAATAACACTTCTGCTAATTTTATTATGTGAGCTATATTACGTAATAAATCTGGCACAGTAACTTATGGGTTACGCGTGATTTAAATATTTAATAAATTCTAACAGGCGTATGTGTGTCGACTGGCAAGGATAACAACTCTCTTCAGTCGATTCTTTATGAAGACGCCGTTTCACTTATCAG
This sequence comes from Lapara coniferarum, assembly GCA_949316025.1. Lineage (NCBI taxonomy): Eukaryota > Metazoa > Arthropoda > Insecta > Lepidoptera > Sphingidae > Lapara > Lapara coniferarum. The sequence goes on from OX438919.1 coordinate 17,385,072, forward strand.
CTGCCTGGAGTCACTGTTCCTCGCATGGACAAAAAATCTCTTGATTTCATATACTTGAGAAACGCTATCAACAATTCATAAGAAAATTGTCTATATCTATATCTATTGTCTATGTCTATTGTCTATATCTATTGTCTATATCTATTGTGTATATATATTGTCTATATCTATTGTCTATGTCTATTTCTACGGCCAAGCAGCAGTGTGCATGCACTTTTGTGTTTCGGTTTGGCATCGTAGCCAGTGCAACTGCAGGACATAATGAGACTTAACATCTTATGTCTCAGGACGACGAGTGCAGTGGAATGCTACACAGTACTTTGTAACTCAAGGTGCTGGATGGTGTTTCTACTGTTTATGGGTGGTCGTATCGCTTACCATCAGGCGAACGGCATGCTCGTCTCGTCATTCGATGCAATCATAAAAAAATAAGATACTTAAATAATGAAACTACTAAAGAAAACCTGTCTCCCTCCATTCGCTCAAGTCATGTACCAAATAAAGCATCTGGTCGTGGAAAAATGTGGTTTTACATTCAAAACGTTTACTCCGATAATATACAGACGTATGTAAGTACGTTCACAAATGACGCAAGAAATTCTGCGTGTTTTACTTACGAACACCTGGTGCAGAAATCGTTTTCGGCATTAGCAACTGATGAAATGGTTTAATGAGTTCTTACTCTGGATCTGTCTTTAGCTATACTAACTGATCAGCAACCGTACGCGAATTCGGTACGAAAATTAACAAGTTCTTTCTTCATCTGTCTTTATTTCTACCCATGGTATTCGTGCCATAGATACGCATATATAGGATACGCAACGCTTAATCTATGGTTCGAACCAACTAAACCCTATAATTTGGGGAAAGAAAGTGTACGCTTCTCTTGCGTTTAACGCACACACACACTCACACCTTTTATACCCGAAGGGGTAGGCAAAGGCGCAACTAGTGCACCCACTTTTCGCCGTTATTCCACCCCATGACGTGATAGGGGGCGAGCCTATATCCATATCGGGCACAAATTTCAGACTCCGGGCTGATACTGATAGAAAAACTCAATATCACTTTCCCCAACACGGGGATCGAACCAACTACGCCACCGAGGCAGTCTTGCGTTTAAATGACATAAATATCTGACAAGATTATCTCAAATATATCAGGAACACTTAGGCAAACGAAGTAGCCGCAAGCGCAAGGTATTTGAATAGTTTACGGCCTCGCATCAACGTTACGTTCAATAAGCAATAAATTGAGTAAATACAGCGATGGGAATATTATGCCTCGTCATAACTGACAACGATGCTGGACGTATAAGGAGAAAATGTATCACAAGATATTTTACTGCTTAGGGGGAGTACGTGCTATAGTTTTTCTTTACAATCTTATAAATAATGAAACTAAATCAAATAAAGCAAAGTTGTGTAATAACTATATTTACGTAATATTATACATATTAATTGAATTTAAACAAGCACAAGGCATTCGAGTGAAATCCACGACGTATAATGTGATAATTAATAAATTATCTATATTCGTGAGAATCGCGTGAGCATGATAAACAAAAAATATAGTTTTAGGTGATATTAATAAGTTTTGATCCCGTTTAAAATAGATCAATGTGGCGAATTCATATTTTAAATTGAAATGTCGGTTGTGCTTTACAACAATTTATCGGCCTATATTTGTTGTAACTTGCCGTCAACTGGTATTAATGCTATGTTTCAGAAAATAGCAAATATCTGATAATAAGATTATATAATCTCATAATTAAATATGAGATTTTTTCTACATATATGGTTACATGTAAACCAAAATACAAACACACGATTTGAGAACCTCCTCCTTATTCGAAAGTCGGTTAATTACGGAGGTTATCACGATAAAAATTACGTCTTATTTCATATAAATATTTTTTCTATGTGACGCCAGCAAGAATTTTATACCCATAATATTATAAACTTCTTGGACGCCAGTTTGCCGGAATTCTTGACAGTTCCCTGCTCTATATCATACCATACATCTATTTATCAATATTTATGCCATTGTAACTAAGGTGACAATCAACACGGATTGTCAACACCAAAAACATAACACTCCTTCTTCCGCAGTCGGGTAAAAATCTAGATAAATTACATTTCAACACGTTTACAATACATAAGATTACTTAAGTTACGTAGTGCCTTTCGAAGTAGGCAAGTCTACTTCCCGCTCCGAGGAATGTTCGCCAAGGCGAGTTGGTGTCAGGACACGATGTATATCGGCAGCCGATATTACAATACTATTGTCGAGTGAATAGAAACGTGGGAGCGTTGCAATATGATAATTAGGCCTTACGTCTCAGACTATTGGCTTATCTGTTTATTTACAAGATGAAGTTACGACATAGGTACAAACTTGTATCGAAGTACTAAAGCCTGGCGTGTTAGGGACTCGGTCCAATACTCGCTCAGATTTTGCTATACTTCCGAGTGTCGACATTGTGCCAACATAACCGTTCGACTCACCCCCAGTGGTAATGAGTAAGAACGCGTTTTTTCCCCGCGAAAAAAACCTGGAAGCCTAATGGATGAGATACTGTTTTTTTATTTATAAATTAATATTGATTCTATTTTATCACACCAATAAGTGTACCTATATTGTTGTCTGTAGGTTAGATTTCGTTATATCCATTAATGGCGATTTTGATGTCATGGTGTCCATAACAATTCTACATAATCATGAAGAACAAAATAGGTTTTGTCTAAGTTCTAATCTGCAGCAACGGCCTCAGCAACTTTGCAAATGGTAACATTCCATTTTCAAGGTGAGCAGAGTACCTACAACCATAGTTATCTTGTGTCTCCAACTCGTAAAAATGTTATGTCACGTCCAATAATAGACTAATACGTAATAGGTGTTTAATGTTTTACACAATGAAAACAAAAATATTTTGTAAATTTGTTCAAATTCTATTGAGGACGGGATTTATGTTGTTTGTGGTATTGTAAATTAATATCGACTTATTTATTCATATTGACTGCAACACAACGTCTTTAATAAACATGGATTTGATTTGCGGCGATTAATGTCCAAACCACCATTAGGCCTCGAAGCAGCCACATTTACTATAATTTATTAGAGTCTCACGTTCATTTTGAAATGAACAAAAAACGTGAGAACCTTGGTGGCATTCATATGAACTCAAATGTCATCACCTATCACGTCTAGGATTAAATAGATCGGAGCAAAACATGCCAGCCTAGTCCACGTAACAGATAAGCCGACCAATGTAACATCAATGTTAATGTCCATTAGATAATTATCCTTTGTCTATTTTTGCTTTACATTAAAAACATCTACCAGCCTGTCATTTGGATTTCTTTAGTCCTGGGTTCTAGAATATAGACTTTTTGATAACTTCTTCTACCTAGTTGCCAGGCTAGTTTCTTTAATATTTCATATATTTGGAACTAAACAACTAGCATCAAATATATAAATTCTTAACACGTCGCCAGTGTGTCCCAAATGCATTATATGTTTTGAGGTAACATTACCTAACATAACAACTGTTTCATTTGTTTACGAGTGACAAACATTTTAAAGCATAATGCTTTATGTACCAAAAACGTTTCATTTGAAGCCATCACCCGCATTAAACAGTTATGAGGTCATAACGTCAACTTCACTGATAAGTACTCTAAAGCCTTTGTCATCATTTACGTCGCAAAGCTGAGTGGGCAGTCAAAATGATTACCTAAAAACAAACCAAATTAATGCTATCATAATACCGAGAACTATTTTTGGAATTATTGGGAACATATAAAGTGTAGGTATATATTACGCAATACCATATTTTTTTGTGAAACAATAATTTGATTATGAATTTTCAAGCGGCCCTTAGTTCTAATCTACACTTAATTTGTTTCACAAAGTAAAGCGTAATTGAAACTAAATAGATTAACAAAGACACTAAGCACGTTTGTAACTAACAAAGTTACATTTTAAGAACCAGATAAACTCTATTATCAGGATAAACTTAAAGAAACCAAAATGCCCTAAAATACATAAAATAATGAAGCCCAGAAGAAGAGAAACCTTGATTACAATCATAAAACCACTACTGAAATTGCACATTATAAACGATTCTGACTGCGTTTCTTGTTACATTGGCAAGTCTAACAATAATTCACGCAATGGAAATTAACTATACGTTATCAAAATCAATAGGTCTTAGGATTACACCTGTTTCCTGCTATATGCTTGGAGCGCGGCATTGTCTTTGTTTTTTGCCCCTTTTTCCGTTGCTTTGTTATTCAACAGGGAGCTATTGTGCTCGTTTCATATCAGAGTAGGTATTGTGACGCGAAACTGTAAATGGCGTGAGAAAAATGCTTCAAGTAAATGTTCGATGAAGGATGCTGGGTTTTCTTTCATCAATGTATCTAAAATTCAGTGTTACCTGTGACGAAATATGGAGTATTTGTTTATATTACAGTTCGTCTACTGAATTAACTTAGCTGACTACCTCGGTGGCGTAGTTGTATTACGGTACGACTGCAAGGCTGTCTTGTGTTCTATCCCCGGGTCGGGCAAAGTGATATTGAGTTTTTCTATTCAGTATCAACCCGGAGTCTGGAATTTTTGCACGATATGGCGATAGGCTCGCCCTCTATAACATTATGGGACGGAATACGTACGCCGAAAAGAGGGTGTACTAGTTGAAACTCTGCATACTCCTTCGGGGATAAAAGGCTTGAGTGTGTGTGTGTGTAGCTGCTAACATTTTGTTAGCAACTCTTAATCGAATATGTGGATCCACATGACTAGTATTTTTCAAATCTAGTTGTGCTTCACTAGCGTCATTATTCCCATGTATGTAATCAGAAACGGCCACAAGTTATTTCTATAATGTCAAAACGAATGTGTGCCTAAATGTGGTTCGCCCACACTTCACCATATTGAGATGGACCTCGCCTTTGGTCACTTCAAAAGATTTCTTTAAGAGCCTCTTGGGTGTTTAAGTTTGTGGCGTCGTATGCTTATTACAAACAGATTTAGATTCATATTTGTTTGCTAATTTGTGAAATTTCTTTGTACGTGTTATAAATAGGTATCTGTCAGCAAACATTTTTAATAAAAAAATTTCGAAGTTTTTTTTATTGCACTGAATGACGGGGACGAGCATGTCGTTCGCCTGATGGTAAGCGATACGACCACCCATAAACAGTAGCAACACCATCCAGCACCTTGACTTGCAAAGTACCTACTGTGTGGCTTTCCACTGCGCTCGTCATCCTGAGTCATAAGATGTTAATTCTCATTATGTCTAGTAGTTACACTGGCTACCACGTCCTTCATACCTAAACACAACACTGCATGTACGCTGCTGCTTTGCACTAGAAATAGACATTGCGGTGGTACCCACCCAGACGGACTCTTACATATGAGAGACCTACCACCAGTCTCAACAATTTAAAATCTATGTATATACTGGGATCTATTCGGTTATAGATTGCCAAGTTCATCATCATCATCAGCCACATGACGTCTACTACTGAACATAGGCCTCCCCGAAAGATTTCCAGGCGGACCTGTCAAAAGCGGCCTGCATACAGCGTGTTCCTGTGACTTTTATCAAGTCGTCTCTCCACCAAGCCAAGTTGCTCTTAATTAATTAGTCTAACTATTTTTCTTTATGATTTGGAAGTCTACAGGTAACAAAGAAGTTTTATTGTTACATTTGAAACTCGTTGTTAATTAATGAAGAAAAAACCATTTTATAAAGAAGAGTTCATAGCTCTGTTTTTAAAGAGAAAACCCCCATTTAATCTAGAAACTAGCGATACGAATATAGAGTTATCCACTAATAAAACGGTAAATATTCATATATGTTCAGAGTTCCAAAGTCATTCAGTCACCGTTCTCCTTATCCACCACCCACATATACCGTTCACCAAACATTGTTTCTGCAGGAACTAATTTGCAATATCCTGATGAATGATCATAGTAATTAGAGCTAGGCTCCAAACCCACAGATTGCTGCTCTAAATATGAATTTATTCGCGTAAGAAGAGGATACCTTAACATGCTATTAATTAATCTTTGTTTTGTTATTAATTTTGAATGATGAATTTTGATGAAATTTAAATTGATTGTTATTAGTTAATCTTGAATAAATGCTAGGAATTTTCAGAAATTAATCAGCAAAATTAAAGAATAAGTTGCGTTTATTACCAGAATCAAGCTGCCGCGCTCGATGGAACGACAATTGATATCAATCGAAATGGAAACAGCTTTGCGACTTTCAATTACGTAATATTTATTAATTGTAAAAATCAATGACCATCAAAATATTGCATAATATTAATCGATGCAATTTTTCATCGTTCGGTTAGCTAACAGCTAATAGCGGTATCGTTAGCCAAACATCTTGATTGGCGTAGAAATTCTTAAAAGAATTGAAGATTTCCGGATTTATACGTGAACCTCGTTTACCGGCTGTAAAAGTCAATTTCGCAGGCTGCGGTGGCGTGTAGCACTCGAAAGATTTATATGAAAGTTACTTTATATGGTGCCTACGGTATACATCAAATCGCATGTAACTTCGTGGACTATTTTGAAATTTATTAGTCCTCGTTATGTTATTTATTTTATTTTTATGTTCCTAGCTAAACTCTTGCTAGCCTGACGAGGGTCGGCTTATGCAAGAAACCGGTCTTTTGGGTGAGTGCAGAAAGCGCTCGCAACCCTTGAAATTTAAGGGACCATGCTGAAGGCAACCCACTAACGGGTTACGAACCTCGGCTCTGGACAGCCACTGAAAGAGGATTAGACATCATCGATTGGGACGTTATGTTAAAGCAGTTCATATTTGTGTATTCCCAATTATAATTATATGTGTACCCGTAGATTTTAGGATACGATAGAACAAAGTTGCGGATACATTTAAATAAACATGTCGAATCTCTAATCTGAAGTTCAATGCCGCGTCAAATGCCAGTATGACTCTACAATTCCATTCTAAATTGATTCTGAATCGTGCATCATCATCGCGCATTGATACAATACGTGCCCGCGCTGAGTGCCAGTGACCTACTGCTATTGTGCTATTTCTTGTTTGGTTTATAATCAATGTTTCATATCTTACGCCTCTCAAGGTTGACCTAACACATTAATCTCGCAATAAAAACGTTCTCATTGTTTAATCACTTCATTAATGAAGATACATATTACTCGTTCTTTTGCAATTTTGTCGTGTGGGAACCGAGAACCGACAGTTGTGTCGGGAAATCTTATTTACACAAAATGCTGAAGAAACTCTCGGAGCGAGATTCGTACCGGCATGATTTATTGTGCTGTACAATCCATTGTGTACTGAGAATTATTCGCTCTATATTACTATTTATTAGTGCCCTAAGCGTGATGATGAGACGTCATGGCTATACATTTTAGTATATTTCGTTTTTTTAACATTACCTAGTACCTCCTTGCATAAACTAGAGAGCCTTCGGCAGAGACACAATTATAACGACGAATAAATACTCTATGCTTAGAAGTTTATTTTGGTATTGAAGTTACCAATTACGTATGCGTATCTATAAAGGAATTAATCTTAAAGCATTGTAATGTTTCAAAGGCGTATACGAAACATTTTGTTTATGCACTAAGCATAACACATCAATTTATTGCTATTGTAGGGTTTTTCAGATTATTTTGTCGTCGTTTACTACTTCCCATGTAATTATTAACAAGGAAGTAAATTACAAAGACTGTTAAAAGGGACAGTGTGGACTATGAAGTGATGTAGCAATAAATTATGCGCGACCGGCTACACCTAACAGGGTGTTCTGATCACCGCCATGTTTAGCGGCAACGCCTACTGTTAATTATACACTTTCATTGCCGCATTCCTTTTAGTTTTTACAACAAATGCCATGAGATGATGGAGGAAAGTTTACTTTCGGTTACACACAATTTGCAATGCGTTTGAAGTGCCATTTTCGCAATAATCACGTACTTGCTTCGACCTGGAAGCGCACCGCAAAGCCTATACGTTATTGCCAAACTTTGTAGTAGAGTTGAATGAATACATTCCCGTATCGTAAAATTGTCCACCTTTCATTTTTGCAGAGGTTATGAAATTTTTCTATTAAGCATCTAAAATTCTGATTAAAAGGTGCATTTATTAAAAAACGATGTATCATTGGCCATCTCAGACTCAAACGTGTAACGTAATCTGATATCTTGATTATTAAAATGCGTTGCAACATTATTCTAGTAACATAAAACTTTACACGAATATGCTTAAACACGCAAACATGATGTTACGAAATTCTAAACGACAGATATAAATGTCTATGATACAGTTTGATATATGGCTGCTGTTCGTGTTGATAATTGCTTTATGTAACGGGTTCAGATACAGTGAATTGTGGTGCGAAATGCTTTGTTGATGGGTCATGGCAAAATTCATTTAAGAGTGAATTCGTGGCCAAGAGCTGAAAACTTGTGTGTTTGCCGATTAACCCGTCAAACCCTGCTTATATATACATAATATGTATAGATGTATGGGGAAACCCTATAAAATGACGCCGGCGTCCTTAGTGGGGCTTGACGAGTCAAAATGTTGACAATCTTCACTCACACACCATATTTTTGGTTACTTTTGTTTTCGCAGTTATACCTATTAGGTTTTCATAACATATCGTGGAAGACTGTCCTGCGTCGGTGTCTCATTGAAGTAGTATAAGCGTAGGTAGAGAGGAATCTACTTAGGTTTATAGAATTAGGTACATATTGAAAGGAAAGATGGATGAAAGGAGAGTAACGAAAGAAATTTATATCGCGAAGGTGAGTGGTAGTGTCGGACGGGGACGTCCTAGACGTACCTTTATGGACCAAATTGACGACCTCTTAAAGAAGGGTCAAATAAGGAGTTCTCGTAACCGACGAGCATGTATGAAGAGACTGATGATTGTGGAAGAAGCGAAAGAGGTATGCTTGGATCGTAGCACTTGGCGCTCCATAGTCTCTGCCTACCCCAATAGGAGAAAGGCGTGAGTTTATGTATGTATGTTTGTATGTATGTACATATTAGGCAGTTTGTCCGTAAGAGATTGCCTCGAGCGATAAGACCGCCAATTGCATCACCTCTGCCTGTATTATTTTCCTAATATTAGTTGTATCTACTATGACTTTGTATTTCTGTTGGTGTATAATGAAGATGTAAAACAATATTAATAATAATATTCCCTAGGAGTTCCAAATTGGTAGCTGCAGTATTTTTGTATCATGTTTTGTCGTTTCCTTCACAGTGGCCTAGTTTTAACTGTTTTCTCATTAAACTCGAATACCATTGTTACGTTTATAAATTACTCTTAATTGCGTAATCCTTTGTTAATGAAATTATCTCACCATACATATTTTATGTTGCATTACTTAATCCTTTGAATACAAAATTCTCACAACGTGCGACGTTTTATCACGTCGAAATGGCATTTACTGATTAGATGGTGAAATATATGTTGTGGCTTCGCAATTTTTCTTTATGAAACATATTGAAGAATGCATGTTTGTACAATATATTTGTCAACAAACACGATGACGTATGACAGTCATTGGAAACATAGCGACGTACGTGTGATATTAATTTAATTTTACGAAAGTGAATGAAAGTGCGACGTTCATGGATAGCAGTGTCATTGATTTTTATTAGTCTATAATTTTTTATTCATTTAATGATCTTATTTTCAAAACGGGACATAATATTCGTGACGTAAAAATGTAGAGCTAAGTGTGCAACGGAAATCAATGATGCATCGTAATCAATCGTAATTATATGTTATTATAATGTGAATCGTAAATCTCAAGCACCTATTAGTTTCTTACAGCAAATTATATATAAATTACAACTTCGAGCCGGAATTTCCAATAAGAAATACCACCAGCTAACACCTCATTTAATACATAAATACCACAATGACAACGGGATAGTAATGTTTTACTACTCGTATAATTGAGTATGAATACTACATGTTATAATTGGGATCTTAGTCCTTTTGAAGAAAATGGAGAACTTCCTCAGCGGCGGGACGGTGAGCGCTGACGGTGGCGCGCGCGAGTCGCACGCGGTACAGTCTGTCCGATGAGCCGTGGCGCGGCGGTCTTGCCGCCCCGCTCGCGCTATCTACTATTCATTGATGCTCCCCTGGTACTTTTCGTCTACCATTATAAAAGTGTATATTTCAAAACTTGCTCCAAATTGCGCGAATAAGTTTTTGTTAGTTTAAACAGTGGAATAGACGCATAAATAAATACTTTATCAATTGCCTGCAGTTCAAGGTGTCAGTGACATTTAATCACAGTGAAGTGTTATGAATTGGGACAGCCTTGCGATTTTCATTTGGTGTTGTTTATTCAGTACAAAAATTTGTATAAAGTGTTGAGTGCATCAAATCATCCTGATGAAGCGGTCGACCTGGGTTGACGTGGAAACGGGCGGCCGCCTGGGCTGCAACGGCGAGATTTTTTGGAGCGAATGCACCGAGTGCGATTGCGCTTACTGCAACCCAAACTACGTTTGCGTCTGTAGTGACAAGGTACCATAGCAGTAAAGTATTATTAGCCATCAAGACATTGGCTACATCAATATAATATCGTTGAACGTAAACATTACTGCAGTACTAACTTCAGTTGAAACTTGTGCGTGCTCGAAAAGTAAACAATAAATATTTACAGTCCCATATTGAATTTTAGGTTTCCAGTTTACAAGTGTAATATGCGATGTAACAGTCACCTCGGAACGAGGAAAGTTAATTTCGTCTGTGATAATTGATAAGCGACATGTTTAAATTCTGTTATCACTTTTGAGTTAGCAAATATTTGCTTTACAAACTTCAAGGTCCGCTGACCTTAAACAGCTTTACGCAACAAATATTTTGATGTAACATAGGACGGATGCATGCATGTCCATGTACGTACGTATTATTTTGAAACAGTAGAAACACAAATCGATTTCGACAGCCAATGTTTTCGCGATCAGTGAATGTGATGGAGACGAGATAGCCCACTTTCGTTTACACGTAGACATTTAATGCTGAATCTTCACCTCGATGTACACCATTTAGGTAAATCACCATCGGTCAAAGAATGATTAAGATTGATTACTCGTCTCGATTTTAATGGAATTTCAATGACATCTGCTCCAGATACAACTAGTCAATACAATTAATCTACTTAAACCATCAAAAGTACTGATGGCTTTAACTATTGTTAAAAGTTATTTGATTTTTAAATAACGGGATAATAAGAGGATTAAATTCAATACTATAACGAAGATTGATACTTGAAATCTAGGTGTGGCACAAATAAGTGCTTTAACTTCAAGTGCATATTTAAATGCTACGCTTAAAGGTGAAGGAAAACGTACTGAGAAAACCCACAATGCACCGGATTTCAATTGCTAAAACAAGTATTATTCGTCCAAGGCGAGTAGAGATACCGCATTTATTATTATTTAATTTAAGAAAATCATTCCAAGGGTATAACGAATATATTATTTAGTTTACATGACAGAGAACGAGAAGGAACATTTTAAACACAAAATATGTTCTTAATACAAAAATACTTACGTAGAATTTGTAAAGAATGTTAGTATGCAAGTTATGTAAAATGACCAAAATGAAGAAAATCTGGATCTTTTATTAGGGTTACAACCATGCGGATGCTAATTTTATCTACAGCAAGAATGAGTCGGTTCGACCGAGGGTGATCCTCGGTCTCACAAATAGCAGAAATTTATTTTTGCTGTTAGTGTTATTATCTAAATCTCAAAAATCATAATTTTTGTAACCTTTCCTTAATTTTGGCATAACATTCAAAATTCCCTTGCCTTTGTGGGAAATTATAGACGATGATTACAACTCACTGTTAGGTGAAACATTTGCTAGTTTTCCGGACATCTATAATATAAATTTAATACAACATAAAGAAGACACAAAAATTTTTAAAGTACTAGCTAGCGAAGCCAGTTTCAAACGAATACAAGTTTCCCACATGTCCTCTGGCTGTATCTACGAATGACCTTTAAAATTTTATAAGGAGATTTCACTCCGCCCACTTTAAGACATAAGTTAATATTTCATCAAATCTCGTTATCCGTTGTTGTGTTGAAGTTCAACGTTTTTCCTTGAAAATAATTTTATTTCTCGTGTCGTAATCAAACATGTCCCTGCCGAATCAGATTTTATTACTTTCCTGACGAATATGGAATTGGTTCGTAAACCTTAGATATAATGTTCATACGTTTTTCTTTTATTTCTCAAGCGCACGCCAACGCAGTTGATCAGCTTTGAGGTGCCCTTGCACCAAATTGAATTACATATCATACACTCGTAGAGAACTCCCTTATATCATATCGAATTAGGGCCGCGCCGACCCAAGACAGCGCATGTGTGCGAAATCTATGCAGCGCCTCCATTGATGTATTAAAAAGGGTTTTTTATACATCAATGAGCGCCTCTGATATATTATGTCGTCCTGTTTCGACATTAATATTTTTTAATATTCAACCTTAACCTTTCTTGACTTATTGTGGAGCACAGATAGTTTTTTTATAAGTTTTAACTGCCTCGGTGGCGTATTTGTATTACAGTACGACTGCAAAGCTGAGGTCCCGGGTTCGATCCCTGGGTCGGGCAAAGTGATATGTAGTTTTCTATTCAGTATCAGCCCGGAGTCTGGAATTTGTGCCCGAATTGGCGATAGGCTTGCCCCCTATCACATCATGGGACGGAATAACGGCGAAAAGTGGGTGCACTAGTTGCGCCTCTGTGTGTGTGTGTGTGTTAATTAAGAAAATGACGTTTTGTAAATCGTTTGTAATAAGATATTATGTAGTTGGCTATTGTAGCGACTGCGACGATTCTTTTGATTTTAACACATAGCTCGTAGACATTGGGTTCAAAATACAAATAGTTTAAAATTTCAACCAGTGGGGTGAGTATTCTCTTAAGAGACTTGTACCTGCTTTCTTACCTACTCAACTATAAAGAATGTGTTGTAGTATAACAAATATAATTTCAATAATCATTAACCTTGGCATGTCATCCTGATTCCGGCGCCCCTATTGCCTTTAAGCCTGTGTGCGCCGCACACTTCGCAAGTATGGACAGCGCGGCCCTGTAATCGCCTCACTTGCCACCTGTACTCGGTACATTATATTGATTTTTTTAACTATTCTTACACCTGCAGTTGATAATAGCTTTCAATTGGTCAGTCCACATATATGTAAAAAATATACCAAACACAAAAACATTAATTTCTTGGAAAGACAGAGGCTCCTGAACTCCGTTCAAAAGGCCATTCCCCTTTTGAAGTATCTCTAAGAAGGGCTGTGTGAATGAAGCCCCAAACATAAAGGCATATACCGTGTGTTCGCTTTACGTGTCGCAGAATAGCTCTTCACAATATACCAGGAACGTGAAACTCTAGAGGGGTTTTTTCTACTTCACCCGCCGGTCTTTGTCTGAAACCTCGTATATGAAAAGAGCCTTTTACCCGCATCATTCGTGGGAAACGCATCCACGACATTGTTTATTGATTTACTGATAACATTCTTTTCCATGGGAAACAGCTTATTGATGTTTACTTTGTTTCAATTCCATTTGAAAATAGAGATACATTATTACAAAGAAACACACAGCGGGAATCTTTTTAATAAGGGTCCAAAAACCCGATATTGTCTTCGTTATTGAATTTTCTTTGTTTGTTTTGCTTTACTTTGTGTCTTCTCATTATTTTTCGTACTGGCGACGATGTTTTTGTAGTATTATGGCCATTGATGTATTAAAAAACCCTTGTGGCACACAAATGTTTCAACACAATAAAATTTTGTTTTTAGTAAAACGAATATTTTGTGGCGGTTTATTTTTTAACTCAGTTTTGTTAAAATCACGTAGTAATTTCTCGTGTACGGAGGTAGTTAATGCGCCAGAAACTGTTAAATTATTAACTTCCCTTTCAAATCTTTTAGCCTTTTGCGTGATTTGAATCATTCAGCAGTACGTTTACACGCAAACTACATAAAAATTGTAAACTAAACCTACTTCCATAGCTTAGAGGTAGTTGAGACTTTACTTCTTATTGATATTAAAGCAAAAGAAACGTTGTCGTGAAAACGTTACGTTTCTTTATTAGCCGGCAAATTATCGTCTAGACAAAAATTAAGCAAAAATATGTTATTCTCACTAGTTACATAATTGTTCGTAACCACGTAAAATGTCAAATTCTGAATAAACGAATCTATAATAGTCGTTCCAGTTTTTGTAATTCCAGTTGTTTAGTTTTATGCAATCTCAACGTTTTACAGAGATTGATCTCTTAATGGTATATTTTGGTAAATCACCGTCGTTTGGTCAGTATAGTTACATGACTTATTTACGTCCAGTGCAATTGATTTTATGATAATTTCGAGTAATACATCCCACCCTGCAGTCACTCATAATGTTTGCAATGTAAATTACATTTGTAATTGCCATTTTAATAGTCATTTCAGATGAGTTGTTTTCTTTAATACGTGTTTTATGTAATTTTATTGTGTACTTGGATTAATTTTGTCTTGTTAAGGTGTAATGGGTTCATATAATGAACAATTCACCACCAAAACACCACATGTTAATTTATTCAAACTCTAAAATATTTTTGCCTTTTGGACCACAAGTCTTTACTAGACGATTCTTAGAATGGGAAGAATTGACATGTGCATCCAACGAACTAACAATGCACATAATCTTCAACAATAACGTACAATGAATACTGTCACATGTCAATGATTTATAGAGCATTCTATTTTTAAGGTAATGGTAACAAATTATAGATAATACCACAGAACAGGGATTGTCTTGTCTTTCCTCCGTGGATAATACCATCCACGATGACTCGCGTTACCAATTTTTGGGCGGAAATTTCTTGTGTTAATGAGGCTTTGATTATTCATCGTACCATACAAGTGCACTCATTTTTATACATATACATAATAAAGCAGTAGAACCAGTGTGTATGTACATTTAAAGAAATGTGACAAAATAAAAAGGGGGTGACTAAAAAAGAGTAATGCAACCCAAAGCAGCGGTTTTTTAAATTCTTTTCGGTCTGTCTGTTTGTTATACTGCACAACTCCAAAATTACTGAACGGATTTCGATGTAATTTGGAACGAAGGTAGATCGTGCCCTGGATTAATACATAGGCTTTTTATCCCGGTAAAATAAAAACCTTTTTTTTTTCGGCGGAATTTCTATTCCGGCGGAAAAACTTTTTCACGCGGGTGGTACCTCGAGCAAAAGCTAATAAGTGTATTTACAGTACTAAAACACTTGGACTGTAAGCGTCAAGTGATTACAAAAATTAGTAGAGTTCGGTATCGTGGATGGCATAATCTATATGTGTCTACAACTTTTACATTATGGGAAAAAAGCCAAGCGAACCGTGCAATAAACAGCGTGGGTCCTTTTGGAATAAAAAAAATATGCATATTTGCATGATCATATTGTGTTAAGAGCCTATGTCAGGAACTTTAAGGACTTTCAAATTCAAATTTCTCGTAAACTACTAAGATCAGAAGTTAGATTTTTGGATATGTGTAAATTGAACGTATAACTGAATAATATGTCAAAGCCAAAACACAATTGCTATAAATTTTCTCGATCGAAAAAAAATTCAAAGTTACCTCTGATATTTTCTTTAAACACGCTTTATCTCTAAATGGTGGAATATGTACATTCGTAACTTTATTTAAATACAATACAACAATTTTTTCAAAGTTTTATCAATACACAATTAAAACGAATTAAATAGTATAATCACAATTAAAAGAAAATTGTTTTGCCGCTTACGCCATTTCATTTCGGCATACGCGTGCGCCTCCCGTCACTTTCTCTCATCCGCGACGTCCAAATACGCCATCGCTGTTATGGGAGTGGCCCGTGCCGGCTTCAGTCGTCCGGAATCTTTACCGACGACGGACGTGCGCTCGAAATTTTCGGACGCCTTCAAAGTTCGAATTGGCCGTCTAGTGTAGGGATTGGTCCGCGCTACCGCGCGGCAAATTTGAAGGTGCCCTGGAAATTCTGTTTTATAGTGTATCCAGCTCACGTCCGTGTATCAATATAAAATTATAGGCTCTATTAGGTCTATAAGATAGGCAGCAAGCGTAATTATTACATCCTTTCACCTTGGTAAATTGTTTCTAGTCGGAGACCTGCTTTAGTTATATTTAGTGATCGGTACGCTGAGGTGCCGGGTTCGAATCCCTGATTGAAAAACAATAGTCACTGCTTTTTTTTTGTTATTTATTCTGCCTCAGTGGTGTAGTTGTATTATTGTTGTTATGACTGCAATGCTGAGGTCTCGGGTTCGATCCCCGAGTCGGGCAGAGTGATATTGGATTTTTTTCTTTTCAGCCCGAAGTCTGGATTTTGAGCCCGAAATGGTGATAGGCTTGCCCCCTATCACATCATAGGACGGAATACGTACGACGGAAAGTGAGTGCACTAGTTGCGCCTCTGCCTACCCCTTCGGGGATAAAAGACGTGAGAGTATATGTATGTATTATTTATATTGGGTAATTCATAGCTAGGGACGCCCTGGAATGTCGGCCCAATTTTGCGTAAATGACGCTTGCGTGCCGCTCATACATTTAAAAAAATCGTATTTTGCATGTAAAGGCTGTTCAAATTTTTACACCATAAAATTATTTTAGTATGATTTTTTGTAGTACTCATTTATTTAGTTATTATTGATTTATACATTATGAATCAATAATAACTAAAATGTTAAGAGCCAATGTTAGAATTGGTATACACGGCGGCCATTTTGAATTTCTTTGTTTTAAGGCCAATCGACCTCAAAATCGATATCTGGGCAGGCCTTTAGGTATAAAAGACGGATCCAATGTTAGACTTGAAAAAAGTGGCCGCCATTTTGAATTTCCTTGTTGTAAGGCTAATCGACCTCAAAATCGATATCTGTGCAGGCCTTTAAGTACAAAAGACGGATCCAATTTTAAAATTGAAAAAAGTGGCCGCCATTTTGAATTTCTTTGTTTTAAAGCCAATCGAACTCAAAATCGATATCTTGGCAAGCCTGTAGGTAAAAAAGACGGATCCAATGTTAGAATTGAAAAAAGTGACCGCCATTTTGAATTTCTTTGTTTTAAGACCAATCGACCTCAAAATCGATATCTGGGCAGGCCTTTAGGTATAAAAGACGGATCTAATGTTAGACTTGAAAAAAGTGGCCGCCATTTTGAATTTCCTTGTTTTAAGGCTTATCGACCTCAAAATCTATATCTGGGCAAGCCTGTAGGTACAAAAGACGGATCCAATGTTAGAATTGAAAAAAATGACCGCCATTTTGAATTCCTTTGTTTTAAGGCCATTCGATCTCAAAATCGACATCTGGGCAGGCCTGTAGGTACAAAAGACGGATCCAATGTCAGATCTGAAAAAATTGGCCGCCATTTTGAATTTCTTTATTTTAAGGCCAATTGACCTCAAAATCGGTATCTGAGTACCACTTTAGTTACTAAAGGCAGATCCACCGTCAGAACTGAAAAAAGTGGCCGCCATTTTGAATTTCTTTGTTTTAAGGTTAATCGACCGCAAAATCGATATCTGGGTGTAACATTATTAACAAAAGAGTGATCCAATGTCAGAATTGAAAAAGTAGCCAGCATTTTGAAGTTTTTTGTATTAAGGCCAATCGAACTCAAAATCGATATCTGGGCATTGCTTTGTGCACAAAAGGCAGATGTAATGTTAGAATTTTAAATAAAGGCCGCCATTTAGATTTATTTTTCTTTAAAGGCTATTGGCTTTAAAATCAAAATCCGCTGGACATGACTGGCCACAAACTCTAATAGGTATAAAGGAGACGGCCTAAATTGGGCTTGACCTTACACTTTTGAAGCATGTATCAATATTCTTCTATTTTTATGTCTTCCATTTAAAAATATCCCACCAAAAACATAAATGTAAAAAAGGATAGCCAAGTTCAATACCAAAATTATGCTTAGCTGTGGGCTTCGCCGCAAAAAGAATGGAGATCTAAATGTGTGCCAAGTTTTATGCAAAATCTAAATATGTATTTATAGGAACAAAATAACATTATGAACAAGTATTAAATTCTATTTGTTTGCTTTATTGAATACCTATAATAGTTGCTGGTATTTACAAATGTGAGATCTTTTACATTTATGTTTTTGGTGGGATATCATTACTTTTTGTAAAGAAAACTAGGTAGGTATTGAGTTGTGTGGTGCCGCGCGCCGCGCGCCGCCGACGACACACCGTTGGCCGGCTGTTTAGCGCGTATTACAAATGTTTTTTTATGGGGACACCACAAATGTTTTGGCTTAACTTTATCTTTATATTTCTGTTATAAAGCAAATATAATAAAACATATATTGGGATTGTTTCAAATATTTGCTTGTAACGGTTCCAACGCTACCATTAAAAATATATTTTTTTTATGTGGACCCCTGTATTTTTAACTTTTTTTATTTTTAGATTTTTTCTTACGCTTACACATAATTACCGAGCTGGATTCCAAATTTCATCCTTCTAGGTCATCTGGAAGTAGGTTAGGTTTAGATACTATAAGTCTGTCAGTCAGTACAAAAATTTACGATTTTGACCTTCATATCTTTATAACCGTTTGAGCTAGCTTCATGAAACTTGGGCTTCTAGATGTCCTTATAGATATAATTAAACTCACACAGTTTTATGTGTTTACTTTAAATAGGTTTTGAGTTATAGAAAGGTGAAAAGTGGCACCAAGTGGTTCGTGTAATATTACACACGGCGCTGGCACCAACTTAAAGCGTTGGTTACATACTCAAAGAATACCAAGCATGTATAACAAGAATAATATTGACATAATAGTATTAATAATTCTTTGGGGGAGACCTATGTGCAATAGTAGCCTTTTAAAGGCTGAAAAAGAATAAGAATTAAAAACTATAGGTATTTTAGAAATTAAACTAAAAAGACATTTTCACTTTTTGGGATATTTAATATTGGTCGATATTATTTAATTTTACTGGCAACTTTGTTCAGCGCTCCCGACGTAATGTCAAATTGAAATACATTATTGACTCACTAACACTCTAGCTTCACACCTCGCGTCGTGGCTCGTATTGTGTTCGGCGTACCACTCGCGCGAGAGTGTAAATGAGCCATTATATATTTATATCAGTCCTCGTCGATTCCATGTGATATTTTCAATTCTGGTTATTGTCTAAGCTAGCTCTGTTCACTATTCAATAGGGCAATCCAATGGGCAATGGTTAGGTACTGTGAACATCTTATGTCATCAGGTAAAAAAAAGTTATTCACCGAAAAATGATTTAGAAGCTCTACTCTACAGCGGTTATTTCTTTACTCCCATTGGACAGACAGATTTTTCTTTCTCATTTGGAAATAGTTCTAATATAACTATAAAATAATGCATAAATTATCTCTGTAACACTAAGCCCAAAGTTCTATGAAGTTTTTCCCGTCTCCTTTTAAAATATGGCCATCATTATTTTTCATTCAGTTCAATAAGGATATCGGAGCTTTGTTATATTGCAAAACAAAAACAAATGCCTTAGAATTGAAGAAGTAGCTGTTGCAGTAAAAATCAGTCTATTTTTCTGTACAAAATATCAAAAATATTTAAAAAATTGTAAGTAATTAACATTTCAAATTTTCTATAAGTATAAGTACCCGCGTAGTAAGAATGACCTTGCTATATTTTTCTTACCCCACATTACATACAGTTCAAATTAAAAATTATAAAAATTATCTAGATAGGTAGCGGCCGCCTTTAACATTTGTAACATTTATATCCTATATAGTGACTATTCAACCATAATAATGTAATCAATCTTCATATCAAGCTATGTAATTTTATTGCATTGCATAAATTTCGAACATCCTTTACATACAAAATTCGATTTTTAAATTGCATGGTGGCACTAAAGTGAAGCATCATTTACGTAAAATAGACCTGACATTCCAGGGAAGAAGTTTCATCGTGAATGACTTGTCGAAACTACCTTGTTGTCGCAACTCGTAGTTGTATTACGTGCCCGGTACGGCCTCCACGCTCAGGTCTCGGGTTCGAATCCCGCGTCGGGCAAATACTATTTTTTTCTGTCTAGTATCAACTCGGTCTGTTGAATTGAGCCCGGTATGTGGCAATAAGCTCGTCTCCTATTTGATAAGACCTAAAATAGCTAACGAAATGTGAGGAGAAAAGGTGTGATGCTATGTTTGACTGCCTCCAAGGCGTAGTTGCACACACGATACGCCTATTGTGCTGAGGTCCCGGGTTCGAATCCCGAGTCGGGCCGAAAAATAGTGACGCCATTTATTGTATTATTATTTATTTTATGTCCACCAAAGTTAGGAAAGTCCACAAGAATAAATCAAAGCAAAGCAAAATATAATTTAAAACATATTATAGAAGTTTCATACTGCTTTGCTTTTTACCTATATACAGACCTACGTAGGGGTAAGACTCGAACCTACCACCACACCAAATTTTATCTTGTCAACAAAAGTCAACTATAAGTGAATAATACTTTCGATGAGTTTAGATAACTTACAATGTCATTTTACATAATGTTCAAGTAATTAGGTAGATAATAGTGACATAATAATGGTTCTATAAACGAATTAAAATAAATTCTATGTTTTATAAGTTATAAATTTATTAGAAATTATAATAACTATAATATTTACAACACAGACATGCATTTGCAATGACGATCTTTTCGCGGGCTTGAGTGCAACGACCTGTCGCAACGACGCGATGCGACGAGGGCCGAGGCGCGCGATCTATCTCAGCGGGGCCGTGCGGCGCCTCGCATTTGAAATACGCTAAGTCACGCCCATCACGATTCCATATGTTTTTCACATAGGCTCTTAATGGAAATTATTTGGTCAATTTCAGTACGATGAAAACAGGGTTGATGCTAACTATCTATATTTAATCTCTCCTGCTACACAAACACTATATCTGGAGCGGAAAGGCCAATCCATTTCGACTTAACTGAACGACTGTATAGTGACGGACAGTCCGATGACATTATCGATATAAAGAATTAGAACATCAACTGACCACAGTTCGTTTGTGAAAAATAATTGTTGACTATAATTTCTTAGAACTATATTCTGACTTTCATTTGGGAGATATCTTCAAAACTTTACTGTGTGTATGAGTGTCCATTGCTACCATTAAATGTTGTATTTCTGTATTAAATTTTGAACTTTATTCAATAAAGACATATAATAATAGAATGATTCTAAAAAAAAAAGAATTTAGTTCGACGACTGGCTAAATAAATACACTTTTCATACCGCAGTAGGTATAACTGACCTTCAAAATTTCACCAAACTCGTGGGAAACATAAATAATATAAATTATCTAATTTATTACTTAAAAGCGAAATGAAATGCAACGGGAAAACGAAAGAGAAATCACAACAAAACGCCGAAAATTGTGTCACAGATCTGATAAAAAAAAACTAGTATAAGTTTGGCGGATTCTGGAGATGCTGGCGCGGTACGTCGCGTCGTTCGTTTTCTGATTTCTAATAGCCACATTACCATAACATGGCCTTTCACGTTTGCCGCATTGGATAACTGACGCGAGTTCGCTCGGGTGTGTATAGTATACCGTCTTTATGTAAACTGCAATCAATCACAATAGCCCGGCTAAACGGAAGAACACAATACCAGTGCGTCGTCCTCTTGAATAAGCATGATTTATGTCTTTTCACGCTGAAGCTGTCAATGTATATTGCATTAGTAATAATATGTACATATTGTAAGAATATATCGAATTTTACTGTGTATAATAAAAATATATCGTCGGGGATATAGTGCAATACGGGGTATCCTAGCATTGGTAAATACCGCGTAAGTGAAAGAAAAAAGTCAATCACAAGTTTAGTGTCATAATTGACAATTTCAATTTAACTTTTTTCATACGTTCGCGGTATGTACCAGTGCTATATACGCGGTTTTGCAATATCCCCGACGATATGCATACCATCCCACTGCTGGGTCGGGCCCGCTCTTTACTAAGAGGGTTAAGGACATAGTCCACCATACTGGCCTAGTGAAGATTGGAAGTAACAAGTACTAAGTGCCTTTATATAAATCATTGAAGTGTATTAGCCTGTAATGTCCCAATATTGAGCAAACGTCGCTCTAAAATCTTTCCATGAATTGCAATCCAGCTCAGTTCCAAAGTTTTGTAACAATTTTTATATAAAAAAATATATCTAATTTACAATTGCAAGTATGCAGCGTCTATGACGCAGCCGCACCTATTTATTATTATCGTACAAATAAAAATAAAGTTTAACAATTAAACAAGGAAAGTAGAGCTAACCTCGACGCATGAACTGATTAAAGTCAATAGTTTTCCTTAATTCCGCCGAGTCTGAGCGTGTGTTTGGTTTATTTCGTTAATTAATATTCAAAGGATTCATAAAAAAACTGTGAACTCAATACTGTGTGTGTAAATATGTGTGATTATGGTTATATAAGAAGTATTATAAAGTGTTCTCAGTGTGAACGCCCATGCATTCTGTAACTGTTCCAAGTGACTGCTTATTACATTTTATTAATGCTTCTAAAATCGTTTAAATCCAAGTAACTGTACATTCAATAAACGGAAATAATATATAAAATCTAAATTCAGATAAAACAAACTCTATTACATTACTTATAAGAATAAAATCATTACTCTTCCTCGCTTCGCCGCAGTCGGGTTAAAATGCATAGTTGTCAAATCAACAAGTAGTCTGATAAAATCATATTTTAGGTAATAGCCAAACATGAACAAAAAATGTGTTGTATATCGTCTTGACCTTCAAAATACGGTAGAGTTAAGCAAATAAAGAAGTATTTAGCGTCGTGGAGGCGCTAACAGACATTGTTTGTACACCAAATATACACACATTAGCGCATAGGTTTGCAGATAAGGTGTTCACTACCGCTCTTAAATGCTCCGGTATTATTAGATTACTCCATTTTACGTAAAAGGAATTCCCAGAATAACTTGATTAATCAACATTCCATTAGTTTACTAACAACTAGTGGCCCGCCCTGGCTTCGCACAGGTAGCAAAATATAATAATATACATTAAATTTTTTGTCGTACACAATACTTATGAATTAGACACATAAACCTTCCTCTTGAATCACTGCGTTCATTGGTGAAAAACGTATGAAAATCCGTTCGGTAGTTCTTGAGTTTATCGCGTTCAGACAAAAAAATGCGATGGGGGACTTTGTTTTTAACCGACTTCTAAACGGAGGTTCTGCATTCGATCCGTATGTATGTATGTAAATTAGTATGGCCGCGAGTTTCTCAAAAACTACTGATATAGTATGTAGTGATGTAAGGACATATCCTTAAAAACAAAAAGATAAAAGTAGCCTGTCCTTGTCCTTGGATGTTCAAGTATCTCAATACTTATTCTCTCACGGTTCCATCTGCAAGAAAATATTTTCCAGGATTAAAGTAAAACATATTGTGAAATACATATTTTAAAAAAATGCAGTATATCATGACAATTGATGACGAAAAAATTAAGCCCGGAGTTTCTTTCTGCCTTTCTTCTTCGGGTCGTCATCGCTTAGGTAGCTAGTGAAAGGCTGGTAGGTTAGCTAGGCTAGGACCTTTTTATCCTCGCCGGCGAGGACCGTGGCGTTTCCTTTCCTCGTAATGTAAAGATACTCCTTCCCCTTCTTTTATATCAGCTCCACTTCTCCTTTCCCTAGCCCTATTCCCGTCCCCAATGTCCGTGTCCTCTGTACCTATCAGCCCGTGCTGGTTGTTCGGTATTTAACTATAAATTACTTCATTGGTTTATTATGTACCTTTGTTATTGTGTCTACCTTCATGTCATGACCTGTCATAAGTGCTTTTTTATAAGCCTATTTGATCAATACATGATTTTATTTTATTTTATTTTAAAGTCCCGGTTTATTTTTCCCGGGATAATAAGTAGCCTAAGTCTTTCCCAGGGTCTTAAACTATGCCCCTTCCAAATTTCATCGAAATCGGTTTATTGGTTTGACCAAGACGGCTCCACTCGCGAGAATAGAAAATCCGGGATAAAGGTCCCGGTTTGATTTTCCGCGATATAAAGTAGCCTATGTACTCAGGAATACTGCGACACGCTATACTGCTATAAGTTGCTAAAGAGTTGGGTATCCCGCAGACTACTTGAAGCTGCAGCATCAGCTCAAGGTTAACATCTTTTGAAAATATTATCGAAATCACAGTACACCAAATTTACAATCAATCAAACTTGTGAAAGGAAATTGTATCAACCTTATATTTTGTATTTTTTTTTTGCTTAAAAATGGTTACAATAAAGAGTATTTGTATTGTATTGTATAGTTGTAAATGAGCTGATAATCTTTAAATGCCTGAACAGACAAGAACCATCTCGATCACATCAGCTTTCAAACAAAGAAAAACTGCGTCAAAATCGGTTCATTCGTTAGAGAGCTACGATGGCACAGATATACATGTAGCTACACGATACACATAGAAAAAGATGTACAGATACAAAGATACACATCTTAAACTTATAACACCCTTCTTTTTCTGTCGGGGGTTAAAACAGATGCACGCAAACTAGCTGTGTGTATACACATTTTAATTGTGACGTTTATAAATCAGAACTTTCTTATTACTTTGAAAATATCTGAAATATTAACATCTGCACCAACTACATATTTATATTTCAACAAAAACAAGTAACAAAAAGTGAAAAACAACCATGCTATCGGATGAAAGGTCGATTAGTTTTGTCTGTTTTAAAACGTAAGCCACCAATGGTAATTTCGTTTCAACTGAAAATGGAACAGGACGAAATAAAACGGTTAAAATATTCATTTATTAAAATAAGCTGAGACCAGCTTTGATCTAGGTCTGACCTCGTTCATATCGCGACTGGCAAATCTGACATATAATGAAACTTTCTTTAATAAGAAAGCCACACGTTTTGTGTGCAACGATATAATATAAAAGACTACTCGAGAATCTAAACTCTTTATATAAATAAAAATGATATAGACGAAGCTACATCACTAACTCAATGTTGGAGACGCAATGCTTTAGTTCCTATGAGTTCTTCGTCGTACATAACATAATGTGCTGTGCAGTATGTCTGTCAATTTTGCCATCTTGTACTGCGTCTGCGATAAATTCAAGTTTATTATTAACATCTCCCTTTGGTATCACCCTCGTCCCCTTGCTATATCGCGACCTGTTTCATTTATGAGACGTATTTTGGGATTTATTCATTCATCAGCCAACGACTCTTATGCTTCATTTTACATGAGGGGCGAGTTGCAGATTTGCAGATTTTCAGACTGTTCGACGTTTGTTTACAAGTAACGGGTCATCGGCCTCAACGCACGTAACAAGAATGTTTCAAGTTTCCACCACCCATTAGCTTGCGGTTGGACTTGTTCTAACCGGGCTGCAGTCGGGGATGCGGTTGTGGCTAGAAATTTTATTTAACATCTTTTCTTTTTTCACAAACTCGTCTAATTTTATTTTCTCGTGCAATACATCACGCCATATTAAGTATGAAGAGCGCGTTATACCGGTTTATCTAATGCAATCACTTTTTATCAAATTCTCGCGTGCTCTTACGTATACTGCAAACAGCAACTACATAGCACCTATATGGTCGCTGACTGCAAATAGTATTAATGGAAATGACAAATGCATCTCAAAGTGACTATTTGTCATAGATTAGTAATAATTCTTGTATCGCTTTTAGCCATACTATCCAATACAACTGTAATTTCAAGCTCACATATTTTTTGAAGGGTCGAATTGTAAATAGGCCAGCTTGCAGCGTTTGTCGGGTCGCATCTCATGCATCTGTATCTCATATTTTATTCCGACATTTATATTTATATATTTAGTTTTTTATATATCAATGGACATCGCACGTGCTTTCTCGGAATCACATCCGTAACAAGATCCTGTTATGGAAATTGTTGAAGAGTAAATGTAATATCAACGGTAATAATATATTAAAGCTCCTTTGTTGGCAAGACCTCTATAGTATGTGCGTTCTATTTATGTTTCTTTATTAGAACAAGTGATGGATCTTGTGTAGGCTTTGTCAGTTGTTGATGTAACAGATTTAGAGAAGTATATTTTATTTTGCTGCAAAAACCTGAGGTTCAATTAATATTTCATAAGAAATTTTCAAAAATGTTCTAGCATGATTTATGTACAAGCTTCTACCATCGTTGATCCAAATGCTAAAATAATTTGCTAAGACAAATATGGCGATTTCCGCTCTAGAATATTTGAGTTAAGTGGCACATTGATAATTGTCGCAGAAAGTTATCTAGATCACGTTTCGTGTCTACTGTTGCTTTCGTGTCTGCAAAGCAATTGAATATTTTGGTTTCCTGAAGTTAAAACTCCACAATTACACAAATTACACGTTTGTTTGCCGTGGTTTAATTGCGAACTTCGATTTCTCACTAGTAACGGAAACCGATGATACGAGTGAAAGTAAAGTGATCCTCATGAGTCGCTTGAATACATCAAGTACTTTAATTTGGAATACCTTTATCGATCTTCGGTCTCGTAGTTGTTAGGTTTTAATTTGGAAATAGAATTTATAGTAAAAATTGTGTAGGTGTTGTCTTTATATACGATACACTTATTATCATTGCTGTTGAAATTCTCGTTATGTAATGCCTGTCATTTAATTTTCTATTTTATGGTCTCTGTATGAGATAATTAATTTGCCAATAAATTGATTAGTTTTCGCTATTTTATATTCTTAAACTAAGCATAAATTATTATCTCAAATCTTTCTTGACATGAAATATAGTCTAGTCGGTAAATACCTATGGCAGTTATTGAATATAATATTAAATCTGGTTTCAATACTATTAAACTCGATATGCCAAATACTTATCCTATCTCCATAATATTTATAAAATATAACACTTTAATATTTGTTCATAACAGTAATATTTACTGCTCTAAAACTGCTTGACGTTAGCTTACGTTGAAGTTTTTAACCGTTACAATTACTACGATTAGACTTTATATTACTTAGCTCTTTCCATTTATCTTCACTTACAGCTTAAAGTTCGATGCTTCATCCTAGTGAATTCATCGTGTAACCATCTGCAATAGGCATCGATCAACGATCGCTAATAGGGTTGGATGTTATTTGCCTTCTGTTGCTGTATTTCTATTGATTCTAAAGGATGTTTCAGATTATACATCTACGCTACTTCTCCGTGGATCATTTTATATAAACTTTTATCAGTATATTTAATTACCATGGTGTTTTTGAATAATGGTTTACATATATTTTGGAATATCTAAAGAAAAATCCCGAAATCTACTTACGATAATATCCCGGTTGGTACTAATTAGATTAATCGGCGATAATTACATCTGCCAAGATGATGAAGAGAGCTTATTTCCAAATCTCATAAGTTCTTAAGAAAAATTTCCTTTACATCATTCATTCCAATATTTCATAAATAGCTTAACATTCCCTAATACGAAGCAGCCGATGTTTTCGAAAATTATGCACTTAAATATTGAGTAGAAGCGTGCTCGTTGCTCATATACCAATCGGTGTTGATATAATCTTCCATTGTCTATTGATGTATTGTCGTACCACGTACGATCTGCGAGGAATCGGTTTCGCATTTGACAATATATAACGGTGCGTGTACCGTATGTTCGGGTTCAGCTTATTAAACTGATCCTACACAAATAACATTGTTAACTTATATAATGCCCATAAGCGTTTTATGTTATGATGCTAGATGGCTCGCATTACTTACTGTTATGCTGCAGGCTTAGACGCTATTGCTTTATGCCTAGGCGAAATTGCACTGCTCTGCGGATGAAGCACGGCGGAAACGGGTTATCCTGTTAATTTTTATTAGTGTTGTGCTTTTTTTTCTACAATAATAAGTTATGCCCATAAATACGACTTTAATTTAAGAGGTAATCCTAATAAAAAAAACAATAAGAAACTACAATGAAAACAATTATGATAAAGTGTGAATTGCATCAAGACTGTTATGTCAAAACAAATAAAAGGAACGTGTCTCAGAAAACTTCAATTCAATTCAGTCCGAAATTAAAAACATTTCATATAGCAGAACGTGTATTTACTTTCTGTGTCAATATTAGATGCAAATGCAATTAGACCGTGTGTTTGCCTTGTAATTTCCGAACGAAGGGCTTCGGCCTGATGGACATTGTCGTATACATTGTTGCGTGAACCTCAACAAGCAAGTAAAGTGTGAGTCTTACAAATTGTAAAAACATGTCAGGTTTTGTTTTAACCGTATGGAGAAAGTGTCACGTGAGAACTATGCACTTCCCGTAAAATGCCCGGAATCGATGTTACCATAGACATAGGTAATTCGTTTGTATTCGTCATTAGCCTTAGAAGTATTGACTCATTAAAACTATATTTTTCGTCTCTTCTAGAGAACTGCACGCATAGCCGTCATTTACAGAGATGTGATAGAACTAAGATTGTTATTTTAGAAATCCGCGTCTACATGCCTGATAGTAAAATTACTTCACATAGAATATAGTCCTTTAGAAAGTAACTCGTTTATCGAATTAAAATTGACTTCATAAGTCCATCTTCATTGTACCTACCACTCGAATTTAACTATTTTTGCTACCAATTCGATTGTACAGTCAGCCAGCCACATAAGTATCTGAACAAATTTAAATTTTCAAATCGCCTATACACGGTGCGTTCAATTAAAACATATTTTTTTCTTTGTGTAAAGTAAAGTCAATCCCTTTAATGTTATTTTTGTGAAGAGAAAACAAAAATTGGTAAGAACACAAAAGTGTAGAGGCGATTTGAAATTTTGATTTTTTTTTCAGCTATTTATGTGGCTGACTGTACATTCACATCAACTATACCGGGTGGAAGGGAAACGCTCTCTATACCGGAACGGTAAGAGAGAAGAACCATAACATTAACGAAAAACTATATTCATTTGCAAAGCTAAGCGATAATACTTACGATTTTAGTATATCCGTAATTCATGCGCGCGCAATGTAAAGCGTACAAACTACAAAGCAAACGCCGACAAGGCGCACTGTGGAACGTCCCCATAGAAAGAGCGTGACATGTACCGGTAGTACTAAATGTCTGATAACTGGAAACTGAAATGCATTGTGGAAAGGGGACAATATGACCTTTCAAGTTTTATAATTTTTACCCCTCTAATCACTTTATTTTACCTAATATATAGCACCAAAGTTGAAGTATCGAACACTGTCGAAAATGACCTCACTGTTTAAGAAAGATATTTGTGGTATTCGCAATAGTTTGGAGAAGTATTTTATAAATAAAACGGTTTAATAGGATACACTTATATAAATGCAGCTGTTTTTTTTTTTAAAAGACGCTATATTTTATGGTTAAATTGAAGTTTAAAAAAGTAATCGAAGTGTTTGATAAAATCTGTCATATAATAAAAACGCCACGAAACCCCGACCTAATGATACTTGTGTTTGATAGTTCAGAGTAATTAGGAAATTTCGCTAGAACATTATGTACCCCCCCTCGTCCCCCTTTCGAAGAAAAGTAACAAAATAGATTACACGCCTGCTAAAAATGCCAGAGCATCTACAAGCTGACTACATTTTGTCAATTATGAATATTTCATCAGGTGTTGATATTACACGAAAGCAATCAAGTAGGTTTGTTTAAATAATTTTTAACATTATGCTTTCAATTGTTGTGTCATTTTAATCCATCCTAACGTAATAGACCGTGGGCCAGTAGCAAAATTTCGTCAGTCATTTTCTCCCGAACGATAATTGGTGAGATGCATCAGAGAAGTGTATCATAAAGCCTCGTGAACGTCAGCTTCGGCTCCGTGGGTGCCATGAGCGGTGGTAGCCTCCCAAAGATGTAGAAAAAAATATATTATTCAGTCATTTCCTCCCAACTAAGAATCATTTTAAATTGTAGCTAACCCGATACCTTGAAGAAAAAAAATAATCAGCTGACTGTAACTTGGGGCATTATGCGTCAGCTGGTCAATCAAACATGTAAAAAAAATATATCATTTCAGTGATTTCCTCTCAACTACAAATTTACCTGATGATAGCTTATACGCAACTATGAATAAATATATATGTCAGCTGGCTGTATGCCGGGGCAAAAACCGTCAGCTGATGCCTTGAAAGTTATAACGCAGGTGTTAGGCGAGAGCTTCTATTACATAATTACATGCATCAGCTGACAATGTTTCCCTCGAATTAATAACAGTAGATTCTCTTTATTAATTACAGCATTGTATTATCAATCTATACATGTAAAATGCTTTGTCCTGAATGACTGACTGACGCACAGCCTAAACCTCTGACCGTAGAGACCTGAAACTTGCAGGGTGTGTTCTTTGTATGCCATAGGCATCTAATGAGATTGAATTTTCCGAAAGTCTACCCCTAAGAGGGTGAAAAAGGGGGGCAAAGTTTGTATGGGCCAACGTGATTCCTTGGTCCAACCTACTTCAAATATTGCTTAAACTTATTTTTAACAGAACTGATAGAAGACGTGTTTCATGTTTTATTGAAATTCATCCCGTAATATATAATATGTATAAAAACGAAAGGTCATTAACTCACTCATCACGAAATCTGAGAAGCTACACGTGCTAGGAGTCTCAAATTTTGTGGAGGTTCCTTTTAGGACGTAGGAGCTCACTAAGACGGGATTTTGCGAAATTCAACCCCTAATGGGGTAAAAAGATTGTACGCGATAAACTCAAAGACTATCAAACGGATTTTGATTAATTTGGTATGGAGATAATTCGAGCATCTGGGAAACTGGAAAGTTTTAGGCTACTTCTTATCCCGTGAAAATGTATAAGTGGGACCTTTATAAAAAAAAACTCTTTCGTACGACCGCGGCTGCGGGCAAAAGCTAGTCAGCTTATAAATTTTCATCTGGGAAGATATAATGTATCTTAAATGTTTGACTTTACGCTCAGATATGAGTTTTCCGATGAAATGTATAAATACTTTACGACTAATACGTATATAATTAAATAACTGAAGAAATATTAAGAACAGTGATTATGAATTTATAGTTTATTGTACTCTCCGGAGTAAGATAAAGTGGTCAGCAGAAGACTTTTCAGATTAACACAACCTACTGCAGGTACCACCTTTGCAACACGTTTCTAATCTAAGGGTTAGAAAAGTGTTGCATGCCTACATCGCGTCATACAAGGAACACACCCTGCAAGTTTCAGATCTCTACGGTCAGAGGTTTGGGCTGTGCGTTTAACTGTCAGTCAGTCATTCAGGACAAAGCATTTTACATGTATAGATTGATAATACAATAGAAGCTCTCGCCTAACACCTGCGTTATAACTTTCAAGGCATCAGCTGACGGTTTTTGCCCTGGCATACAGCCAGCTGACATATATTTTTATTCATAGTTGCGTATAAGCTATCATCAGGTAAATTTGTAGTTGAGAGGAAATCACTGAAATGATTTATTTTTTTTACATGTTTGATTGACCAGCTGACGCATAATGCCCCAAGTTACAGTCAGCTGATTATTTTTTTTCTTCAAGGTATCGGGTTAGCTACAATTTAAAATGAATCTTAGTTGGGAGGAAATGACTGAATAATATATTTTTTTCTACATCTTTGGGAGGCTACCACCGCTCATGGCACCCACGGAGCCGAAGCTGACGTTCACGAGGCTTTATGATACACGTCTCTGATGCGTCTCACCAATTATCGTTTGAGAGAAACTTGGTCATCGAAATCTGTCACTGGCCCACGGACCATAATAATATTACTCAAAATAAGTTTTTTAAAGTGTAAGGAAACGCCTGACAATTTCTTTTGAGTAAAGTACTTGAGATCGTAAATTTAGGCGATTTTAAGACATGTCTATTTTTTATTAATTAGGTTAAAATATACCCTATACTGTATTGTATTTCACTTGTTTAATTGCATTAATGTCAAATTATTGTGTATCTATACTTAATTTGGTTTTAAACTCCCTTGAAATATAGGCATATTTCAGTATTTTTTTTCATAGTCAAGTCAGTATTTTTCAAATAAATTACATTGGCAGTGGATAGACCTATTATTCAATAATACACGTAAAAAAATTCAAATCTTTACGTTGTTCCATTGTTGAGTTATCATAAGATATGTAAGAGTGATACTCATGTCACGCCCTTTCTATGGGGACGTTCCACTGTGAGGCGGTGCGGCGGCCACGCGGTCGTTAACACGTCAGCTGATGTACGTGTTTCATTACGATTTTTTTGAAATATTGACCTTTTTTACTATGTTTTTCAGAATAACAGTTTGATTTATCTATCCATACGTGAAGCTGTACAGAAATTTGAGAAAATCCTACTAAAATTGTAACAATGCGATCGCGATTTTTTTAGTGCCATCACGTCAGGAATCATCAATACTATCATCTGTATTCGTTTCCGAGAGCGTTTCCCTTCCACCCGGTATATTTGGATGTAAACAAAAACACGTTTGGCTTAATTAGTGATATAATACTCTTCTTTTCAAGTTTTTTGTAACGGCTATAATCGCTTCCACTTTTCATTTATTCTATCCCACACCGTGAGAACAGGTGAAACGTGATATTTCAAACCAGTACTGTAAAGTACTGATAGTGCACAAAAGTTGTTATGCGTGCGACATTGTGAAAACTGAGGAAACAGGATTGTCGTACGACGGTTTTATTTGATATTGACTTGTCCCATACTTTCTCTGAAGGATGGATATTACTGGTGTTTTAGTGTTAGGAATTTATTTATTCAAAAAGCAGTTGATAAAAAATTTTTAGATGCCTTACGATATAGTGATTTATAAGGATCATTTTGCGTTGAATCTACAAAAATATAATTAAATCTCTTTGATTAAAAATATTTTTTATATTCTTTGCCCTTATACTAAGCTCTATACGATTTTTATGTCTAATATAAACCCTTCTACCGCATCTCAAACAAAACGCCCTGATCATAATATGTGGTATGTAAATACATCTTACACCTATCTGCTAATTATCCCCCATCAGTGTTATCAGTCTGGGAAGTCACTTCTGTTACGCATTCTAAGAACAAAGGCAGATTAAGTACTTTTATGACTGTCCAGGCCATTTGTTTGTAATGAGTCATAGGATATCGCCGGCTGGAATGATTCCCGACACTTCCCGTGATGGTGTGACGATACCGATGACAACGCAGTTGACATTGAGATTTTCAGGTTCAAATAACGTATATACATATCCATAAAGCCCGAATAGATATTTTGTTTTGGAATTGTTTTTATTTTTTATTGTTAAGTAGTTAAAAGCTGTTTCTTTGCCTGAGAACTAAAATTAAGGAAATAAGTAGATCAAACTTTTGTGTAACTTAGGTCCCGTTATTTCAACTGTAATTATGTTTTGTTAGGGTCTTACTGGATCACTCGAAGCTCTGCGAACGCGTTCAGCTTAATAAGCCCTGATAAAAAGATAATTACAGTTGAAAAAATCTCTTATTTTATTTATTAAGTATATTTGGCCTACTTATAGAAACAAAAGGTTGTACTTGTATGTCGTTTACGTGGTAATTGCTATGGCAATGATGCAAGACCTGCAATAATTTCGTAAAGCCAATATGCGTTATTTAAATTTTATATGGTAATTACGTGAAAATGTATGATCATTATTTCTCTCTTTATCACATTTTAATTGCAGGACATATCGAGATTATATAGAGATAGTAGGTACATATTTTTTTATGTTTTACTTAATTCACTAAACCTGCGATATTAAATAAATAGGTACCTTAAACGTATTTGTAAAACAATTCCAAATTCTGATTATGTAAAATTTTAAAAATAATTTCTATCCAAGTGCTCAGTAAAATATGTAAGAGGAAGCCAAAACCACAAGCCTCTTAAAAATATCTTACCAAATCATTCTAAGCCATCAATACTAATTAATAACATCAAGATAACATCTGGCAAACGTGAATATTCATATCTACATATGAATGGGATCGCAGGATATGAAAGTAAACTAGTATGTGAAATCTGTAATGTTATTTTAGTTTTGATTGTAGTAGAATTTTACCTTCCCTTGAATGTAACTATACTATGGTTGAAAAGTAATTTATTAGCATTAGGCAGAGATATTTTGAAAATTAATAAAGAAATAGTATGAAGGCCCTGAAATCATTACTCAGACCTGGTAGATCACAAAATCTTTTCTTGATAGAGGTAATGTAGGACATTTTTCCCCTGGCATAATTGACAGCACGGGACTTGGAAACGTGCAATCTTAATATAACAAAGAACTGCTATAACTGCTGCATCTTTCAATCGTAAAAATAACGACGCTCTAACCATCGTACGTCTGATGTACGTCGACCAACCCCAAAACGAAATCTTGAAGAGAGGTCTATGTTCATCAGTGGCCTTCCTAGCTGATAATGAAGGATAATGATGACAAATATGTAGGGTAAGGTGGTCGTAGTTCTTTTGTACAAATTACAAAATATCCAGAACTACCCACCAGCTAAGAGCTATCTTGTATCTTGTAAGATGCAAACAAGAACGATGGCTTACACGAATAAATCAAGCCTATCTCGTCCCACATACCCTACGCACTGTCTTTGCTATGATGTAACGTTTCCGTGCGTAGTTAATAGAGCATACCTACTGAACAAACAATGCACATATTATTGAAATCATTTTTGTAATGGGACTTCCTCTCTCGCAATACTGTTTCTTGCAGGATATTCCTGGGTAGAAGTTACGTATGCGCTTATAAAAAATGTTAGACTTTGCAGAATCAACGATAATTTCTTTTACAAAACTGTATTTGATAGAATCCTCTGGAATAGTACCTATCATGTAAACAAAAATAAATTTGTTAAAGTCGCAAGAAATAATTGAAAATATCCATAATTAAACAGATCCTATGTCCATGAAGTGATCTTTAGCACCTAACCGAAAACCTGTCCTGGAATATGGTATTATACCCTAATTATAGTCGAGCATTTTTTTTACTATTAATAAATCTCGTAGTATTTGCTCGGAATTTCAATTTGTGTTTAATATGACAATATTCTCGGTGTCTATCATTTTATAAAATGATAAAAAAACTAAGCGGACAAGAATGCACTACTTGCATCTCGTCCTTCAAGGATGGGCATGAGTTTATTTATAAATTATAAGTGTATAAGATCCTATTCAAGTTAATATCTAATCAGTAACTAATCTAAACCGCATTCAAACGTCATAATAACTTTATTATCCATTTACCACAACCATTAAAACGATATTGTTTTACATTATAGGCTGTAGAACAAAATGCATCATTAAGTTGAAACATTGCACTCTACTCAGTGATTCATGATTGATAGTGAACTAGAACATTTATGCCAACAGGAGTTCGCGTTAGTATCAGCAAAATTCAGGTTGGTTATCAAAAGCTTATATACATAACAGGTATTTTGTTAAATAGAGCTCGCGGACTATCATGACAATGAACTATTCGATAGGTCTTTAATGACGATCAGTATTAAAGACGAATTCTTGTTTCGTCGTTTTTTTCTTTTGCACCTTTTGCCTGTCAATGCATTGATGGATGTATTTTATTAGAAACTAGCTTTTGCCCGCGGCTCCGCCCGCATTAAAAAGTTTTTCCCGGATAAAAGTCCCGGTTTATATTTTCCCGGGATAAAAAGTAGCCTATGTGTTAATCCAGGACATGATCTACCCGTGTGCCAAATTTCATCGAAATCCGTTCAGTAGTTTTTGCTTGAAAGAGGAACAAACATCCTTACATCCATACATCCAAACATCGATACATTCTTACAAACTTTCGCCTTTATAATATTAGTAGGAAGTAGGATATACTTAATACGGTGTCCGCTCTTGAAACACTGGATGTTTCTTACAAATTACCTGTTGTAAGAACTGTTGTCTGAGCGTCAATCAATTACCAATTGCATTGTTATTAACCAGCTATATCCCAACGCTAAACATAGAAAGACTTTCGTACGCCAACTAATTTGACAATCAGGTCGTCAGCTTTTCATTTTATTCAAATTTGAAGGTCGCACGAATCTCAGTGTGAATATTAAAGTTTCGAGTTTCTACAGTTGTGTCCCACTTCCTGAGCCGTTTCCGCGAGACCGGTTATTTTGATTGCGCCGTGATCGAGACTGACGAATGCCACGCGAAACTGTCCGAACCGACACTACACCATCCGGGTCAATGGAATTAATTCCCCATACACGAACAACGCATTTTTATAGACAGCTGTTACGAGTGTTCCGATACTCGGATTTGAATAGTCCGCACCCACTCGGCTAACGTTTTGTTTACAGTTACTCGTATGATATTCAATAATAAACCATACACAAATGCAGCCCGCAAACGCTTTGTTATTGCATGCAAACATTATCTTTACTTAAATTTTAACAAATTACAATTGTTATTTCAATTATCGCCGACCCTCGCCGGAAGACACTCCGGCCTCATTAGAACAGCCGAGTTTACATATAATATGTGAAATAACAAGATTACCTACTATCAAATATTGTCGCTATTTGTTTATTATTATGGAACACAAACAATAAACAGTTACAAAATGCATAGTTTGAGAATGGACGCGTCGGCCTGTGACAAGACTTCCTTTCTTACTGAATAATTGAAAGGCCAACGATGTAAGATGACGTCATCTGGCGAGATGGATGCCACGGACAGTGATAGTGTTGTGATAAAGCGTAGAGTCGCAGATACAGTGATGGGGAGGCAAGAGAGTGAGTCCCCCATGCAGTACAGGACGCCTAGGGTTGTCTCCGCCCACGTGGCCTGGGCTCAAGTCCTGCAAGAGTTGTCATGGAAATTAACTAACGTGAGTCATCCCTGGTTTGTATGCCGTGTGCTAATTTGTGAGTAGATTTACTAACATAATTAAAGGTTCTGTATTATAGTTGGGCGGATTTATGCTTTCTGTTATAAATACATAATTTTATTTTACTGTTGGGCAAATTTGTTTTATCTTTTTCGATTAGTTATGACCAATAATATTATGTAATCGTTTAATTTATAGTTGCTTATTGTTTTATAATAATCTAATGATACGAGTATTGAACCTTATAAAGTATTTCTCGTATATGTTTTTCTTCAATTGTAGGTACGCCTAATTTTTCGTAGAGTTCAGTCTGCATTTGTTAGGATTTAAAATGGCTTTAATCATAATCCTAAGCCTCTCAACATTATACAACTATAAGCCTATAACATTTAAACAGCTTATAAGATTCAGTTTTTTTTATAGTTGGTACCAAAAGCATTGATTGACAAAAGAGTATCTTATATTCCTTTTTGCTAACTGTAAACGCCAGAACAATGCTACTAATTCACGTTTGTTTTGGAGATAGTGGTATCAATCAGTTGAGTGGTCAATTTATACTTAGACCAATTGGCCAATTCTCAGCTCTAACTTGTAAAATGGTAAGACAACTGTAAGCACAGAACTACAAATAATAATAATAATAATAAGCCTAATACCAGCCCTGTATTATTATACTGCCCACTGCTGAGCACGGGCCTCCTCTACTGCGGGGGTTTAGGCCTTAGTCCACTAAGCTGGCCTAGTGCGGGTTGGTAGACTTCACATACCTTCGAAATTCTTATAAGGAACTTCTTAGGTATGCAGGTTTCCTACAAACAAACGAACTACAAAAATAGACGCCAAATGGCCAATCAAGGTATTTCATCATGACTGACCTAATTCTCCAGCTATAAACCATTATAAATTAGATTTACTTTCATTTTCAGAGTCGTTACACGAAACATTAAAGGTTTGTTACTTACTTTAATGTGTAAAAGTAACTAGGTCAATAACAATTCAAGTATATACGGATTTCCTAAAACCACTTTGTGGGTGTGTAGAAATCTCAAAAACGTCTTCCTATTTCCTGATCATTGAAACGCATCTAATTATGAACGTGTAAAAGCACGTTAATTAATCATAACCTCAATGTTTTCGGGCTTCACACGCCCTATTGGATTTTACGTAACTACTGGTTACACATATATTACGTAACACTCTTATGGTCTAGCAGGGTTTTCCGATCCAACTCTGATGATGCCATTAAACATGTAAACAAATATTAGTAGAATAGTATTTTACTCAGCA
Source organism: Lapara coniferarum (assembly GCA_949316025.1). NCBI lineage: Eukaryota > Metazoa > Arthropoda > Insecta > Lepidoptera > Sphingidae > Lapara > Lapara coniferarum. The sequence goes on from OX438919.1 coordinate 17,423,354, forward strand.
TGTAATTACAATGACTGTTATGGTAGACAAGTGTAGTGTAGTTTAGATCACTATATCTCTAGACTACAACGTCTTCGATTACAACATTCTGTCATTCTGGATGTCGTCAGGATGAGCCACTACAGCGTGTTTACATCTTCTGTGCGATCCAAAAACAAACAAAAATCACACATCCAGCTTTTATAATAGAAGGTGCACACACTTGTCGTGTATGTTCCGTCCCATGACGTGATAGGGGACGAGCCTATCAACATATGGGCTGATATTTTTTCACTTTGCCCGAACCGGGATTCGAATCCGAGACCTCAGAGCGGGAGTCGTTCCGTGCACGCTATACCTCTACGCCACTGAAGCAGTTGATGCAGTCTCTATTTAGTCTGGCAAGAAATATTAGTTTCGAAACCGTTCCTGCTATTTTGTGATTTTCTGTTCTATTTCTTGATACTATTATCTCTCTCGTTACACGATTTATAATAGAATTTTACTCTATATTATATGCCTTACTTGAAGACTGAAGTACAATAAGAATTCGCACAGTGATATCATCAACCACTACTCGTAATATTGTTTGGTGTTTTTTTTTTATCAGTCCATATTTCTATCGTGGTAATATCTCTTTTGTAATACAATCGTCTTTTAATCTTAAGGAAATTATTTTTCTTTTACCTATCTCTAATATTCAGTGATAAAAACAATTGGTAAGCAGGGATTATATCAGAAAATTATACCAAAAGCAACTCTTTTTCTCATTCACAATTTTACGAAGATATCGAAGTCCTACAGTCTTTAACACAGATCTCGGTGAAACCCCCAATAAGTCGAGATGCGTTCCATATAACAGCGATCACGATACCGGTCTGCTTAACGGGAGCTCGTTCCAGTTATCAACAACTTGTGCAACTGTTATTCCTGTTCCTTCTCACATTGTCTCAACAATCTAACGTGAAAAAATTGTTTCATAAACTAATTTATAGATGATTAGGGAATAGGTAAACTATGTGGTTAGTGTTTAGCGGAATTTGATGAATAAGGATATATATTTCTTTCGTTGTTAGATTTTAGAATTGAGTTGTTACTTAATTTCTAGAAAAAATAAATTATGTTTTGTGGCTATTTCAAGTTAAACAACATCCCAAGTCTACTTCTACAACATCTCGAAATTACGGATAGCCTATTCATAATAGGTACTTGATAACATCGAAAATTATACTGAACACAAAATGCATTTTATTCGAATTAAGCATTCTTATTTACTGTTGAAGAGTAAACCTGTAGATGACGGGCACGAAACATTAAATTCTACACGATTTTATCGAGCGTCGAGAGCCCGTTTACCAACGCCATGACACGGAAACAAAGAAAATGTGAAAATATATGAGAAATAGGTCACAGTAAACGCCTTTCTGTATACGGCGTAGGAAGGACGCGAAGACACTTTCCGCTGAGATTAAAATGAAAAGGAAACTGACGATTCACAGTTTTGAGATTACTTTGCATGTAATTTCAACATATAATACAGGGCTGGTATTATTATTATTCCTGTAGAAAATCACGGCACGAAGGCCGGTCCTTTTAGAAGGCTTGCGTGGGGATACAGATCCAACACGTTGAGGCCCCTTAAAGATACTTTAATATAGTTGGGATATGTACACAATGCAAGTACTATCTCTGTCTGCATTTATGGGAGAAATACAACCAAAGACAGCGCCTACAAGGTGTAGGAACTATTGCAGAGTAGATGGGAATTAATTGGGCATGGGATCTAGCTGGACTGGTTGCTGGGCTATTGATTGAGACAACGGGGCGCCTGCCAAGTGAAATGTCTCAAACTTTTATACTCAAGGCAAACGGTGACTTGCCCCCCACTAGATGGGCATCCCAAAAGCGGCATATGCCAAGGACGCAACATCTGTGTGGGTGGCTAAAGGGTGTCGAGAGGTGTGCACCGATTTCACCATCGCGGGTCGTTGAAGCGTCCCGGAGCGGGTTACCTCGCTATTACGCAGATTGAGCACTTTCACCCAGGACCTCAGGTTCTTGCGACTTCCACCCTTAGCCGGCCAGTTAAGGCAAGCCAAGGGTCAAGGGGTCTCATTTAGCCCTCCACGGAATCGGGGTACGCGGTGTCGCCACTCACCGTCGGCTCGCCACAAAGCCGCCCCTACGGGCTTATTATTATTATAATTTCAACAACCAAAGTCTTGGGAGCTATAATGGATGATGAAGATAATAAAATCAATAATCTGCTTGAAGGCGGGAGATTGTTTCTTTTTAAGGTTATTTAAATATGAGGTTACCTCATAATTAGCGCATAATATAATTATCAAAAGCTTATTTTACGAGCTATCCATGAAATTTCCTTCATAAGGCTTTATTCTTATTTCTAAATTATATGCTATGAGTTTACTGGGGAATTATTTAATCTCATAGTAATCCGTATTTAAAACCATTCAGACGTATTTCCGTGCGACAAAACTAAGGAACTCTACTTTGAATAATAATAAATATTGCGAATATTGCGTCTAATAGTCATTATCTTTGAAATGCGTGACCTATCAATAAATTGGAACATACTCGCAAACAAGATACTCGCTAGTACTTCCTAAACATGACATCTGTATCCAAGTAATGTTGTGAATAAACCACAGAAGCGGGCATAGTAAGAAAACGCTAGTTTAAAAGTTGAAATGGGCATGACACAATGGAGATCTTGAGCTTAACTTATTTAAAAACGGGTCAAGTATTCTTAACCTGTGACAGAGAGCATTTCTGTGTCTCCGCGCATATTATACACGAGGCGGGACAGCTGAAGTTTGTTTATTTTTATTCTTTACCTTTGCTTTTAAAGTAAGCTTCTAAACTATACTGCTTTAATAAATTCATATTATGTTGCCGAGGTGTCCATATCTAGTAATAAAAAAAAATATTCAACCAGTTTTCTTCAGTGCAATCGGTTTATTATGTATTTATATAGAACATTTGGTATATACTTGGCAGAGCACAGTTTTATCTACAGAACGAGTGATTTAGTTCAATGGCCATTGTATTTTTTTCTCACAAAGTCGAAAAAAATAGCTTTTACCTTTGCGTTTCGCGTTTCCGGTTTTGGTTTATGGATTACTAGCTTTTGCCCGCGGCTCCACCCGCGTGTATGAGGTTTCCCGGGATAAAAGTCCCGCTGTATATTTTCCTGGGATAAAAAGTAGCCTATGTGTTAATCCAGGACATGATTTACCCGTGTGCCAAATTTTATCGAAATCCGTTCAGTAGTTTTTGCGTGAAAGAGTAACAAACATCCATACATCCAGACATCCATACATACTTACAAACTTTCGCGTTTATAATATTAGCAGGATAATCAGCAGAAAAAAATCCTATCAAACCCAATTTCCATTCTTTTCCATAAGGGTCGGCATCTCACAAACTATTCACCTATGGATGATGTTCTTGAACGAATGTTATCACTCTCTATTATTTACTTTTAAGAAATTAGTATTATTCAATCAAGTTATGTCTCGTTACATATAAATAAATTATTTACAAAAATTGGACTTTGTTTAGTAATTCTGACTGCGCAGAGTTCATCCGCTACACGATTGAATGAATCACGTCTGAGTGCGCTGGCGCAGCCATTCAACATGTAATAATATGGTCAATCAGTTCAAGTGCGTTATCTGTCGGGGTCAGGGATTAATTTAACAACCATATCGTGTTTTGCACTTGGATTTGATTCCATCAAACATAACCTTTTCGCAACATATTATATTATGCCATGTGATAAGATTAATGTGCATGTTTAAGCTGTAGAGTCGTATCTTAATTTATCATTACAAAAGATCCAACTTTGTTTCATACTATGTGAAGATATTACATATTTTGGAATGTACGTTCAACAATGAAAGGTTGTTACGCCTTGATCTTTAACCATCGCGTGAAAGTTTCGTTGTGACAGTAAAATATCATTTTTGGATTTTAATATGTTGTATTTGACTTGGAGATATTTACGCAACATATATTTACATTGGGTATTAATCAAATATTATTTTTTTATTCATTTCCTCTTGCTTTGTTTAAAAAAAAGCAAAACATGTAATGTATAAAATATAAGCAGTAGAGGGAGATTTATTACATAATTTCATAACTAGAAAAATCAAGTAACTTGTAATTAGGAAGATTGACAGTTAAAAATGAAACTTAAACAAAAAAGCTAAAATTAAATATGAATAGTAATAAAGCGTAACGGTAACCTTGCAGTGTTTGAGAAACTAAGAAATCTAAAAGTGTCGAAACAAAACCATTTATTTCTACTCAAAACATAGAACCCGAGTAATTATTTAATATATTATTATCTTAAGTTCAAAATAAGCCATCTGTCAAACCCAAATGACCTCAAAGAGAGCAGGTAGTCCCGTGATTTATTCCCATAGACATGGTTTGTTCTACGCACGTGCTTAAAATCCGTCCTATCTGCAAAACAAAGGCAGCAGATGTTCGTACGACACAACAATAAGGGAAAATCAATAGAATTTGAATTTGGAATGATCCTGGAGACTGCGGGCAGGTGATGGACTGAAGACACTCACACAGATAAAACGCAATCATGTCGCGTCGCGTAACTCCACGCCGCGCCGCGCCGCCCTTATTACCGTTGCAATGTTTACGACATGAATACTGCTCTATATATTTATTAAAAGTTTATAGTGAATTTCAGTAGCTTTAATGTTGAGTCCCGCAAGGGCTATATTTATAGCCATAATGTTCATTAAGAAAACTGTCAGTCGCGAAAGTATCAATATTATGTGTACTCATGAAATGAAATCAATCAATTTGACATTTTATTTGAAATGACTAGATATGTTAAATTTCTAACGTATCAAAATTCATACAAATGCATTGTACTTTATATTTAGAATATTATTTCTGGTAAAAAAGTAATTTTTTCCTCGTTACTCATAACTCATAGCATACAAACCATGATCCATATTTGTAAATGTGACGTCAATAAATCCTAACAATGAATCCAAAATGTAGGTACCTATATCCAAAGTCCAAACTAACATTATAAATGTGAAAATAACACTATCTGTCTGTCTATTACGCTTTCAGTAAGCTTTAGTTAACCACTAATCTATTTTGATGAAATTTGGTACAGAGGAAGCTTGAACGGAAAGAAGGGACACAGACTATTTTTTATTATGCCACAAACTGGATTTCACGCGGGTGAAACTGCATGCAAATACTAGTTACATATAATTCTGAAGAGGATAAAATTGTATATCCAATCAGTTGTACACAAGTGAATTACAAAATTAAAACTAGCACATAACCGTGTAATAATTGACTTTAAAGTGGTTGCCAGCGACTATATAACCCCTAGACTCCTAATGTTCAATATTTCTCTTCAAATTAATTCTGTCAACTACCTGAGGTTTGTGGAAGCGGGGTACTGCATTATGATTGGTTCTTCCAACACCTTATCGCATTATACAACCTTGGAAACATAGGCATAGGGATGGGACGAGTTAAATGAAAACACGATTTTTTATCGATATTGCTTTTATGTAATAAAGTTTTATAGTAATATTATTATTATTTATTAAACATATTAACATTTTAACGAAACTATTTATGTTATCAAATGACAGATGGCGCTTAGTAAGTCTCATCGACATTAACAAGAATATTAGAGCTGACTTGTAGGGATAACACAAAGAATAACTCAAAATAATCGTTGTAATCAACAAACAAAATAAAAAATTATCCTAATAACATTTATTTCTGATACCGCTAATCAAAAATATATCCTAATCATTTTTAAAATGAATTAACTATTACTAATGAACTAACCGTTTAAAATAAGAAGCCTGTTAAAATTAAATAGGCCTCAGATAAATTGATTAGTTGAGTATTTGGGCGATAGTTTCTCTTATTTTTAATTTTATCGATAGAACTATCGACAAATCGTTTTGGTGTATCACTTACTTTTCATGTTAAAAAACAAAACGAAATAGAAAATGTAAAAAGTACTTTCGTCGGAAAGAGATGCAAATATAACAAGATGGCGCGTAAACACCCAAATGACCAGTCTAAGATGAACTCCGTAAAATTTTAAATAAAATGTGATTATGTGTCGTTATTGACTTACCTGTGAAATGTAATGCCATTTTTCTGAAAATTTGAATTATGGCTATTTATACCACACCATTTTATTGTGCACGGGGCCATTACAATAGTTATTTATTCGCAAACACGGAAGTATTTACAGCTCACAGTTGTGGTCGCAACTGACTTGAAGATTTTGAACGGTCAGCTACATTGGATCTATTTGTCAGATGTGTTGCCCGAAGCCGATCGTCTGTTATTAGGAGTCTAGGGGTTATATAGTCGCTGGTGGTTGCCAATAAAAACATAAATAAAGTAAATTTTTCTATCACGATAATAATATTTTATTGTGATAAAATTGTGTATAAGCATTCCATTAAAATGTATCTTAAACTCCACGCTAAAGATTTATGGCGTTTCTCATCTTGTCCCTGTACTAGTGCGTGTAAACGAAGTAGAGCAGTTCACGTGCCGGTCGCACCGGACAAAAGTGGAGGCAACAACTTTTTTATAGGGCCAACGTATTCCCTCGGCCCCTTCGCATCCCGACCCGGAGGCAGTTCCTTTTCCTTACACTCAGCAGACACAACATGTGCTCAGCAACAATTCCCAACGAACTTTACGCACGTGAATCTATTTTCGTTGAAAAATGCGGCCGGAATTAATACAGTGATGTTTACAAAGTTTAAAGTGAAATTAGTGATTTATATATGCACTGTTTACGTTATAACTATGGATACGTTAAATGTTGTGTTAAAAACTGGTTATAAAATTGTTAAGGATTTTTCTGAGCATCATAAGCCCGTGAGTTGTTTTGTGTTATTGCAACGTGTTATTTTTGGATTACAGTATAATCTTTTTGGTCAATGCATAATAATATGCAAAAAATACAAATAGATATTTCTAGATTTTTGTAAACTTAAATTGAACTAAATTCAATAAGTATTCTACATTAGTGCTTAGAATATCCTAGAATTGCTTAATATTAGTCATTCTACTAAATACCTGAATCTCTAAATTAGACTTTACATACAACTGTCAAAGTTTGAAATTTACAACAATTGACAAGTGACGGTTATGAAATGTTATCAACAAACAGGTATCAACAATGTAAATAAGTAGCATTAAATACGTTACATAATAGAAAATTATCTTGGGAATAACTTTTATCTATTACACCTTTCTATCAGGTACTTAAGCTTTACACAAAACTTTTGCTAGCAGCACTCATTGGCACAATATAGGTCGTTACTTATCTAAGACTATGGGTTTGTATTACATGTGTTTTTGGCAGTATTACTTTAAGCATCATACAAGACTCTACTACTTACCTTCCAAATAATGCACGTAGGTATATTATAATTATTATTGTGCTCTACATGCTCTATATAAATAAAATTTTGTTCGTTGTGCGTGCATCGCGCCAAAACTTGTATGATGCATATGCATGCACATTGATTCTATAGAATCTACAAAAAAATCCCATTATGTATCAAAAGATTAGAGTTTTATGTACGTAGAAACTAGACACCTAATCGGGGATCAGTTAAGTGATTATACTTTATTCAATTTATTCATTAACCACATTGGAATTGATATTTTGTTACCGTTTTAAAATTCATTTATCACTTCATAATTGACCAAATACAACAAAAATGTCCAGACAGTCACTATACTGACTATACAATTACATTTGGTGGTTATTAAACAAAAAATCAATTGATATACCCTTTAGAAATCTATCAATTTTCGTATAATACGACTAATAGAAGGTATGTTTTAAATTCTCATATAAAATTCATTTTTGTTCACCAGATGGAGACCTCTGGTGGTTCGGAGAGCTCGGGCGGAGAGGACGCGGAGGCGCGGCGGTCGCGGCGCGGGCACGTCCTCTCTGAACTGCTGCAGACCGAGAGGGTCTACGTGCAGGAAATGGGCTCTATACTAAGCGTAAGTTATATTATATAAGGTATAACAGCACAGGCAAAGATGGAACATATAAGTAATCGTGAAAAATTATTATCCGCACCAGCGAGCTTCGACTCATAATAAAAACGTGATTGGAATCCTATTTAATGCTTCTCATACCTACAACATAAAGGAGAAAGCATTGCGAGCCTTTCTCGCGTCTAGGATCGTAAATCTGGACACATATAACTTTGCCCGGCGCAGTTGTTAAACACGGCACGTTACCTAAATTGATGTCATAGTGTCAGTTTTCCAACCATAATAGGGCTGGGAAATTCTCGTAAAACATTATACAGCTCGTGTTATTACTGTCCTTACCACTTTCACCAAAGTAATATATGTTGCAGTGCTTTCGAAAGGTACGACTGTCGGAATAGATCGGTAATCACTTCCTCAACTCGTTATTTCCTTGTGAAGGGCTGATCAAACGAACAGCTTTCATGTATATACTATGTAGACCAAACAGAAATACGCACGTACCTTCGTCATGCAACATCGGTTCAAATATCTCCATAGCGTTGCCGCGCTCTGAAAGTTAAATATGCCACTTCCATATAAGCGGTACTTGTCCTACATGCATTGGTGTCTCGATGAACAATCACGGATAAAGCGAGTTAGTATACGCCGATGCGTCTATGTAGTGCATCGGATGCATCGCACGCAACCAACTACACTACACCGTCAAGCGGAACGCAATGCATGCTGCCGGCTAGACGAATGCACGCCACTGCAGTCTCTCGGTCGCTTGCTTCGCTTCACCACACTCGGTATCATGAAACATGGAAAATACGAGCTCCACAAATCATCGGCCAATCTCAGCGTCGGTACGTCCTATTCGTGGTACTACAGGAAGAATGAGAACCTCACCAATCGCAACAAGAAACCGCTCACCAGAGCCACTTCGGACTCCACGCTCTTCAGTGACTACGCAAATCAAATAGCTTTGTTCGAAAAAGAGTTGTCTCTAAATAAAAAGTGTAAGAAATCAGTGAGCGATGTGGGTAAAAATACGCGCGTCAAAAGTAATGTGCGGAACATACAACCGGTGCACATGGAACCGTTCACTGGAAACTTCTTTTACGGTAAGCCGCTACCCGGTTACGAATACTCGCAAAAAACTGAAGAGAAACTTAATTATCTGCCAGATTCCGATGCAGTTACTGCGTCCGAGGATACCACTGCAGAATCCCTTACGACTGCGCCTACGGTGGTTGACATTCCAGAATATATAAAAAATCCATTGTATGGATGTATCGAAGCAGCTGACCAACTCCATATATCAACATCAGAATGTTCAATTAATTCCACTTTTTCTAAAGATTCACAACTGAAATCCTCAAGCTGTACGGAATTGCAAGAAACAATGAACGGCAAAGAACTGAAAGATATTTTATCAACGATCCTTAAAGATTATAAAAAAATAATGAAGGAATGGAATTACACGGTAAAAGACCACTGTACTGCAGTTTCGCATTCTAGTAAAAAAAGCTCCACAATTTGCCGAAGGAGCAATACAGACAGCTATGTTCGAAGTTTACATTCAACTTTGTCATACCGAAAACCGAAGAAATCTCAAAAATCGCTAAACAGCAATTATTGTTCGTACTCATCTATTAAAAATTGTAGAAGATACCAAAACATACAACAGAGAAAAACACAAAGTCTTTATAGAAACTTAACATTCACAAACTGGACATCTGCACTACAGCATTTAAGAAAGAAATCTATGTTTTGGAAAATGAATAAGAGCTTGACGCCTTCGGAATGTAAATGTTTGCAAGCTATCTATAAGGATTACGACAGACGGTTACAAGAGTGGTGTGACACTGTGAGTCAGTGTTCTTCAATGCTAAATTCGGTAATGGATATTGAATATAAGATTAACAGAAGTTTTTACTTTCAAATGTCACTTCTTGTTTTTCAACGACGCGTCGCGTCGATTAGCAAATCTAATGACCTATTCGTATTCAAATAAACATATTACCATAGGAGTAAAATTTACAAAATCATAATAATAATTTAATAAAAATGCTTCCGTGCAATTCTAAATAACAATAAATTGAGAAAGTATACATTTTGCGTAAAACTTGAAAAATATCACCGAATGATAGATAACTGGTAGGTTTCCGGAGTATAATAATGCTCTTTGCTATTAGATTTATAAATTGTCAGTAGAATAAGCTGTATTTTATTAACATTATATAATGACAATTGATGTTTCTTTCCAGGGTTACAAGGAAGAGATCGAGAAGCCAGAGAACCAGCACCTGCTGCCTCCGACGCTGGTGGGCCAGGCAGATGTGCTGTTCGGAAACTTGCACGAATTGTTCACGTTTCATCAAGACATATTTCTCAAGGACCTGGAACGATCGATATCAGCCACTGAACTTGTCGCGTTGTGTTTTGTTGAAAAGGTAAAATGGAGTTTTCTGTTCTATAGCCGCAGTTTGAATCCGAAACAGTACATAGGATTAAATAGAGAATTTTGGGATACAGTTGTCATAAATGCAATCATTATAAGAACTAATATATTTATTGTGTAGTATAGATGTGACCTAAATGTACTTAATCTGCTTTGTGATTTACTATCTCCTTTTCTTATATCCATCCCATGGTTGTCTGGAAGATATTGCCGAGAGCGATAAGACCGCCATTTGTACTTGTACTTTTTGTGTTATTCTTTCTTTAAATTGTGATATCTTGTGCAAAAAAGAGTGAATAAATAAATAAATAAGCTATTAAAAAATCTATTTTATTTCATTACGTCATTATAAATCTCCATCCACAGAGAGAAACGTTCTTCAGGCTGTACAGCTATTACTGCCAGAACATCCCTCGCTCTGAGCGACTACGGGAGACACTAGTGGACACGCATCTATTCCTCCAGGCGTGTCAGTTGCGCCTCGGTCACAAACTGCCCCTCGCTGCCTACCTCCTCAAACCAGTGCAGAGGATCACCAAATACCAGCTATTGTTAAAGGTATTTAAAATAATATTTAATAAGGCAGTATTGGGCAGTCGATATTGTTTTAGGGAAGTGTTTTTTAGTTATTTCTGCGATGTACCTATGTTGGCCGTATTTTTTGTTATGTTTCGAATATACCGCGAGTTTGCAAAACATGTTATGAAACAATGGCGACTTAGTACCTATTGTCAACGAAAAAACTTTGTTTTTTAAACGAAACGCATGTTTTCGTTTCCAGTACTCGTAGGTGCAGTTATAGATGAGAATATTTGATTGTGGCATGTTTGGCTCACTTTTAATCCCTATATTTTACTATGTGGGTTGTGTGCATTGTAATTGTACTTAAATTTAAGGTTATATCACAAGTCTGTAACACCTAGCGTAGCTCAGTATGTAAAAAAATACTTATTAATAAAAATGTCTCGTATATTCTCTTTAGAGTAAATAACTAAACACGTTCTTTGGCTATAACTCAAATCATTATTGGATTTGTTGTCCACCTTGTCCATGTATGATCAAGCTTACATCAGCCAATCGTGTTATCCATATCCTTTACACCAGTGTTTTTCAACTTGTTTCATGACACTTCCTCTCTAGTATAAATAAATATTTCGCGTAGTATAAATAAGTATTTTGTCTCGGTGGCGTAGTTGTATTACGTACGCGTTACGAGTACGATTTGCGCGCCGAGGTCCTGGGTTCGAATTCCGGGTCGAGCCAAAAATATTTTGACTGGGTTTTTCCATCTTAAAAATTACTCAGTCGCAGCTCGGAGTCAGGAAGTTGGCGGTGTGATACCCCCGTGCCTCGGAAAGCACGTTAAGCCGTTGGTCCTGCGCCTGATCTCTCTCCAGTCATGTCGGATTGCCGTCTCACCGGACTATGAGAGTGAAGGAATAGCGAGTGCACCTGTGTATTGCGCACACACTTGTGCACTATAATATCTCCTGCGTACCTGGCTGATCTCCGTTGAGATTAGCCGCCGTGGCCGAAACAGGCTAGGAGGATTTTCGTTATGTTCAAAATATTCAATCCATACTAAATTTTATGCAATTGTACAATTAGAATTTGGATAAATATATAATATAAATGTCTTATCTTTTTCAACTTCATTGCTTTTTTATAGTGAAGTAGTTTTCATGACCTCCTGCGACCCCCTATACAGGTTTCACGACCCCCCATGGGGTCGCGACCCACACGTTGAAATACAACGCTTTACACAAATGATTACTTTTATTGTATACCTTATGATATTGGTATACCAATTTGTTTTTCAAATAGAAAGAAGATAGATACCCCATTACCATATGCAATCTGAAGACACTAAATTGTCCCAATTCGGACGCTTGCATACCTACTCTACGCGTAAATATTAGTTTGAGTTTAGAATATCAAGTTGCTAATATGGTCCGTTGTATTCCAGGATCTCCTCCGGTACGGCGAGTGTGGGTCTATGACGTCAGGGCTACAGCAGGCGCTGGACTGCATGCTCGTCGTGCTCAAGTGCGTCAACGACTCCATGCACCAGATCGCCATCACTGGGGTTCCTGTGAGTATTCCACTTATCTGAAGATCTTGGTCATACCAAAATACCTACTGGTCGTTGATAGCATTGCGTAGATACATGAACAACATGGTTTTATTTGCGTCAAGATATTTAAAACTGGTAGGTTTTGTGATAATATTAACTGCTTAGCTAACCAGTTTTGTAGCTGCTTTTCTAAAAGTATTTTAAAGCAATGTTCCTCGTTGTGTTGCAAAGGAGTAACAAATGTTGGTATCGATATAATGACATTATTAAATTCGTACATTACTTCCGCGTTCCGTCATATTTTCGTGTAGTACATCATGTTTGGCATGCAAGACCCACACAAGCGGTACCCTTGAGCTGTCCAAGTCCACTTTCATTACGTCCGGAACAACTTACATTCGCTCACTTATAAAAGATAAAGGATTTTTGAGGCTAACAGCTTCTATAACAAATAATTTGCAACACTATGAATGTACTTGTCATAAGAATTATCTAAATTCAGTTTATTTAATAATAATGTAATATGTTGTAACAAGTTTTTATACCCAATTTACCTAACTTAGATCGCCAAAGAGGTTTCAAGTGAGGCGAGCGGCCAGTCGAAAACTAAGCCATATTTTTTCTGAATACTCCATCAAATAGAAAAGTTCTAGTTTCCTAAACCTATAGTATAGATAAATAATAATTCAACAATTAAGTCGTTTACGCAAGCTTTGAAAATAAAGAAAAATGTATGTGAATAACCAATATAAGGGTGATTAAAATCTCAATTTTGTTGTTAGATAAGTAGATTATTATCAGTATTAACTGAGTTTGCATATAGGCCCTTCTTGCTCTCGTGCCGCCATATTAATCTATACATATAATATAAAGCTGAAGAGTTTGTTTGTTTGAACGCGTTAATCTCAGGAACTACTGGTTCGAATTGAAAAATTATTTTTGTGTTGAATAGACCATTAATCGAGGAAGGCTTTAGGCTATATAACATCACGATGCAACTATCAGGAGCAAAGAAATAATGGAAAATGTGAAAGAAACGGGGAAAATTTTTCATCCTTGAGGGCTTCCATTGCGTGCGCTGCGAAAACGGTTCAAGATACCAAAAATATATGTATGAAAGAATTATTCCTCTTGAAATGATCTAAAAAAATGTACGCGAGAGTATATATCTATCTTTTAAGATTAACTCACTAGAACCGTTTTTATGGTAGTCAAATTTGGTCGAAATTAATAACTCTGTCTGTCGCGCTTTCACGCCTATACTACAGAACCGATTTAAATGAAATTTGGTACACAGATATTTTAGAACCTGAAAAAGGACATAGGCTACTTTTTATCCCCGTGAAATATAAAACGGGACTCTTATCCCGGAAAAACTCTTTCACGCGGGCGGAGCCGCTGGCAAAAGCTAGTTTAAGATAATCTGATTGGTGATCTCGGGAGAAAGGTGTGACGGAGTATTTAACTCGTATCAGTTAGTCATTCAGCTCAAAAGTACGCACTTTTGTTTTCTATCGTCTACACACTAAAAAATATAGGGTCCTGATAAACGTTTTAACACTTCATTTAAAGGAAATTTATTTTATTTTCATTATTTAATGAGTTTTTGTACATTGCTTCATCGGTTTTTTTGCAATACATGTTTAAGTGCAGCGGGGGAAATTCGTACTCTTGACCCGTCATTTGTTTAAAACTACGCAAAAATGCGGTTAATAGTTCGCATACTGGGTAAGCTACGTACGCAGGTAAACTACATGCATATAATTATAATTGTACAAGTACACATGGAATCATATGGAATATGTTTTTAAACTTCCTTTATTCTTGGTACAAATATTGTAAAAATAAACATTAAATGTACACCTATTGTAGGCACCAGAAACATAATTAATTAGACTGTACTTATAATAAACTTTAGTTATTTTTGCAATTTAATGATCACTGTAATTTTAGGAACTCTTGATGATACTTTTCATTGTAGTGAAGTTATAACAGCGTGCGTATTTTTAATCCCGTACTCTTAACCAACAGGGAATATTTTAAACAAACACACGTCAGTTGAGATGCAGTTATTTTTTAGGACAGAATTAATAACTAAAATAAATAATATAATAATCGTGTAAATTTAATATAATCAACGGTCTTTTGTAAACTGATGCATCGTCTATCTATAAACTTTTCCCAGCACAAAATAGTTGCTAACTAATCAACAAAATCACGTTGATCGCCGTTTTTCGCTAAACAAGTGAGGCTTGGTAAAATAGCTTGTGGGCTCTGACATCATCCCTGACGCACCCTTAATTTAGCCGAAAATATGTCTGAGCCCCCTCAATAGGTTCCGAGATATTGACCATGCGAAATTTTACCCACTGCGTGCTGTTGCCCCGAATGACCCTAATTATTATCTCATTAGCACCAACTTGATTGCCCGTAAATTACTAATTTAAATTTAGTGATATTGTAATTAACTTTAATTGGTAATAATAATATTTTGTCTGAAATAGAATTATACAAATCTATTTACTACATTTAAATATTCGGTATATTTTAGACTGTCCGCAAAATACAACTTTCACAATAATTAACATAAAGCCAATGCATACTGAAGTATTATTTATAATCTCTTTTTATTTCCATTAATCTCAGCATCGTTTGAATTCAAATTGCGTGCGAATACATGATTATAAAGGTGCGTACATAATTCCATAAGTATGCGATAAAATAGAAATTTTCAATTGTATTAGCATAACTGCCAGTTATTATATTATATAAAGTGATTATCAATGACACTTTCGCCTTATAATTACAGTGACTGCTTGCGTTCTGCAAGAACTGATACAATCTAACTACAGGCATTAATTTATATTCTGCAGTCAAACGGTCCCAATTATTATAATTTTATAATGATAGGAGTGCCTTACATGCTCATTTAAAGTGCGCAGACCTCGTAAACAAAATAATTAATGAACAGGAGATTATTACAGCATTTAAGCTCAGTCAGATTACAGTACGGGCTTAACATTGTTGGTTGATATATGATGTTAGTGCTACGTCTCCTGTCACGCTTTAGGAAACGATAGGTGGCACGCCGCTCGTCACTCTCTGTAACCATGCTAACAGTTTTAGACATAATATTTTGTTTTATTATTATGCTAGACAACTCTTCTCGAAAAGGTGTTAAAAATTTCTTAAGACATCAAGCCGAAATATACATAAATGGATATAGGTTAAAAAAAACCTTAAAATTTTCAAACTTTTTTGTGATACAGGTGGACCTTTCCCAACAAGGCGAGCTGCTGATGCAGGGCTCGTTCCTCGTCGTCTCGGAGAACAAGCGTGACCTACGGCTGCGGATACGGCCGCGCCGCCGACACATATTCCTTTACGAGAAGGCGATGCTCTTCTGCAAGCCGGCCACCAAGAACAGCCACAACAAGGCCACCTATCACTTCAAACACGACCTGTTGGTAAGCATTTTTAACGAAGTTAATAATTGATTGGCGGTATTCCTTGTATCGTGTCTCGATGAATTTTGGTCTTTCGAACCATTGAGGGTGGTACAGTCATCGTAATATTTTCGAATAGAATCTTTTAATAACTACATTAGTTTAAAATTTATCATAATTTCTTGACACGTGTAATATTGTTTCCATCTCGCAGATGTCACAAATAGGTTTGACCGAGTCGGTCAAAGGCGACCAACGCAAGTTCGAAGTGTGGCGGCAGGGCAGGTCGGAGGTGCACACCATCACGGCGCCCTCTGTGGAGGTGAAACGCGTCTGGGTCGAGCGCATCAAGCGGGTGTTGTTAGACCAGCTCAAAGAGCTGAAGGGAGAAAGGGTTAGGCAGTATGGTGCGCAGCATCACAGGTGAGGCAGTTGCTTTATTGTCTTTTGACTGATAATGCTTGATGTTCAAAATGAAATTACAGTAATTCAAGAGGAAACATATGATGTTTTGCTTTGATATTTATAATTAGTGACTAGATCATAATAATGGCGCCCAACGTGTATTTATACATATTGACATAAAGTCAACTTTTTTAGACCGTGTTAACGTTAAGAGTATTTTTTCCAGGACACTAATCCAAACAAGCTCATGGGAGTTGGGCCCCGGCGGCCCCCCGCGCCCGCAGCCCCCGGCCGCCAACCCCACGCGCACCGCCTCGTGCGACACGCACGACGAGCCGTGCTGGTCCACCGACCCCTCCGACGACGACGACGAAGAGCCCGAACATGCGCCGGTATGTACACACTCACACGCATAGGTACGTCTCATTTGTATAGACAAATGTCAATATGAATGAGCTCTGTATTCTGATAAAAGATGGCGCTAAATTTAAATTTACTTCAGTGACGAGCCTGCAATATGTCAAGTGATATGTTTTTAATTATTTGGCAAGTTTAAATACCTTTTTATTTGTTCCAAAAATTTAAGTTTATCGGTAGTTGTGTACAGTAACAGGGAATTCGTGTCTGTTCTTTGTTACTAAACCTCATGTAATTAGTATGACCTCCCGTCCCGTGGCCCTCATAACGAGTACTAACATAGATACTAGCGTATAATACTGCTTCACGGCGGGGTGGCTTCACTAAAAGGTCGGGACACTAAAATTAATGCAAACTAATTTTGGGTTTACAGCGATGAGTGAAGTGAAAACCGTTGTTTATGTAAGTGTAAAGTGTATTTTTATAGGAATGCGGACTGAATAGTCACGGGTAGCGCATGAAGCTGGCGACCCCGACGCACATACATCCCGCTGTTACTTAACGTGTACAAAAATGGATATGGGAATCAGCAATTACCATAAAACGTCGACAAAAGATGCATTAGCCAATTTGCAATGTCCGCTTTCATAACCTTCAATCACAGAGAATGTTGCAATTGTTAGATGAAGTTAGATCGATAGTCCCCATTGAGATAGGGTTCACGCCGTCACAGTACAATTTATTTAGCGGTAGCGCCCATCATCGCTTTTAGTTAATTTAAAATAATTTAGCAACACTTGCACTGAAGTTATCGATTTAGTTGATACACTATCCACGTCGCACCTCACGGCACGGGCACGAACATAATGAGGTGGATTCTGAACAGTTTACAATAAACATAGATGTCGCGTCAATCGCGACGCCATGTTGTCTCGCGTTGTTTACAAAATGGCCGCCATGCTGTATGTTGTGTTGTTCAACAGGTGACGGAGGCCGTCGGTCTCAACGGTACCATACACAGAATGGTACAGTTCTTTTCTGTATCGGGCTCTGCGCAAGCCACGTCCACGTTTTACGTGTCTCAGTACTGAATGTATTATAACTATACGAGCATACGGCCAGTAGAGGCTTTGTACATAATGAAAGAGACTGAGTTTATATCCAAAGCTTAGTACGTAACCA
The DNA here is from genome assembly GCA_949316025.1 of Lapara coniferarum. NCBI lineage: Eukaryota > Metazoa > Arthropoda > Insecta > Lepidoptera > Sphingidae > Lapara > Lapara coniferarum. The sequence continues at coordinate 17,441,310 of OX438919.1, forward strand.
AAGAGAACGTGGATATTTCGATTGTATTCGCTGAACATTTACTATCGTGTAAGTCATGTTTTGTTTGTTATGTCACTCATTGTCAGTGTGCTTATTGGTTTTTTTTATGTTAAATTATGCGCTTGCTTCGATTAAATGTCTCTACGTCACTATCGATGAATATATTATTTGTATCTGTATTTTGGTGTCATACAACATTTAGAGGAACATTGCATCTTATGTGTGTATTCATTTATGTATACGTAACTATGTACTTCATCAACAGGTGCATTAAAGAATGTGTGCATTTGTGAAGCGAATAAATGAGTTATATAAGGAAACTTTGTGGCAGTCAATCTGCATATAGTCAAATATAATCCCATAACATTTGTTATACCAAAATGAGTTAAATCGAAGATGTGAAGAACACTGTCGTGTCCAAACACAACTCTCACAGCTTGCATCATCCTGACCACCGCTTTGAACGTGCTGTATGATGGCTTCCAAATGTTTGTTTCATATCACTTCTGTGTGACACTACATTTCTCAATCTAGCTCTTTTCCGTTAACATCTTGAGCATACCTACCTACCTCTTTCAATGTTTCAACTGATGTTTTGCACCTACGTTTTTAGATATGAATGAAGTTGTATATATGTTTATGTTAAGTTCTGACGACCGTATAAAATGAATATATAGCGCCGAACAAAATTCAAAAGAAGTATCTAGTCATTTACGTTGGTGACTAAAGCTCAATAATATGTTATTCAATTAAATTATAATTTCATACTATATATTATATCTCATATAAATAACATTGCCATAATATGTTGTCGTACTAATTGACTGTTTGTATGTTACAAAACGCTTAACTAACATGCATGGACTAGCAGACAGCCAAGTGTCTAGATAACGCCAAGAAAGTTTAATGTTTTAGGCGCAAATGGTATTGCATGTGTGTAATAAGGTGAGGATACAGTGAGAATACTAATCACATAATTTAAAAATAAAGTATTTGCATATAACATTATATTCCGAGTATCCTAAACCTTACGTGCCAAATTATAAATGGCAAAAGAATGCATGTCATTGTCGATGTAAAAAAGGGAATGGCGTTTTAACTACTAAACTGAACTACCCGCAAACAAGCCTAATTGTAAAATGACGTCATAAGACACTATTGAATTGTATTCACAACAATAACTCTCGAGCAGCATGAGTAAACACCACGTGGTATGAGTGTGTTGATGTGGGGTTGTGTGCAGGCGGTGGGGTGCGCGCTGGTGGCGCTGTCGGACTACACGGCGGTGGGGCCGAGCGAGGTGTCGCTGCGGGAGGGACAGCACGCCGAGCTACTCAAGGTGGGCTGCGCGGGCTGGTGGTACGTGCGGCTTGCAGGTTGGTACTATTGGGGGAATTTTGAAATTGGAATGTTTTAAAAAATTTCATTAAAAAAAGTTTTGTATTATCAATGCTAAGTTTAGTGTAGTAAGGATCAATCTCAACTGTACTTTTTTTTATCACTTATACGGTATTGCACTAACCCCGACGATTTTTCCTATTTTTTTCTTACAAGGACGTTGCTAATCTTTCTAGTTATGGCGATAAACTATGTACAGTCAGAAGCATATGTATCTGTACACAAACAAAATTTCAAATCGCCTATATACGTGTTAAGTTAAACTGAAATATTTTTTTCTTCGTTTGAAGTAAAGTAAATCTCTTATTAGTTTTTTTTTTAAAGAGAAAAAAAAGATTAGTGAAAACACAAAAGTATGTAGGCAATTTGAAATTTTGAATTTGTTCAGCTACTTATGCTGCTGACTGTACCTTTGTGCTCTACTTTTATATTTTTTTTTGTTTGTGATTCTGCAGCTGGTCAAGGCGAGGGCTGGGCGCCGGCGGCGTACCTGGACCAGCGCAAGACGTCGCGCTCGTCCAGCCGGTCGCACGACCGTTTGCACGACCATTGAACACATCACTCGAGACATTCTCAATGTCCGGTTCTCTCTAGTGCGAGCTGTACGGGGACTAGCCTGACGCTCGTTATGTACTGTAGTTAGCAGCCGTCGACCCAGTATGATAGTCCGCATCCAGCCGTCTCTTTTCATAGTTGGTGTAAGAATGAAGAGTAAAGTGCCTGAATAAGTTTTGTCCTCAGTCTTAGATATCGATATTCGAACGCGAATGTTTCAGAGCATTATATTAGTTGTAGTCGGCACATTAACGATCGACACCCGTCACCGCACTCGTTAACATTTATATCGAACAGTAAAGATGTTTGTTAATGTATGTAAATGTTGTTCTAAAAGCTTTATTGTAATTTAGTCGTAGCCATAGTTGTTGACGTTACGATTATCCAAAGCTATGTATAGTGACATAGGACGTTGTTAAGTATTCGTGACAGGTTACGTATACCTTTTTGTATATAATCTACGTAATTATTTGTGACTAGTTATTTATTTGGATGCTAGACGAGCTTTCGGTGTTAATTCGTGTTTACGTCTCAATTTTCCATGACAGACATTTGTGAATTGTATATTGTTTTATCGGTTAGGATGTCAGTGTATTTATGTAAAATGTCACCCTGTAGAAGCTACAGGCTGATTGCTATAGTTTTCATATCATTTGTTATTGTCATATCTCGACATCAAAAGTGATCATAGCTTCATTATGCGATGCGTTTAATATAAGGAGAAATGATTATTACAAAATGTTAACTTTAAGTATTACCTGCATGAAGCAAAGTATTAGAAAGTGTTACTTTTTTATGTGAATAAAGTTCAAGTACCAATACATTCGTCCCATGCATATCATTGAAATTATTTTTGCTGTATTTTGTTTTATTGCATTTCGACACAGAAACTGTGACCATTATGTTTGACTTTATGATGATTTTTAAATCGATTTTGTTAGTGTAAAACTACGTTTTCGAGCTGATCACAATTACACAGATTTTATCCATCCTGCTTGTTTTATTTTCCTTTGCCATCATTAGATGCGTTTTGGTCATCATTACAAAGCTAAAATGTCTCTTATCAAATGATAAACAATATTTACTGAGAACGAAAACAGGATTACGTCATATATTGTTTATTCCATATGATTAATACAAGGTGAATTTTAAATCACTAAAGAGAATTCTCTACCGGTGAAAGACGAGGATATTTTTTTAGCAATAAAATCTTTTATCGACAAAAAAAATGCATCACTTAAATTTTTCAAATAAGCGAATAATATGTTATCTATATTCATCTTTATGTATGCTTAATATTTATATTTTGTAATTATAATATAGGAAAAATTGATTATTGCGAATAACAAAGGAATATCTAATATTAAAATCAGTACATTTTCACAGAATATTACGATTATGGCTACAGATCTGTTTCCCCTATATTTCAAATGAGAGACATAAAATTTCATACTCAAATATGATTTTAACATACGCCCAACACAACGTCATTGTTAAAAGTGCAAATTAATTATATACGGCTGTGAAATACTCAGTGATGAATTTTATAAACATTTTAATTGTCCTTTACCCTTATTGTAATCGATATTATATCTTTTAGATAATAATGTAGTTGTAAGTGATCCTAATACACCATTTTGTGGTGATTGTTATCTATACTATGTATGTACTCAGGGCCGGATTAAGAATATCGGGGCCCCTAGACATTGTCCCCCTGGGGCCCTTTTTCCCTTACCTGACTGCCTAAAATACATTGTACCACAACCTAATTTACGGAATGCAAAAAATATATGTATCTTTTTATTATAACTTAAAATATGTTCCAAAATGTATTGAAATATAATGTAAAAGATATTTACCAAAGTAATAATAATGTCATCGTGTAACGGGTTTAAAAAATAGGAGTCGTTAAATATAATTTTCAATTTTTTTTTCTCGGGACGAAGGACTTTTGGCCGACATCGGGCCCCTAGGCAATTGCCTAATTTGCCTTTAGCTAATCCGGCCCTGTGTGTACTACTATGTGATCTATGAAAATGCAATCTACCATACTAGTTCTTTACAAGAGGTGTGTCTTCTGAAATTTGTTATTTTGGTACAACAATATTCTACTTTTTTTTTTTTTTTTTTTAGTTTATTCCAATTAAGTACTGTCCTTTACAAGATAAAAACAATACAACTCATTAATTAATACATCATAATCCTTGTTCATGTTAACTTATAAAAAAATTAAAAAACAATATGATTTTGTTATGCCATAACCCACTACGAATTGGTGTCTTAGGTCACGATCTATTGAATAAAGCTTCTATAGATTATGCACTATAACTTTGATAGGGTATAAGACACTATAACCTGGCGTGATTTAGTATTTTATAATGAGTAGTCCCTCCTACTATCTTCTGTAGCGTTTAGAAATGTTTTACCAATCTATATTGCGGTGACCGCATTTTAATATGAACCCTGTTGTGACCCCGGAACGAGTTTTGTCTTTTAACATAGTAACGTATAATCAATTACTTCAATATAATCGATTGAATATGAGAAACTATATTGTATCTGTCAAAAATGTGTATGACTTCGCCTTTATTCGAGCTTATAACTTGAAACTCTACTCTGTAACAGTCTGAGTTCGTATGTTCATGAAAATAAATACAAACCAATACCATCGTATTCTTTCATTATTCAATTAAGTTAATTAATGGAGTCTAAGTTCAGACACGAGGCACTAATTAGAATTCGTTGTTCCTAGTTACGACCTCATTTGCTGCGCATTAAGTGTTTGTTATACAATGACAGATAACACAAACGATAACCCATTATCATTACATAATCAAACAAATAAATGATTTGTCCAGTTCACTGTATTCAAGAAAAAATATAGTCTCTAAAATAGATAACTATAGATTGGTATAGTTTTAGCAAAACAAACAACAGTCATTAAACAAATCACATTCAATTCGTTTTGTACACTTAACTTTGATTACAATGCTGCTCTTTCCCTACTAAAGACCCTGCTTTTGAAGATATTGTCGATTCTGCTGAAGACATCTTCGGCGGACTTGGCGGCGTCTACCCGCCAGTGCAGGCCCTTCCTCATGTAGTAGTCTACGAGCGGCACTGTCTGCGAATGATATGTAGCCAAACGTTTCTTCAGAGCGTCAACATTGTCGTCGGACCTCTTCACCAACGGCTCCCCAGTGACGTCATCGGTCATTGGTTTCTTTGGCGGGTGGAACTCTTCGTGGTAACTGCGTCCGCTAGAGGGATGGATCAGTCTTCCCGTGATTCTACGTACAAGCAAGCTGTCGGCAATTCCGAATTCAATGACTGCATCGAGAGCAGTCTTCCTCTTGGCTAGTAAATCATCCAGCTGAAATTTAAATTTAAAACTACATTCACAATCATCAATTTATTGTAGGATAGATTTCACACACAGGTGCTGTCTTGGGTCGGCGCGGCCCTGCCTCCATTTATAACTAACTTTTTTAAAAATGTTCATGTTGTCGTTTTTAAGCAAAATAAAATCACATAAATCTCAAAATCAGAGGTCTTAAAAATATTAAACGATTTATTGTAAAAGGCTAGTTTAGGAGCTTTATTAAACTGTCCTGATTAGGTAGGTAGGTATTTTAGGCCTGTTTTTGTACATGTCCTTTATTCAAAAAGAAACTTCCACATCCATAAATACTTTTATTCTGTTGATAAATTCCTAAAGTCATAAATTATACCTACCTAAATATTAGAACTAGGTTTAGATGATCTTTTATTTAATTTTAAACTTAAGTATACTTTTATATTAAGTAAAATGTAGCAAACTGAACTACTATAAAATATGTGCCTACATTTACAAATAAGTAAATGATTTGATATGCTTTCATCTTGACTACGGAACAGAACCCCATGCTCCTTACAGGGTCATGCCGTCCATATTTGTACAAAGTGTGCGGGCCACACAGGCGCCAAGGCGTTAATTATTAAAATTATATTTGTTATACTACAACACAGTCTTAATAGAATAATAAAAAATATTAACGTCAAAACAGGATGACAAAAATCAAAGACGCTTCATAGATTTCGCACACTGGCACTGTCTTGGGTTGGCACGGCCTTGAGCTCACACAAATTGTAAGTATTAAATATACACACTGAAATGCAGTCAATGCGCTTATAAACAATGCACATTAACCCGTCAAGCCCCGTTTATATATATAGATGTTTGGAAAAACCCTATATACCGGGTCGAAGGGAAACACTCTCTATACCGGAACGGTAAGAGAGAAGAACTATAACATTAACGAAAAACTATATTGATTTGCAAAGCTAAGCGATAATACTTACGATTTTAGTATTTCAGTAATTCATGCGCGCGCAATGTAAAGCGTACAAAAACATGGGTAGGGTACAAACTACAAAGCAAACGCCGACAAGGCAGCGGCCGCCGCCCTGCGCCGGCCACGCGGTCGTTAACCCGTCAGCTGATGTACGTGTTTCATTACGATTTTTTTTTTAAATATTGACCTTTTTTACTATGTTTTTCAGAATAATAGTTTGATTTATCGATCGCGACTTTTATAGTGCCATCACGTCAGGAATCACCAATACTATCACCTGTATTCGTTTCCGAGAGCGTTTCCCTTCCACCCGGTATATGGACACTGGTGTCCGTCACGGGACTTGACAGATTAAAGTCTCGTACAATATACGCCTTCTACATAGGTCTTTGCTACTCATTGTTAGCTGGTTAAAAATAGATTAAATAATACTTAAAACTACAAACCTTTTCCGCCTGTGGCACAGTCCTAGGGAATCCATCTAGTAGAAAACCGTTTTTGCACTCAGGCTGATCCAGGTTCTTATCAATCATGTCTACCACCATCTCATCTGATACCAGTTTTCCTTCATCCATGACCTTCTTGAGCCGACGGCCGAGTTCGGAACCTGATGATACCTCAGCTCTCAACATGTCTCCTGTTGATAGGTGGCATACGCAGTACTTCTTTTTGAGGAGTGGGGCCTGTAATGAGGTGGAGAAAAGACACTTTTAGGATTTTGAACAATTCAAGTAAATAAATAATGACACACATTATTTTGAAATTTTAATTGTAGAAAAATTATTAATCTCATGTTTTTGGTAAGTTAAAGTTCTTACTTTTAATGAAATTATTTCCTCTACATAGTCCTTATGTTTAATAGTTAAAACAATATTGTCAAAAACTTGTTGAATTTGAAGACACATCTCATATTGTATCTATCACATACATATATCAGATTTTTAATCAAATCCATAATCCATCAACCCATCCATACTTAGTTAATTCATTAAATAATGTAAACAAAAGCTTGTTAAATTTGAAGATACAACTCATACAAGGATGCTACCAATCACATTTCAGGAGTTCTTATTATACCAAGGAAATTCCATCATTTAATTACTGTAATATATTCATTCATTCATAGCGATTATTAATGAGGTTGTCCTCAAGGTTACAGTGAACGAGAGTTGATACTATAAATTCATATCTCAGAGTTCATACCAAAGGTCAAAGATCAAAGAAAACTCACCTGTGTACCTTTACCGGATCCAGGAGGCCCCAGGAGCACAGCCCTGATGCCGATAGGATCGTCATCAGGCCGAGGTTTTACTGCAGTCGCCGCGGGTGCCATATCTCAAATTTTAAACCCTCGAGTAACAAAAATTAAATTACAAGTAAATTATTGTATGGATGTATAAATGTGACTTAGTACATTTGAACGCTGGACTTATAAATTGTCACGTGAATTAGCTGTTATCGCCTTGAATTGAAAACGTACGAAGTTACCAACCAATTTAAAAATTGATAAATCGACAAGAGCTCACCGACACTCGTGTGATGACGTCGGTTTGAAACGTCAAAAGAAATTAGACATTTCACTGTTCACATTAGTGTCATTCAGGGATGCCAGATAGTGTCTCACTAATACTGGTACAGATGTCACTGAAAGTTGTATTTGACAATTGACCAAAACAATGGTACAACTCTAAGGGTACAACACAATAATATTCATAAATTGCAACTGTAATATAAAGAATCTGTACAAATTTTTTCCGGCAACCTTTTTTTTTTTTTTTTTTTTTTTTTTTTTAGGTCCCGAGTTTTGGCGGGAACGTAGAAGTGTCATGAGGTGCTCTTGTTTTAATTCATTATTTTGGTGATACTTAGTGTTATATTGCATAATTATGGTGGTATATTATCCAATATAGTTCTATTAAAGTGCTCAAATGAAGTGAATTGAAATAACTGTGCCAATCAAGTGTTTTTTCGTTGCCGCCAAAACTCCTTGATAAAGTCTTGGTAAGGTAGCCACTGCTTTACTACGACATAGTACGTAGGAAAAAAAAAAAAAAAAAAGTCAACCAAAAATATTACTTAAGACGAGGCTGTATGGGCTCGAACCCTTTGCCTTCCCTAAAGGGAAAATTATAAAAAAAAAAAAAAAAAAAAAAATTTTTTAGGTCCCAAAATTACTATTTGTATGTAGTTTATAGTGATATATTCATACAAGAAAAAAAACAATTCTGTGAGTGATGTGGTAAGTTGGTACCAACACAACTTTTAGTTGGTACATGGTAAAAGACCCTGACAACTGGTACGTGTACCAGGAAATTGGTACATCTGGCATCCCTGGTGTCATTAGTGAGTAGGGATACCAGCATAGCAATATAATAATTATAATCTATACTCTAATATTATAAAGCTGAAGAGTTTGTTTGTTTGAACGCGCTAATCTCAGGAACTACTGAACCGATTTTGAAAATTCTTTCACTCAAAGGAAGCTACATCTCTCCTGAGTGCTATAGGATTTTTATCCCAGGAAAATATGTTTGTCCAGGAAAAACTTTTCCATGCGGGCGGAGCCGCGAGCACTACTATAATTAAAGAAAATTATAAGGAAAATTATAATGTTTGTTGCATCTAAGGAACATACGGATCGCGACGCGTTCCTCCCGTTATTTTTTAATAAAATAATCTCTTTTTTTATACCCCCTTTCCTACCAGCCCAAGCTGGCTCTTTTTAACCGACTTCAAAAAAGGAAGAGGTTCTCAATTCGACGGTATGTTTTTTTGCGAATGGGAATATTTGACTCCAATATTCGCGAATGCGAATCCGAATATTGGTAGAAAAAAGTTTAAAGTACTTAAGTGCGTTTAGAGAGTTAGAAGCCTATTGTTATCAAAATATATAATTTTTATTTTGTATGAGTACTATAAATACTATCGAAATTATTATTTATATGTTGTGAACATAATATGTTACACGTGAACGATAGGCTGGTTGGGAATGGAACGGTCTGCCGAGACAATGTCCGGAGGTTCGAAACCCAAGGCACACACCTCTGAGTTTTCGAAGTTACCTACGTGTGTCATCATCATCATCATCAGCCTTTATCAGTCCACTGCTGGACATAGGCCTCCCCTAATGAGCACCATAGCGCCCTGTCTTCAGCTTGCCGCATCCAGCATCTGCCTGCAGTCTTTCGTAGATTGTCATCCCACCTGGCCGGAGGGCGTCCTACACTACGTTTGCCCAGTCGCGGTATCCACTCAAGAACACGTTTACCCCAGCGGTTGTCGGTTCTTCGCGAGATATGGCCAGCTCACTGCCACTTCAGCTTGCTAATTCTTTGAGCTATGTCGATAACTTTCGTTCTCTGTCGGATGTATTCGTTGCGAATCCTATCCTTCAGAGAAACTCCGAGCATAGCTCTCTCCATAGCCCGCTGAGCGACTTTAAACTGGTGGACCAACCCTACCGTGAGTGTCCATGTCTCGGCTCCGTAGGTCATGACGAGTAGGACGCACTGATTGAAAACTTTCGTTTTCAAACATTGCGGTATGGATAACGAAAAGACTCGACTTAGTTTTCCAAACGCTGCCCAGCCTAGCTGGATCCTCCTCTTAGCCTCCTTCTCAAAATTGTTTTTACCCAACTGCGTGTGTATTGTTTATCAAGTATCGTTCGCTTTAACGGAGTTTCGGCCACGGCGGCCAATCTCAACGGAGATCAGCCAGGTACGCAGGAGATATTATAGTGCACAAGTGTGTGCGCAATACACAGGTGCACTCGCTATTCCTTCACTCTCATAGTCCGGTGAGACGGCAATCCGACATGACTGGAGAGAGATCAGGCGCAGGACCAACGGCTTTACGTGCTTTCCGAGGCACGGGGGTATCACACCGCCAACTTCCTGACTCCGAGCTGCGACTGAGTAAATTTTAAGGTGGAAAAACCCAGTCACAATTTTTTTGGCTCGACCCGGGATTCGAACCCAGGACCTCAGCGCGCAAATCGTACTCGTAATGCGTACGCAATACCACTACGCCACCGAGGCAGTAGTTCGCACATAGACACTAAGTGACTCTATATACTAAACATTATAAAACAACCTTATGTGCATTACGGAAAAAGTTATTGTGATTTACTTACTCTAAGTTTAACACAAACGATGCACACAAGCAACATTTCTAAAAATAACTACTCGAACTTTAGACACACGTTCATCCCGCAGCGGGGTAGGCAAAGTTCTAACCTACACTATGACACCGAATGAAACATGTGGGGTTTCAGTTCACATTTATTAACAATGTTGTACGCAAAGAGAATATAATCATTACTGTTGTACGGGGGCCATTGCCGCAGAGAGTCTGTCATGGCTACCGCTGTCGGGGTTCACACCTCACCGCTCGAGCCTACGCCGAGCGCCAATGTGCGCGCTGCGTAGGCTAGGGCGCGTAATTCGAAACGCGTGGCTGAACGCCACACCACCCCCCTACGGAGAGAAATACTTCTGCGAAAAAGGGAACATGTTATTTTACATGGAAAAAAAATTAAACGTCGTAAGGCGTTTTAAAGCGGACCTTACGACCTGATCGGGTGTATTGTGGTTTGGGAGTGGCGTCTGTATTCTGCCCGCTTAGAACAGGAGGATTTGTTGAGGCAGTGGGAGCTGCAGTCTTTAACTCCCTGGAGTCCTCGTCGATGTATGCTGGCTTGACGCGGTCCAGACTGACCTCGATCTCCTTGTTCCTAACTGAAATTTTAATCGTTTTGTCTCTCTTAGAAATTACCTTGAAGGGGCCCGTATAGGGCGGTTTCATTGAGGTCTTTACAGCGTCGTCACGTAAGAAAACGTGCGACGCAGTGGCTAGATCCTTGGAAACAAAGATCGATTTCTTTCCATGACGAGAAACAGGTGTCGGTCTTAAAACAGACATGTGCCGTCTCAGCTCGGTCGCGAAGTTTAATGCGCTCTCGGTGCAGTTAAAAGTTGAGGGAGGAACAATAAACTCGCCCGGCAGGCATAGGGGTTCTCCATATACTAACTCGGCGGGGGATGCTTGGATGTCCTCCTTAAGAGCGGCACGCATGCCCAAAAGCACAACAGGCAAAACTTTATGCCATGTGTCCTGATGGCACATTAAAGCAGCTTTTAACTGCCGGTGCATTCGCTCTACCAACCCGTTAGCGCACGGATGGTAGCTTGTAGTGCGGACGCGTTTGGCGCCGCAAAGCTGCATCAGGGTCTGGAAAAGGGAAGACTCGAATTGACGGCCCTGATCCGTTGTAACAATGGATGGAGTACCGAAACGAGCCATCCATTCCCTAAAAAAAACTTCCGCGCATTCCTCGGCGGTTGCGGTGGCCATAGGCCATGCTTCTGGCCACCGGGTAAATCTATCCACCGCTGTAAGGCAATATTGGTAGCCCCTACTGGGTGGTAGAGGCCCTATAATATCTATGTGTATATGACGGAAACGTTTAGTGGGGGTGCTAAAGTTGCCTAGAGGCATTATAGTGTGTCTCGAGGTTTTGCAGCGCTGGCAGGCCGGACACAATTTGGCCCACCTTCTGCAGTCGCTCCTCATACCTGGCCAAACGAACCTGTCGGCCACCATGCGTGCGGATGTCCGCGCACTTGGATGGCTGAGGTTGTGTAACTTGTCAAAGTGCAGTCGCCGGAAGAATGGCGTGAGATACGGTCGGGGCTTCCCAGTTGATAGGTCGCAAAAAACTTGCGTATCAGAACCAGGTATGGTTACCTTTTTTAGTACCAGGGATGAGTCGCTTTGCATGTGCTTTAACTCCTCATCGGTCGCCTGGTCTTTGGCGAGAGCAGAGTAGTTAAAGTCGACTTGAACAGCTTCCACCCGTGACAAGGCGTCAGCGACAACGTTGTCCGTGCCCTGCACATGCGCGAAGTCTGTGGTAAACTGTGAAATAAAAGATAGTTGATTTAGTTGGACAGGAGGTAATTTTTCGCGTCTCTGCGAGAATGCATATATAAGAGGCTTATGGTCAGTGTATATTGTAACATGTTGAGCCTCCAAGATGTGCCTGAAGTGCTGAACAGCTTCATACACTCCTAATAACTCACGGTAGTACGCCGGCCAGGTGGTCTGGCGGCTGGTGAGCTTTTTACTGAAGAAGGCAATGGGCTGCCAGGCATTGTCTACAAACTGTTGTAGACAGGCACCAACATGAGTAGAAGAGGCATCTGTGAACAAACCAAGCTTAGTGTTAGGAATAGGGTGTGCCAAAAGAGTAGCATTAGAGAGATGGTCTTTACACTTCTGGAATGCCAGCTCAAGCTCATTTGTCCATGGGACTGGTTTGGCTCCTTTTAACTTACTAGATGCCAAAACTTCTGTGAGAGGTGCTTGTAAATCAGCTGCCCTGGGAATGAATTTGCGGTAAAAGTTAACCATCCCCAAAAATCTGCGGAGCCCTTCTACAGTTTTAGGAAGAGGGAAACTTTTTAGAGCTTCAATCCTCTCAGGTGGAGGAGAAGTTCCAGCTTTTGAAATTTTATAACCAAGGAATGTTACAGAATCAGCTCCAAATACACACTTGGACGGATTAATGACTACGCCAAATTCCGTTAAGCGGTTAAAAAGAATTCTGAGGTGCTCCTCATGTTCTTCGGGAGTATGCGAGAACACAAGTATGTCATCGACGTACGCAAAGCAAAATTCGAAGCCACGTATAACACCATCAATAAAGCGCTGGAAGGTCTGTCCGGCATTTCGCAATCCGAAACCCATATAGGGAAACTCAAAGAGGCCAAATGGCGTGATGATGGCAGTCTTGCAGATGTCGTCAGGCGCAACAGGAATCTGTTGGTAGGCCTTCACAAGATCAATAGTGCTGAAGACAGAGCATCCGGCCAGGTTTTGGCTGACATCCCCTATATGGCGGACAGGGTAGCGGTCCGGGATGGTTCTTGCGTTCAGTATGCGGTAATCGCCACATGGACGCAAACTACCATCAGCTTTTGGAACCAAGTGCAATGCCGACGACCATGGACTGTCGGAAAGACGAGCGGTCCCACAACGGACCATCTCCTCAAACTCCTTTTTGGCAGCCCGTAGCTTTTCAGGGGCGAGTCGGCGGTATTTGCACGACACTGGTGGTCCCTCGGTCGTTATAATGTGGTGTGTGGTAGAATGTTTCAGAATTCTAGGCTTACCGGGAGGGCGTGTTAGGTCAGGGAAATCCAGGAGTATTTTCTTGAAGGCAGAGTCTCCGGCAATTACGGACTTTACTGCAGGTTGAGCAGCTGACGCGACGGTAGCTGGTGAAGACAGCTTGGTGATTCCGTCTACTAATCTCTGCCGACGGCAATCTGGCAAGAGGTTGTAATGGGCCAGAAAATCTGAGCCAATTATAGGACAGCTGACGTCTGCAATGACAAAATCCCAATCAAATTTACGTCGAAACCCGAAATTCAAGTAAAGAGAGATGTTACCATAGGTTTTAATACTGCTGCCATTTGCAGCCTGTGCCTCATATTTAGTAGGCTTGAGATCACCTTTTAACAAATTGCGGGGGTAGCAGCACAAGTCGGAGCCTGTGTCAATGAGGAATTGACGCTTGGTTGCGACGTCGGTCACAAAAAGGCGGCCAGATTGCTTGCAGTCAGAAGCCGCCATCACTGACTGCTCCTGGAGTTTCCCGGCTCCAATGTGCTACTACATGGTGCGATGCATTTGGTTGCTTTATCACCAAATCTTCGATGGTACCAACACTTATTATTGGTACGGGAGGCTGACCTTGAGCGAGGCGTTGATTGCTTGTTCGTGCGCCTGGAGGTGTCCCGAGTAAGTATATCTAGTTTCTTATTTAAGGTCTCAATGCTACGCATGATAAATTCTATATTTGCGGGTTCACTAGTGACAGGAGCACTAGGTGTGATTGTGCTAATGGAGGACTTACTGACAGGAGCGTCCATAATGGCGTCAGCTATGTCGGCCACCTTCTGCAATGGCAAGTCCATTTGCGCCATTAGGATGCGCTGGACGTAGCAGGGGCGGAGCACGGTTGCGGCTCGCTGAGGTTGCTGTCGGGAGGTCGGCGCACGGGAATCGCGCGCGCACGGCCACGTACGGTTGGTCACGTAGGCCAAGCAGGGAACCGATCGCGCAGTGCAGCTAGGCGCGGACGTCAATGGACTCGCCCATGCACCCGCATTTGAACTGCTATCATGTTTTCAATGCGTCTTCGGTTATATTCTTCGGTGTGTGTTCATGAACCTCGCAGAAATATTCACGAGGCGGCCCGCGTCGGTGGTCACCAGATGTGGGGTTTCAGTTCACATTTATTAACAATGTTGTACGCAAAGAGAATATAATCATTACTGTTGTACGGGGGCCATTGCCGCAGAGAGTCTGTCATGGCTACCGCTGTCGGGGTTCACACCTCACCGCTCGAGCCTACGCCGAGCGCCAATGTGCGCGCTGCGTAGGCTAGGGCGCGTAATTCGAAACGCGTGGCTGAACGCCACAAACACTAAACAGTCCATACCGGGTGAGTTATAAGCGTTCAATGACCCTAGCGATAACACGATTTTTTCACTAAGTTCATTCACTAAAGTCTATGACGTCACTAAGAGTTCAGAGTTCTATTACGTAATCGCGCATGCGCGGTATGCACTTTTCGTTGTTCTCTCTTCGAGAATATGCGTCCTGCACAAGTAGAATTTACCAGAATTTTGCCGAGCATTTGTAAAATCTTCAATTTAAATCGGGTCACACTGGTTTTGATGCTTCATTTGTAATTATAATAACCTAAAAATAGGATGGCGGTAAACAAATTCAACAATTCCTATTAATTATTGTTATAAACAGGCTGTACATGCAAAATCATGGCTACAAACGGTGTTTGGTAATTTAATAAACGGAATTAGAGCTTGTTTTATTAAAAACATTTTAGTAAGTACAATAATCGCATGTTTCCCTTAGTTATTGGAAGCGACTATGGCGTTGGACAACGTCCGAGAGCTTATCCAAAGATGAGGTATCGGAAGTGCTGGGCGGGAAAGAGGTATTGCATGGGCTTCGGGAAGGACTGGCCAGTTACAAGCCATATAAACCTGAAGATTACACCAAGCTGCAGACACAACAAACAGACCAAACCAAACTCCTAAGCGTGGTGCAGATGCTTCAGGGTCATATAGTGGGTATTTTTTCATTGAGCCAAATGTTATTTGAGTGTATTTGCTTAAATGGCAATAAATGCCTTTTCCAATTCTATTACAACTTATTTTATTGATTTTAGGATGTCAACAGCTTTCAAGTTTGGGCAATAGTAAAAAACTATTTGTGTGATATATCATATGGTACACCAATAAACGCATTAAAAAATGTTGCTTTTGTGGATACTCGTCCAACATTCCTTGCGCCTAGAGTCTGGAAGTTCTATTATGCAGAAAGATTGTTTCTTTTAAAGCTACTGCAGTACATAATACAGTTTAAGGACGTAGGAACATACAAGGAAGAATTTACAAAAATTATTAATGATATAGGTATTGATAAAATAAAGACATCACTGTTATCCCAATTTGAGAAGCTTCTGAATACTGCACCACCAATGAGGAAGATACAGGCAGATTTTTCCAATGATTCCGTAAGACAGAACTGGGCTGAATGTAACTTAAGAGAACAGTTGGCAATCCTGCAAATACTTCTACTTATTGCAGATGATAATACATTTACAGCTGAGGAGTTTAAGAAGCTTTTTATGTTGTTCAGAAAACATAGTTTTGGTAAGAACCAGGGGTACAATGAGTTCCTGGAGGAGAGACATAGGGAGCCATGTATGAGGATTATGTACATGGAGATTTGTCTTTTTATGGTCATTGTGGATTACATTAAATTGTAAGTTTAATACTCATTTATAAATCTTCTATTTATATCATCTTCCAACAAAAAATAGGTCTTTAATTTAAAATAAAATATGTAAACATTCAAAATATGTTGTAGGGTAAACTTGTCATCATGGATAGATAGTACGAAGGAGGTTGTAGAATGTGAGTTGACAAAACTACAAATGAATTCTGAGCACAGTGCCATGCTTCTAACATGGATGTTACTTACATTACAGGTGAGACACATTTGTTTTTTTATCTTAAAAAAATTACAGTACAGTAAAATTACTAAAATTAATTTGATGATACTTAATTTTTTTTTCTTTAGAGTGACAATCACATCAAATTGTTTGAAGGACAGTATCAACATTATGGGGCCACTGCATTACGTATGAAAGTTTTTGAATTTCTACATCAAATGCTCAACAGTGCTGTGTTCTCAGTAAGTAATATTTTTGACTATGGTTCTACAATCTCTAAAAAATATTTTTCATAAATATCATTTATTTTATTTATTTATTTTATCATAGTAGAGGAAACAAACAGTAGAATATATACAATAAGCTAATCCAAAGTAACACCTAATACGAAAAAAGTTTCAAATATCTAAAAACAACAGCTATAAATCTTTTTGGCAAATAAGTAGCCTTATTCTGTCACGAGATCATCAACACAAATTAATTATTAGAGTTAAATACTACACAACAACTAGTTAAACTAATTGATACTAAAGATAAACAAATCCGTAGTACCTATATAAGGCATCTACCATCTATACTCAGTGACAACTTTGAGTTTTGCAAAAATTAAGAATCTAAACTTAGTTATTTTCTCCTGAAAAATATTGTTTATTTATTTTATTTATTTTTATTTCTGTTGAAATTCTTATTCATTATAAGTGAGGAAGTAAATATTGGATAATTGTATGAGTTAACTTATTTTTTATGTCTATCACAGGATGAATCTAAATGCTCGCAAATAGCACGACAGCGCGTGTTCCGAATCTTAAATGACATTTGTAATAAATTTGATGGTGATGGTACAATAAGCAATCAACCTGGCATCATGCAGCTGTGCTCCGATTTATTAAGATCCCCGAAATTAGCTGAACAGTTCTGGAAACAGCATCAAAAAGAAGATGACATTGGAGTTGTTTCACTATGGAATTCTGCCTTAGAATATTTTCCATTTAATTTTAGCGCATTGTCAATTTTGAGTGCTGGTTTAGCTCAAGCCGGGAAGGACAGCGTTAAGAATGTAAGATTATAATCATTTAAATATATGAGTGAAAAAAATGCATGAATTTACTAAAAATCTTCTTTTAGCTCATAGCGGAACTAAAAAATCTGCCAGTATATACAGAGATATACAATCCTAACGCAGTGCCTATAATGTCGGTTGAGTATGATGATGCAGTGATCGGCCGCGATTACTACCCACTGGGAGACCCCTCCTACCACATTGAAGCAGGTTCTAAGGCAACCGTAATGGAACGGAAGGAAGGCATGATGATATACTTCAGAACTCCATATTCTTATGGTATAGTTTTTAATAGTGAGATAGAAAAAGCTTTGGACCAAAAGCGACATCATCAATATGATCTTGGAAAGACCTTGCAAAGGATTTACGAAGGTGCCAAAGTCTTGAAAGGGATTTTGAAGAATTTGGTTGAAGAAAAGAGAATTCCCAAGAGTTTGTTGGGGCCTACGGAGGGAGTTTTTGATGTGTTGGTTCGATTCATGAGAGCAGATTCACCACCATTGCTGCTCTTGGTTGAATGTTTGGAAGTGTGTACTGCGTTGATATCCAATTTTGCTAAAGAAATACATTTTAGGTATGTATCAAATAAAACATAACTGAGTGTATAATAGAGAAGTTGCTTTTTTTTGTTTAATTATAGTGCTAAAAAGCTTTAAGCAATAACGTAAAAAAAAAATTGCGTGTGAATAAGATTTTTATTATTATTGCTCAACAAATTCTGTTTCCTAATATCAGATCCAATATTTGTCTACTAATCTATACTTATACTCATTATCTATGCTAATATTATTAAGAAGAAAAACTAATGGACCAATTTTTTACCAACATAGTGCTACATTATCAGCGGGTAACATAATATGCTACTTTTATCCCGGTAAAATACAAAGCGGGACTTTTATCCCGGAAAAAGTTAATCGCCTCGCGCGTTATATACAATAGTAGAGTTGTAAAGTAAATGTCTTTGTACATAAATAATATAATTTTAGGTTAATAAACACAGGACTGCTGCCCCGCATTATAAATCATAAGCTGTCCCACATAGAGTACGCGAATGGTGACTCATTCGACTCGGCCAAAGTGGGATCTTATTTGATAACAACGGAACAGCCTTCCGGAACATACAATTTCCTGGGAGCATACATTGATATGATCTGCGCTTTTCGTGAGGTTTGCCTTTTTAATTTTTTTTTTTTTATATATAGTCAGCGATTAGCCTATCCATATCCGATTTCGAATGAGCAGATGTAATTACGTCGACTAGCGTCAGATAATGATTTCTCGTGAATTGCGTATTTTCCGAAAAAAATAATTGGCATAAAAATTATATACAACGAAAATGAGACAAATACCTTTTATTGAAACTCTATCTGGAGTGTCCACTATACTAAACATCAAATGCAGTAGAGTCATCTTGCAGAGCCCATAAAAAAAATAACTTACAGTGAATAATTATTATTATTGTGGAAGTAAAATCCAACTTCCCATATTCAATAATGAGATTCCTTTACCGCCACTTTGTGATCTATATTAAATGCGACTACACCCAACTATTAAAATTTGCCTATTTTACCACCAAACAGCAGTGTGTTTGCACTGTTGTGTTCCCATTTGAAGGACATTTTAGCCTGAGTGCTTACTGGGCATTATGAGACTTAACATCTAAAGTCTCAGTGACTAGCGCAGTGGAGTGACATGCAGGACTTTGTAATTAAAGTTCTGTATTGTCTTGCTTATGAGCGGTTGTATGGCTAACCATCAGGCGAGCGGCATGAACGTCTCGTGACTCAGAAGCAAAAAAAATACTATCCCTTCCAGGCCAGTAACGAAGACCGTATTACTCGAGACATCATCCTTCCCGGACTAGTGTTTATCGTTCGCGAGGTATTCCCCAACGTGAACGGCTGGAGGTACGTCAATCCCCTCGACCGACGTCTGATGCTGCAGCGGTGCACCAAGTTCCTCACCCTGGTGCTGGAGGACACCAGGGAGGGTGAGAGCGCCTTGCTATTGAAGAAGACCTGTATATACAGTCTGTTGCATACTGAGAATGGTTTGGAGTTGTTGAGGATTATTTCTTTGGGTGAGTTGGGTGATTGTTTTTTGAGATATTTGCATAAATTTTATGTGGGTATTATTATATTATATTTTTATACATAGAAAGCAATGCATCTCTCTTAATGATCTTTATGGATGGCGTTAGTTAGTTATGTACTCCGCTCTTCAAAACTTCATCCCTATGTAGCCTCTGAAAACAGAAAAGACTAGCGATAGCCGTAATTAAGATCCACATGAAGGTGTTAAAAATTTAATTAATAATTAAGTTATAGTATAGAAAAAATATTTTTTTTCGCAGGTAACGAACATCTAGAAGCGGTGATACACAACGAAGCCAACTGGGTGATGGGCTCCGGCACCCAATACATATCAATCATACAGCGTTGTGTAGCCATTGTGATGTTCGCGCTCCGAATAAAGACATTAGTGACTGACGCGAACGAAATGACGCCGCTAGAGCGTCTCATATTCGCGCAGAACAAACAGAAGGACACGTTGAAGGTGGTGCCTAAAGTGACCAGTTATATTAACCATGCGTTTAACAAGAGCCTGCCGGTGCTGTGCTGTCGGTTGTTGAAGAGGTTCGCTGATGTGAGTTGTCTTTATAGCACTTTCTGTAATTTTTATGATGTTTTGTATCCTTCCATCAATACATTATTTCGAAGTTCGATGTTTGGTACTTCATTTCATAGCGCTAACTACTATTCAAAAATACTTGAAATGCAAATAGTTCCCATAAAATATTTACCATTGATGAAATTATTGTATTTACCTAAAAATCAATCCTGTAACAATAGAATACATTTGCAGGGTTTTCAAATGTCACTATTCGCGTCGCTAGACATGACAGCGTATCAAGTGCGAGTGTTGTTCCTTGATCGGCTGCGAGACGAATACGAAACTACTGAACTCAAAGTGTCGATACTAGAATTTGTGGCTACGTGTGTTGGTACACAACCGGGCCTTACTGAAGCTTTCTTCATGATGAACCACGAAAAAGCGAATGCAGATGAAAATGACAAAGATAGTAAGGAAACAAAGGTCGAGGATGACAGCTTTGAAGGCATTTTGGGGTACATGGCTGATTACCTTGGAACTATTAAAGCTGTAAGTTACTTAACCTCTTTAATTAATTACCTCTGTAATTAAATAGAATATTTTTTTTTTATGATAAGCAATAAGTTGGATAGTACTCCAGTGAAAATATTGAATTTCAATTTGGAATACCATTTTAGCATTACTTAATGCTTCTTATTTTCAGGATGTAAAATTGTTACAAAGTCCACTATTAGGATGCATCATGGCGTTATTCCACGCGCTGTGGAAAAACAACAAGCAAATACTAGTCAAAAAATTGCGAGAAAATCCCAAGTTCTGGGAGCATATGACTAGCCCTCTCTTCAGTGAAATCCAACCCGGCCTAAGGAACTACGCGCAGATATTCAACGTTCTCGGAATAGAATTGTTTGTATCAAGAGAAGAATTAGATGCAAATCTCAAAGAAGTACTCGAACAGTTCTTTGACACCAATAAGAAACATTTGGACTCCTGGATCGATTACATATATTCTTTTAAAGGAAGAGATGATAAGGAGGTAGCCGATAAAGTCCCTGTGTGGTTAGGGTTGTTAACTTCATGGAAAGATTTCACAACGATATTCTGCAAATGCCTTCCAATCAGTCTGAACATAGCTCACAAAGCGAAAATGGTCGCTCCTTGCATGACCGCTTTACTCAACGAACTTGATCATTTGAAGGACGGAAGACTTGTCGTCATCCTAGCAGAGTTATATGTTATAATGCTAGCGAACTGGAAAGACGATTGTTTCGATAATCGTAAAAACAGCGCGAAACAAATCGATAGTTTGTTAAGTAACACCGCAATCGTTTACGAAAGTTTACATCCGAGGGCGATTCGAGCCATACTCTCAATATGTACTGTTGCTATAAGTAGTCTCGATTATGAGATTAAGGCAAACAGTACGACTGCACAAAGTATTATACGGTCAGTTACGAATATCAACAGCTTTGAGTTGGAGAAATTGTTCGATAACATCAAAGAGGAGCCTCAAAGCGAACCAAAAGTGAATGAACACGTGAAGAAAGATATAGCTCCGGTAGTATTATCGTTAGCGATGTTAGAACAATGTGTGGATTTGTACGACAACATGTTCCCAGGGTTGTCCCAATGGTTCCAGTCTACTCGATTCGTGAACAAGCTCCTGTGCTGTTTACAAACGTGTCTGCAAAATCGTTATCATTACCAGACATCCCTAGCTGCCTTGCGTTGTCTCATAGCATACGCTCGCGGTCCCTTCTCAAATGACTTACTCATGAGTGATGTAGACCAGTTCTTATGGTTGCAATTACTACCGCCTAAGTTGGATTGTAATAAATCCTCATGGAAGCCTCAAGAGTGGTGGAGTGTGTATGCGTATAGTTTAGACTTCATATCAGTGATGTTAATGAAGCATGGCCAGTTCTTCGCGGGGGATGCTATAACGTTTGTGGGGGTTCACCTGGAGCATTTGATAGAGGCTGTGCTGCTGCCGCGCCAGGTGCCCAGTATAGAGGCGCTCAACTTGTGTGCCTCCACTCTCAACCTGATCGTGCAGCTGGTCAAGTTCGAGGCGAGGTGGCGCATGCAGAACATTAGCTCGCTTACTGGCATTATGGTATGTATTACATTGAGTATTTTCTGTAACTGCTTATGTTAATTATACCGGGTGGAAGGGAAACGCTCTCGGAAACGAATACAGGTGATAGTATTGGTGATTCCTGACGTGATGGTACTAAAAAAATCGCGATCGCATTGTTACAATTTTAGTAGGATTTTCTGAAATTTCTGTACAGCTTCACGAATGGATAGATAAATCAAACTATTATTCTGAAAAACATAGTAAAAAAGGTCAATATTTCAAAAAAATCGTAATGAAACACGTACATCAGCTGACGGGTTAACGACCGCGGGCGGGTGCCGGCGCAGCGCGGCGGCCTCCCAGTTTTTTCTACGCTTTACATTGCGCGCACATAAATCACGGAAATACTAAAATCGTAAGTATTATCGCTTAGGTCTGCAAATGAATATACTTTTTCGTTAATGTTATGGTTCTTCTCTCTTACCGTTCCGGTATAGAGAGCGTTTCCCTTCCACCCGGTATATATTGCTCTTTTTTGTTTTAATATACATTTAACGTAATATTTGTGTTTAAAAATACAGCGCAGCATCAGCGCGTGCCTGTATCAAAGCGTAACGTTTATGGTGCGCACGCGCAGGTCTGCGGACCCTACTCTACAAACGTCTGACGACCACGCTGCCACTCCAGCAGTATTACGCAGGTATCATTATTATTCATGTTCTATAGTGTCTTCTAGTTGTTTAAATCTCATAATATAGCACAATATACTATAGAAATATGGATAAGGGTTTTTCTGGGGGTAATTGCACCCTGGATCTTATTAACGGCAATCATTCGTTCTTCCTCGACAGAACTCTAGAAATCCTGCACATGTCAACGCTCTGCCTGCTATCATTCAGTCCGGACTTACTATCAGTACTGGCCGATCCTGGACTAGACCTGGAGCGATGGCAACCGCTAGTTGAGTTTCATTTCGGCGCCCCGAAGATATCTTACGAGCCGTTCCCTCAGCTCACGTTCGGTACTCTCGTCTCCGCTATATGTTTATTGACGAGATCTTTGAATCATGTAAGTAATACTTTCTAGTCAATATACTTTCGATATTGTTTTTTTCGTGCTAAGTGTTAATGAACTGGCACCAAGTATCTTTATTATATTAGTTTTGTGGGTTGATGTAGCATGTTTTTACACATGCTGTAGAATGGTGATTTGCGAGTTATTTTTAAAGAGTTTTTTAGTATACATATAAATCGTTATTGACAAATCTAATACAAGTAAAATTGTGAAATAATGTAATAGCGTCTAAATTCATAATCGTGTTAAAACTCATAAAATAGCACAATTTATCTACAAGTTGTGTAAGGGGTCTGAAAATTAATGTCACATTATAATAAGTCACATCATCTATTTTTCAATGTATGTTTTTATGTAAGTTCAAGCTCCGCTTATGTGTATACATGTATGGGGAAACCATATGTATATGGACGCCGGCGTCCGCCGTGGGGCTTGACGAGTCAATAATAATAGCTGTACCAATCTGGAATGATGTATCCATTCAGGCGTACCACGTGGAGGAGGGCGGCGGGTCCCGGTCCCCGCGCGGCGGGCGGCGGCGCGCCTGCTCCTGCACCAGCCCCGGCGACGCCAGGCGTCTCAACCGCAGCGAGTCCCTCACCAGCGTCTCCTCCGCCACCAGCGCCATGGCCGGCCTCGACGAGCGACTAGTCGCCGGGGCACTGGAGGCCACCACCACACTACTGGCTGAACAGGTACTAACAATTACACTAATAATACGTGGCGAGATGATAAGTGTTTTTATCCATTAGATATTAATAAATTATTTACTGAAGTATTTAATGGACTCCCTCTACGGCGTAGTTGTATTACAGTACGACTGCAAAGCTGGGGTCTCGGGTTCGATCCCTGGGTCGGGCAAAGTGATTTTGAGTTTTTCTATTCAGTATCAGCCCGGAGTCTGGAATTTGTGCCCGATATGACGATAGGCTCGCCCCCTGTCACATCATGGGACGGCGAAAAATGGGTGCACTAGTAATTGCGCCTCTGCCTACACTTTCGGGGATAACAGGCGTGAGTGTCTGTGTGTGTGTGTGTGTGTATTTAATGGTCGACCTAAAAAATTGTGACCGATCAGAAGTTGCTGTTACTAAAATTGGCTGTGGAGACATTATTACGACTCTACATATACTTGAATACAACAAAATGATTATTTTGTTTCCATCCGTCAGGCGCTCCTGGCTGTACGAGATCCGCACGTGCCTGCCCGCGACAAGCAGCTCGTCCGCCGCGAGCTGAGCTCCGAGCTGACGATGTTCCACGACTTCGTGCGCAAGCGCGTGCTGTGCGCCGCACACGCCCGCCCGTACCTCATGCGGAATAAACTAGGCTCCTGGCCGCTATCAGCTGACGAAAAGGAGACTAAAAGAATAGAACAAGCCCGAAAGGAGAGGAACCCATGCCTCGATGAAGATGAGATGTCGCTGCCTCCACCGCCGCCGCCGAAACGAGCATCACACGACTCCATGCGCGAGTACATACTCCGTAAACACTATTTAGATAAATGCGCTCAAACCCCCATAAAGGGACCACCATCCCCTGTCTCCCATTCTACACCGACATCAGATAAAAAGAAGGACAGCGCTAGGAGTTCCAAGCGAGTGTCGTGGGCTGAAACTACGAGGAATAGTGATGAGAGTCAAGATAATTCGTTGCAAGAAATCGAACCCGTCTATTCGAATTTGACGGATGTGCAAGTTAATGATGAGGATTATTTCCATTTTATGTCCGTTGTGTTTCTTTATATTTGCCAAAATGAATTGTAAATTGTAATGTTATTTTTAAGGACAATATACAGTTTTGCTATTCTTTTATTTGGTTTTTAATGAAATAAATACGCTGCGCATAAAGACTTAAACTATTTAAAGAAATATTGTGGCTACTCTATCATTTATAAAGGAGATTTCTGTTTTTTATATGGGTGCAAGGCATGGGCTTCAAAACCTAACCAGGCTCAAATTTCTTTACTGGTGGTAGGTCTTTAAATATGTAAGAGTCCGTCTGGGTGGGTACCACTACAATGTCTATTTCTACCGCCAAGCAGCAGTGTGCATGCACTTTTGTGTTTCGATTTGAAGGACATTGTAGCCAGTGTAACTACTATACGTAATGAGACTTAACATCTTATGTCTCAGGTTGACGAGCGCAGTGGAATGCCACACAGTGCTTTGTAACTCAAGGTGCTGGATGGTGTTACTTTTTTTTCGCGCGGAAATCGCTTTAAGATGCCGCGTCACTCCGAGGAACCGATGCGGGTATGACGGGGTTTCCGACATGCCACGCATGCCAGCGTAGCGACTATATTAGTCTAATACCGACTAAAACCCCGCAGTAGCCTTCGACAACGCATTGAAGGCGGCTCCGGGGTACCATAAGGCATTACATAAGATCGCTACCGGAACTGTTACTACTGTTTATGGGTGGTCAAATTATCAAAGTAACAATTTTAGAAATTTGTTAGGGGTGAAGGAGGTCGACCATGTGTTATTAAGCTATTGCATAGCTTCTATCGCGGGTAACGTAGTGGTTATATTCTCTTTGATCGCGGGCCTTGAGCGTGGAGACCGAATCCAGAAATTCCGTAACGAAAAAATAACCTAACACCCCTCACTCCGACCGGGACAGCGGTGATATTTTATTTTTAACTCTATCACAGCCATGTAGAGTGAAAAAATTCCATAAGTAAATTTAATATCGCAGTCTTGTAATTTATTTTCAACTCTATCACAACCATGTAGAGTATAAAATTCCATAAGTAAATTTAAATATCGCAGTCTTGTAAGAATACAATATGTAAGAGGATATGAGCTGAATGTTAAACGATAAAAGGTCGAAATTACCGTGTATTTAAAAATTGTTCGAGTCAGTGAAACGTATCGAAATGTCAAACGCGCGCAGTTGATGAGAATGTCCCCATGGTGGGATGACTGATCCTAAGTTTGAATTTTTAAAAAGTTTTTATTTTATATCTGTTCAAAGAGGTTATAAATATTAGAATTGCCTGCATAAAGTTTCGGCGTTAGGGCACGAGTGAAAGGACATGTCCAAAAATGGGCCTGAAAATCTAAACAAGACAGTTTATATTTATATTTGGATAGAACACCTAAAAACTAGCCTTTTACAATAAATCTTTTAATTTTAAAGACCTCCGATTTTGAGATTTATGTAATTTTGTTTGGCTTGAAAACTACACTTAGTATGAATGTTTTTAAAAAAGTGGTTATGAATGGAGGGGTCTAAAAATATTTTTTTAAATGGATCTAAGCTCCATTAATATCCCTAAAGTTTGAGCCTGTTTAGACTTTGAGGCCCAGCACCCATACAAAAAGCGGACATCTCCTTTGGACAATAGAAAAAAAATAAAATAAATACATAATTATAATTACATAACGCACCTTTAGGATGAAAACGACACAATTCAAAAAGACAGAAAATTGAGTTTACGTCATAAAATTACTTAAAACGAAGTTCTCAATACAATAATAATTCCAACACAGCCATATTCAAGCAGGAAAAGAACAAAACTGTTATATCGGTCCATTTTTTATTATATTTACATAAATAAGGGACTAGTTTTTAGTCATTTAAAAATGACAACTTAATTTTCTATTTTTTGAATTGTGTCGTTTTCGTCCTAAAGGTGCGATAAGTTGATAAAAAATGCTATGCAACAGCTTTACCGAGGCGCGACTGCCTCGGTGGCGTAGTTGTATTGCGTACGCGTTACGAGTACGATTTGCGCGCTGAGGTCCTGGGTTCGAATCCCGGGTCGGGCCAAAAAAACCATTGTGACTGGGTTTTTCCATATTAAAAATTACTCAGTCGCAGCTCGGAGTCAGGAAGTTGGCGGTGTGATACCCCCGTGCCTCGGAAAGCACGTAAAGCCGTTGGTCCTGCGCCTGATCTCTCTCCGGTCATGTCGGAATCCCGTCTCACCGGACTATGAGAGTGAAGGAATAGCGAGTGCACCTGTGTATTGCGCACACACTTGTGCACTATAATATCTCCTGCGTACCTGGCTGATCTCCGTTGAGATTGGCCGCCGTGGCCGAAACTGGCTAGGAGGATTTCACCGCGGCAGTCTCCGAGTGCCACACGTCTTTTTTACAAGGGGTGAGAGGGAGTATCGGTATTTCCTACGTAAGATCACAAAAATGCGCAAAGATAAATTACATATACTTTAAAAAACGCGGAGAACCGCGCGAGTGCCGAAGTACGCTCGGATGCGTATCAATTTAAAACGATTTCCAAAGTACAAAATATAAACATTTCTAAAAATTGTTACTTGGATAAATAAACATTAAAGCAAACCAAATGTGTATTAATTTTCCTTTAGATTCACACACACACGCGCCTATTATCCCCGAAGGGGTAGGCAGAGGCGCAACTAGTGCACCCACTTTTCGCCATTATTCCGTCCCATGATGTGATAGGGGGCGAGCCTATCGCCATATCGGGCACAAATTCCAGACTCCGAGCTGATACTGTTTTTTTTTGTCCCTGACATTACTCTTTCTAGCCTGACGAGGGTCAGCTTATGAAAGAACACCGGTCTTTTGGGTGAGTGCAGAAGGCGCTCGCAACCCTTAAAATAGAAAACCTCAATATCACTTTGCCCGACCCTGGGATCAAACCCGAGACGTCAGCTTTGCATTCGTACTGTAATACAACAACGCCACCGAGGCAGTCAGTAAATAGTCACCTTTAGATTCATGCGTAATAAATATGAACGAGGGTGGGCTATTCTTATTTTTTCTTATAATAAGGGGGAGGGGTCAAAAAGTAGCGAAAACAGTCTTGCTTAATAAATGAATGGCCCCTTAGCAGATTGTGTCGCAGCTTTTAAAAGTTAGCCGTTTTTGGCGGAACCTTATAAAACTCGCGCAGGTAATTGGCAGATTAGACATTTACGAATTAAATGGAGGTTTATGGGTCCGGCGGCATTTTTGCACGGCAAAAAATAACTTTTACAAGATGCTACTTGGGACCTAATATAATACACAGGTAGAATGGGGCGCAAAAGTACCACATTTGGGTCAATTTATACGCAGAATTTTTGGAATGTATAACAAAAAATTAGCAGATTTAGCAGAACTTTGTTGAGCATATAGCATAATCTTCGATTTAAATCTGGTCACATTGATTACTTACCTGGCAACATTGGACATGAATAAAATATAAATTATAAAAAAGAAACCTGGCAACATTTTTAACATGGCCGCATGTTGAACGAAACGATTTTCTTTACTGTTCGCCAAAACATAGCAATAGTGGTGTAATTTGTAAGCGGATTTATGTTAATCACATAGCGGGGTGTTATCATTTGTGTTTACAATAAATTCAGGTGAGAATCAAGTCCGCTATCATTGAATATGAATGGTGTTTTGGTGGATCGTGCGATATTTATAGTTTGTTTGTGACCGCGTTAGATGAAGATGATGCATCACCCGAACATGCATCATCAGCCGATGTCGGGGCACCCGCCACAGCACATGGGCGGGCACCAGGGCATGCCGGCGCACCACCAGATGCCGCCACATCAAATGCACAGGGAGAACAGGCACGTAACACTTACTAGGTAACTTTCAGCTTTTTTATTATTCCTTTGCCCTTATCTTGTTTGATGCACAAACATCGCAATTTTACATAAAGGTTGACATGTTTTATGTACATTTAATAGCTGTATACAGTACACACTACACAGTGTCATTCATGATGCTTATCATAGTAGAAAGGAAGCTTAGTATTATATGTAACAACGAAATTAGTTGTAGTAGATTTACAGCTATAACGTTGTGTTGTGTTTTCTGTCAAAATGTTACAAAAAAGGTCCCACAGACATTATCAGAATGAAACATAAGATATCAATATCATTGTATATCTCATCTGTATGGCTTTGAGGTGTAGCTCATGATGCTTGCAAAATGCTGGTTACTACATAAGTTATATTATCTTAGAATAGAGCCAATCCATAGTTTGACCTAAATTAGCTATTTTTGCTTGTGACAGCAGTAAAAAATACCTCAAAGCCTATTTTATGTTTATGTCCATGAAAGAAACTTTATAAAATATCAATAAGTAAACTAAAATGAACTTTACTGACATATTTGAATATGGGTTCTTTTATTGGCAATAAGTAATTTCAATAAACCATTTTAATCACTCTCTTGACTCGTCAAGCTCTATAGTAACAGAAGCCAGCGTCTGAGTATACTGAGGGTTTCCTCATACATCTATATATACACACACATACACTCACGCCTGTTATCCCCGAAGGGGTAGGCAGAGGCGCAACTAGTGCACCCACTTTTCGCCGTCATTCCGTCCCATGATGTGATAGGGGGCGAGCCTATCGCCATATCGGGCACAAATTCCAGACTCCGAGCTGATACTGAATAGAAAAATTCAATATCACTTTGCCCGACCCAGGAATCGAACCCGAGACCTCAGCATTGTAGTCGTACCTTAATACAACTACGCCACCGAGGCAGTCGTATATATATAACCTATATATAGGGTTTGACGAATTGTTGCATACTGTGTTTCCAATAAGACAGGTTGATATAGTTCTGGCGACCGTTTGGGAATGCAGTGTTTCTTATTGGTCAATGTTATACTAGTTCCTGAACATAGGTCTTTCCTTAGGATTTCCAGATGGACCTACCAGAATAATAAAAAAGTAGTACGATTGAACTGTCAGTTCCTTTTTTTTTATGTGCATTAAAACTAGTGTATATTGTTATTTTACATATGAATAAGTTATCTACTATCCAAATTTTATTTTATTTATTTATTTATTTATTAAAGCCCTTTATTCAGACAAAATAAGATTTACATAAATTCAATTTAGTACATAATAATAATTTTTTTCCATTGTATCATGCTATTTAAATATAAATTCTATTAATATAATTTTTCTTTCATAACATATTTTGATTTTTATTTTATTATGCTACTTTTCCTCTTCCTCTTTTGCCACCGGCTACTTGTCTGTGTGCCCTTTGGCATAGGCCTCCTCCAACTCCTTCCATTTTGTTCTGTCCCTCGCTATCCTAGTCCATAGCTTCCCTGCTGTCCTTACGATGTCATCCATCCACCGAGTATTCTGCCTTCCTCTTTTCCTTTTTCCCGTTCTTGGATGCCAAACCATGATCCTTCTGCTCCACTTATCTATACCTCTTATTGTATGGCCGGTCCATCTCCATTTTAATAGTTTGATTTTACAAGTTACATCAGTAACTTTGGTTTCTTTCCTTATCTCCGCATTTTTCTTTCTGTCCTTCCTTCTCACCCCCAACATACTCCTCTCCATTGCGCGCTGGCAAACTGCTAGTTTTGTATGTAGGTTTTGTGTGATACCCCATGTTTGGCATCCATATGTTAAAACTGGTAAGATGCATGATTCAAACAGTTTCTTTTTCAGTCTCATATCAAAATCCCTATCTTTCAACACCTCCTTCAGTGACCAGTATCTCTTCCATGAGTTGGCTACACGTCGTTCAATTTCCTTCTCTCCCATATTATTTGCAGAGATGACTTGCCCTAGATAAATGTATTCGTCTTGGTAGCATATTATTCTATCATTCACATCTATCTCCACTTTGTCATGGTTAGTTATTAGCTTAGTCTTGTTGGTGTTCATTGTTAATCCCACCAGCTCGCTTTCTTTAGCCAGATCTTCTAGCATCTTTCTGAGTATTATCGGTGATTCTGCAAAAAGGACCACATCATCTGCAAATCTCAGGTGCGTTAGCCTATTTCCGTCTATCATTATTCCAAGTTTGTCCCAATTCAGTTGACAAAAGACTTTCTCTAGTGTTGCTGAGAAAAGTTTGGGTGATAGTGGGTCGCCTTGGCGAACTCCTCTTCCTATTTTAATGCTCTTTCCTTTTTTCTCAAGACGTATTCTTGCTGTGCTATTGACATATATATTCCTTATGACCCTTATATATTTGCTTGCTGCGCCTTGTTCCTTTAATGCCTGCCAAATGGAGTTATGCTCAAGCGAGTCGAAGGCTTTGTTGTAATCGACGAAGGCGCAGTATAGTGGCAGATTATACTCATTGTACTTTTCTATGACCTGCTTCACTACGTATATATGATCCATGACCGAAAACCCACTTCTAAATCCTGCTTGCTCAATTGGTTGTTTCTCATCTAACACCTTTGTGAGTCTATGTAGGAGTACTTTGGAAAATATCTTGTAAATGTTGGACATAAGACTGATAGGTCTATAGTTGTTAATGTTATATAAATCTCCTTTTTTAAATAGTAAAATAATGTTTGTTTCAGTCCATTGAGTAGGTATATATTCTGTTGTTAGAATATCATTAAATATTTTTGTCAGTACTGTTGCAGCTTCTGATTTGTTGTGTAGTAGGATTTCATTGACTATGTTATCGGGGCCGGGGGATTTGTCTTTCTTTTGAGACTCAATTGCTCTTTCCACTTCTCTAATGAGTATCTCTGGTATATCTTCAGTGTCCTCGTGGATGTTGATATCTTGGCCTTCTTTCTGCTTTTTATAAAGAGTTTCATAGAACTCAGTAGCTATAGTAAGTATATCAGGTCTTTTTGTGTTGTCATATCCACTTTTGTCTTTTAGTTTTGGAATCCATTCTCTTTTATCATTTAATATTTTTTGAGCTTTTCTTATTCCACCTGTTTTAGATATATGATCTTCTATTATTTGTAACCTTTTGTATTTCTTCTCTTTTCTCATACCTTCGCGTATTAATTTGCTAAGAACTTCTATCTTCGCTCGTGTTTCTTTGGTTTTGTATTTTACATTTATTAGATTTTTCCTTTCTTCAAGTAACTCGCAAATATATGCGTTTGCGTGTGTAACTTTGGGTTTGTCCATTTTATTTTGATTAGGTTTGAATGCTTGTTCCATATAATCATACCTTTCCTGAGTCGTTAGTTGTTTCGATTGGCTGTCGTAGTGAAGTAGTAGATTCCGTAGGTTAGTACCAACTGCTTCTAGGTCTTCTATATCCAGTTTTTTCTGTGAAGCGTGGAAGTTTTTTCTAGAGCTCTTCTTTGGTTCGATTTTGAAATTTCCTCTTACCATTCTATGATCGGAATTAAAGTTGAAGTTATATATAACATTTATGTCTTTGAAACTTTTGTGGTTATTAGTCAAGATAAAGTCTATCACATTCCGTGTTTTTCCGTTAGGAGATATCCAAGTCCAGCGACGGTTCTTTCTTTTCTTGAATTTGGTGTTCAAGATCACTAGATTATTTTCGAATGCGAAGTTTACTAACATCTCACCATTACTATTTCTCTTGCCGTCTGTGTAAGGACCTAAGATTATATTTTCGAATTCTTGCCGGGAACCAATCAGGGCATTAAAATCTCCCATTACAATAAGGGTCTTATGTGCATGGTCCTTTATTGTTTTATTCAGTTTAGTATAGAATTCTTCAACTTCCTTGCGTTTTTCTTTATCTGACGGTTCTGTAGGTGAATATACCTGAATAATTGTCATTTTTTGTTTAGAGTCCTGAAGTGTCATGTTAAGTACAGCAATGCGTTCTGATACTCCAATAAATTCTTCAATGTTTTCTTTATAGATATTCTTTACTATGAATCCTACTCCTCGTTGGCCTGGAGTTTCTCCTTTATAGTAAAGCAAAAATTGCCCATAGTCTTCAATTCGTTCTCCTTCCCTTCTAACTTCGCTTAGTCCTAGTATATCCCACTTTGTCTCATTAAGTGCTAGTTCGAGTTCTAATAGACTTTCTCTTGATTTTAGTGTTCGAGTGTTTAGTGTAGCTATATTCATTTGCTTTCCATTCTTTAACCGTGGAGTTGGAGGGTTGTGGTCGATCTCCCCACGGTGACCAGCCGGCTTGGGGATTTTTGGGGTAAGTTTTTTTGGTAGTGTTGTGTGTGTAATTGTTCCGGTGGCAAGAGCTGATTGCTAGTTTTTTATTTTCTTCTGTGTACTATTGATAAGTTTGTTTGTGGTTGTTTCTGAATTTGGTGACGCTGAAGGGGAGCGCTTCCTCTTTTCTTTCGGTATTTCTTTTACTATCAGTTTATCGTAACGGATATATGCAATTTTCCCTTTCTTTTTTTCCTCTATCATTTTAGTTTTTAGTTCTTTCCTTTTGTTAAGTGTGTCTTTGGAGAAATCTTCTGCAATATATATTTTATCAGGTAAGTTTTTATAGTTCTTCAGAAGTGCAATTTTCCTCCAATATAATGTTAGTGTTATAAGTATTGGCCTTATGGTTTTGCTGTTTTTTTTTCCTAATCTGTTTAGTTTACTAATCTCCCACTTGTCAAAATCTTCCATATTATCAGCTTTTTTGCTAGCCGTGTTCAATATCTCCAGTACTATATTCAGTAGTTCAGTTGAGTTTTTCTCTGTTTCGGGAATTCCATATAAAATAATGTTATTTCTCCTGGTTTCCTTTTCAAGACCTGACACTTTAATTTTTAGAGTCTGAATTTCCTCCTGTAGTTTTTTGTTTTCTTCTTGTATAGGTTTCATTTTCTCATCTATTATTCCTGATAATGTCATTGTTATATTTTTTGTTAGCTCAACTGTTTGTGTTTGGAGTTCTTCTTTTATTAGGCTCCATAATTGCTGTGTTTGGGAGTCCATGTTGATTTCTACTAAATGGTAAGATTTTTATTTACTGGCAATTTTCTGCTATGATCTATTTTGAACGCGTCCGTAGTCTATGGTATATGTCACTGTCAACATGACACTTAGCTAGCCAGTTTTCTTTTAGGTCCTACCCACAGTGTGCATATTATACTTATAGATATGTATGGTTCACTGAATGATTTTTTCCACTTTTTGTTGTTAATCACGATATTTCCCACGTTTTTCTTTATTTGTTCGATAGTTCAGTGATGTATTTATAATTTAAAACTTAATTTGCAGTGAAAAACAATGATTTGAACTTAAACTGGATTAAATACTGGGAGCAATTTTCAAACACTGTTCACTTCACACTTGACATTTGGGACCTTGGGACTATCCAAATATAGGATAATAAATAATTTTATTCGTTAAAATTTTTCTAAAGTATGCTTTTCTTGTTATTTATTGGCAAAGAAAACTTTATAGGCACAGTATAATTATGTTGTATGCATTTATTTCTTTAAATATAAATACAACCACACTTTGACTTGTCAAGCCCCATAACGGATGTCGGAGTCCTTATATATGGGGTTTCCCCATACATCTATATATACAAGCGGGGCTTGATGGGTTAATTACAGTTTTAAATTCTTTTAACATGCAATTTGACAAAACAAATGTCTGCGTGTTGGATACATTTTTGGCTGACTGTTGCAAACGAACCCAATTGCTCTACCTTTCGAACCATCGCAAAAATGAACCGACTAGTATAAAGTTTGTTTGACGTACAGATGGGGTTAATTTAGTTGGTTTATTCTTGGAACTCATTTACAAATACAGATTGGGATAGTGTATTCATTTTGGCCTTAAGCTGTTTCATTCTGTATGACAAAAGTGTTAGCAAGTGACTTTAATCGGGGGTCACGGGTGGGCGGGAGGTGCCGCCCACCTATTAGTCTAGCCAACTTCTGTGACCCCCGTGATGGACGGCAGCGTGCCTCACGCTGCCTCGGACGCCAGGGGCGTCCCTCGGTGTGCGAGGGCTTCTGAGCCCCCGCAACAACAGGAGAAGGACCGCAACAGCGGTATGCGCAGGGGCGGTTGCGGACGACAACTTAGACGCTAGTCGGAGGAAGCCCGCAGCCGTCCCTAATGCGCCGAAGATGGCCGTAAAAAAAAATAAAAAAAAAATGACTTGAATACAGATGATCCCAACTGCCTGTAAACACTTCTAATGCCAGAGAAATTGTGAACGCATTGTTCATATGTAAAAAAGAAGTTTGCGTTATGAATATTGGTTCTAGCTATCTGATTAGAGTTAGGTAGGCTTAGATTGTTTTTGTGCACCTGTGTTGAGAGTTACCATTTGACACTTCCGGCCGCGCGTTCTCTCCATAATCAGATGCGCGTTTCAATGATAAAGTGTACGATTAGCGTGGAGACCTACATCGATCAGCTGTTGTAGGGGTCCGTGAAATTTTATCCATTTGCAGTTGGTACCTACCTATCTCTAAATCTCACTGACCACCGCGCACGTAACAACAACAACAAAGCTCATACATTACGTTGCTTTTCTGTAAGACAATGACGGCACCCCTTTTGAGACGACTAATTCGTGCCTTTCACGAAACTGGCTTCTGAGTGGTTTTATCACATGCAAAGCATGTGTAGGTAGTGAAGGTACTATTATCGTTGAATATAAAGAAAGTTCTTGTTTCATCGAAGTAGAATTGCAATATTATAGTTAAATATACCAAGGCTTTAGTGTAAACTAAATAATGTAATTGATGTTTTTACTACATCTTGTAACTAACTATAGCATTATTACCTCAAGAGACATTACATACTGGTAAGGCTTTCCGCTTTCCCAATATGTAATAACGTTTGTAGATAGTAATATAAGTGGCTCAATAATAATTTAACCTAGGCACTTAAACTTTGACATTATTTATTAATATAACACTTTTATATTTAAACACTGAAAGGAGACGTATTCATATGCTAATAATGTGTAATTTGTTGATAGCTCGAGGGTCTTTTGCGGCACTCTTTGTCACTGAAACTGGTTCGAATGAATCGCACAAAAGAACATATGACGACGTCTTTATTGATGTGCGGGGACGGTCGGTGAATTCAACACCCCACCGTCGGGCAGGCCAATATATTACGGCCATTGAATGACGATAGTGTGCATCGTAATGTAAAGGTGTCCCATGTCCGTTCTGTACTCTCTGGTGCAACACTGCGGGCATCCGAGCAGTAACGTCATTTTTGTACACCGCGCCGGTGCTTGTTTCTATGTATAATATACTATGATATTTCAATAAGCGCTTGGTGGTGGCGGCAATGATGCGAACCGTGTAGAGACCTGCGTGCGTTTGTTTTGAAGGGTGCCCCTGGGTCCGTCGCAGGCGGGTGCCGGCATGGGCGGCATGGGCGCAGCCATGGGCGTGCCGCACCACGCGCCCGCGCAACGCCCACCACACCCCATCAGGGCTATGACACATCATCCGCCAGCGCAACACCACAATGTGCCACCGGTGAGTATTTGTTTGCATATCATCTCCTCGTATGTATTGACTGTCGGAATGTGGAATTCAAAAGTCGAATATTCAGAGGTAGAACACAGTATTTCTGCAATAGCCAGTGCATATCTACTGTTCCTTATTATAATTTTTTTATTGCTTCTACGAATCGACCGGATATTAGGCGCCAACAACATGGGATAATAGTATAAAGTTAGCCCTCGATTAACGATTGGAACAAACATTAATTGCATGAAGTGACTATTACACGTCCAATCCGTCATCAGTTCAGTTCAATCAATTAATCGACTATAGTAAGATCACGGAATGTTTCTCTTATAGCCTATGTACGTATGTGCCTGCCTTTCGCGTACGTAAGCGTGATGTTAACGGTGTGACACTTGTAATAGTAATTGTTCATATTCAGAAATCATTCAAAAACATAAGCGAGAATGAAATCTATACCAAATACTTGATGCTATGAGAGCCCTCTTCGATTTAAGTTTATTTTGACTAATCCAGTGTGAAAGTATTCTCAACGTATACGGTCAGCCATAGCTGAACAAACTATAAACTTCAAACCGCCTCTACAATTTTGTGCTCTTACCAATTTTCGTTTTCTCTTCACAAAAATGAAATATAGGTAATTTACTTTACATCACAGATCATCTTTTTCAGTTAAGCTTAACGCGTATAGGCGATTTAAATTTTGAATTTGTCCAGTCACTGTTTTGGCTGTATGTACATATATAAGATTGACTATTATTGCGGAAGTCTGGCATCTATGTGTCTAATGTCGTAATTTTAGCCAAATTTTTTGTATTTAACAAAAACTAGACAAGTGGCCTCCTAGAATTAACGAACATGCAAGGTCCAACATAGTGTAAAAAATAACTATGGTCTAGCAGTCTCAGATTAAATATTTGTATTGTACAGTGTTGTGTAAATTATAAAGGTAGGTAATAAGCGAATATAAGAGTTGCTAATAATTTTTTAAAGTTAAAACGTATATTATTGTTTTCTGAATGGCGATACACACCTAGTACTTATCCAAATACATGACATAATCGATTGAATTACTTGAGTCCATTTTTAGCATATCATTGATTAATTCTCATACAAAATTTTTATTGCCGAGCTGAGTCACTTCACGCGCTCTTTATATCTGTCACTATTTAGGCGGTACAAGATGCGTTTACAAATTTCGTCGTATATTAACATTGGTCTATATGTAGCGCGGGCGATTTCAGCAACAAATGAAGCCGTTACGGCGTCCGTACGTAGGCGGCGGGTACGGCCCGGGCGGCGGCATGGTGCACGCGTACCTGCAGCACCACCCGCAGCCGCAGCAGCCCGCTCCCGCTCCCGCCCCCGCACCCGCCGCGCAGCTACCACAGCCAGCTCAAAACGCACAGGCGGCGCTACACTCAGGTACGATAGTAATATGTAAATACTTCATGTGTGGCTTCGACTCCAAATACGACCTGTGTCGTGCTTGCCAGGTGTTAATTACATCCAGCAGTGTTAGTCAATGCAGGAAAGTAATAGTGATGTCTCAGTGTGAAGATTAAAAACAGAGTATGCCATTTTACAGCAGGCTTATTATTCATTAAACTATGTCATAAATACATTTTTCACAATTCTTATACAGGAAGCACTGATACCGACATAACTGTCAGATTCTTAAAAATAACACCCCCCCCCCCACAAACATTCACCGTCCAATAGCTTCGAAACTACTTATGTAATTGTTAATGTGTATTTGCAATATTAGGTCTGCGCCTATCACATTCAGCGATAATGAAGACACAGGCAAAGTTCAGCTCGGAGTTCGGTCAGTCCTACTGTTGTACACCATAGATGTGTTACTGTTTCATGTAGTTTATTTGTTTTTTTTATAGTTTGGAGATTAATTTATTGAATTTGTTACAAATTTTGTGGTATATTTTTTTTATTTTATTTGTACTTATTGTTGATTATATTAGTTTATTCTTATTTAAGATATGCCAATTATACTTATACCAGATGTTTTCTGAGACTTTCATTAAAAAAAAAGGATATCATCTCACTTTATTGTAGGAGACCTATAAACTACATGTGTGATGTAGAAAGGAACATCTACAATGCATATTATGTATGTGAAAATATCTGTGTAATGTGTAGCTGTATCAACAACACCAAGCACTGCGACGACGACCACAAGCAGCACAAAGATACCCGAAGCGAGCGCGAACGTGACTGCGAACGCGAGCGCGAACGTGATCGTGAGCGCGAACTCGAGCACGGGCACTGTGGTGGGCGCGGGTGCCGCTGCGGGCGTGGTGGCGAGCGTGGGCGCCGAGGGCAGCGGCACAGGCGCGGCGGCGGGCGACGGCGAGGCGGCTCGCCCCGCCGCCGCACAGGCAAACAGTAAAGAGAAGACTCCCATGTGCCTGGTCAACGAGCTGGCCAGGTACAACAAGGTAATACGAATATCATTATTGCCTCTCATATTGTATGTTTAAACTAGAACAAAACGTCTGTAATTGATTTTACACATAGTATTCTAGTAGTAAATTTCACTGTTCCTATAATCATGTGTAAAGATTTCTGAAAGTAATGCTTATATGTTTAATTAGTATGATTTGGGAATAACCAGGACAAAAGATTCAATATAATATAAAAAAAGGTAAAAAAATGTCGGGTATTTCTTATCACAACATTAATCTATATGTATATAAAACTTTTTATGTAGTTTAATATAGAAATCAAGTAAGTTCAGTAATGTAATTTTATTGTCAGATCAAACATCAATACCGCCTCACATCAGAAACAGGACCAGCTCACAAGAAAGTATTCACGGTAACACTCAGACTGGGTGATACTGAGGAATACACAGCTGAGGTAAATGCTAATTTTGGCTACATTTATTATTTATTTAGTTTATTTGATATCATTAAATCTTTCATTAACAACCATAAACTGTCAAGAGAAAGCCCACTCATAGCTGTGTCTTTTGGTATGGTTGATGAGATTGTATTGCAGGTTCAGGGCTTATCAAATTCCCTAAAATTTTCCCATTCTATATTTGATGCTTTAAAAATTCCAGTCTAAGACCGGATTTTTTCAACTGTAGTTAGGGTAATCCTCGGTGTTATTAAGCACGCGATCGCTTCAAGTGGTCCGACGCGGCGTGAGGTGTGAGGTGTGAGGCGTCAGGTGTGAGACGTGAGGTGTGAGGCGTGAGGTGCTGCGAGCGCGCCCAGCTATATCACCTTGACAAAAAGATAACTACAGTTGAAATAACAGGGCCTGATTGTTGAATTGTAACGTTGTGTGTGTTGTGGTTAGGGTTCGTCGATAAAGCGCGCGCAGCACGCGGCGGCGAGCGCGGCGCTGTCCGCCACCGCGTACCCGCCGCCCCCGCCCCGCGCGCACCCCGCACACCACCCCGCGCACCCACACCACAGGCACTCGGGTATGTACACTATAATACAACGCACATCGGATATACGGGTCAAGTGGTGTCGATGTATTGTTATTGTATATATTGATGAGATATGTTATTTTAGTAAGTTGGCGTTTCGTTTTTTAGAATACGGTGACATGGCATTGCTTATTTCCCAGTATTAGATATTGATAGTTGATGAAAATATAACAAAGATAATTATTAAGCTATTGCATAGCTTCTATCGCGGGCCTTAAGCGTAGAGATCGAATTCAGAAATTCCGTAACGAAAAAACCTCTCACGCCTCACTCCGACCGGCACAGCGGTGATATTTTATTTTCAACTCTATCACAACCATGTAGAGTGTAAGGCCAGCCATAGACGGACCGCATGTTGCAGTCGAGACCGACTGCAAGATGCGGTGGCCGCACGGCGATGTGCAGTTTCCATACTACATTCATATCCGCAATACACGGACCGCTCGAGCAGTTCCTGAGCGGTCGGAGCAGTCGCTCTGCCGTCGAGTGTCGCCGTGCGGTCGACTGCTTAGAGCTGCCGGACCCAGCATACGCGGACCGCTACAAGCGGTTGCTGCCGACCGCGCGGCACTTCCTTCCCGCTCCCCGCCGTTCGTTGTATTTTATGGCTTAAAATACTAACTAATTCATCAAATGAAACCACGGACATTCTAAAGTAGTTGAAAAACTTTTTAGTGACTTCTTTCAGCTGGGGATACAAAGTATGAATTATGAAATATTTCATGCTGTTCTCTTGATTGTAGTATTGGACGCACCCACTTACTACGGTGTCTTCTACGCCTACGCCTGCGTAATAGCAGTACAAGAAGCAGTGTTTCTTCATCGAAATCCATCTTGTAAATGAACTCGCATCAGTATTATTTTGCGGTCGAACACAACTGCTCCAAGCAATCGTAGTCGACTGCATTATGCGGTCATGTTGCAGTCGTGTACGACTTCAACGCGACCGCTCTAGAGCAGTCGGTCTCGACTGCAACATGTGGTCCGTCTATGGCGGGCCTAAAATTCCATAAGTAAATTTAATATCGCAGTCTTGTAAGAATACAATATGTAAGAGAATATGAGCTGAATGTTAAACGATAAAAGATCAAAATTACCGTGTATTTAAAAATTGTTCCAATCAGTGAAACGTATCGAAATGTCAAACGCGGCGGGATGACGTGATTCTAAGTTTGAATTTTTAAAAAGTTTTCATTTTATATCTGTTCAAAGAGGTTTTTATTGAAATATTACGATACTAGTTCATTGAGCCCGTCTTTCATAATTTTTCTTAGTTTTGCCATCTATCGATGAATATTTTATTTTATATTTGTTCAAAGAGGTTATAAATATTAGAATTTATGCAATAGCTGTACCGCGGTAGTCTCCGAGTGCCACACGTCTTTTTTGAGGAATATACGATGTATATGTATTGCATATAGTTGATTATAATTATGAAAATATATACAGGGGTGAAGTGGACGATAGCCTATTTGGGAATGGAAGAGTGTGCCGAAACACTGTCCCTAGATTCAAAATTCAAGACACACACCTCTGACATTTCGAAGTTAGATACGTGGTTATTGGTTATCAATCATCGTTTGCTTTAACGGTGAAGGAAAACATCGCGAGGAAACCTACACACCTAAAATTTCGAGGGTATGTGAAGTTTGACAACCCGCATTAGATCAGCATGGCAGACTAAGGTCTAATCCCTCTCAGTTGTAGAGGAGGCCTGTGCTCAGCAGTGGGTAGTATATTATATAAAGCAGGTTGCATTGCATACAGTGGTGATCGGTGACTAGTATAAGAAAAGAACTAACAAACATTTGGTTACAGTGATGCCAACAGTGGAGTTAAACGCACTAGCGATGAAGTTGTGCCAGCCAGCGGTGTACACGTCGATCCCGGCGGTGGCGGCGGGCGGGCCGTGTGGGGCAGGCGCGGGCGTGCCGGGGGTGGGTCCGCGCGGGGGCGGTGGTGGCGGGGGGCGGGGCCGTGGCGCGGGCGGGTTCCGCGCGCCGCTGGTGGGCGTGTACGGGCGCGTGGTGGCGCCGGCGCTGGTGTACCGCGTGCGTGTGGCGGTGGGTGGGCGCGCGTGGCTGGGCGAGGGCGGCACGCCGCAGGCCGCGCGACACGACGCCGCCGCCCGCGCGCTGCGGGACCTGCGCCCGCCGCTCGACCCGCTCGCACCGGCACCGCCGCCTGAGCGGACGGGCGACGACAGTGACGACGACGCTGGTACCTATACATTATTATTATATTACACATAATAATGCTCATTTTCCACTATACGCCCCATAAACTATTTATATGCAAAAAACTTGTTGACATAAAAACAATGCCACAAACTAATTTAAGCATTCACAATATTTAGTATTGACTCGTCAAGCGCCGCGACGGACGTCGGCGTCCGAGTATATAGGGTTTTCGCATACATCTATATGTATAAGCGAGGCTTGACGGCTTAATATGGTTAATAGTTAACATGCGTAACTGTAATAATAATAAAGATTAATATTATGAAGTTCTATAATGGTTAAGATCCTGTGTCTCGTGGTTATTTCAGGCGAAAACGGGACCGACCTATTGAACTCTGAAGTAAAGTCCCCTGTGTCGTTGGTGCATGAGCTTGCTCTCAAACGGAATTTGTCAGTTCAGTTCACAGTCAAGTCTGAAAGAGGTCCTCCACACATGCGGGTGAGTGGTATAATTTATAATTTCAATTAGTTGATCTGTTATTGAATTCAGAATGTTATGTTACATGTTGGAATGTCTGCGAATGTCATTCGAAGGTCATATGTAAGATATAATTTACCACTAAGATCAGCATTGGTCACACATTTAGATCCTATTATTGCACTAATTTCTTAAAGCTAAGCCATATAAAATATGTAGTTACCATGTGTTACTAGCCGACTCGCGTCAGGCTACTGCCAGTAGAACCAATAAAAAAAAAACATATGTTGCAGGTGTTCGTAACGGTGTGCTCAGTGGGCGACATGGAGACGGAGGGCGAGGGCAACGGCAAGAAGGTGTCGAAGCGTCGCGCCGCGGAGCGCATGCTCGACGAGATGCGCCGGCGCTGGCCCGCCGCGATACTGCGGGCCAGGCCGGTGCGCACCGACAAGCGGAACCACCCCGCCAAGAAGAAGCCGCGCAATCTTATCAAGGTACGTCACGAACTTCATTGCATTTGCATGGAGTTGAGAGGTCCATCAGATGGTTTGACTCGTCAAGCCCCGTGACGGACACCGGTGTCTATATATAGGGTTTTCCCATACATCTATATATAAGCGGGGTTTGAAGAGTTAAAGCTTATTGTTTCAATTGAAATGAGTTTTGTTAAAAACAAATTGTCTCAAACATAATTACAGCAAATAGGACAAGTGATAGCATAAATTAACAGTGGTCGCGACGAGCTCGTGTATTTTCAAATTGGATGAAAGTGTGTCGTAGTTGCATGGCACACAAAAATTTACGTATTGGATGCGAAACCGATCAATCACCCGTGTGGTCACGATTCGTGTCTCTTTAGTTGAATTTTTTTTTAATAGCATTTGTTTTTTCAATTTCAAGTTGGGGAAAAGTTTTATTTTAAGTGATATTTTTGGTTTTCTCATGCACCATAATGCTCTTTCGAGTATGTCGCAGTATAGCAGTGGCTACCTTACCAAGATTATTGAGGAGTTTTGGCGGCAACAAAAAACACTTGATTACCACAGTTATTCCAATTCACTTCATTTGAGCCCTTTAATAGAACTACATTGGATAATATACCACCATTATTATGCAATATAAGTATCAACCAAAATAATGAATTAAAACAAGAACACTACATGACACTAAATTCCCGCTAAAATAGTTGAATGTTGTGAAGTGTAGTGTATTGTTGTGTGTAGGAGGGCAGCGCGTGCGGTGGCGGTGGGTGCGGCGCGGCGACAGGCGACAACCCTATCTCAGTGCTGGCGGTGGCGCGGCACGTGGCGCGCGCGCGCTCGCCGCAGTACCGCGTGCTGGAGGAGCGCGGCGCCGCGCGGCGGAGGGAGTTCCTCGTGCGGTGTGACGCGCCGCCACACTCCGCCACGGGGCTCGGGCCCAACAAGAAGACCGCCAAGCGACGCGCCGCGCATAGTTAGTAACACACATCACGCTTCAGTGCAGTCTATGTTTGTGGCGTTAACACACGTTGTATTTCGGTTTGAAGGACATTGTAGCCCGTGTAACTACAGGACATAATGAGGCATAACATCTTACATCTCAGAATGACGAGCGCAATGGAATGCCATACAGTACTTTGAAAGAAAGAAAGAAAAACATTTATTGGCTACTAGTTGGGTGGTAGATGGTAAATATAATGAACACAATTTAATAATATAATATTTTTAGGCTAAGTATTCCGATATTCAGTGTGGATGGTATATGTCGCAACAGTGCCAATAAGATCTAGATCAGCATATGCCAAACAACAATGTTTGGCGCCGATTCGACTTTGTAACTCAAGGTGTTGGATGGTGTTGCTA
The DNA here is from genome assembly GCA_949316025.1 of Lapara coniferarum. Lineage (NCBI taxonomy): Eukaryota > Metazoa > Arthropoda > Insecta > Lepidoptera > Sphingidae > Lapara > Lapara coniferarum. Next base: position 17,485,571 of record OX438919.1, read on the forward strand.
GTGTTTATGGGTGGTCATATTACTAACTATCAGGCGAACGGCATGCTCGTCTCGTCATTCAATAGCAAAAAAAAAAAACACGAACAAAATGTATGTTATCAGACTGCTGAAGAAAATGCCCAGAACATTATTCTTAGTTGCAAAAAACTTATCACCTAGAAAATTAAGTAAGAATGATATTGATTATTAGTCTTATAGACTAAATTGTAATTTATTGCTAAGAACCTAGTTCTTATAACAAAGGAAAAGAAAACAAAAATGTGCCATGACTGCCTCACTGTGACATGTCGAATTCGATCCCCAGGTTGGGTTAAGTGATAAGGATTTTTGTTCAATCCCTGAAGTGATTGTGCCAAATATGGCGATGGATAATACCCCCTACCACATGATAGGACTGATCACAAACGACAAATAGTGGATACCCTAGTTTACTCCTATACTTACGCGATATATGTGTACAAACCAATCCACGTGGTAGAGAAATCTAAATTTAATTGCTTAAATGTAGTTTAGCAATTGAATATAGATGACACAAATAGTATTTTTTATGTGACCACAGAGATTTCTTATGTGACCACAAGTACTGCAAAGCATTTGAAACGTCGGAAGTAAAATAAAATAAATGAGGCCACTGCCGTGCCTTCGATAAAACAATTACAGCTATATAATCTGTAAAAGTTAATTTCCATGAATATTTATGTTTCCTTACAGACGTACTGCTCGCAATGGAGATGAGCGCGAACAATTCAAACGGTACAAGCACGCCGACCAACAACGTGTCTGAAGCGAGCGTCATCAACGCCACAGACTCTAAAAACCCCAGCCCTGATGCCAAACAGAAAGTAAGTGTTAATAGTCTAAACCAAAACCCATCAACAAATTTTTTGTTGGTTAAACGACGATTCACACTGACCGGTGCGAGTCGGAGTATGTTGGAGCCGGTTTTACATTACCGTAGAAGAAATTGAAATCTCTTATAAAATATTTGAACTTCATATTCACATTGTAACTTATAGTTTTTTCGTTGGCTCTGCGCGTAATTTGGAATGGCTGCAAAGTTCCGCGCTAATTTCGCGGCATCAGTCACATTACCATTAGTTACATGCACTGGCACGCATATGAATCGTTCCATATGATTCATACATTTGTATCGTAGTTTCAATATACGAGACTGATAGATAAAAATGTTCTAAATAGTGCTATTCAAATTTCTTAATGCCATCCTTATTTAATAATCATCGTTATCAGTTAGTGATTCAAAAGTTCTATATATGAAGCATATGATTGGAATTCTTTGCTAATCTAACAATCAAAATTTCCAGGAGGGCGACGGTGCTAACGGGGAGGGTCGGCAGCCTGTGCCCGGCGTGCTGCTCATGGACTATCACCAGCGAAACCATCCTCTACATAATGGTAAGGCTTTTGAATAACGAAAGTTCAAATGTGCATATAGAACACCGCAATGCATTTGACCTGCCCTATACATCTTCTATCACTCTTTATGGGATATGGTCTTTATATGTATGTATGTATTACCTTTGTATGGTGTTGCAGGAGTGAGTGAATCGAGTGCGCCTGCGACGGCGGGCGGCACGACGCCGGGCGCCAAGGACCAGCTTCTGTATTTGTCGCAATTGCTCGGTTTCTCCGTTCAGTATTCAGATTTTCCTAAGGTAAACAATAATCTTACTTTATACAAACATTTATGAGTATACAGTCAGTAAATGCGTGCAGTTATTCTGCAGAAATAAACAAAAGTTAGTATATAGTTATTAGCTATTTTTGGAATATTATATTTGTTGGTCCATTTACATAACGGTAAATATATTATTATATCAATATAAAAAAAAAAGAAACGATGGTTGACTCGTGAAGCCCCGCGACGGACGGCGGCGTCCATATATATAGGGTTTCCCCATACATCTATATATATAAACGGGGCTTGACGGGTTAAGAAGAAGAATGCCCTTAGTCCGAAGGCTATAGCCATTGTGAATGTGACCGTGCATAATGTGCGTATTGTGGTGTGGTGTACAGCGCAACCACGGCGAGTACCTGTCGCTGGTGTCGCTGTCGACGGAGCCGCCGGTGATGTGCCACGGCGGCGGCGCCTCCACGGCGCAGTCACACGAGCAGTGCTCGCGCGCGGCGCTGCGGGCCCTCGCCATGATGGGGCTCGACGCGCCCGCACCACCACTCGCGCCACCACTCGCACCACCACTCGCACCACCACTCGCACCACCACTCGCACCACCACTCGCGCCACCACTCGCACCACCGCTCACCGCCGCGCCCGCCTCTGCGTCCAACGATAACGGGTTAGTGTACCTTTTAAATTGTCATGCTCTACACTTTCCTCTATAGTTTTATACTGTATAGCAAAGTGGGCAATACGAAATAACTATTACGCTATACACTACTACTTCAGTTCTCGCATTAGCGCAGATAGAAGATACATTTTGTTTTTAATTACAAACTACTTTAATGTTTGTTTTTATGACCGAGTCAAATTTTATGGGCTTGCGTTGGTTCACGTTTGCGTAAGTAGGTCCAATTATCTTATTTGGATGTAATATATTTTTTTGCTATCCTGAAAGAACCTGTAATAAAATTTTAAAGTAGTGAAAATTCGAAACCACAGAAATAATTCTGTCATGACTATTTATTTGTACTACGATTCTTTATCAATTTGAACAGAGTACCTACAATGATAATCGCAAAGAAAACAAAAAATACTCATACTAATTTCCATTCTAACTGTCAAATATTATAAGCTAACGCTGGCTCACGTGCGTGACAGTCCTGTCTCTTAGATGGGGAACCCCCGAGGAACGGCGTGCTAAGCCTTGCTCAGGCGTGTGACATAGGTCTGGTAAAAATAACTCACTATTGCCGTTTATGAAAACACCGGCCATTAAACATTTATACTAACAAATGAACACAATATTTATTACCAGAAATTTGAATGCATTTTTAATATTTTTTCAGAATTGCAAGTCTGACGAGCACAGGAGCCAAGCCACCAGTCATAAGTAACGGAATCACAGAGTGAGTGGCGCCGGGTGACTGACATTACATTGACACTACCTATAGCCTTTATGCTAGTAATTATTACCTGTGCATATCTCTTTTTACCTTTTTGTTTGAATGCAATATAAGTGTGAATATATCAAAGCGCGAAATATAATATAGTTCGGGACTAATTCATATTTAACAAACACTATTTCTAGCTGTGACGTATTCACAAGAAACTTTTTCGTTTTGATCTCGACTCTTGCAACTTCATTTTAGTTTTATTATTCTTAACCTTTCTATTTTTTTAAACTTTCAAATGTATATTTTTTGTTATACACGAGGATCTGTAAGTAATGATTTTAGTTTAATGTGTAAACTCGAAGTTGTCGTTTGTGAAATACTGTCGCTCACAAAGTAGGTTTACATTTTTATATATTTTTTCCTTTCTGTATACAGGTTGATTCGCAAACGTTTTGTATTTGACACGGGTTACTATAGCCCGTATCGAGTACCTCAAACTAATGTAAGTGTTATTACGATAACGTCAGTGCCACAACTTGGTTCGTATTTGAATACTAGACAAAAGTTTAAAATGTAACGGGTGCTGACGGAACGTGTATTTATCAATAAATAAATTTATATGAAACGAATGAAACACAAACGTGAAGGCTGTGAAGCCAAACCAAAAGTTTCCTTGGGACCGGGCAGCGCAACGCGACCACCATTATGCTTAGGGAAGACTTATTTATAATGTAGTTACGATATAATAATATAATGATGTGCGCGGGAGCGTCAAAAAAATCCTGGTGGTCGCCGCGGTCTGCCCGCCCGACGAACATGTTGCACCATGCGGCCATGGTGTCCTTAGTTTAACTTTTGTTTAGTTTACAGTGGTAATCGCCGTACTCCCCGTGCCTAGCACCACACAAGGAGTTTTCCCTTACGCCTGTTCTATACAAGTCACGCGCGGACTACGGCGATTAGAACAAGACTTGGCCTCGATTTTTAACTTGTCACTGGTGTGTGAGCGTTTCCCGACCCTAATCTATGAAATGTGTAATTGTAGTTAAGAATGCAGCTGAACACGTGACTGGCGAGTATGTCTATCTACTTAGGTTAAGGTTGTACGTTGCTTGATATTGTTAGGCTCTTTGTAACCTATGTGTAAGCTTGTACTCTTAATGTGTTAGAATAGCGTTTGACTAATGTGACCTTTATATAATATCATCTCTAAGTGTTTTAACGTAGTAAGTGTTGGTACAATTGATCGGTACTCTAATTGTGTAATGTTATATACTCGAGATATATTTTTTATTTGAGTTTCATACGAATGCGGGACCCGTGGGCCGATCACTTGTATGTGCTTGTTGATTGTACATTTCATTGTATTGGGTCTGATTTCATTTATAGGCATCGGCATACAACTTGACTGCTTGATTAAACTATATTATGTAGGAATAATTTCCAATTACAGCGTCAATTACACAATTGTGGCACTAATTAAGTACTTGCCTCTAACACATTTCCATAACTCGCCACAAAATGTTTCGATAACGGCCTTAGACGTAAAAAAATTGATGGAAAAAGTGCGTTCCTTTCGTACTTTAATAAGTAGAAAATTAAGAGAGACGAAACGAACGTGCTGCCATTCGCCGACTCTTTCTTATAAAGCGTTCAATTTATGTCTCTGTCATCCGATAATTTTATTCTGCTCTAAACGTCAGGGGTAAGGTTGTATGCCAATACCTGTAAATTACATTGAGACGAGTCGGTGACTGAGTAGAATCGATTTACTTTTACGTTGGTGTTTATCGTAAACGTTCTCGTTCTGCTCAGCGCTTAGACCGTATTTACACGGGCGGTGTGATACTAATATATTATATTGTATTCTAATTTGTAATATGAAACGATTTTAAATCGAGGCCATTCGAACGATTTCTTAATGTTGATACTTGATAGTTGCACAAGTAACGAAGCATAAAGAAATTATATATTATTGGATAGCAAAGGAAAGCCACAAGGGCGTGAGAAGTGTTTTTATTTATTTTGTTCTAAGCGACTAATATTTTTATTATCATGTGGGGTGGAGCAAGTCCCAACGGAACTTCGTGCTTTTAGCAACTTATTATAAGGATACAACAATAAAGTTAAATATTTACAAGTGTGTTTTATTTACGCAGAAGATTGAAACCAATTTAATGAGAAATATTCATAAAATCATTCAAGTGCTTTAAGTATAACACAACGTTATGTCTTGGTAATAATGGGGTATTTCACTCATTTTTTGTTTTTTACTTTTATAAGATGTCAACGTCATATAAATTCAAACACAATATGAAGAATCATTCAACTCCTGCAAAAAAATCAAATTATAAGCCTTTGAAATTCGGTACAAGGGGTAATGGTCGAGAAACAAATTGGAGTCAAAATATAGGCACTTTACTTCATTGGGAACTGCGATGCGTTCGAAAGAAAGAATGGAGCGATCTCCCGTTTTCTTTGTTCTGTGGATATCCCTGCTACGCGCCACTCCTGCGCATGGCAATAGGTGAATTAAGGCCTCATTCTTAAACAATTTTAATAGCAGAGTTTTACCTACCAATAAAACTCATGTCCGGAGCTTTATTCAGGGCCTTTAAACAACATTTGAGATGACGTACTTCCGTTTTGTGCCGGATATCCGTTGTGAATTTCTAAATTCGATGAATGAATTAGAGTGGGGGACTTCCGGTTGTCGAGTTTACCGGGTGACGCTCGGGAGCCATTTTCTTCATTGTGTCTCAAACATCTTAAAAATGCTTAAAAAGAAATATATTAATACCAGGCAGAACTTAATGTAAGGCCCTGAATAAAGCTCCGGACATAATATGAGTTTTATTGGTAGGTAAAACTCTGCTATTATGTCCTTCCGCTGTTATTCAGGGCCTTAAACAACATTTGAGACATTGTTTGTTTTCGCCTGGTAAACGAGACGCCAATGTGATAGATAATATTAAGACTGAAGCCATTAATATAAAATAATTACAGTAATATTAAGATGCTATATAGAACTATATTAATTATTACTACATAGAACAGAGAATAAATTATTTACAGATCGATAATTGAAAAATATTACACATAATTATTAATTATTACTGTAATGGCTCAAACTGAGGCACTCAAATACTAAATAAATAAAAACTTTCTATGCCTAAAACAGATCATAACGAAATCTTGATTACAACTCAGAAAGCTGCTTTGGCTGTTCGAGGTCAGATTAATTAATTATCTAAAGTAGTTTAAGATTTTCTAATCATACTAACTGCTAAGTAATTTTCTTAGATTCATTAGCCTATAGGATCAACTGTATGAATTTTTAGGCTTGAAAACAATTTCCAACCCAATTAAAAACTAATAAAAGACACATTATGAATCGACTATGAAGCAGAAGACTTTATAGAAGAATACAAGTTTCTTTACTACTTTCTGTGTAGAAATCTTTCAAATCATATTATGTAAAAGTCATATCATGTACTATGCAGCCTGATAAAAATTTGTTGAGCACTTCTATAAATTTTGTAAATGTGAATGTAACGTAAATACATTGTTACTAAATTTGTGCAACTAGCGTATGTGCGCCAAGTTTCACGTGGTCAGTACTATAAAGCCTTTTAAATAACGGATTTATGATAACTAATATTTCTGTCAATAACTTTCAAGTAGAAGTTATTGTTTAGCGAAAAATTATCTAAACCTGAACGGTTTGTTGCATGCCAATATGCAAAACCTATCTTAAAATACATATGAACTCGCCGATCCCAATTATTATAGTATTGAGGGTAGATTTTCGCTACTCTGATCATTATGTCTGGTTGCTCATACCTTGAATACAGCTTGCGACCGCCCCAATTTCTAGATTTAAATCTCTCACCTTAAGTTGTGCAAAAATGTTTTTATACATTTGTCAAACTACTTGGACTGGGAATGGTGAAAGGCGGTCCTACTGCAAGGGCGGATTTTCGAGCTAAGCCATTTGGGTGCTACGCATTTCGATAACTACATACACGCCTTTTGCTCGACCGATATCCACGAGCACTTAAATCATCCGATTTGGAGATGAATAAATAACTAAAATTGTAAAATTTAACTAGCAATTGTCAACACTTACATAGGTTACTTGCCTATGACATGTGTCCGGGTTAAACATATCTATCTACCTCCGGAACACCCCATTTGAGAAATACTAGAATGTGATTTGCGATCATACGCGAATGTGCCAGAACTAATAGTATCTGTAAGATACAACGTAAAAAATTTCAAAGTTCTGGAGACGAGTTCCTCCTTCCTTCCTTAGATACGCCATAACAGAGTAGTTACCGTACTGCAATAGCACTGATGAATGTAGGTTAGCATGTAGTTTTGAACTATAATGATCCTCTTTGGTTACCCAATCACCCCACATTTAAAACACATTTAACTCTGCTTCGCAACCGCTATCGGCGCAGTTTGCTCTAAGTGTGACTGATACAGTACAATATAAAAAATCTTTATTGTAAGCATTTTAAAATAGGAAAACAATTAAAAATTTTATACAAATTTGGGGTGAAGTTGAGAATACTTTGTGCAGTTCACCACCCCCCACCTGAGTTGCCAAATTACTAGAGTCGAGACAAGAGATATAAACGACAATTAATAATACGACCTAGTGAGTCCTACAGTGTACAAGACAACAAGCAGAGCGAAATCTAAAGTCCCGAGTGGAATGTGAATTTCTTGAGATACCGCTTAATACTTCAGCTATTTTGCTTTAATAATTTGTATGCTCTACACTATTTGCTGGCAAATAGATACGTATCCAGATCTAGGGTGAGACACTGTATGCATCTGTCTGGAAAACCAGCATAGATTTTACAATAATTTCATTTATTCATCAAACTTAGTAAAGTTTGCGCTTGCAAAATTGACTTATAGCCTGCTCTTTGTGGATTAGCTTTGAGCCGTCTCTGAAAGCCATTATTCGGTCAGAAAACCGTATTAAGTATACGAATAATTTGTTCTCTCAGCATCTTGGCAGTCAAAACACTTTAGTTGCTCTTGCTCAGCCCAAAATTCAAACAGGTGGCATGTAAAGAGTTGATCTCAGTAAATCAACCGCATGAAGCATTGACGAGATTGTGCTACAGATACGTTGTAGTAAGTCTGTGCTACTTCAATTTTATCCTTGTTTAACACACTATTTGTAGCACCACCAACAAACTAAAAGAAATCTATTTGTTAGTATTTATGGAACGCAGCCGAAATATAATGTCCATTTTTTGCCATGGGGAGCACTGACCTCCCCTCCCCCTTCTTGTCTGTGATTTATAACTGTTAGCGTGTAATTTTGCAATATACTTTTCGTTTATGTAGAGAGTTATTTCTTTATATATAATTGCACCACGCATAATTCCTTCAAATATATGGTCAAAGAAACTTCATTCTCAAAATAAATTACATTTCTCTGCATGAGATATACACTTTAAGAAATAATTATGCTAGTAGCGTACAAAATAATTTACCATTTAATGCTGTGGGCAAAACGGTTCACTACTATACCAATATCTTCGGTAACAATATAAAAAATACTTGACTCCTCAAGCCCCACGACGGACACCGGTGTCCATATATATAGGGTTTTCCCATATATATAAGCGGGGCTTGAAGGGTTAAATACACAAAAGTCAACTCACAAATTCAAGTATTGCTGCCAGGGCCGCATTCAAATCTTCGATTTTTGAATAAATATTTTTAGTTTGGATTTGAAAATAAAGTTTTATTTGTCAATACTCTCACTACTCGAACGCATTGTAATAGCTTGTAAGCCCTGCTAAAATATTTTAATTCCAAATCAAGAAAGCCATCTAATTGATTGAGTGCAAAAAGTCGGGAAAAAAGACAGGGTGCATGACATATAGTTACCCTTAAACGTTTTTCAAAGTCAATACGTATGGACCATAGACACTGCATGGGCCCACAATTTATTTCAATCTAATAAATAATAATTTCAGCATTTGATTCAATTGAGTAGTGGAATCAGTTAAATGATGAACTTTGGTTAGTCGAGGCAAAACTAACTGCAGTTTCGTTCCGAAAGGGATGTTGTCAACCTGTAAATATTTTCAGTAAAGGGCTGAGTGCGCCTTTTCAAGTAATATTCGAAAATTTTATCAATCTGCTCCTCTGAAAAATCTCGAAAAGGAAACCTTTTCTGTACCCGATGTACCAAGTTGGCGGGTGTTTTCAGATAAAAATATTGTAAGATAGTATAACATATTTGTAAATTGTTTAACACACTATCTCTCTAGACTGAGGTTAAATGCAATTACTGCTCGTTATAACTTGCCCAGGCCATATGCAATGCAATGCAATCAGCCCTATATAGTACACCGCCCACCGCCGAGCACGGGTCCCCTCCACTACCGAGAGAGGTTAAGTCCTCAACGATGCCTTCGCTCACCGTTAAAGCGAACGATAATTGATAAACAATACACACATATCTTCGAAATGTCAGAGGTGTGTGCTTAATCATAATTAGGATGACTATAATATCTTTGATATTGATATAAACAATTTAATATATAGCAAACGGTGCTGTAGGGCGACCGGTTTAACTATAAAATGCATAATATAATAACAAATACCTTTAATATCTTTGATTAATTATTATATAGCAAACGGTGCTGTGGGGCGACCGGTTTGACTATAAAATTTTATATCCTTGATTAATTGTTATATAGCAAACGGTGCCATGGGACGACCAGTTTGAGTATAAAATGTATAAGATAGTAAAAATTAAAAGTAAATTCTCAAACTTCAAATAATATTGGAAATCTCATAGTAACAGTTTAAATGCTCTGGCGAGGCATTTAACGTTATAACTTATATGCTCCTTTAATACAATCATATGAAGGGCCGGCTCGGCGGGTTATTCATATTTCCAGAACAAACATTTGCCCAATTTTCCAAAAATAAAATATTGTAATCTGTTTAATAATTATAAATGCTCTTGCGAGGCATTTTAGGTTGTAGGCTCTTTAATGTGGGCACCTTAAATAAAACCAAACGAAAGGGCCAACGCGGCGTGACCCTTATAATTTAGATCACAGTTATTTTCAGCATAACACTTGGAACACTATAGCAGTGGATGGCACTATCCAATAAAAAAAAATTACTGACCTGATAAGGAAGATATATCAAACCTTTACTCTCCTTACGGGTAATTTCTGAAGAATCACCATTCGAAGCGTATTTACGCTTTCGAGTTGGTGGTGTGATAATACCGCCAACAGCAAAAACCGCCTTTGCTTGACGAAGAAGACGAATCACAATTTTTCAAAATTATGTACAAATCACCTTACTTATTTATAAAATACTACATAATACTCATGTCACTCATTTTATACGAAATAATCTTCTGAAAATATAATCATCTATTTATCTACTTATTAAATAAGCTTGAAATAGGTATTTTTAACGGAATATTTCACTAAATTATTATTATACGAACGCTAGCAGCGTTAGTTATCGGCACAAAATTCAAGACGCCAATGAAGAAAATGGCTCCCGAGCGTCACCCGGTAAACTCGACAACCGGAAGTCCCCCACTCTAATTCACTCATCGAATTTAGAAATTCACAACGGATATCCGGCACAAAACGGAAGTACGTCATCTCAAATGTTGTTTAAAGGCCCTGAATAACAGCGGAAGGACATAATACCTACTCTCCATAGAAAGGCTTCTTTTTGTTATTAGTTGCTGTTGCATAAAATCAAACAGGTAAACATACCGTATTATACCAATTTTATACACACTGTACTCCTTTAGTGTGAAGAAAATAAAGTCATCAGTAACATATAAAAGTTTAAACACACTCATGCGTGACGCCTTTATCCTCCAAGGAGAAGGCAGAAGTGCAACCTGGGATCCCACTTTCCGCCATATGCGTTCCTTCCCATGTTATAGGGGCCGCCTTTCACCATTTCGGGCATTGCCCATCCAAGGCAGTAAAAGTTTAAATATTTAGATACTTTTCATTAATAGTAGAGTAAGGGTTGATGGTGATGATGATGATGAAGGGTTAGAAATGTTCTGATAAATAATTGACACAATAAAAAATAAAAACAATGTTTTATTAATAAAAAAAAATAGCAATGCGTAACAATACAATCACTGGCCTAAGTTTCATAGTGAGACATCTCAAACCGAGTAGATACAAATAGATAACAAAATAGTATAGTTCTTACAATTGCGTGTGATGAGTATAACGGAACGTTTGAGTCTCGAAATATGGCTTATAAGGCACTGATTCTTTTAGATGTCTCAGTATTCAATTAGGTAAGCGATAACCGGTCTTAAAAGACTCCGAGGTAATCATCGATTCACTGTTTGTGGTATATTTACATAATACTATGTGCATTCATACAGTTAATACTATTTAATATGGCAGGTGGGTTACTTCACAAACTTTAGATCTAGCGCTTGCGTCATGAAGCACAAAACGTCTGTGTGTTCCTCGATCTGAAACGAAATAAGGAATTGTTAGTGCTTCAAATAGATTATAACACACACATACACATACCCACACACACTTCGCCCATTATCCCGCAGGGGTAGGTAGAGGTGCAACTAGTGCATCCACTTTTTGCCGTGCGTATTCCGTCCCATGATGTGACAGGGGGCGAGCCTATCGGCATATCGGGTACAAATTCCCGACTCCGGGCTGATACTGCGTGGAAAAACCCAGTATCACTTTGCCCGACCCGGGGATCGAACCCGAGACCTCAGCATTGTAGTCGTACTGTAATACAACTACGCCACCGACGCATTACAATTGACAATTAAATTAAAAAAATGATCTCTGCATATAAAAACCAGCTTTTACCCGCGGCCCCGCCCGTGTTAAAAAAATTTTCCGGGATAAAGCCCCGGTTTATATTATCCCGGGAAAAAAGTAGCCTATGTCCATTCACATTTTACAGGCTCTAGACTATCTGTGTAAAGTTCATTTAAATCGGTTCAGTAGTTTTGACGTGAAAGCGAGACAGACGGAGTGAGTCATTTTCGCAGTTATGACATTAATAATACATACATATACACTCACGCCTTTTATCCCCCAGGGGTAAGCAAAGGCGCTGTATTAATAAGTACAGTAAGTATCATATGAATGTACGTCCGACAGAGAACCAAAGTTATCGACATAGCTCAAAGAATTAGCAAGCTGAAGTGGCAGTGGGCTGGCCATATCTCACGAAGAACCGACAACCGCTGGGGTAAACGTGTTACTGCAGGCAGATGCTGGATGCGGCAAGCTGAAGACAGGGCGCTATAGCGCTCATTAGGGGAGGCCTATGTCCAGCAGTGGACTGATAAAGGCTGATGATGATGAATGTACGTACAATTTTGGCGGTGGGCTTGCCGCCCCCGTGGCCGGCCTTGGTGTCGATACGTGCGAGCAGCGGGTGGTGCTGCGCGGGCGAGCGGCCGGCCGCGTGCTGCAGCTCCGCCACGAACTTCAGCGAGTGCAGCGGCACCACGCGGTCGTCGTGGTCCGCCGTCAGCACCAGCGTCGCCGGGTACTGGCAGCGCTCTGGGGGGGGGGGGGGGGGACTTATGTTATATGGGCAGGGTAAATGTGGTTAATTTATATTAACCTGATGGTAAGTGGACAGGGTCCAGATAGTATCGACTGTCCTGTAGAGACAATAGAGTACCATCCTATGTCTGATTTTGAACATACGGTAAATAGTACGAAAAAGAAATCGTTCTGCGAAAACTGCATTAAAACTTGATAAGAAATAGGGCAGTAACTCATATTTCATATATTGCATGGGCAGCAGTCGGCGCGTAGCGGAGTTAACGTTTCATCTCTTTCTTTCGCACGCGTTGTAATTTTCGTTGACGTCATATGTGGGTATTGCGCGTCTTTCTGTTTCTTAGCACTTATTCCGTCTACCGAGATTCATAGACTTACTTATTGATTTTTTTACTCGATTTTAATCATTTTTTCGGGGTTCGAATTTATATACATACATATATATATATATATACACTCACGCCTGTTATCCCCGAAGGGGTAGGCAGACGCGCAACTGATGCACCCACTTTTCGCCGTCATTCCGTCCCATGATGTGATAGTGGGTGAGCGTATCGCCATATCGGGCACAAATTCCAGACTCCGGACTGATACTGGATGGAAAAACTCAATATAATTTGCCAAACCCGGGGATCGAACCCGAGACCTCAGCTTTGCAGTCGTACTGTAATACAACTACGCCACCGAGACAGTCGAATTTATATAACGTAAATATATGATAAAAGTAAACAAAAATGAGTCTGGTACTCTATTGTTGTACCGAGTATAGAAACACTACAAATTTCCTTTACTATAGTGTCATAAATTGACCCCCAATGTTAAGTCTCACTTCAATCCTCAACAATAAGTGTGCTAAATAACCATACACTTTTTCTAGGGGCTCGACAAATTGAGATTCGACATATTAACTGTAAGATTGACAACAGATGACCATCACCTGCCAGTCGAGAGAATTATGGCGGCCTGTTAGAACCTATACCACTATAAAATGATTCTCAAGTTACTCATTACTACAATTACTAACCATCGATGGGTGCGACGATGTTGTGCAGCGGCGAGTACTTGAGCAGGTACTCGAACTGCGTCTTGTTGTCGGAGCTGCCGTAGTCGGAAATCCAAGCGTGGCCGATCGTGAACTTGTGAAACCGCAGCATGTCCAACACACTGCCAATAAAATTGTTATTTTGTTTGTGAAAAACGGTTTAAAGTAAATTAACAAGTTCTATTTTGCAGAGGTTCTAACGGTCACTGAAGGGAGCAATTGTACTTCAAAGCAGTTTCTTTATGCAATATTTCTAACGGGTTTGTTTCATATTTTTTTTTATGAAGGTGTATAATACATCCTGTACAAAGGACAGATCCAAAGTTAGAATTGAAAAAGTGGCCGCCATTTTGAATTTCTTTGTTTTAATGCCAATTGACCTCAAAATCGGTATCTGGGCATATCTTTAGTTAAAAAAGACGGATCCGATGTCAGAACTGAAAAATGAGGCCGCCATTCTAAATTTATTTGTTTTAAGACCAATCGACCTCTAGGAATGGCTTTGGGCACAAAGGGCATATCCTATATGATAATTGAAAAAAAGTGGCCAATATTTAGGCTTCTTTATTTTTAGGCCAATTAACGTCAAAATCGATACTTGAGCATAATAAAAGTGGTCGCCATTTTGAACTTCATTGTTTTAAGACTGATTGGATTTAGATAGATATGTGGGCTTGTCTTTATCCAAATAGAATAATTAATCGAAGTTGGAATTTTAAAAATTGCATTTCATGTTAAATTTTGTTGTTTAAGGGCTATTGGTTTTAAATTATTTAAAATCAAAATCAGCTGGACATGACTATAAACTATAGTAGGTAATATGGCCACCATCAAAGCTTGTTCAATTCTCTTCAATAACGATATCGTAGCTTGGCTATATCGCAAAATAAATAATTTGTCTTCGAATTTTAGAAGTCGAAGTTCGAAGTCTTCATGGCCTGTGGCAGCATCAAAATTGGTAACAAAATTAGGGAGTCGTTAACCTTCATTTGAAATATTGCTATAAGCATATTAAGTAACCGCGTAGTAGAAATGATCTTACCATATTTTTCGTCCCCCATATCGTTTTGCCTTGTTAGGTGACCATTCAATTATTGTATCCCTTTTAACTTACCCCTTTCACCAGACTTAAAAGGCTACTTAGGTTGATTACCTTATTGATTTTTAAAAGTATTTAATTTTGATGTGAAAAAGTATTTAATTTTGATGTGAAAATATATTTAATTTTTTTCCATAATGGAAGGCAATCCAAAAAATGTATGTTATAAATTCAGGGGATACAGTTTGGTGTCGCTGCTATGTAGCATCTGTTATTACACCATCTATTGCTATTCTAATTATTCATTCTCGTTTAATTTTTAAAAACTAAGACATTAAAATAGTGTAAAATGTAGTTGAATAAAGTCAAACTATTGACATAACTTTGAAATTATTAACATAATGTGGGATGAACAGAAGTGAGCCAAGCATGAAAGATTTTTTTTTAATTTTCAATATCCCACACTTCTGAAAGCCAGAACTTTGCTTGATTTTGCAATAACACTGGTTTATGCAACGGGTGGTTATAATAAATTATTAAAATGCACATGAGGAAGTGTTAACAGCTCACAGTTGTGGTCTCAACTAACTTGAAAATATTGAATAGTAAGCTACCCTTACTATTTCAAACAAATGTGTTTCTGGAAGTCAATCTTCTATGAAACTTCTACACTTTACAGGCTGTATGGTTGATGGAAGACTTTGAAAACAAATAATTAATCCAACATGGTTCTCATTTTTATCACAATTAAAACGAATCCTTTATATTGTGGTTAAAGGTATGCCCAAATATCGATTTTAAAGCTAATGGGCCCTAAAACAAGTTCAAAATAGCGGTGCCTTCTCAATTCTAACATTGGATCTGCCTTTTATAGATAAAAGCTAAAAAATAACTAGATATCGATTTTGAGGTCAATTGGCCTTAAAACAAAGAAATTCAAAATGGCGGCCACTTTTATCAATTCTAGCTTTGGATCCGTCTTTTGTAACCAAAGATATACCCAGCTATCGATTTTGAGGTCAATTGGCCTTTAAACAAAGAAATTCAAAATGGCGGCCTCTTTTTACAAGTCTGACATTGGATCCATCTTTTGTAACTAAAGATATGCGCAGATATTGATTTTGCGGTTGATTGGCCTTAAAATAAAGAAATTCAAAATGGCGGCCACTTTTATCAATTCTAGCCTTGGATCCGTCTCTCGTAACCAAAGATATACCCAGCTATGGATTTTGAGGTCAATTGGCCTTAAAACAAAGAAATTCAAAATGGCGGCCACTTCTTTCAATTCTAACATTGGACCTACCCTTTAAGCCTAAAAGCCTAAAAAAATACTATAATAATCATGTAAACTTAACATAACCAACTGACTTTTGTAAGCTGATGCACCGCACATGCAAAATATTTGGTAAAAAATCAACAAAATCACGTTGATCCCCGGTTGTCGCTAAACAAGTGAACCTTGATCAAATAGCTTGTGGCTCTAACATCGTCCCTGACGCGCCCCTGATTTAGGTGAAAAAGTATCTGAGCCTCCTCAATGGGTTCCGAGATATTGACCATGCGAAATTTTGCCCACTGCGTGCTGTTGCCCCGAATGATGCTAGATGTTCAGTTTTCATCATTTTGCAGAAATCGGCTCGAGTGATACGATGCTGCAGTCATATTATCTGTTTGGTTTTTGTATATTCAAATTAGAAGAAATCACGCACAGCAGAACTCGCTGTGCCCATACCTTGCGTCTCGCCCCCCGCGCGCGTGGTGCGGGGCAGTGTGTGAAGCGCCTTACTGCCATCTGTTGTATGTCCATTCTAATGCTAAACTATTTTGTTTTACGGTACAATGCCCCCTAACGGGAAATTCTTGAAACCCGGCAGATGTTAAAGTTTCCAGGCTAATTATCAGCGCCATCTAGCAATAAGCCGGGATTTTGCACTTTTTCAGGTGAACGCTTCAATGTATGGAGATCGTCAGTCTATACTCTTATTAGTCCATGACCCTGACCAGGGAAATAAAAAACCTGCTGGAACGCCACTATCGCTTATCGTTGTCAGTACAGGAAATTAGTTCCATAATAAACCACAAGATGGCGATATTTTACTAACCCGTTCAAGTTATCAGAAATAAAAATAGTCCGTATACATAATCCAATGTTCGGTACGTACTCACCCGACCTGCACAATGGCGGCGCCGTACAACTCGGGCCGCTGGTTGATGCAGGCGGCGACGAGCAGCCCACCGTTGGACCCGCCCTGGCTGGTCAAGAGGGACTGCCGCGTGTACTTTTCTGTGATCAGGTACTCCGCGGCTGCTTGGAAGTCATCGAACACGTTCTGTTTGTTGAGCAGGCGACCACCGTTGTGCCATCGCTCGCCGTACTCACTATCGAAAAAAAAAAACATTTATAGATTTATAATATTTTTTTTTAAACTCAGTGTGAAATACAACGCTCGTTTCAAACTCAAGTATTAACTCCAATAACATTTAAAAACCACGCAGTTGTGTGCTCAAGTTGTATGCCGTCTATCATAATTTAATTATAATTATGTAGATGAGCACGTAAAGCCGTAAGTCCTGCGCCTGATCTCTCTCCGGTCATGTCGGAATCCCGTCTCACCGGACTATGAGAGTGAAGGAATAGCGAGTGCACCTGTGTATTGCGCACACACTTGTGCATTATAATATCTCCTGCGTACCTGGCTGATCTCCGTTGAGATTGGCCGCCGTGGCCGAAACTGGCTAGGAGGATTTCATGTAGATGATGGCACCATTTGATCGTTCATTGGCTTAGGCCCAAATTTGAAATGGACGGCGATTAGTTCCGATTATGGCCGCGCGCAGACTTATCTGACGCGCACTATAAGTTAGGAATACATGGGAAGATATAAGACCACTTAATTTATCTTATGGCAATTGTAATTGACTCGTCTAGCCCCGCAACGGACACCGGTGTCCATATATATAGGGTTTTCCCATACATCTATATATATAAGCGGGGCTTGAAGGTTAATCATAAGCACCCACCCGCCGCCTCTGATGTTGGGTATGGCGACAATTCCGTTAAAGTGCTGCATAAAGATGATTCTCGTGATGCTGAAGGTCGGCAGGACGTTGATGTTGAACCCGCCGTAGCCGTAGATCAGCGTTGGGTTCGACCCGTCCCGGGGGAGACCCTGGAATCAAACAGCATTACCATAAAAGTTTTATTTATTGACGTCACGGCATAATGGCTTTACTGCAGCTGATGTAAAGTGAAGAGAAGCCCAAAAATCTCGATCGGCAATCGTTTATGAAGATACTTGGGTGCTAAACGGATTTTAATGAAAAGTAGCACACATGGAGTTCACGACATGGTTTGTACAAAGTGTACTTTTACCCCACACAAGTACAACATGGAACTGGTGGTGGGAATGTTATGTTTCTTTTTTATCAAAAGTAAACGGTGAAGTGGCAAAATGGATTACAACTGCCACAAAACATTTTTTAGGAAAGGTCTAACGCCCATTCTAAGCTACTGATAATTAAAATATTTTACTCGACTTACCTTTTTAGATACAATAAACATAGGAACTTTGGTGCCGTCTTTGCTTGAGTAGAAAATTTGTTTAGCCTCGTATTGTGATGCGTCGAAATTTTTCACTTTCACCTCTCTGAATATCTGTAAAATGAAATTTTTTTTAGACTGAACTAACTTAACAATTGATTTTTAATAACCGTCAATATCGATGTTATAATTCTGTCTTTGAATCGATATAAATATCGATAAGCCAAATTTTATCGTTTTGACTACTACGTGTTATTTTTTTTAGTGCTTACCAAGAAAACAGCAAGACTTTCAATACACATTATGTAGAGGTACATTTGCTTAATTAAAACGTGCGTAGGCATGTGAACATTGACTTGGCATTAACATGTTCTCTTATTAAAAATACCATGGCTGTATTGGTTGTAATTAAATACAGAATTCCACTAGTTAAAGTGTAATGTACATGACTTACCGTAGGCGTATACGGTTGTTTCTTGAAATCGACATGGTATATGACGCCGGGCGTGAGGAACGACGTGAAACGGTAGAATATCTCGGTTTGGTCCTTCTTGCCAGAGAATCCGACCACAGAGCCTACGTCCAACTGGAACGTCTGCAGTAACTCACCCGAGGTCATGCTGTGCAGTTGTAGCACGCTCTGGAAGTAGGGTCATGGATAAATACATATATATACATGTACACTCACGCCTTTTATCCCCGAAGGGGTAGGCAGAGGCGCAACTAGAGCACCCACTTTTCGCCATTATTCCGTCCCATGATGTAATAGGGGGCGAGCCTATCGCCATATCGGGCACAAATTCCAGACTCCGAGCTGATACTGAATAGAAAAACTCAATATCACGTTGCCGACCCGGGGATCGAACCCGAGACCTCAGCATTGCAGTCTTACCATAATACAAATACGCCACCGAGGCAGTCGACAGGCATGGATACATAATAAGCTTGAAATACATATAAGAGGCACGAGTTGTAAGCACTCTCGTGATTGGTCGGTGTGAGGTCTAACGCGCTGATGTTTCACGCCATTGGCTCTTTAGTTGACGCTCGTTATCTATTGGCTTACATATATTCGTCCAATTTGTACCTACGAAACCTCGCCCCCATCGTTTATCTGTGCTCATGACTAATAGACATAAGTAAAAGGCTTGACTGTTTTATTTTCTATTCGCTCATTCTTATTATAAGTTCATTCTAGCATGATTTTTACCACTACATATCAACCCATTACCATTTTAACCCATTAGTTAGTAAGTTAAATTGACGTGCCTTTTCGCATTGCTAATTAACAGTTCTCTTTACGTACCTTAACATCTCTAATGTAATGTATCACTAATTTATCGTGGTCCACAGCCGACGCCCAGTCCAACACGTCACTTGAGTGTTCCTAAAAATATACACAATAAATAATTAGTAAGTTATTAAGTCTAGTGCGGAAAGTTATTTGTTACATGCAGGATTCATTTTCTACATAATAATACAAGCTCTGTACTATATACTGCTCATATTTGATTACGGGGCTTCTTTACTGACAGGGTTTAGGCCTTAGTCCACGACACTGGCCTAGTGCGGGTTGGCAGACTTTACATTCCTTCGAGAATTTTATAGCGGATTCTTTATTATGTAGGTTTCCTCTATTTTTTTAGTTTGTGTTCGATAATCGATAACGTAACTTCGAAAAGTCAGTGGTGTGTCCAATTCAGTTTTAAACCTACGGACTTATGTCTCGGCAGCATGTTACCTCCCGCTTCGTTTATTACGCACATTCCATCTTTACATACTAAAACATTGCTACATTATGATACATGCTTTACAGAAAATTTCATATTTTTTAGTTCTGACTACTTCCTAGTACAGTAGACCCGCGACAAACCGACAAACGTTTTGCAAGATGGTGTTCGATTATCGAATTGTAATGCCCCTGTAGTCCGGAACTTCAGAAAAGGAGTACCTTGTAATCCGACAAATTAAGTACAAGTTAGATTGTAACTATGCTTACTATATAATTGTGTATTGACGAAGATGTCTGTCATAGGCTTATCGCATTACAAGGGGCGCCGGATTAGGCCGGGGCCGGACTACCGCGGGTCTGTTGTACTCCCAAAATTCCAATTTACTACACTAGATGGCGTTATAAGGAAACAAAACCAATAAATATAAGGTTTACCGGTATAAGAGTCTCCCAATTCTCTTCTCCGAGATTGTGCAGGTCTATCTTTACCAGTGTGTAGTTGGGTGCGTTTTTGTTCGTGCGGAATATGCACACAGAGCCTTCATTTGTGATGTACTGGAATATACAAAATAAAATGTATTATCAATAAAACATTATAATATGTTATAATTTAGTCGAGGAATCGTTAGTTTGTGTTATATTATAAAATTCAGAGTTGTTGAAGACACATGTTAAGATATTTTTATATTTATAAGAAATAAATCCAAAGCTTATAAACAACTTGGATGAATTTTGTCAAAGATCGTCCATACACTAGACTAACACAATACTATAGTTTTTTAAACGGAAAAGTCCACAGATAATTTTTTATCCGATGAACGGCTTTTCGCGCGGTTCAAGCCGCGGGCAACTAACTCATATTACTTATTTTTAACATCAACTTTAGACTAAAAAAACAAGTATAAACGGTTCGCGAGATAATTGATTTAAACGTATTTTTTACAACATTGAGTTTTATACATATTTGGTATCAGCACATTCCGCATTTTTTGAACATAGTATAAAATACAAAATGTCGCTTATAGACCGCCAACCATCAGTATTATTTGTTATCAGTACCTCATAATCAGCCTCGAATTTGTGCACGATCTGCGTGAGCGGCAGTAGACCGTCGATGTTGGGATGCTTGCTGAGGTCCGCGTAGAACAGCAGGTTGTCGCGGCAGTCCCGCACCGGCGCCACGATCAGGTACCGTCCGCAGTCGGACACCTGCCCGCCGCTGCCGATACAAGTAATACATATATACACACTCACGACTGTTATACCCGAAGGGGTAGGCAGAGGCGCAACTAGTGCACCCACTTTTGCGCCGACATTCCGTCCCATGATGTGATAGGGGGCGAGCCTATCGCCATATCGGGCACAAATTCCAAACTCCGGACTGATACTGAATAGAAAAACTCAATATCACTTTACCCGACCTGGGGATCGAACCCGAGACCTCAGCTTTGCAGTCGTACTGTAATACAATTACGCTTCCGAGGCAGTCAATACAAGTTATACAACTTGATGCCAATGCACTGTTAAGCTTCACATTAACCCTTCAAGCCCCGCTTATATATATAGATGTATGGGAAAACCATATATATGGACATCGGTGTCCGTCGCGGGGCTTGACGAGTCAACTAGGAGTTAGAACAGCGAAGCGCATAATCGAAACGTACTTATTTTGTACTAGGTTTCGCCCGCCACTCCGCCCGTGTTAATAAGTTTTTTCCGGGATTAAAGTCCCACTTTTTATTTTCCCAGGATAAAATGTAGCCTATGTGTTAATACAGGACATGATCTACCCGTGAGCCAAATTTCATCGAAATCCATTCAATAGTTTTTGTGTGAAAGAGTAACATACATCCATACGTACATACAAACTTTCTCGTTTATAATATAGCGTAAGTAGGATACGATGTTTGGACTCAACGCGTCACGGCGCGTTCCAAATGACGTAATTTCATGCATAATACCAGGGAAATTAAGGCGACTAGGATCGATTCGACTCGGACAAGATTAACATTTTAAATCATAGGGCAAACGGGTGGGTTTCGTTCGCCCTACAATTATTATTTCTAAATTTAGATTATTTTACAGCCAAACTGAGAAAATTTTCACTAATACGACAATGCTAAAAACTTACTTGTGCATAACTAAAAAATCATTAAAATAGCATACAATAACTTCAACAGTATAAGTAAGTTCTAAAATACAATAATAATGTGATATCGATAAAAAAACTAGTAAAACAACAAAGTAGTATGAAGTCACAACACTAAAATTAACAACGCGAAACACTTAAGTAAAATAACATCCGTGTATTGAGTCAAAAGTGATTATATTACATTGTCATACTATTTATTTTTTCTTGAAGTTAATTCGCGCTTTAAACAGAACATGAAACATTTTACGTTAACATACGAGCGACTCCCTTCGCACATGTTTCGACCGTGCGACTCTCTGTTAAAGAAAAATAATATACTACTACTAAAACAATAAAAAAATACTACAAGAAATAATTTTTAAAAGGTAACGATACGCCATACTCTGACAAATTAAACGAAAACCCTGTTTCGTGGCATCTACCTTTGTATTATATTATTAAAATCATTGTCTAAATGTTATATATAGCCGACAACTATAAGTAGTTTCTAATATATACATATTTTTATATATGTCGGCAGATTTCTTTTTATTAATCTCATTGAGGGTGTCTGAATATATAACGTCGGGTAAGATAAAATAATAATCGTTGCTAAAAACCAGTCTGTATGTTGAACTCGTAGTGGGAGCGACAGTTGGATGTATAAAAGGGGTGCCGAATCATTTGAAACAACTAGTTCGGTGCAGTTCAGTACTTTGTGGTTACTATGGAGGTTTTCATATCGGACAGTTCTTAGTAAAGCTGTTACTATGATAATTAGAGTTGTTACGAGGTGAGTGGATTACAATGGAATAGTTTGGTTAAGTAATTGCCTCAATATGCAATGTGTTATAATAACCAAAGTTAATAATGAATCCTGACGTGGTATTGTACTCTGTGAATACTCGATTACGTAATAATTGACCAACGAACAATAAATAGCGAATTGAAGATAATTCATTTATGACTTTTATTATGTGTACCTACGTGTACCGAGATCGGCCGTCACTGTCTACGAAATATATAACGTTTTTAAAAATTGAAACTGTCTCCGTAGTATCAAAATCGATTTAGCAGTGTCCGGTAAATTTCAAATGTATACGGCAGGAAGAGGTTCCATATTGATCTTTTTGTAATCGAGCCGAGTCCAGATGTTATGACCGATCTTCTAGAGGAATGGCAGCGTAGGTGGGAAATATCTACAAAGGGGCGGCATTTGTATCAATTCTTTCCATCTGTTCAGGACCGTCTTACAAAATCTTCGCTCGAAATTGACCATTGTGTTTCGCAATTCCTTACAGGCCATGGTAATTTTAAGTACAAATTATTCTCCTTTAAGTTGGTTGATTCGTCTGCGTGTCCATGTTCATCTAATGACTGCAACTACGAACAATCTGCGCATCACATACTTTGGGAGTGTAGTCTTTGGCAAAATGAGCGTAACATTATGTTTGATAGTATGCAAATAACATCTGGAGTTGTATACTACATGGACCTTGTGGACCCTAGGCAGAATTTCCGTGCTTTCCGGCGTTTTTGCCATACCTACTATTGGAATCAAGTTTAACAGCTCAAGTAGGACCCCTTTAATTTTATCCGTGGTGCTTTACATCTGGCTTTTCCAGTTGTGAAACTCTAAATACTTAAGGTTAAATTACCTTTTTTAGTTCATTATTTTGTCTCCCGCTTTGCTATGGAGGGAAGTGGAAAATATATTTCTAACTCCTCCCTATTCTTCTGTTTGATTAACTTCGTTGCGGGTTAAGACTAATTAGTGTTCCCTGAGACTCGCCGAGCTTCACCGCTCGGTGTCATAAAATGCGTGCCACTGCTGATCCTGGCTGGCTTACAGGATTAACAAACACACGAATTGAGAAACCTCCTCCTTTTTTGAAAGTCGGTTAAAAATAGTGAGCCATTGTTCGTAGTCCTCTGACAGTCGCCCCCTGCCAATAAGGTTGCATTCATTTATCTTCAACTGTCACCTTCAACTTGACTGTATAACTATGCAGCGACTATATAACCCCTAGACTCCTAATGTTCAATATTTCTCTTCAAATTAATTCTGTCAACTATCTGAGGTTTGAGGAAGCGGGGTACTGCATTATGATTGGTTCTTCCAACACCTTATCGCATTATATAACCTTGGAAACATAGGCATAGGGATGGGACGAGTTAAATGAAAACACGATTTTTTATCCATATTACTTTTATGTAATAAAGTTTTATAGTAATATTATTATTATTTATTAAACATATTAATATTTTAACGAAACTATTTATGTTATCAAATGACAGATGGCGCTTAGTAAGTCTCATCGACATTAACAAGAATATTAGAGCTGGCTTGTAGGAATAACACAAAGAATAACTCAAAATAATCGTTATAATCAACAAACAAAATAAAAAATTATCCTTATAACATTTATTTCCGATACCACTAGTAAAAAACTTATCCTAATCATTTTTAAAATGAATTAACTATTACTAATGAACTGACCATTTAAAATAAGAAGCCTGTTAAAATTAAATAGGCCTCAGATAAATTGATTAGTTGAGTATTCGGGCGATAGTTTCTCTTATTTTTAATTTTATCGATAGAACTGTCGACAAATCCTTTTCGTCTATCACTTACTTTTCATGTTAAAAAACAAAACGAAATAGAAAATGTAAAAAGTACTTTCGTCGGAAAGAGATGCAAATATAACAAGATGGCGCGTAGACACCCAAATGCCCAGTCTAAGATGAACTCCGTAAAATTTTAAATAAAATGTGATTATGTGTCGTTATTGACTTACCTGTGAAATGTAATGCCATTTTTCTGAAAATTTGAATTATGGCTATTTATACCACACCATTTTATTGTGCACGGGGCCATTACAATAGTTATTTATTCGCAAACACGGAAGTATTTACAGCTCACAGTTGTGGTCGCAACTGACTTGAAGATTTTGAACGGTCGGCTACATTGGATCTATTTGTCAGATGTGTTGCCCGAAGCCGATCGTCTGTTATTAGGAGTCTAGGGGTTATATAGTCGCTGACTTTATGCAACTGAAGAGTTAGGCCAACGAACAATGACTCCCTATTTTCTTAACGCGATGGATTCTAACAGTGTTATTACAAAAAAGTTGAACACGAACTAAAAATTCTTCTACAACAAACTCATGTTTAAGCATTGGTTAAAGTTAGACATGGTTTAGACATTGTTTATATTTAAACACAATCCGATGTCTGTTTAAAATCTTTGACGCACACTGACAGGCATGACAGGGAGACGGGTGTTTAGAATTAGACACTGTTTAGCCGGTTTCAACTGCGTCTAAAATATTTTTTTAACCAACTTCAAAATGGAGGTTCTGTATTCAATCCGTATGTATGTATCTATGTATGTATGTAAATTTGTATGGCCGCGAGTTTCTCAAAAACTACTAATGCGATTTGGATGTGGTTTTCGATGTTCAAATGTATAGTTTTCAGGGAAGGTTTTTTAATAACACTATGTGTATACTTACATCCTCCATAGAGGTTCTTCAGGGAACTCTACGACGATGACGTCCTCCGACTGCGGTGTGTTGAGCCGATGGTAGCAAAGCTTTTGGTCGCGGTTCACTTCGGTATCAGAGCCGTCAGTCTTGCCCGCCTGTTCTGGGTACCTCTGGGGATATAAAATGTAGGGTATGTTGAATTTTGTTTAGTGGAATGTCTCGGTAGCGTAGTTGTATTGTGTGCGCTATAAGACACCGTTCTGAGGTCCTGGGTTCGAATTCCAGGTCGGGCAATGTGATGGTGGGTTTTTCTCTTCAGTATTAGCCCGGAGTCTGGAATATGTGCCCGATATGACGATAGGCTCGCCCCATATCACATCATGGGATGGAATACACATGGCGAAGTGTGGGTGCACTAGCTGTGGCTTTGTCTTCGTGGGATAATAGCTTGAGTGTGGGTGTGTGTATATTTAATATGGATTTTGTATGACATTTTAAACATCCTTGCATATTATAAAATTATTCCACAAACATAAAAAAGTTAAAGAAAAATATCTTTTCATACAAAAGATATGCGACCTTTAAAAATAAAAAAACAAGAAATCACATAAGACTTAAAAAAATCGATTACGTTGCGAGTCATAACCATTTATGGGTATGATACATCGAAATAAAATATACGTAGATTATATATATTTAAATTATAATCGCTGCAAGTTATTAGTTCTTTAATTTATGACCTAATCTATCTACAAATGCGAATAGGTATTCAACTTTGTCCTTTATTCCACTTGCGGATGTCTGGGGGTATTATAAATCGTAAGTTAATAGCTATCAATGATACACTTGTAAGGTATATACACTATTATTTATATACACTGACACAAATATCCACATAACATCTACATCTAATGTGTAATGGGACTGATTTCCAATGTTCATGTAGTTAGTAACCGACAAGTAGGCAGGTTAGGCATTAGACTGCTAAGACAATACGTAATTAATTAACATTAATTGGGGGTGTAGTTGAGTGCGATTCTAGTATTTGGTCGTCTCTTATTAGAGGAGTAGTACTTACATAATTCACGAAATTCAGCCGCTTATGATCATTTCCCTGACAACCCTAATTATGAACAGTAGATTTCCAATTAACAATACCTAATGGATTTATTACGACCTGTTAATGATTAAAATGATTCATTTTATCAGGAGGCATACATTTGACTTCATTTTCGACGCAAGGCTAAACCTTTACCATTAAATCAGACCCTTGTTTACATACAAGCATAAACATTTACTGGCTTTATTTATACAATAATGAAATTTGAATACTCGATTCGCCTTGATCCCAATGCACAATGCATTGTAGCCTAGTTTTGCCTCAAACGTTCTGGGTCAGGCGCCTGTGGACGTGACATTACAATGTCATTCGAATGGGATGTAAAATAAGTTATCCTCTAGAGAATGTCAACTCACCGAGTAAAATAAGCCTTTGTTGTCCTTAGTCCACGACAAAGAGGCGAATTTGACTTTTTCCAACACCTCTGGGTAGTCTTCACCTGCAAATGCATTATATAAAACTTACATATTATAAATAGTTTTTATCCTAACTCAATAGAGTTTTCATACTATATTGAAAGCACCGGTGATGAACCGGTCTTGTACGATAAAAACTGCAATTTTCAAAAAAGGAACATAGATTCTCACATCCTCACGCGCGACAAAAGACAACTTAAACACATAAAAAAAAAGAAAAAAGCCACACACTGGCTGACTTCCAAACAAAAAAAAAAGAAAACTAAACTAACACAAAGAAGGACGAATTGAGTAACCTCTTTTATTAAAACCTTACCCGTAGCGACGTCCTTCAAATGTATTGTGATCCAATCTGACCCGCTGACGGAGAGACCGTATGCGAGAGTGGCGCCATCTTCAGTGAACTTGATGCCGGAGAGGGCGATGGTGCCGTCCTCGGACAGCGTGTTGGGGTCGAGGAACACGCGCGGCTCGCCGTCCAGGCTGTCTTGCACGTATAACACGCTGCGGAGGGATGGTGTTATTATTTTTTAATACGGCCACCGGAAAGTCACGCCTTTATAAAAAGCTGCCGGGTGAACGAGTTGTAGGTCGGAATAAATGATATGGTGGAATCATTTACAATAACTTATATTCGGTGGTAAGAAGAGTTGGTATTACTACTTTTTTTATGCGGCATAGTGACTCCTAAGATAAATACAAGTTCGGGTGTGGACATGATTTAGGTCGGAATAAATGGAATTGGTTGCACCATTTAATTGTTTATGTACTGGTTCTTTGTTTCTGTGTAACTGTAAAGTATATTTTTTTTTTATGTAAATGGTGGTCTTATTTATGTATAGCTTTAGTCCGCGGCTGCGCCCGCGTTAAACACTTTTCCAGGGATAAAAAGTAGCCTATGTGTTAATCCAGGACATGATCTACTCGTCTGACAAATTTCATCGAAACCCGTTCAGTAGTTCTTGCGTGAAAAAGAAACAAACATACATCAATACATTCTTAAAACTTTGGTGTTTATAATATTTGTAGAATAAAGAACGACCTTTAGATACAGTTCACTGCAAATGCCTAAAATAAAATATGTCTAAAGACGTATACATATATTTCTTTTTTTTATTTTATGTCGACACACGCACACACGCATACAAAAAGAAGCGCATATAATGTTTTTGTTTGTATGAAGTTTCTCTGGGCCAGGTTCGAGATGAAAATCAGTGCCGAACAAGTTACTGTTTGATTTTTTTATTTGTTTTGTTTCTCTTTTTATCTATACCTATATTATTGTAAAACTGCTACAACTCAAGGGTTGTCAATAAATATTTTTCTGTTTCTATAGTCACGTGTAAACTGTACACATAATATTGTCGACTGTTATTATTATTACAATAATGTACAAAGTTGTTTTCAATATAAAAACCGATCGACCGACGACAAAAAAATACCATCAAATATTAAAACAGGTAGTCATCACATCATCTATAAACCTGCTACTAATTAACACTCACGCCACAAAATCTCATCAACTAACCAATTATTGAAAACTATTATAAAGATAACGACTATCTAGTTTTTTTTTTCATAATATAAATCTTACCACGATTCTTGTATACTATGTGTACAATTTATTATTTATACCGACTAGTTTTTATTCATTACACGCGTTATGAACCGGACAATGCTAAGGACAAAGGAATAACTTGAAGTTACATTGACTTTATGAATGTGCAACAAGGTGTAGGTTTTGAACTTTCCTCATTTAATTAAAGGTGTTGACTCATAGGCACAAGCAAAACAACTTAGTTCCAGACCACAACTGTTTGCGTTATTTTATAGTAAAAAATATTATTCCAGTCCGTAATACAAATATCAGACGCTTAATTTTTCCCACTGATGAGCATTCCACTTATTAGACTTTTTACGAGTCTTCTGCCATTACGCTGGTCGCTGGGTAATAAAATTTGCTCACCATTTGACAAACACACAAAATGTATAGTTCTTTTATGACACTGAAAGACGAGGCGAGCATGCCATTCGACTGATGGTAAGTGATACGACCACGCATAAACAGTACCAACACCATCCAGTACCTTGAGCTACAAATTACTGTGTGGCATTCCACTGTGTTCGTCATCCTGAGACATAAGTTATTCAGTCTCATTATATCAAGTAGTTACACTGGTTACAATGTCCTTCAAAACAAAACACAGCAGTGGATGCGTACTGCTGCTGGGCGGTAGAAATAGACATTGCGGTGGTACCCACCCAGACGGACTCTCACGTATGAGAGACCTACCATCACCAGTAAAGTTTGGGGACCATAAAAGCACTAATGTCTTTCGTTGATTGGCTTTATACTTGTCCTACACTGCATTTACTATCAGATTAAATGTAATCATATCGACGTTAAACTAAAAAAGGATTTATTTTGCACATATAAATCCGGGCAATAAATACACATTGAACTATAGAAACACGTACAATACTCGGCAGCAAATATTACAAATTGGCTTTGGATAGATTAGAGAGGTAGGACATCAACGCTGTCTAGTCTTTTTAACCGACTTCAAAAAGGAGGTTCTGTATTCGATCCGTATGTATGAATGTATGTATGTTTGTATGTATGTATGTAAATTTATAAGCCCGCGAGTATCTCAAAAACTATTGATTCGATTTTGATTTGGCTCCAAATATACGTATATTATACTAAGCGAATACAAATTTTAATTATTTTTTGATTTGTAGGAGTTTTGAAATCGATTTATTTTTAATATAGAAAAACTCCGATATTTACTGACGGCTATTACTCACTCCTGATTCTGCAGGCCGGTATTTTTGTAGAAGAAGTATCTGTCGCCCCTGCGGAAGGGGCTCGAGTATTTTGGGTAGTTCCACAACTCGGTGAGCCTCTCGTTGACGTCGGATTTCACCGGGCACGCGTCCAAGTACGGCCTTGTGATTTTGTTCTCTGCTTCTATGAACTCTTTGGTTTCGTTTGAGTCGGGGTCCTCCAGCCAGCGATATGGGTCTTTTATCTGGGAATAATAGATGTTTATTAGATTATGAAAGAGCGATCCTTTTCGAGAAAAACATCTTAACCGACATTTCGCATTTTTTGCTAGAGCTATTTTTTTCTTATTAAATCTAAAATATTAATTATATACGTATTTACATTATTTCGTTACAAAAATAATCTATACTGATATTATAAATTTGAAAAAATTGTTTGTTTGGTTCAACGATCTAATCTCAAGAACAGCTGACCGATTTTGAAAATTATTTCACTAATAGGAAGCTACATTACTCTTGAGTGCTATAGGCTACTTTTATCTCAGGAAAATATTTTAATCCCGGAAAAAGGTCCCGCGGGCGGAGCCGCGAGAAATACTACTCACTCGATAAAAATACTTGAAATATACCATATTTTTGAATTAAGAAATAATAGTCAAAAAAACACGTTTTATAGAAAATTTGAATAAACTTGAATTGAGAATAGTGTAAATAAGAAAAAAAAAACATTTTAGTAAAAAAAGCGTGGGGTGCTTTTTAAGATTTTATAAGAACGATAATCCTTCTACTCATACCTATTATCTGTCAATAAAATATTTATAACTATTGACACCATGCACGTGGGGTGCTTTTTTTTACAATAAAATATTTTTTTTCTTATTTACACTATTCTTAATTCAAGGTTATTAAAAAAATAAATTTTTAGTTGGATTTTCCATAAAGCGTGTTTTTTAGTTTTTATAAACTACTAGCTTTTGCCCGCGGCTCCGCCCGCGTTTATAGCTTTTCCGGGATAAAAATACACATAAACCTTCCTCTTGAATCACTCTATCTATTTAAGAAAACCGCATCAAAATCCGTTGCGTAGTTTTAAGAAAGTGATATTGAGTTTTTCTATTCAGTATTAGCCCGGAGTCTGGAATTTGTGCCCGATATGGCGATAGGCTCGCCCCCTATCACATCATGGGACGGAATAACGGCCAACAGTGGGTGCACTAGTTGCGCCTCTGCCTACCCCTTCGGGGATAACAGGCGTGAGTGTATATGTATATATTTATAGTTTTAAGGATCTAAGCATACATAGGGACAGACAGCGGGAAGCGACTTTGTTTTATACTATGTAGTGATTTTTCTTTTGCAAATCAAGCAATATCGACACTCATTTGACGAATTGAGACTGATTTTAAGTATTTGATAAAGTTTAGGTATCTTATCTGTTATCACTTACATAAACAATAAACAGGTGGTTATGAAAACTAGAAATGACATACGCACACTAATATACAAAGGAGATGTCCGCTTTTTGTATGGGGGTTGGGCCTCAAAATCTAACCAGGCTAAAACTTTAGGGATATTAGATGGCCAAAAAAAAATTCGATTTCGTAAATTGTTCGAAAATCTGTGACGAAAATCTATATATATAAAAATGAATCCCTATTTTCCTTGGTCACGGCATCACGCGTGAACGGCTGGACTGATTTCGTTATTTCTTTTTTTGATGTGTTTGGTATTGTCAGGAGAAAGTTCTTATGAAAGAAAAAAATAAGAAAATTGCGCGGAAAATTAGAAAACCTAAGAATACTTAACCACCATATTAAACGTGCATGTCACTGAACTCCCTAAACGGGTGGACCGATTTTAATGTAATTTTTTGTGTGTCTTCAGGTGGATTCCAGAATGGTTTAGATTACAATTCTATCCGGTAGGTAGCGCTGTACTCGGGTTCTAGGATTTTATTTCCTTTTTAGGGCAGGACAACGTCTGTCGGGGCCGCTAGTAGGTTATAGATAGCACAATGGGCTTGGGAACTTGAGTGCCTCTCTGGCTTTAGCACCAAGATAGTCACGAATTCATTGTTGTTTTCAAAGCCTGTTATAAATTGTGTAAAGTCAATGACCATTTATATGTTAATAGTAACTATCAGTTCTTATGGGATTTTTTGCTAACAAAAAATATACATATAAAAAAACTCGTTTAATAAATAAAACCTTCGCAGAATGGTGAACGTGTTTGGCAAATGAGCAAAAATAGCAGTTTTCTATCCAAAAAAACACAATCATGGTATTTAAATGTATAAATTATCATTTCAATTGTAAATAATTTACAATTTAAGCTATATTTTATAGCTCTTGGTATCTGACCTGCACGGCGGTTATAAAAATAAATGTAAAAAACAATATAATATTAAATTGCGATTTTTTTATATAAAAGTAAGCAACCTTATGTAGGTAAATAAAACAATTAATTTTAGGAGACATACTAGTGCTAGGTCTCTCATATGTAAGAGTCCGCCTGGGTGGGTACCACCGCAATGTCTATTTCTACCGCCAAACAGCAGTATGCATGGATGGTGTTGCTACTGTATATGGGTGGTCGTATCGCTTACCATCAGACGAACGCCATGCTTGTTTCGTCATTCAATGCAATAAAAAAAGACACATTTTTAGTTGTTGGCTTAATTTATAAATACGTAAGAAATAATATCAAAATTGTTCAAATATAACGCATGAATAATATTTAAAGCAAAGTTATTTCGCAAAAGAAGACACAATTATTCTATAAATCGAAACGTGCATTGCCAACGTTTGTGTGTAATTTTTACATTTCTAGAATTGCAGCTACTTTTAAATTCCTAGAGACAGTATAATTGGCTTAGAATATCTATGTAAACGTCGCATTGCGGAGGCGGAACTTATTTACCATACAAGTATTCTCATAATGGCTATTACTCGTCTTCTATCTATGGTAATACATTTCGAAAATCTTATTAGTAATCAACACCGCGTCTTGCTGAACTAATATCAAACATATCAACGGAAGTGCCTTCCGCCGTTCACACTAACGTAAGTTGGCCAAACTTCCTGAGCCTGGACGGGATATTTACAACTCTCGATCAAACCGGGACATAGGTGAAACAAACGCGCGGGTTTTAGTGCAATTATTACTGGTCAGTTTCGTGTATCGGAATGCTATACCCGCTTACTAGCTATAATATTTCTTTATCAGATACCAAGACTATTGAATAGGGTTGATGACTTCTTTCTTGTAAATACAATCATGAAAAATGTATACTATCCAAAATCGAATGAAAAAAGATTTTTCTCAATTGGCGTGATAGTAAGTAAGTTATAAATAAAGCTATGAAATTTGGAAGAGGTAGCTGTCAAATAACGGCAATACTAGGCTGTGACGTCACCAAGAGCCGTCGGCCAAAAGCTGCTGCGTGCGTGCGAAAGAAATAGCGCGATATCCCCGCCACGCCCCCCCTTTTGCTCACAAGAATACTTCAAAATTGAATAACTGCTTTATTCTTCAATCGATTTGGTACTGCTTTCGCAGAAGACATTTTTTGTATTATTTTCTGTTACATCTAAAATAATGTACAAAATCAAATATAGGAAACTACCCTATTGGTGCGGATCTAACACCACAAACCGGGAAATGTCCCGAAGTACCAGGACGTATGTTGGCCCTACACCCTTAAGAATTCAAACTTTTTGTACCGATTCAAATAGACGTGTTGATGCTATCGTCATTGGTCTATACTCTATACCTTTGTTCGTTTTTTGTCGCATTATTTTTGGTTGCGTCGTTATGAACATTATTTCCTCTAAATTATAATCTGTCTAAGTTTCCTAGCAGCTAACCTTGAATACTATGATGATCTTTTACTTATTTTAAATCTAAAAGTCAACAAGACCGCCAATGATATAACATGAAGTGAATTTATTTTTGTTTTTTACGAATGGTTGCAATAGAGTATTAAATACAAATTTTGTAAATGTAAAGGTGTTTACTATGCGAAGACGGCTGTTTTAAATTTTATCGAGAATATTGAATGTTATATACACCGATATTCTCCCGTATATTCTTTGATTGAAACAGTAAATAACTTCTGCCTCATTATGTCTTTAATGTAACAATGTCGTTATTGTAATTCACATCTTAAGGCTAGGATATCTGAGCGCTGTTTGCATTTACAGCTGTCTAATGTACCGGCGCGTCAGGTGCCGCGATGTTGAATTTCAAATGAACTCGCTTGACACCAATCAGCCGCGACTACGTCACAATAAACGATTAAACAATACTGAAGCAGTTTATTTTACGACAAAAGATGTCCGCTTTTTTATGGGTGCTGGGCCTCAAAATCTAACACGGCTCAAACTTTACGAATATTAAAAGGACAAAAATATGGATCTTGAATCCATAAAAAAAAATTAGACGCCTCCATCGATAGCTAATATATTTTAAACTAGACTTCTGCTCACGGCTTCGTCCGCGTGAATGAATTTTTCTGGGATAAAAGTCCCGCTTTATAATCCCTGGGATAATGGACCTATATATTGATGAAAGAGTTTTTCAAATCGGTCCAGCAGTTTCGGAGCCTATTCAATGCAAATAAACATACAATTGAATCTTTACTCTTTATAATATTAGTATAGATAAGTGTAGATGTAATTTTTAAGCAAAATAAAATTACATACATCTCAAAATTGGAGGACTTTAAAATTATACGATTTATTGCGAAGGTCTAACTTTTGGGAGTACTATCCAAACATATGTATGTCGCAGACAGCGGCAGCTGAAATAGGTATACGTAGGCATACATAATAAAAGTTACCTATGAATTATGTCTTGATATCACGATTTATTGTTCGTTGATCAATGATTACGTAATCAAATGTTCACAGAGTACAATACCACGTCAAGATTCATTATTATCTTTAGTTATTGTGACATAATATTGGTGATTGAGACAATTACTTAACCAATATTACTATAATAATCGACTAGCCTAGTAACCTGAATATGACCTCAAGTTTAAACCCGAAACCCTTTCAGTATTCCGAGTTTGACAGGTGTCATTTCAGATTTTTTAATTAGAACCCTATGGGTAAGCGCGTAAAGACGATTTCCACTGAATGAAAAGTGACGTCTTGTTCGCCGGGGAAGACGCGAATATGGAATGGTTAACATAGTAACCGCTCAACTAAGCGCTGACCGATATGAAAACCGCAATAGTTACTACTTAGTATTGAACTGCACCGGAGTAGTTGCTTCATATGATTTGGCAGCCTTATTATATACCCAACTCTTGCGACTACTACTAGTCTGACAACTCAAATGGATTTTTCACGGTTATTATTTTATCTTACGCGACGTTATATATTCAGACACCCTCAATGAGATCAATAAAAAGGAATTACCCGACATACAAAAAAACTTGGTAAGACATTGAAATAAAACCATTTTTTTTATTTTATCGCGATTTTTTAAATGATATTTTCGTATTTGTTTACTACCTACTTTAAAGTTTGAACTGTGGTTCATAATAGAAAATATTGACTGCTGTCCCATCTGAAAAATTTACTCTATATACCTATAAATATGTCGGAGAGTATTTTTTCAAATCATAATAGTATGGTCTTCATATAAATTGTAGTCAAGTCCAAATTGCCGTAAAATCCTGAAAATAACTTATTATTTTGTATTAGTATGTACTATTGTCACTCATACTATTTTATTGTTGTTTCCTGGCAGCGTCGCCCGCATAAAAGATTTTTTATAGGTTAAAAAGTATACCTATGCTCTACCCAGGGGCTCAAGTTATCTCCATACCATTTCATAGATATCCGTTTAGTAGTGTCGGAGATGTGCGCTAACAAATAAACAGAAAAACAGATACGCAGACAAACAACGAGAAAAGAATGAAACAAAAAAACGGTGATTTGTGTTCTATTACTCTCATTTAGTCGTCCCTTTATTTTTTTTTCTTTCTATGTACATACACACCAGGTTCTAGTACTGCTTTATAGATGTTACACAAAGAAGCCTATACCGATACCTCCAGGGTCTGTAGAGCTCGTATGCATATTTATAAGCAGATACTTAATTTAGGGGACCCAAACCGGGATTTTTTCAAGAAAATGTGGGCTACTGGACCAAATGAAGAACTTAAAAATACCGATATTGATATCGCAATAATTGGGATTTACTTGTATCAATAATAAGGTAGCTGGGTTTGTGTTATTCTGTACTATGATATTCTATCCATAATATTAAATAGCAAATAAAAAAACAAGCCTTATAGAAAATCCAACTAAAAAAGAGAAAATAAATTTAAATTAAGCTATGTAACGTACATTTAAATCTATACTAATATTATAAAGCTGAAGAGTTTGTTTGTTTGTTTGTTTGTTTGAACGCGCTAATCTCAGGAACTACTGGTGCGAATTGAAAAATTATTTTTGTGTTGAATAGACCATTTATCGAGGAAGGCTATAGGCTATATAACATCACGATGCAACTATTAGGAGCGAAGAAATAGTGGAAAATGTGAAAAATGCGGGGAAAATTATTCATCCTTGAGGGCTTCCATTGCGTGCGCTGCGAAAACCGTTCAAGATACCAAAAATATATGTATGAAAGAATTATTCCTCTGGAAATGATCTAAAAAAAAGTCCGCGACAGTATATGTCTATTTATTAAAATTAACTCCTTAGAACCGTTTTTATGGTAATCAAATTTGGTCGAAATTAATGCATTATTTGTTAAGAGTTGTATCAACGTCATAATATTAATCTTTATACAAATAAATGTGTTGGATAGAGTGATTCAACGGGAAGGTTTTTATGTATGTACTTTTAGCCCGGAAAAACTTATTAACGCGGGCGAAGCCGTGGGCAAAAGCTAGTGTATCTATGTAACGGAAACTTTGAACATGATTTTGACCGCCTTCAAAACGTCGGATGAAAATTTGGCATATTTATCAAGAACCGAAGACAATTCATTATTTTAACAAAAAACACTATTTTATAGAAAATCCAACTAATAATGAATAAATATTCAAAATGAATGAGTAAATGATAGCTCTTTTTTTTTGACATCTGTTGGACCATAGTAGGGTTATAACTAAACTGGCTACTCTTATGTATAAAAAAATCTTACTTGTTTTTAGTGTCATCTGTTGGACAATAGTAGAACAAGCTTAAAAAATGAAAAATAAATAACAGTTAGAAAAAAAACTAAAAAACATGCTTTATAGGAAATGCAACTAAAAATAGAAAATAAATTTGAATTAAGAATAGTGCAAATAAGAAAAAGATGTACTTATTTTATTGTAAAAAAAGCGTGGGGTGCTTTTTAAGGTAGTATCAAAATGATAATCCTTTTACTCATATTATCTCTCAATAAAATATTTATACTGCCTCGGTGGCGTAGTTGTATTACAGTACGACTGCAAAGCTGGGGTCTCACGGGAGCATACGGTTCACCTGATGGTAAGTGATCACCGCCGCCCATGAACATCTGCAATGCCAGGGGGTACAGAGATGCGTTGCCGGCCTTTAAGGTGGGAATATTTATTTCAGGTATCAAAGACCCATAGTACATTAAAATTACACAACCAACCATATTACATGTCATAATACACGAATAGAAATTTAATAGAAACGTACAATCCTACTAATATTACAAACGCGAAAATTTGTAAGAATGTATAGATGTTTGTTACTCTTTCACGCAAAAACTACTGAACAGATTTCGATGGCACACGGGTAGATCATGTCCTGGATTAACACATAGGCTACTTTTTATCTCGGGACAATATAAAACGGTACTTTTATCCCGGGAAAACTCATTCACAGATTATAGATATTTACATATATAAAACGGACTGCCTCGGTGGCGTAGTTGTATTACAATACGACTGCAAAGCTGAGGTCTCGGGTTCGATCCCCGGGTCGGGCAAAGTGATATTGAGTTTTTCTATTCAGTATCAGCTCGGAGTCTGAAATTTGTGCCCGATATGGCGATAGGCTCGCCCCCTATCACATTATGGGACGGAATAACGGCGAAAAGTGGGTGCACTAGTTGTGCCTCTGCCTACCCCTTCGGGGATAACAGGCGTGAGTGTGTGTGTGTGTGTGTAAAATATTTATATCTATTGACACCATGAACCCCACGCTTTTTTTTACAATAAAGTACATTTTTTTAATTACATTATTTTCCATTGGAGGTATTAGGCCAAAATATTATCCACAAATTATGCAAATATATTATTTTACAATTTTACAAAAACAAACAACAGTTGAAACAAGTATGACAACGTGTTTAAAGAAGAAAGAAAAAGAATAGGAAAGATTCATAGAAAAATCCATCTATTACAAATAAGAATCCATAATTGTTGTTCAAAAGTAGTTGGTTCCTTTTCTACATAACGCGGTCCAACTATAAACAAAAGCTGTCAAATACTTCGATAAATTAGTGACAGCAAGCGCGAAAAATTGACGTAGGTCCGACCTCCACGGCGCCTTGGGCGCATCTGAAACGAGACGCGTTGTGCAGAATTGTTAAAAAATTCGTGTTTTTTTGAATTTTGAAAAGTACGAATTACTTTTGTGAAAATTTTTTTGCATAGCAATCTGCTAAATGTTATTACCCTTTTATTGACTTATATTTTTAAAGTAATTGTTTAATATACTATAATTAATTTTTGAAAATAAAATCCGAATTTTCTCTGTTTTCGTGATTTTTTATGATCGAGCGAAGTTGTAAGTATCGTGTTTTGGAATCCACACCAATGTAGAATGATTATTTAACTATAACATATATTTTTCTCGGACCGAAATGTTGATTATTTCTTGGTTTAAAATTGAATAGAAAAGAAGGTGTTTTGGGATATGGCAGCCTTAATAAGAATTGCAGATGCTATTTATCTACATTACGGAAGTGATAGGTACGCGTGAGTAAACTTAATTTTTTAGTCGTCCTATAGCAGATAATTAAATTATAATTAACCAGTTAAACCATCTGATTAATGACTGCCTCGGTGGCGTAGTTGTATTATGGTACGACTGCAATGCTGGGGTCTCGGGTTCGATTCCCGGGTCGGGCAAACTGATATTGAGTTTTTCTATCCAGTATCAGCTCGGAGTCTGGAATTTGTGCCCGATATGGCGATAGGCTCGCCCCCTATCACATCATGGGACGGATTAACGGCGAAGAGTGGGTGCACTAGTTGCGCCTCTGCCTACCCCTTCGGGGATAACAGGCGTGAGTGTATATGTATACCATCTGATTAATATCTATTAGTTCACGTTTGAAATCAGTACAATAGTGAAGTCCAGGGTATGGCCGTAGACCATATAGCTGTGTTTTGAGTTTCAAAATAACAGCAAAGTTACAACCCCATGCAACCAGGATGTTCTAATAAAAAAAAAACATACTTTCCCTACGTAATCGGGTAAAAATATAAAAACATAGTTTCTAATATAACAATGAACAACGAATCTGCAGAAACGCTTTTATTCTACATTCGTGACAGAATAGTTACGAAACTGTCGCAACGATTAGAACTGTGTTACGAAATTATTGCCGTAACATAGTACACAAAGTACGGACTATTATAACAATAATGTCGTATCAGTCGTGCTGTTGTAACTAAATCCTACATCCTAATGATATGCGAAACTGTATGATGTACTAAGATGGTTGGAACTTGGATGTATACGCGCAAACCGCTGAACGCAATTGGATGAAATTTGGCAAAAAATAGACCATATCCTGGAATAATATATAGGCTCCTTTTATCATAAACTACTACATAGTAGCCACTCTTATTACGGGAGAGGTATATCACGCGTGTGTATCCAGATTATATGAAAAAAAAAAAAAAAAGAAATGTAATTACATAAATAAAATCAATTCATTCAAAATCATTCCATCCACATCAGTTCGGAGGTTGGCAGTTCACCACAGTACGTTTCTGCCGACATTTTTTACCACGCACTACAAAACTATGGGACGAATTGCCGCCAGCAGCATTTCTGGACAGATACGACGTGGCGACCTTCAAAAAAAGAGCGTATTCCTGCCTAAAAAGTCGGCAACGCATCTCGATGCCCCCTGGTAATGCAGATGTTCATAAGCGGCAGTGATCACTTACCATCAGGTGAACTGTATGCTGGTTAGCCCCATATATCATAAAAAATATATTTCTATTTGTCGCTAATCAGGTTACATAAAATATGGAATAAAACAGTAAACACCTATATGTCGATTCTTGCTAACGCCAATTTGCTAACTATAACGAGTCTATTAACACCTGTGTGCGAATATAAAGCGCCATTTCTTCACCATTATTCCTAGATATGGTTCCATTTCTTCATATAGTTAGAATTAAGAACTACGACTTTGACTTGGTCCGCTTTTAGATTCACGGGCCTTCGCGTGGTCACTTTTTACGAAACGATAGGATAGAGAAAATAGAGGATTTAGTCTAACCGACGCAACAGGGGGCAAAATGCCTTATCCGACTGTATTACAGCATACACTTTATATCAGGAAATAGTACAGTAGAGTTGTTAACATAGTGTGTCGATAAAAGAAAGATCTTTTACCGACAATGCACATACCGATTACGGATTATCAAACCATTCGTAATATTACAGAGACGATACACGAAAACTTCGTGGGCGATTTCACTCTTCGAGA
This sequence comes from Lapara coniferarum, assembly GCA_949316025.1. Lineage (NCBI taxonomy): Eukaryota > Metazoa > Arthropoda > Insecta > Lepidoptera > Sphingidae > Lapara > Lapara coniferarum. The sequence goes on from OX438919.1 coordinate 17,526,209, forward strand.
GTATCTTCGCGAGACATTTTTCAACGTGAAGGAGAGTTATGGAAACGACCAAACATGGGACTATTTACTGCTAAGGTCTGATAAATTAACTTAATTGCCAATCGTAACATATAGAATCATTCTATTATGTGATCAGTGGTCACGTTTATTTACACGATATTAACGCGATAGCATGAAATCGTAAGAGTTTTTTTACAAATAGAAACATACATATAAATGTACCGTACTTATAAAGAAACTCATTAGACACAACTAAAGGAGATTTGCTATGCAAAGTTGTTTGTTACAGTTATTTGTGCGGTTAAATTGATGCATTTGATTGGTTCCACGCAGGGTCGAGGCGTTCGTTTTAAAATCTTCAAATGAAGTATTGAGGTATAGCATATTACGTCTTAAAATCAAACCTTATTGTCAATAATAATTATTATTATTTATCTTATCTTATATTTGTAATAAGTACTATTGGTGTGAATCGTTTCGTCGCTAAAATAATAAGTTCATCAGGTCATCGGCCTTGCCATCAATTTTATAAGGTTTAAAATAATCTGTCGCAGAAAAATACAGAGTAACGTATATCCTTTGCCCTTGGTTATAATTGAAACAATTTTTATATAGAAATGATAATATGAGATAAGGCATAGTACTGACTAAATTCAGCAATTGTTCAAAATAAACATAAATAGCATTCATCATCCCTCGAAATGTTGAATTAATTACCAATTCCTGCGCAGCCCTGTACTGTTGTTACTTGTTATCAATCTCAGTCAGAAGACATTTATTTACGACTAGCTGTTGCCTGCGGCTCCGCCCGCGTTAAAAAGTTTTTCCGGGAAAAAGTCCCGCTTTATACTTTTCCGGAATAAAATGTAGCCTAAGTTACTCCGTATTACATCAGCTAACTCCCAATAAAAGTCCCGTCAAAATCGGTCCAGCTATTTCAGAGATTAGCCGGAACAGACAGACAAAAATTCAAAAAAAATATATATATTTTGGTGTATATACCGTATATATATTCATTGGATAAAGATTAATATTATTGCGTTGATACAACTCTTAACAAATAATGCATTAATTTCGACCAAATTTGATTACCATAAAAACGGTTCTAGTGAGTTAATCTTAAAAGATAGACACATACTGTCGCGGACATTTTTTTAGATCATTTCAAGAGGAATAATTCTTTCATACATATATTTTTGGTATCTTGAACCGTTTTCGCAGCGCACGCAATGGAAGCCCTCAAGGATGAATAATTTTCCCCGCTTTTTTCACATTTTCCATTATGTCTTCGCTCCTAATAGTAGCATCGTGATGTTATATAGCCTATAGCCTTCCTCGATAAATGGTCTATTCAACACAAAAATAATTTTTCAATTCGCACCAGTAGTTCCTGAGATTAGCGCGTTCAAACAAACAAACAAACAAACTTTTCAGCTTTATAATATTAGTATAGACTAGCTTTTGCCCGCGAATTTGCCCGCGTTAAAAAGTTTTTCTGGGATAAAAGTCCCGGTTTATATTTTCCCAGAATAAGATGTAGCCTATGTGTTAATCCAGGACATGATCTACCCGTGTGCCAAATTTTATCAAAATCCGTTCAGTAGGTTTTGCGTGAAAGAGGAACAAACATCCATACATTTTTATAAAATTTCGCCTTTATAATATTAGTAGGATTCAGAGGTCGACGGTTATTTGCAATTAATTATCTGTTTTTCCCGACTAAGTATCGATTGACTGCGTACAACTCGATTGTTAGATATTATAATATAATATGCCCACGTGTGAATCAATTATTATGAAATTTTTCAATGGTTGCACGAAATTTTTTCTGGATAATTGATTTCAACAAATTGCTCTACAAACCGATAATAAACGATTTTAGAATTTCTATACCTGATAATGTTATCAAACTATATTAAATCCGTATTATGGCGAATGTATTTCGTAAGTTTTTCATTAAATTGTTGTTAGTTTCTAGACGAACTTTATTATTATCGATTCATCATCACATCTATACTAAAATGATAAATCTGAAGAGTTTGTTTGGTTCAATGCGCTAATCTCTGGAACTACTGAACCAATTTGGAGAAATCTTTCACTAATACATACTCCTGAGTGCTATAGGCTAGTTTTAATTCCGGGGAAATATTTTTATACCGGAAAAACTTTTTCACGCGGGCGGAGCCGCGAGCATCTCCTATTTTATTATAAAACAGGTTTGACCTACAGAAAAAAACCCATTTATATTTTTGACCTTTCCGTATTAGACTACTTAAATGGAAAATATTGCAAAGTAGCAATCAAAATATCATAATTTTTAACAATCATTAAATTTACATACCAGACAGACATTTCTATTTTTAGCTTAGGATTCTTCTTCTTTTTAAATGTGAATGTTAAATAAGTTAGTTTTTACTTGGATCTTCGTGAAACTAATTACATTGTAGGGAGCCGTTCACAGATTTGCATAAAATTTCGTTTACAGCTGGACCATACAACAGATTAAGCTGTGAACTACATCATTCCAATAAAAAGTTTCAGCTTTTCAAGCTTTCCGCTCGCGAAGCCTCCAGCAAATGCGAAGTTATAAATTCTCCTCAAGTATGACTGCTATTATGCAATTTAAAAAAGGCACATCTATAAAATGTTACAGAGGGTCATTTTGACATTGCATTTATAAATGAAACCACATACTTATCTCGTTGATAATAGCACTTTTCATTAAGTTAGTTTAACCATAGATGTAAAATTAAAAAGTGTTAGTTTCGAACAAAATAAATATCAATAAAATGTAACTTTAAGTTTACACGCCCTAATGACACTACTACTACTATAAAAGGATTCGTCGCAGCGGCATTATTATACTTTCAGTCAGAAAAACATTTACGCACATACCATATTCGCACTAAACTACAAAATTATGAAAAAAATTGAATACTACAACCGGGATTTTTGGCGAAAGTATTCGTTATTCCTTGATGATTTTTAGCACGATGATAGCATAGGTATAGACGAATATGTGGTTTCATTTAGTAACGCAAAGTAAAAATGACTCTGTATATCTAAAGGCAATATCAAATGTTAAGACCCGATTCCACAGCTTGTTGATAAATGCTACTCGTCGCATAAATGTATAATACGACCAAATACGAAACTCACACACTCTAATCTACCTGTGATCAAAATCTAAAATCATTACCTACTATCTATATTAGCTGTCAAATAAAATATACTTGAAACTTGTGACACTGAAAATATTTCACAAAGATATGTGAAACTTATAAATCTTATTTTTGAATAGACATGAGAAACAGATATTTCTTGTAGGGATGTATCCCTTTCGAGTGTAATACTTGAAGATAATTTTAAAAAAGGAAGTTATTGAATATGCGAGACGTGTCTTTTCTAAAATACAACTGAAACGATTATATTTTTACTCATTTAAATATCGTGTCTGACCATTTTTCTGTATAAATATATTTCGCCACAGACATTATAATGACCTGAATGTTGTATATAACAGCAACAATCTTAATTACCTATATTTCTGTTCATGTTTTTGATTCTTACAGTCATCATAACCCGACTTTTCCTTCCTCTTTTGGTGTATAAATCGGCTTTATATCCCATATTATAATATTGTGCTATTAACATACCTTTGTGCCGTGGTAGTCATCGACGACGCTCTCGTCCCGTCGCGCTGGTGGGTACTCGAAGACCATGTTCTTGGTGGTTGACAGCGTGTGTGCACCGGCGCACTGCAACAACGCAACCACTGACACAACCAACATACATCGTATCGCGCGCATGTTGAATGATTCTGACGCTCTGACGCCCGCAGACACTAGTCACGGACTGACCGCAACGTAAGACACACCAACTTTTATATCCCAAACAACCAAACCAACGGTGCTCTCGCGAGGGAACTTCTCCAAATAAATCGTGTTGATAGACATTTTATCTTCTTCGTGTGACGCGGATTTGTTTTTTTATCTGCCAGCGATTATTATTTTTTACGCGCAACGAGGTTTGTCTAAAACCAGTCTAAAACTATATTTATGGGTGTATGTCTACACTATAAAATGGGTATTTAGTTCTACAAACAAATGTTTCTTTTAAATATCTAGCATTATTTGTGGAATAAGTGTTACTATAAAAACGGCAGGTAATGTAAAAAATAACTACCTATTTGCAATTTTAAATTTTCAGCGATTTTAGACACAATTAACTAGTCGAAACTTTTGTAACGCACATTAGTATTTATAAGACTGTAATACTGGAGTATGGATGCATCTGGAAGTCTGATATGGACATTTAAAGGACATGCCCAAAAATGGGCCTAAAATTATAAGGTAGTTTATATTATATTTTTGGATAGAACTCCTAAAAAGTAGCCTTTTACAATAAATCGTTTAATTTTAAAGATCTCTTGAAGGTTGTGAGATTTATGTAATTAATGTGAACGTTTTCAAAAAAGTTAGTTAAATTGCGAACTTCTACGGTAACAAACATAAGAAATATAATACAAATTGAGAATCCGTACTATTTTGAAATCTTGAACCGAAGAAGGAAAAGAAAAAAGTAGTCATTTATTTTCAAATTTCTCTAAATACCTACCGATTTTAAACACATTGAAAGTACCAATAGACTTTTAGATATTTCAATAAACTTTTAAAGAAAAAGATTTTCCATTCGGATATTTATAAATTAAACATTACTATTTACCTCTTGCAAATGACAGCAAATACGGGAAAACTAGGATTGCTTAGTTTAACACAGAGTACGAGTTTGTAAATGCTAGGCAGTACGCACAATATTGTTTTTACAAGAAATTCTACCAAAATCACAGTATTCCACTTGATAATTGTTTTATTACTGCAACTCGCTGCTGTGTGCGAGATGTTTGCGCTCAGTTACGAATCTTATCTCTCGTTCGGTGTAAACGGCAAAGATAAATACCACGAAGAAAAGAAGAAGAGCGGAGGTGTGTCAAGCCAAAATCTCTTTAGAACGTAGCGTCGCTAAATGCGGGGGGTCGGGGGATGAAATATAACGATAGCTCCTCCCCCCAATCAAAATCCATCTAGCGGTGAATGGCATTATTACAGCGTAACAGAGCTAACTTGTCAATAATTTAGTTCGTCTTTTCACCCCTATGGCGTAACAAGCAAAAGTGTTTGTTCCAGACGATTCTATGTGCGTTAGTATGGCGGACCACATTATTTATTATTCTACTGGCGCTTAGCCGTTTTTTCAGCATATAGGTACATTACATAGGTGACACATATATGATAAAATAATTATATATGTCTATAATTATTTTATCATACGTACAGGAAAATTAGGGAATAAACAAAATAAAATAAGTTGTTAAAGTTGTTGATAAAAAATCTTTATTGATTAAAATTAATAATTACGATAATCTTACTAATATCTACTTCAGTATCCTGTGATGATATTATAAATGCGAAAGTTCATAAAAATATTTGGATATTTACATGTGTGTTAGAAGTAAACACAGAAACAACAAAACGGATTTAGATGAAATGGCACGCTAGTAGATCATGTCTTAGATTAACACATAGTCTACTTGTTATCCCGGTAATTTACCCCCATGGAAATAATGCATATTTTTAATCTCTTCGTAGGGACTTTTTTTTAGCGGAAAGGCTTTACACGCGGATGAAGCCGCAAGAAACACCTAGTATTATGATAAAAATGAATGTATTCCTTATTGGCCACTGAACAAACCGCATCATGCACATAAAAATCAAATTCAACCGAAACAACGCAACCTTTACGCCCAGGTTCCCGCCAAAGTCCGTATTATAGTTGCGATCAGAAATTGTTAGTTGTCAACGTCAAATGTCAAACACAAATAAAAAAACTAAAGTATTCTTTTAAATTTAATTTATTTCTAAACGATGGGACGAATATTAAACGTTTGACATTCAAAACCAAAACAAGAAGAATAAAACTCCACTTTTAGTAATATTTTAACTTGTAAATTTAATTGATTTCTAAACGACGGGACGAACATCAAATGTTTGACAGGTAGGAATATTTTCTAAAGAAAAGCGAAATTGTTGTTTTTACTATATTTCAAGCATTATTTTATATTTTCGAATATTTTGTTGGTGTCCAGTTGTTGCGTCTATTCATAACACGTATTCATGCATTTCTATTTTCTGTATTTACAGCATCGGTAGTAATAAGTTACTTTCTCCGCAAAAACAAAAAAAAATGGGGAATCTAAAATGATAACAAATAAATCAATAACACGAAAAAAACTTACAAATACAACGAAATTAATAAAAATAATATCGACGCTTGAAAGGCAATCATATCTAAGCGACATTTAGCAAATTTTTTCAGTAGAGCGTTTTAAAGTTTTGATTTTGACAAAAAAAATCATAACTAAACTATTTGCTGCACAAAAATAATTGTAACTGTTTTAGGAACTTCTTAATTTTTGTCATTTTTTGACCTAAATCAACAGCCTTGACGATTATAAATTAAAAAGTTACTGTCGCTTAGTTAAAAATTACCTTAATTTACAAACAGGTAAAATCATCTAAATGGATAATTTTATGGATACCGTAACAAGTAAATTTAAAGAAATATCAAATATTTAAAAATGCGCAGTTGGTAAGAATCGTATAAGGATAACTAAACATATTAATAAAATCAATTAAAAATATCTATAGCTAAATTATTGGGTCGCACGAAAGTAGAAAAACATAAATACGTGCACAATATTGTAAATATTGTTATTCGCACCAACATTAAACTATTTAACCTCTCGAGCCCCGACCGGCCCAATCGGGCCGGTCTGACAGCTTGTCAAACTCGATATGTGTGCGTGTTGACGCGCCTTATGTGTGTGCGTGTAGGTCGATTTTCGCGTGTTGACAGACACGCGAAAAATTGCGCTTGCGCCAGTGTGGCCAGCGCTATGTACGCAAGAGGTTAATAAACAGCAAACTTTAATGAAAATCAAATTTTATTAGATAAACATACATCCAAAATATAGCATATTGATATAGAATTTGTTAATAGTTAACTAATTTCGTTGGAGGGAGGTTCTCGCCTCAAGCAGAACTAGAAAACAATAATATTATCATTTATTCATTGTGTTGGAAACTCGTAATTTTCACTCAAATTTTATTTTTGCTGAAAGCACACACATACAACCTAACGCCCTTATCCCATACGGGTAGTCAGAGACTATGGAGCACCACATTCTACGATTGTGACATACGTCTTCCACAAAGGATTTTATAGTACTTTGCAAACACGAGAAAGAATGTGGGACGATGTAAAAGAGGCCATGGAATATAAGAAAAGTACATGGCTAGATGAGAATAGCCAACGACACTTTCAAAACACTAGGTGATTCGCAAGCGGGTGTATTTTCTTTATTACGAACAGGTGAATATCTCCTAACAATAAGTATAACCACCTGAACATACCCGGTAAAATTAACTATGCGACATCATTGAAGTTAAAGGTTGACAAGTAAAAATATCTAAGCATAAAAAATAGAACTTATATTATTCAGGTAAAACTATCTAACCGATTAATCTCTTTTTATTTTGTTTTATGTAAAGTTGTATATACAGTGTCATTTCAACATTGCGTTACTAAATGAAACCACATATTCAGCGTGACCTCTGCTAACATCGTGCAAAATATTATCCATGGGTAACGCATAGTTTCGCCAATAATCCAGATTATAGTTTTATAGTTTTTTGATCACGCTGTGTTTTAGCGCGCTTGACTTTATTCAGTGAATCACGTCACAGCTGACGATGTTATTACAAAACCTATAGGATTAAGAAGGGCAACTCACAAATTCACTTGCAATACATTCACTCACATAGCTGCAGCAGTACCGCTTGAGACGTGGAATTTGAAATAAAATAATTAAATTGCTACTAGAGCAGTCCCTACTCCCTAACTAATACGTTATAAATATCAACATGACATAAAAAGTTGTCATGTTATTGTGCGAAAAGGAACTAATTATTTTTTAAGTGTTATGCTGTAAAGAAAAGTATTAATTCTTTAATAATAAACTTTGTTTTCGTTAATAAATAAGTTTACCTACCGAAATAGGTAGGTACTTAACAACTCGCAGTCACTATTAAAAAAGTTACAGAATTTTAATCTATTGATATCATATTTTTTGATTCCGTATGATATTTCAACGTTTATTTTAATTTTAACATCAATATTTCTGGACGTCATGCCTAAAATAGGTTTACGTAAATACTTTATACTACCAAACGCCTTATTATGCCTTCTGTACCTTCTAATCTCTAGCTACATTTTGTATCGCGTCAGAGTCGTTGATCTTGTTACTAACACATTGAAACTAACGTGCAGATACCAACATGTTGTGTCTCTTTCGCACGCCATTCAATACAAACACGCACTCAAACACGCTGTGTTGCCAGTATAAACATTTTTACCGACAAGTTTGCTAAAATGACACAGCTTTTCAAAGAATCGGATATTAGTTTATTTATCACATGGATTTTTAACACACTTAAATAAGTGTATTAAATAATAAAATAACTAGGGCAATTATGCTAATGAAAAGTCTACTTAAACGAATACGCAGCAATATCTTTGTATTGTAAAAATAACATTACTTTAAGCAATAAAGCATACCAGAGCTCTAACATCATTTAATTTCAATATGCATTGTGGTACGGTTAAAATAGCATAGAACAATGTAAAACTTAAATTGCAAGATATTGCAGAATAAGGTAATAGTACCAAAGCTTGGTATCCCTGTGGGAGCACGTGTAACACGAACATCAGCTGGCGGGGCCAACGATCGCGCGCGCCAGCGGGCGCACGGCGCACTTGTCGGCATGTTCTTTGTATAGGGCTGCCATTACCTAAATTGCCGACGCCGGACAAACACGGCAAGAATCCCGGACATTTGGGCGAAATATGGGTTTATTCCCGGACATCTCTGACAGAGTACCCCAGTATCTCCGCACCGCAATAACAATCGTAATTTTTAATAGTTCCTGCCTGAGTAATAATACCTAAAACTGGCGTTATTTACTAACCACTTATAAAGTGACTCGACCAAGTGCACAAAAATCCTTCTAAATACCTATGTTTTACCTACTTACAATAATTTTGGTTATTAGTCAATTGAATATCCTGGTTGTTTTAAATTAAGTTCAGCCATTACTATACGTACGTAAATGTTACTTATTCTTGACAAAAGTGTGCGTGTATTCTATGAAGTGGTAAAAATTAACGTTTTTTACCCTACTAGTAAATTACGACAATTCCAGGTAATAGCAATAAGTACAAGTGATATTTATCAAAATGTGTAACGTTTCGAAATACATCGAGATTCGCGGTCCGGGATTCGTGGACTTTATGCCTATCCCGCGCGGCCTAAAATATGGCCCCGCACTGGCTCCTCCAGGCGCATGCGCCGTGGGGCGCGGGGGCGCGGGGGCGTGCGCGCGCGTTGCCCGCCAGTCGCCCGGCAGCAACACGACGTGGCGTATGTCGATTTACGTACTGAATGTTAGGCCGATGCTCCCTATGTACTTACCGGTACCTATTGTAATTTTATTATTATATCGTTTTGTATCGATCCGAGTGGCCTTGTCTCTGACATCGCTTCGGGAGACGCGAGCCATGTGTAGGTAAAAACCTATTAGTTTAGTAGTCCTTTGTCGGCTTTTATGCGCACACGATCAAATGTTCTCTAATTGTAATTATTATTCTATTGTGTTAATTTTTAAGTTTCTGTTGTGGTAAACTATGATTTACATTTACAAAGCTCGTGAATAAAGTGTTAATGTTTCCTTGAAGGTCGTTGAAATATCTTTTGTACTTTTAGGGATTACTGAGTAAATGTTCAACATTCCAATCTTCAAGAACCTCGTTGACACTCGTATCGTAACGGTAGCATCATAGTCGGTTTCACGAAATCGATCGACGAATTTGACGGCTTGAGCGTGCGATTCTTGCTGATGTATCGTGTGATAGTTGATGGAATCTTAGGGTTGTGAGGCTTTTTGATAAGCTACGTGCGGTGTACGGACTGTGACCATTATCGAAGATGCTTCAATGATTTCAGTCTTCGAAAGGAGACATAACTGGCTCTGACAGAATCTAGTAAGTGACTGTTGTTTTGATTGACCTATGTGACCTGACACAGAAGCATAGGTAATAATAGCGACCTCATCTTTTCGGTTTGGAATAAAGCTTCTTGGTTACGATGGCGCGATGTGACAGCTTATCGTTGCGCTCCGTGTGTGCATCTCTTGTTCGCGTGTGCGTGAGCATATTATCAATGAAACACACAGACCTCAGTGACGTTGACGCTCCGACGATCTCTCGTATACTAGTAGTGGCAATAGGATGTCTAAAATTAAAAGACCTTTTTTGTTCTTTATTTTGTTTGAAAAATGTACTTCTTTATTTTACACTTATGGTTAAATTAATTAACTGCATGGTGTTTCTTTCAAATTGATTTTATCGCAGTTAAATTTATGTATTCGATTACAAAATGACCCTGTATGTACTATTAACAAAATATTTTATTAAGCTGAAAATATCTAAGCACATCAATATGGTGAGTATGGGTGCAGGCAAATATATATCTACGCCAATGCTATAATTTTGTTGTGTAGGTAATAAACAACTCATTAAATAGTGAGCATTTTTTTTTATTTCAAGTAAACATATATTAATGCAAAACAGTAATATCACGATTTCAAGTGAGACACGATAAGTTCAAAATCAATTTCCTTAAGTGTACCAACTACTATAAATCTGAAAAGTCGTGAATTTCTTGTCGGTAAACGAGAAAAAAGTTGTGAAATTTACCGGAATCATCTAATATCTAACCGCCAAAAAAGTTGTCCTAGAGCTACGAAACCCGGATCAATCGACGCAAAAAAATTTGGCGATTCCAAATATGTATATAACTCATTTTCGGTATATTTGTCGCTTAGATATTATTGCCTTTCAAGCGCCGAATTATATTCCATGTTGGGTGTCGCTCGCATGACGCACATGTTTTTCGCTATCCGTTATTTCTGAATACTTACCCACAGATGTCACTACATGTTTTAATATATTTTTTCACATTTTATGTAACTAAGTAATAAATCTTTGAAATAATTAATATATTAGCAGGCAGAATAAGCTAAATTTACTAATTTCTGCCGAAAATTTGTATGACATGCGTTTATAACGTTAAAATCATGATATCAGTGAGAAATCTAAAGAACCAAACTTTTTGACGACAGATGTCACTTTGTAATAAAACAATAAAATGTGTTTTAAAATGCAAATAATCATAAATTTAAACGACTTACAAATGAAATGTTATGCCATCTTGTTTGATTTGTGATCCTGAGCAATTTCTACAACCAGCAACAGCGCACTTCATGGTTAAAAAAAAATTATACCTATTTAAACGTCAGATGAATCCGATCCGAACGCACTGACGACTCACTCGGGACTACAGTTTTAGGCCCCGCCTACTGTGACGTCATGACCTTAGTTGATGGTGACATGACCTAATAGCCTTGCGGCACCTCCGCTCTTCTTCTTTTCTTCATGATAAATACAGAGGCTGCGAGTGCGCTGTACCCACGTTTGATAAGGGAATGGCAATTAGAAACGTACGGTTTTACGAGGAATTCTCTTATATCGTTGGAAGATAGATTATAATTGACTTAAGTGACATTTTTTTTTCGGAAATCTTGACCAATATTCAAAAACCACAGAGTAACCACAGAAAATTTTCTGATTCGAAATAAAAAGTATAAAACTCGATGACGCAAAAAATTTTGCTTACGTCAGTTAACTTTATAATCGCCGATATTTGTGTTATACGTAATAAATGAAAATTACGAAGTATTTTATAAAAAAAAACACACTGGTCCAATACACAGGGGCATAAATAAATATAGAAAATGTAATTTTTTCAGCACAATATCCAACTTCCATGTTATGAAAATAAATCAATAATAATAAATACATGCCAACTGTATTTAGATGGAATCTGAAAAACTAGCCTTCAGAACAAATTGTTTTATTAAAGACCTCTGATTTTGAAATTTATGTAATTTTATAATGCTTAAAAACTACTACACTTAACATGAACATTTTAAAAAAGTGAGTATAAATGGATAGTATAAATGGAAAGGCTAAAAATATTTTTTTAATGGATCCAAGTTCCTTATTATGCCCCTTTAATATCCCTAAGTGTGAGCCTGGTTAAGTTTTGAGGCCCAGCATCCATACAAAACGCGAACAGCTTCTTTATCGTATTTTTGTCTTTCAGAAAAATTACACTTACAGGACCGAAATTGAAAATTTTAAAACCAGTATAATTTAAATAAACACAATATTTTATTTAATACAGAAATAATATAACCAGTTATCAGATGGAAGCAGTAACTATTTTATTCTTGGCATTCATGATATACTATACCTAATTTTAATGACATACTGTTCATATAACAATAGGCCATTGACTAAGCAAGCAGGTAATTCTACAATAATTACAGATTTGTATGTAGTTTGTAAAAAATTGAATGACATTAACATTTATGGCATTTCTTGCACATTACATGTATGAGATGTTAAAACGTTTGGAATCCTAAGTGTAACTTTATTTGAATATGGTGTACTGTGGTCATGTTTAACAACTATGACACATTTTTTTACTTTGTTAAAAGTAATCTCCACTGGATCTGATAGTAAGTTATTGATCAACCTCAAAATTACGAGAATTTTTGTCAACACCATGAAGATAATAAATATTATGCAAAAGTTTGAACATAAAGCAAGTTTCCAGAAACAGTTATGTTTTTCATAAAGATTTATTGATTTTATTCAAACAAATATTCCATAATCTGACGCCGTACTAATACATATAGTTTTATAAAATTTATAAACAACCATTAGAAACAGTCTACTGAGATCCATTTTAATACATACTAACCATGGTCAGTCAATGTTCATGACTTCTATAGACGTATTAAACATTGCCCATACGAAGTCATGGAAACAGTTAACTATGAACCTTGATACAAGCATCCAACTTCCTTATTTATAATTCTATGTTCTTGATGTACGATCAGATATATACTATATTTATTATCTTTGAAAGTTAGGATTTTCTGTATTTAACATTTAAATGCTCATGGATTCAAGGTTTCATTTTGAATTTCCATAGTATTATAATGCTCTTTGTTTTAAATGCAATTGTTTTACTTTAAATCATAATTTTCGAATTGCTTGTATTTTTATATTCTAAATGGAACTCTTGTGATGAAAATTAATAAGTTTAATCAATAACATGCAGATAGAAGGGATATAATTTAATTTAAAATTTCCTGTATATGAGTTATAAAAATAGTCCAAATAAACTCTTAGTGGGAAATATATTATGATATTTGGAATTGTAGGGCATAAAAAAAAGATTTTCAATGTACCTAGGTCATGAATGATATTTAAAGGTTGTTTTTCTATAACTTGTTCTAAAGAAAAATAATATTATGAACATTTTGAACAATTTGGTATAGAGAATTATAAAGACCATATTGATTCTTTAAATAGTTTATCAGTGCTGTCTTTATTGAAATTTGTTTTCTTATTTAAATAAGAATACAATTATAATACTTTTACAAACTTGTACAATGTAAGAACACTATAATTTTTAAACTGTAAACAACCTTTGATAGGCATATTCGATTAAAGTTAATTCTGTCCTATATATATATCGCAATATTACGAGTGTGCAGTTAATATTTTCCTGTATAATAAAATAATCATATTTTGAGAAAAAATAAACTTACTTACCAAAGATTTTTTTATTACACCCATAATTATGTTGGCTCGAAATTTACAGCTAGGACTTAGTTGCAGTACAAAAAAAAACTTGGTAATGTCAATATATTGTATGATAATTAACTACATTAACACTATGTATTTATTAAAATTTATATGTGAAAAGGCATTTTTATTATTGATGGTTGGAGGAAACTTGTAATGCTCTTTGGCTGGAGAAGTTTCTGATAGGCAACTTATTTTAGATAGGCTATGAAGAAAGAGAAATAAAGAGAATTGGCTATGTATTAACAATGTAAAACCTTTTCGAACGAAATATACTTAGTTTTTTATTCAATGGTAGTTCAAGAAAACCTTATAGGTTAGAAACTTTTACTAAGTTTGAAATGCAGTTATCTTTATTTAAAATTTTGCACATGAAGTAGCTTGAATATATTAAAAAGTTTAAATAATACTAACGTTTAATTAATTTAGAATAAAACTAATTGATAAATATCTAGTCTGCTAAACTGATGTAAACAAGTGATTCTTACCGATATCCTTTGGTTGATGGTTAATTTTGTTGTATATTTTACTACGGTAAATACGTTACGTTGTTTGATCGTAATTGACGATAAATTCGTCGAAATACGACAATGATTGGCAAAAAACCGACGCACCACCATGCAATTTGACATCTCTTAAATGGTGTTGCCTACTTCTTTGAGATTTATTGATGTCGTTTCTACGGACTAAAAAATAACGGATTCATGATGAATATATAATCACTGAGTTTTATTGAAGACGTAACTCGCTTAATAAATCGGTTTCATGCGTTTATTTCGAATCCAATAAGAAGAAGAATAATAATAGAATGATTTTAGTTTACATAGTTACAAATTCAGAACGTACAAAGAATACCTACCTATAAAAATAATTGTATTCTTCTAATGTATTTGAGTTGGTAAATACTCAAAAACTAATGTAGTTATTAAATCAAATATTTCTAATTACTAGTACTTATACGGGCTTTTAACGTGAAAGTGTAGCTACAGTCAGCCACATAAGTAGCTTAACAAATTCAAAATTTCGAGTCGCCTCTACGCATTAAGTTTAATTGAAACATTTTGTTTTTCTTTGTGTAAAGTAAATTACCTTCATTTTATTACTGTGAAGAGAAAACGAGAATTGATAAGAACACAAAAGTGCAGAGGCGATTCAAGTTTTAAATTTGTTCAGCTACTTATATATCTGACTGTACATGTCAGATAACTCACAATAGGTAGCCGGTAGGTACTGTAAAATTTTACATTACACTCAGATTAAAAGTAAAAACAATTAAAAAATGTTTACACAATATGGTAGTTGTCTACTTTTTTTAAACACATTTATTAAAGAAGTGTGTCATCCAATATCTATCGGAAAGAGAATTTTCAAAATTGGCACAATAATAATACGTAAGTTATAAAGTTTTGACATTTGGTGGAAGGGGCAGTTAGTTGTCACATAACAGTAATATCAGATTGTGACGTGACCAAGTGTCACCGGCCATAACGCTGCGTGCGTGTGAAAAAGATAGCGCTATATCTCCACCATGTCCCCACTTTTGCTCACAGCAATATTTCTAGTTTAAATAACTGCTTTATTTTTCAACCAATTTTGATGTTTTTTTCACAGATTTATTCTCATAGTATTTTGAATTTTCTGTTACACAAATAACAATAATGTTCAAAATCAAACATAGGAAATTATGCTATTGTTTTTGGTTTTAATTACTCACCTCTTATTGGTTTTGTGTTGAGGTTTTATTAGCCTCGCGGTATGGCATAATATATTTTAGTACAGGCGTTACAATTGCTGTCCTGATATTTCGGATTCGATTTCCAGGTCGGGTAGACATTGTATTCTTACTCTTGCTTAATATTATAAAGGCGAAAGTGTGTGTAAATGTGCGGGTGTTAGAAGTACTCAAAGTCAGGAACAGCAGAACGGATTTGGATAAAATGAAAAAATAAAAATCCTTAAATCCGTAAATCCACATTTCATTTCCGTCATAATCTGCTTAACAGTACTTTGTTTATTATTACTTGATTATTAAGGTAGGGCATTGATATTTTCAGGTAGTGCATTGCCCCCCCCCCCCCCTTCACTACGGCCCTGTGAATAAACCATGCCATGCAGTAACGTACGGGCTTTTTAACCGACTTCATTATGCTAGTAATTTGCCCCCGTGTGTTGATGTAAAAAACCTTTGAGTATCTAGCAATACTCAAAGAAAAAAACCCGTAGGAAATAACCGAAGTTTATAATGTATTTTAGAATAGATGGCGTTGGTTTCGTACAGATGGCGAGATGAATCTGTATAGCAATTTAGAGACTTTAGTAGCGGGAAAGGCTTTTTACACCGACGAAGCCGCGAGCATCATCCAATACAGTCAGCAGCATAAGTATTAATACAAAACTAAAATTTCAAATTGCCTATATACGCGTTAAGTTGAACTGAAACATTTTTTTTTTCATTTTAAGTAAAGTAAATTTCATTAATTTTATTTTTGTGAAGAGAAAAATGATAAGTAAGAAGTCTAAGAACACAAAAGTATGTAGGCAATTTGAAGTTTTGAATTTGTTCAGCTGCTTATGCTACTGACTGTACATAGTACGTATGTAGGAATTTTCGGTATTGAGGATCATGTAGATTAAGCATTTTCCTTAGTGCGTGAATCGAACCCACCGCCGCTCATTTTATTTCTGTATCAAAAGAGTGACGAAAAAGGCAACGAAAAACCTAAAAAAACGAAAAACGAACAAAGAAACGTAAAAGCGCCGATAGCCTAGTTGGGAATGGAACGGTCTACCGAGACATTGTCCGGAGGTTCAAAACCCAAGGCACACACCTCTGACTTTTCGAAGTTGTGTGTATTGTTTATAAATTATATATCTTTCGCTTTAACCCCTGGAATGCCGGGCTCAGTTTGCGTAAAAAACGCTTGCGTGCCGCCCATACATTTGAAAAAATCGGTTTTTAGGTGTAAAGGATGTTCCAATTTATAAACCATAAAATTCTTTTAGTACGAATTTTGAAATTATTTATTTACTTATTTATTATGGATCAATGGTCACTAAAATATTCAGAAACATTGTGAGATTTGGCATAGACGGCCGCCATTTTGAATTTCTTCTTTTTAAGGCCAATTGACTTCAAAATCGATATCTGGGCAGGCCTGTAGGTACAAACTACGGATCCAATGTTAGAGTTGAAAAAAGTGGCCGCCATTTTGAATTTCTTTGTTTTAAGGCCAATCTACCTCAAAATCGATATCTGGGCAGGCCTTTAGGTACAGAAGACGAATCCAATGTTAGAATTGAAAAAAGTGGCCGCCATTTTGAATGTCTTTGTTTTAAGGCCAATCGACCTCAAAATCGATATCTGGGCAGGCTTTTAGGTACAGAAGACGTATCCAATGTTAGAATTGAAAAAAGTGGCCGCCATTTTGAATTTCTTTGTTTTAAGGCCCATCGACCTCAAAATCGATATCTGGGCAAGCCTTTAGGTACAGAAGACGGATCCAATGTTAGAATTGAAAAAAATGGGCGCCATTTTGAATTTCTTTGTTTTAAGGCCAATCGACCTCAAAATCGATATCTGGGCAAGCCTTTAGGTACAGAAGGTGGTTCCATTGTTAGAATGAAAAAAAAAGTGGCCGCCATTTTGAATTTCTTTGTTTTAAGGCCAATCGACTTCAAAATTGATATCTGGGCATGCCATCGTTTTGTTTTAAGACTAATGGGATTTAAGATAGATATTTGGGCTTGTCTTTAGCCAAACAGAATAAATCGAGGTTGTAATTTTACTAATTTAACAGTTTAAATACGCAATCACATCAAAATTAGATACTTTTAAAAATGAATAAGGTAATCAACCTGAGTAGCCTTTTAAGTCTGGTGATGGGGGGTAAATAAATAAAAAGATACAGTAATTTAATGGCCACCCAACAGGGCATAACGATGTGGGGGAAGAAAAATATAATAAGATAATTTCTACTACGCGGCTAATTATTCTTATAGCAATCGTTGAACTGTTAACGACTCCCTGATTTTTAACCGATTTTGATGCTTTCACAAAAGAATTTACTTTATTTGCTGTTTGCTGCCACGGGACACTTCTTTCTTCTTCAACTCTTCATTTTGCGACATAACAAAGCTGCGTTATTGAAGAGAATTGAATAAGCATTGATGGTGGCCATAATATTTAAAAAATCTATAATTAAAACCTACTATAGTTTGTGGCCACGTCCAGCGGATTTTGATATTAAAACCAATAGCCCTTAAAACAAGAACATTTGACATGGAATGCAGTTCTTAAAATTCCAACCTCGAGTTATTCTATTTGGTTAAAGACAAGCCCAAATATCTATCTTAAATCAGTCTTAAAACAAAGAAGTTCAAAATGGCGACCACTTTTCTTAAGTCTAACATTAAATAATTATGACTTTTACTATCAATGCCATGCCCAGTATCCATTTTGAGGTCAATTGGCCTTAAAACAAAGAAATTTAAAACGGGGACCACTTTTTCAATTCTAACATTGGATCTGCCCTTTGTACCTAAAGCCATGCCCAGATATCAATTTTGAGGTCGATTGGCCTTAAAACAAAGAAATTCAAAATGGCGGCCACTTTTTTCAATTCTAACATTGGAACCACCTTCTGTACCTAAAGGCATGCCCAGATATCGATTTTGAGGTCGATTGGTCTTAAAACAAACAAATTCAAAATGGCGGCCACTTTCTCAATTCTAACATTGGATCCGTCTTTTGTACCTACAGTCCTGCCCAGATATCGATTTTGAGGTCAATTGGCCTTAAAACGAAGAAATTCAAAATGGTGGCCACTTTTTTCAATCCTAACATTGGAACCATCTTCTGTACCTAAAGGCCTGCCCAGATATCAATTTTGAGGTCGATTGGCCTTAAAACGAAGAAATTCAAAATGGTGGCCACTTTTTAAAATTTTAACATTGGATCCGTCTTCTGTACCTAAAGGCTTGCCCAGATATCGATTTTGAGGTCGATTGGCCTTAAAACAAAGAAATTCAAAATGGCGGCCACTTTTTTCAATTCTAACATTGGATCCGTCTTCTGTACCTAAAGGCCTGCCCAGATATCGATTTTGAGGTCGATTGGCCTTAAAACAAAGAAATTCAAAATAGCGGCCACTTTTTTCCATTCTAACATTGGATCCGTCTTTTGTACCTAAAGGCTTGCCCAGATATCGATTTTGAGGTCGATTGGCCTTAAAACAAAGAAATTCAAAATGGCGGCCACTTTTTTCCATTCTTACATCTGATCCGTCTTCTGTACCTAAAGGCTTGCACAGATATCGATTTTGAGGTCGATTGGCCTTAAAACAAAGAAATTCAAAATGGCGGCCACTTTTTCAATTCTAACATTGGAACCATCTTCTGTGCCTAAAGGCCTGCCCAGATATCGATTTTGAGGTCGATTGGCCTTAAAACAAAGAAATTCAAAATGGCGGCCACTTTTTTCAATTCTAACATTGGAGCAGTCTTTTGTACTTAAAGCCATGTCCAGGTATCGATTTTGAGGTCAATCAGCCTTAAAACAAAGAAGTTCAAAATGGCGGCCACTTTTCTCAATTCTCATATATGATTAAGATTTGCATCCAATGGAAACAAAAAATAAGCTAAAAAGAAACCACCTGTAGATGTTCAGTTTTCATACATTTTGCAGAAATCGGCCCGAGCGTGGATCCACGCTCCCGGCAGAGTTTGAACACTTTTTTTGAGCGTGGATCCACGCTCCCGGCACGCGAGGGCTTAACGGTAAGAAAACATAGTGAGGAAACCTACATGCCTGAGAATTCTCTATAAGAATTTCGAGGGTATGTGAAGTCTGCCAACCCGCATTAGGGCAGCGTGGTAGACTAAGGCCTGAACCCTCTCAGTACCTAATAGAGGAGGCCCATATAATACAGGGCTGATTGCATTGCATTGCATCAAGAGAGTGGGGACGCTGGACTAGAAAAATCAATACCTACTTATGTTTGTTCTCATTTCTCAAACGGCCGTAGTTAGATTTAACCCCTTTGTAAATGTTGCTGGTCTATGAAATTGCAGCTCAATGGAATAGTGCGACTTTAATAAATAAAATAATTTAGAATCAGCAATATCGCAATCCCACATGGAGGCGATGGTTGAGCATTTAACCTATCTGCTAAGCAATTAAAGGCACTAGATATCATAGTATTAAACCTAGATATCGCTTGTTTTTTTTTGTTTTACGCAAACGCTATTGTAATTTACCTCAAAAAATTGAACATAATATTGTCTACTATAAGTTAATCTTAATCGCCATCCAAAATACATTAAATAACTATAAAATTCCGATATTTTGTTATATCTTCCCGTGTAATTCTGTTGCTTTGGAAATAAATTATTATTAAATCTGCCAGAATGAAGAGTTAAGGACCTACAAAATGAAGGACAAGAGATTCACGACTCACTTTGTGACGTCAACGCCATTGAACTCCACGAGTACGAGGAAGATAACAATATATTTTTTGAGGAATTTAGTTAAATTTACGAATATATGCAATTCACGTTCTACCTTTACGATTTCTCGTGGATTCTCGTTGTCATATGTATATGTAAATAAAACAAATAATCGAAAAACCAATGTTTATTTGTAATGAGAGTTTACAGCGTCCTAAACGAGCAACGAAACCCGTCGTCCGTCGTAAGGCACTAATCAATAAACGGACGCTCCGGACACTAAATAAATATGTTTGATTGGAATAACATTAACTCCAACACTTATAAATATTTTAATCAGAGCTGAACTATCACTAGTTTGCTTTTCATTCGTTACAATAAACGACTGAACAGTTTCCTAATAATTGTTGAAGTAAAACACTGACTTAAAACATTATAAGCAGAGGAGTAAATAATTAACCACTACAAAAATATAATCATATATTTTATCAATAATCAATACTGATCGACACAAAGTTACTGGATTAGCCTGTATCCGGTAATTATGCGTAAAAACATTTTTCTAATTTGAACCCAACATAGATATGTCAAAATTACTTCATGATATTTACAATGTTTTCGATTTGGGAATAGAAACAATTTGAGGAATTCTAGTTTCACTATGTATTAAGAACTATGTATGAAAAATTCTAAGGTATTGTCTTAATACTGATTTTTGGTTAATTTAGTCATAAGAAACAGACGCCAATAGAATGAAGTATTAATGTGACAGTTATTAACGTACATAAAATAATGATTTATGATTAAGTTCACCCATAACGTCATATTGATGAAATAAATATTCGCAATGAGAACGTCATATTGATAAAATAAATACTCGCAATGACAAAGAAATTTAAAGAAATATTTTCAATTCAATCTAACAAAAGTATTAAAATGGCGTGAAAATTCAAAATATCACAGAAATGCTCGTAAATTACATTATTTAAATAAGTTAAGACTATTTCGTAACAAATGTTTTTATTGAACTCGCATTAATTTGCA
The DNA here is from genome assembly GCA_949316025.1 of Lapara coniferarum. NCBI lineage: Eukaryota > Metazoa > Arthropoda > Insecta > Lepidoptera > Sphingidae > Lapara > Lapara coniferarum. The sequence goes on from OX438919.1 coordinate 17,547,593, forward strand.
TAACACCTGTTGAGTGAACTTCTCATTTCGAATATTTAAATAAAAAAAAGTAATTTGAAGGAACCAATGGAAGAGCCCGCATTCATAATCTCTATCGATCCGAAGGCAGTGATTGGAAAAGTATAGTATAATCGGCCGAAAATGAGAAGGAAGATTTATTAGACTTGTAGGGGTGAAAAAAATGTAAGCAGAGTTGTTATGCATTAATCTATTCAATGTCACAATAATACTTCGAAGCAGACATGCTAAATACAGATGTCTAATTTTCTAAGTTTGTTAGATATAATAAGTTCAAGTTGCTATCACATTACTTTGCTTACATTAACAATTTGAAATTGAAGAATTTCAATAGTGTTTGGCTTTACTTGAGAGGTACGTAAGCTGTATTGAAAATACCAAGTCTACGCTACAAGTGCGTTGTGAAAGAGTTGTGTCTATACTCTACAGCTGCTATAATTTAGAGATTTTAAATTAGAGTGAAATGTCTATGGCAAAGTAAGCGAATCGGAAACCACTCGATAACTTAGTTGCCAGCACAACAATTTCTCTTTGTGTGACAACACCTAAAACTATTTAACTCATCATTTGCTATAGAAATATTACTGCTTTTGAGCAATTATGAGCGCGAGTTTTAATTTTTTTTTATAAATTAATTATTCCTGTCTACAGTTTTCCCCTACTTACGACAATTGTATGCGTAGACTTTCACAATAACACAAACCCGGGAAGACTACAATCATATTATGTATTGATAACAGGGGGCTTAGAATATGAAAAAAAAAACGCGATGCGTCTCCGCTTCGTCTAATTGTGATTGGTTGAGAACCACACGTATCGGTATTTTGATGTTTGTGATTGATCGAGAGACCGATACGTCAGTCTCTCAACCAATCACAATTTAACGAAGCGGAGACGCATCGTGTTTCTTTTCATATTCTAAGCCCCCAGAATTGTTTTAACACTCTATAAATAAGCTCTCAAGTCTCGGCAACATAAAAAGTTCCATTTGCTTGTTATATGAACAAGTGAACGTGTAACAAATTAAAATAAAATTGGTATAAATTTTACGCAAACGCTATTGTAAATCTTTGCACTTGTGTGGTATTTGTACTAAATCTATATTATTTTACTTATCGTTCGTTTTGGACAAATTAATGCATAGTTGGCGATTTCAAAATACACTTCTCTAATCCTAGTGCGCAATAAATTCATATCATAAGAAACAAGTATTTTCTTCTACACATTTCATAAGCTTGATACAATTTAATCCTGTCATACACCAACAATATTAAGTGCAAAGAATTACAATGGAACACAGCCATCATATTTACATAATTAAATTACTTACAATATTCCTTGTTTAACAGTGCTAAGAGTACAACTTTTGTTAATTTCCACAACGGTAAAGATGAATGTATGAAATGTAAATTTTAATTTATATAATACTGTTATCACCATTACCTTCTGTTCTGTTAAATCCGAGATATTTGATTCTAACAACCAAATAGTATAATACATTTTACACCTATATTTGGTCTCAATTTCCATTGGCTTTTATCACCTTACAATCGTTATACAATTATATTGTGTTACGTATAATACTGAACTGTGCAGACAAAATTAATTTGACACTCAATTTCTATACAATAGCATACACAAATAGGCAAGATTATAATGGACTAACACATCTAGCAAATGAGTCATTTCAAATCAAATTCATGTTTTTATATCGTCATCAATATAATTTATGTTTTACGTTGTATTCTATTCTATTAAGATTATTTCTAAACTATACAAAAGAGGAAAAAACTTAGAACTCACTTGCCTCGAGCATACATCTAATAATAATATACAAAATCGGAAACTTGCTCGACGTGCCTGTTCATTCTAAAAAGAAACCTATAATCCAAGTTTTCTAAATTCCGTGAGAGATCAATAATTATAAATATCAAGAAGCTAACGTATATTTTATTCTCGCTTTTGTTCTAGCCTTAATATTTTTAGAAACTATACTAACTCCATAGAATGTGGCATAATAAAACACGAGACATGTCATACCATATTCTATACTACGATTATTTTACGAAGAGCTCTGACAGCTGCAAAACAATCCATTCTTCGTAAAAACTGTTTTATTCACCAATATGCAATAAATTGTATTCTATGAGCAATCAACTTAAAAAAAACGATATTAATCGTCTTTACTAATTACAACACTAAACATTTAAAATTAAAAAGTCCATTTCGGTTTAGACTAATAGCATAATATCCTACTAATATTATAAACGCGAAAGTTTGCTAAGAATGTATGGATGTTTGTGACTCTTTCACGCAAATACTACGGAACGGATTTCGATGAAATTTAGCACACGGGTAAATCATGTCCTGGATATAGGCTACTTTTTATCCCGGGAAAATGTAAAGTGGACTTTTATACCGGTAAAACTTTACAGCGGGCGGAGCCATGGGCAAAAGCTAGTTTTAAATATATTGAAAAACTATGGGTGATATGAGAACGGACCGCAAATGTCTTCGAACTGGATCATTATTATGCAAATACATGCGAATAATCGATTTGATTATGAAGATACCATAATAATATAGTGTGGTCATTATGTTATTTGAAAAATAAAATAAATTATTTATAAATTATGGTTAAATCAATATATTGAGCGTATATCGCCCACTTTTAAAACATAAAATCGATTTACTTATAGTCATATTTTTTATCGATTCTGCATAAAAATCTGTTTAATTTGAAATCCTACTAATATTATAAAGGCGAAAGTTTGTAAGAATGTTTGGATGTTTAGATGTTTGGATGTAAGGATGTTTGTTCCTCTTTCACGCAAAAACTACTGAACGGATTTCGCTGAAATTTGGCACACGGGTAGATCATGTCCTGGATTAACGCTTCAGACCCGGTCGGTCACATTGGCCCGGTACGCGTGGTCTGTCAACAAGCGAAAATCGACCTACACGCACACACATAAGGCGCGTCATCACACACATCGTGTGTTTGACAGCTGTCACCGGTCCGATTGGACCGGTCTGGGCCCGACGGGGATTTTTTTGGGGATTTTGATACTTTTATCCCGGGAAAATATAAAGTGGGACTTTTATCCCGGAAAAACTTTTTAAAGCGGGCGGAGCCGCGGGCAAAAGCTAGTCTATTATAATTTCCCATGTCTATGTGTTTTTGAATTGTCAACTGTCAGAGCTCTTCATAAACGAAGTATAGGTGCTTTGATTCTGATGGCACGTTTGTGTAGTAAAACCTACAAGAAATAATAATTGAATGACATACCTTGTTGATCCTCGAATCTCGTTTTTAATGAGATACTAATGATTTGAGATTAGGAAAGATTTGAAATGTGTTTGCCTGTTACGCACATACTACGACAGGCATTTTGTCATACACTAATAATCCAAATGAGCTGTAAAACATGGGTAACTGGAAAAAACTAAGATCTAGTATCTTCAGTTTTTAGCAGCCTTCGTGGCGCAGATGTAGATTCCCACGAAGTGCAATGAGTTCGATTCCGTATCGAGACGGGTTTTTATCAAAGAAGTTTCTGACACTTTCAACTCAAATTTGGCTTCTTACTGTGGGATTAGCACCCCCAGAATGTTACCACATTCTAACAAACACGACCCAAAGGTCCGCGTCGTTTAATTGTGACGATTTTGATTGGTCGAGCGACCAATGCGTAGGTCACGTGTTATCCTCTCGCCTAACCACAATGAAGCGACACGGAGGTTCGTGTCGTGTTATTGCAACCGAAGTCTAAGGGCTTAGAATTTGCAAAAAAAAAAACGCGTCACGACTTCGTTTCGTTTTATTAGGATTGGTTGAGAGACTGACGTATTGGTTTGTCGAACAATCACAACCATAAAAATTAAACGACATCGTTTTAAAAGTTGCGTTTTTGCCACATTCTCAATCCACTGAACTGTGTATAGTTTGATAACATTATTTCTAACATAGATCATGGCATTTCCCAGTCAGCAATGATGGACTAATCAAAGATTTTGGAATTCTTAAATCGACAAAATAAATAAAATGACCTTTGCTATGAAAGTTGCTCAATAAATAACCTACAATAATCATCTTGCAAATGTCAATGGTCACACAATATATACATTTATTAATGAACTTGCTTTTGCCAGCGGCTCTGCCCACGTTTAAATTTTTTCCGAGATAAAAGTCCCGGTTTATATTTTCCCGGGATAAGAAGTAGCCTAGGTCTTTCCCAGGGTCTTAAACTATCTCTTTACTAAATTTCATTGAAATAGATTCATGGGTTTGGTCATTACGGCTCCAACGGCGAGATTAAAAAGTTCGGGGTACAATTTCCGGTGTATGTTTTTCCGGGATAAAAGTAGCTTATGTCCTTCTCTGGATCTCAAACTATCTCTATACTTATTTTCTTGCCACTCGTAGAAAACGATTTTTCGCGATAAAAGTCCCGGTTTATATTTTCCCGGGATAAAAAGTAGCCTATGTGTTAATCCAGGACACGATCTAACCGTGTGCCAAATTTCATCGAAATCCGTTCAGTAGTTTTTGCGTGAAAGAGTAACAAACATCCATACATCCATATTCACAAATATTCGCGTTTATAATATTAGTAGGATTAGCATAATTTCTTAGCATTTTGAATCACTTTTTTATACTTCGCCACTTACTTCAGATTTTCGATAATCAATAAAATCATAAATCAACGATATTCATTAAGGTCTAAAGGCGCTCCTCAGCCGTAGTCGTATAAAGACGCAGCTAGTAGGGCTGTCTTCAATAAGTGATAGCTGTTAGGGCCATACCGTCAAAATACTAGGTGCCGGTTTCACGATGTCTGAGTTAACGCTAATCGTCGAATAATATAGGACGACCAAATACAAAAGTCATGCTCGCAAATGAATGGTAACCGAATGAGTATTACACTTTAATTTTCTTATACGTAAATGGCGGATAACATTGTGGAATTGTAAAAAACAGGTACTTAGCTGGCATTATTGTGGTGTCTCGAGTAGTTTACGAGAAGCTATCCTGTTCACACTCGTCCCACGAGTCGCAGTCGTAGTGGTCGCAGTCGTAGTCGATGTCGCAGGCGGCGTGTCCGGTCGCATCCGAACTGATGTCAGTCAACGCCGCGTCCGATACCGGCTTCGACGATATGTCAAGGATCTGACGAGTTTGAGATTTTGTTGATATTCACACACCCACGCTCGCACACACGCCTTTTATCCCCGAAGGGGTAGGCAGAGGCGCAACCAGTGCACCCACATTTCACTGCGCCATCCCATGATTAGATAGATGGCGAGCCCATCGTCATCATAATCATCAGCCCGTTGCAGTCTAATGCTGGATATAGGCCTATCCCAAGATTGATACGCCATAGAGCCGGGTCTGTTGCTTTATGCATCCAGTTACCGTATCGGGCACAAATTCAAGAATTTGAATTTACGCCCATATGTAAAAGACCGTCTGGGTGGGTAAAATCGCAATGTTTATTTCTACTGTTATGTTTCAGTTTGAAGGATATTGTAGCCAGTGTAACTACTGGATATGATGAGACTTAATATCTTATATCTCAGGATGACGAGCGCGGTCGAATGCTACACAGTACTCTGTAAAAAGTGCTGAATGGTGTTGCTACTGTTTATGGGTGGTCGTGTCGCTTATCATAAAGCGGACGGCATGCTCGTCTCATCATTCAATGCAATAAAAAAAAAAAAAGAAAAAATCTTTGTAAAAGATATCTGTAGTGTAATGTAATACGTACATCGGCGGAGGAGCGCAGGCTGTAGTTGTCGGAGTGCGCGTCCCTGTCGGCGGCGGAGAGCGCGTGCGCGTGCAGCGAGTGCGGCGGCACGGACGAGCGCTTGGGCGAGGAGCGCGACACGTGCTTGCCGTCCGAACGGATCGCCACTTCCGACGGGTTCGAACGCTCTGAACACAAAATCAAACAGATTGATAAGATTTTTTCGACTGCAGGGGGCTTAGAAAGTGAAAATAAAAACACGATGCGTCTCCGCTTCGTTTTATTGTGATTGGTTGAGAGACTGACGTATCGGTCTCTCGATCAATCACAAACATCAAAATACCGATACGTCAATCTCTCAACCAATCACAATAAAACGAAGTGGAGACGCATCGTGTTTTTTTTTTCACATTCAAGTCCTCTGTTCTTTTTGTCCAGGTGTTATTAAGCTGGGCGTACTCGCACAGTTACGAGTGCTCCAGCGCGGCGCGGGGCGTGAGGTGTGAGGCGTGAGGCATAAGGTGTGAGACGTGAGGTGTGAGTCGTAAGGTGTGAGGCATGAGGTGCTGCGAGCATCTCCAGCTTAATAATAACACCCGGACAAAAAGATAACTACAATTGTAAAAACGGAACTTTGATGTAGCATAATGATTTCATACTTTTTTAACCAAATTCACATTCAAAAACGCCCAAATATAATTTTTATGAAGAGATAATACTATTTATTACCATAATCGTTTAACTTAATGATCCACTGGTGGGTTACGACCAAGTGTTAAGCCATCCAGAAAGCTGGATAACATCGGACGGTCTTTGTAGGCCGAACTAGTGAGTTGGTTAGTTTTAGTAGTCATAGTAAAGAGCAAACATGTTACCTTTCGCAAGAGGATCTGCGAGAGACACTGGTGACCCACTGCGAGGCGACAAACTGCCACTGTAGTACATTTCAGGATTGGCTTCGTGTCGATCTGTAAACAAATTATATTATACGTAAATAGTACATATACGTATTTTTTGAAGTTATACTTCTTTAGGCGCGTTATGAAAAATTGATGGGAGTGAAATATTACGATGCGCGCGCATGTGTGACACAAAAATTCTCACGGTTGTTTTTTTGTAATTTTCCCCTTATAGGGAAGGCAAAGGGTTCAAGCCAATACAGCCTCGTCTTAAGTGATATTATTGGTTGTCTTTAAATTAATCATTAATCTGTCAAGGCCCGCGACGGACACCGGTGTCCGTGCATATAGGGTTTTTCCATACATCTATATGTATAAGCGGGGCTTGACGGGTTAAATTTATTTATTCACTTTTAAAATATTAAATAATCAATAATAAATATTTTAAATTAAGATTCTTATAATATTTAGTACAAATTATGCCATATATTATATTTATTATGCTCTAAATTATCTAAATTTAATATTCTATAATTAGATGTAATTTATTTTTTTTAGTAAAAGGAGAAGGCAAAGGCGCTTAGCCATGCAGCCTATTCTGTTGTTTTACCACATCCAAGGACTTTTTCAAAATTCAAAGGCCGAAGCCAAGACTGCAATTTTCTCAAACTATAAAGGTTAACGATGCGAAAGAAGTATAACTTCTCACGCGCGTACGTGGTTTTTTTACAACTACCGCTGATTCCCGTGACTAACTGAAAGGCGGCTCAGTTAAGTTTCCATAATATGCAGCAGTGGCGAACGGTGAGTTTGGAAACGGAAACCCAACAGTTCTAATAATTTATAGTATGTAATATCTATTTAACAAGATTGAATCACATTAGCTTTCAAACAAAAAAAACAAAGTATCAAAATCTGTCCATTCGATTAAGAGCTACGATGTCACAGACATACATATTATACATACAAACCCTAAACTTATAACACCCCTCTTTTTTCGTCGGGGGTTAAATTTAAGTCTTATTACAAAGTCCCTTGCATATAGGGATCAGTAAAAAACATACTAACCACAATCAACAATCTCGTGAAAGATGTAGTTGTTAATGGCGACCGGTTGCTTTATCCACGGGTGTGACATCATCTGCGCCACCGTGCATCTGTTCGCGGGGTCCTTACACAGCATCCAACGGAGAAGTTGTTCCAGATCTGTCAAATTCATGTAGAGTTATAGTTCCGGTCGACAATGAAAACGCCACGACCAGAATAAAGTGTATTTGACATGCTTATGAATTTCTTAATTTCATTGATTTATTATAAACATTGATTGATCCATAGTTAGAGATAGGGATCGTCTCGTTTGTCTTTTAAAATTTTCGAGAGTATTGTTAGTTTTTAAGCCAAGATTATTGCCAATATAAGTACTTTGTCTAGGTCTTGCGATTCATTAAAACAAATAAAATCTCAATATATTACTAGTTGGAGCTATAAATGGAAATGTACCTTCCGAAACAAGTTGTGGGAAAGCCAGAGGTCCTTGTATGGTGTCCTCGATGTCTGAGAATGGGTTAACATAGAACGTGAGCACGTACAGTGTTATCCCCATCGACCACATCTCTAGCTCGGGACCTGCATACCTAAAATAAAAATTGGTCATCTTCCTACTTATAATATTTTAAACGCGAAAGTTTGTAAGAATTTATGTATGTTTGTTCCGCTTTCGTGCAAAAACTACTGATCGGATTACGATAAAATTTGGCACTCGGGTAGGTCATGTCCTGGATTAACACATAGGCTACTTTTTATCCCGGGAAAATAAAAAGCGGGACTTTTATCCCGGAAAAACTTTTTAACGCGGGCAGAGCCGCGGGCAAAAGCTAGTCCTACTAATATTATAAAGGCGAAAGTTTGTAAGAATGTCTGGATGTTTGTTCCTCTTTCACGCAAAAACTATTGATCGGATTACGATAAAATTTGGCACACGAGTAGATCATGACCTGGACTAACACATAGGCTACTTTTTAAGCCAGGAAAATATAAAGTGGGACTTTTATCGCGGATTTTTTTTCTCGCGAGTCGTTACCGCTAAACCACTGACCGATTTCGATGAAATTTGGTAGGGAGATAGTTTAAGATCTTGGGAACGATCTAAGTAAGGTACTTCTTATTCCGAGAAAATATAAACTGGCACTTTTATCCCCGAAAATCGTTTTCTAAGAGTGGAACCGCAAGAAAACAAGTACAGAGATAGTTCGAGATCCCAAAGAGGACATAGGCTACCTTTATCCCGGAAAAACGTTACCCGGGAATTTTATCAAGAATTTAATTTTCTCGCGAGTACCACAGAACCGATTGGGATGCAATTTGGTAGGGAGATAGTTTAAGACCCTGGGAAGGATCTAGGCAACCTTTTATCCCGGGAAAATATAAACTAGGGTTTTAATCCCGGAAAATTGTCTTCCGCGAGAGGAACCGCAAGAAAATAAGTATGGAGATAGTTTGAGATTCAGAGAAGAATATAGGCTACTTTTATCCTGGATAACTATACACCGGAAATTGAATCCCGGACTTTTTAATCTCAGCGTTGGAGCCATAACAACCACACCAATGAATCTATTTCAATAAAATTTAGTAAGGAGATAGTTTAAGACCCTGGGAAGGACCTAGGCTACTTCTTATCCCGGGAAAATATATACCGGGACTTTTATCCCGGAAAATCTTTATAACGCGGGTGGAGCCGCGGCCAAAAGCTAGTTGTAAATAATTGTAATTGAACTTACTTATTTCCAGCCAGCACTTCCGGACTGCAATACTCCGTGGTCCCGTAGAACGTAGAAAACAGCGTGTCTTTACTCATGAACGTGGCTGAGCCAAAATCAATCAGTTTCACATGGAATTTGTTGTCAATAATGACGTTTTCATCTTTTATATCCCGATGTAGTATGTTCAGAGAGTGCAAGTATTCAACTGCTTGTCCAATCTAAAAAAATAAAGAGTTTAATTACTATACTATGTTCACACTGTCCTGATTTGTATGTTCAATAGTAACTAATCTCCGATAAACAAGAACAAAAAAAAAATATGTAAAAATACTCTGAGCACTCCATAACCTTTGTACGGTCAGCAGAATAAAAAGGATATGAAATTACCTTGATATAAATCAAAATTTCCGGATTTCATCACATTTGTCTGTCATATTACGTACTAACACACCTGTCTAAATATGTAGCTGAGCAGCGGCTCGTCGAGTCGTGGTCGCCGCTCTATGAACTCGAACAGGTCCATGCCGGCGCCGTGCTTCTCCATCACCATTTGGAAGTACTTGTCGTTCTCGAACATGTCTACCACGCTCACCTAAGGCATAGAGATATACAGCATTATAAATCTGCTGGGTTGCAAGTGAAGTGGTTAAACAAATAAAATACTTAAAAATTTATGAATATCAGGATTTATGAAGTTGCCGTTTTTTTTTTAACTTCATTCGAATCTCTATAAGTTCGAACCGCAATTTCATAAATCCTGATTTAGTCCATAGGTATGTATTCACTTATGTAAATTAATTCAAAAGTTCGAATAAGTAGCCAACGGCAGTAAAAAATACTTTTATGCTAACCGTATGAAAAAACCTTTTGCTCCAATTTTGCTAGCTGTACACGACTTTATTGTTTGCGTTGTTAGTACTTACAATATTAGGATGTTTTAGGGTAAGCAGTAAGCTCAATTCCAACGGCACACGTCGTCCGTCCGGCCCATCAACCCAAAACTGCGCGCCCACCTTCTCCTTCAGTATGAACTTGGCTACGGTCAGCAAACGATCCGAGCGTCGGTACGCCATCTTCACACAACCGTACGCGCCTTTGCCTGTTCGTGAAGATTACTTTTTACTATTTGAATTTAATTTTATTTGTTATTTCACCATCTTTTTAAATGGGCTAATGAAAGCAGATTACAGGTATTGTTTCCTGATAATAGGCGACAGGAGACGTATAGAGCGAATAACAAAACTCCAATTCTGTTGAAAGTATTAGTAACATACATATGAAAAAAAAAACTAGTTGCTGGCAATATAAGTTACAAATAATTTATTTGCTTTTTTCTTGATTCTTGGTTTGTATACTTCAGAAAGTGTACTTAGAAAAGTGAAAAAGGAGTGGAGATGAAAGATGTCTATAACATAAATTCAAAACGTACCAATCTGTTTGAGAGTAACGTAATGCTTGCTATAATCGCCGGCGACTTGTTCGTCACCGCACTGCGACATCAGCGACATCGATTGAGGTCGACTGCCGGCTGATTTGTTACCCTGTCAGACAAAAAAAGAAATCCTACTAATATTATAAAGGCGAAAGTTGGTAAGAATGTATGGATGTCTGGATGTTTGTTCCTCTTTCACGCAAAAACTACTGAACGGATTTCGATGAAATTTAGCACATGGGTAGATCATATCCTGGATTAACACATTTTTATCCTGGGAAAATATAAACCGGAACTTTTATCCCGGAAAAACTTTTTAATGCGGGCGGAGCCGCGGGCCAAAGCTAGTCTATAATAACTGAACGTATTTAATATCTGGGCACAAAGTACGTTATACACCATCATACAGTCCATTGCAATGTTATTCAAAGGTATGGGTAGCGTTGCTAATTTTTTTCTACAGGCGCTGTTGCGTATTTTTTCAGCAATATGTTTTTTTTTAGTTTTATAAAAATGAAAACATACAAATCTAGTTATCTCTTAGGCAGTTACTTACAAGTATAAGTGAATTGTCTGCAGTCGATGCGATGCTGGATGCGAGGGTGGTGTGCCTGGGAGCGTCCTCCAGCTGCACGCCGAGCCAGATGCACCGCACGCGGCTGCCGTTAGCCAGCTGCATGCTTGACACTGTGTATAACACGTCTGAGGAAATGAAATATTGCAATGCGGATAAATACCGAAATAGTATACATTCAAAGATATACATGTATTAGGTACTGACCGTACACGAATTTATACAAATCTAAGATAGTTCAATGTATTTTAACTTTAACTTTAAATATATTTAAGTTCCTTGTAGCCCGTTTGTAATGTTCGATAGGTTCACTATTGTGCGCGAGCCCTAAGCTTGCTTGGTATATAAACGAATAAATTACCTATGTAATCAAATAAATTTATGAGCAAAGTTGCACTTGATTGTAATACAATACAAGTCCGAAAAATGATGTGTAAGATATATATAGTGTAGTACTGACGCAGCTCAGTGCCGTCGCGGTGCAGCACGAGCCCGCGGTAGGTGCCGTCGGGCGCGGGCGGGGCGGGGGTGGGGGCGGGGGCGGCGGGCGCGTGCGCGTGCGCGTGGTGCGGCGTGGACGTGCTGACCTGCGCGCGCGCACGCACACCCACGCACGGGGTCGACGGCTCCTCCTCTACAAATCATTGAAAAAAAAAAATACTACAACAGACAAAAAAAAAACAACAAAAAATGTACAAAAGGCACACATACACGTAGTTTCATTGGAAAAATATACTGTGGGTAGTCAAGGTATTATTAATTGTCATAAAAAATTACAAAAAAAAACTCACAGATTATACTATGTTTGTAAAAATTTAGTCATGTCTACACAACATAAGAACGCGATTTCAATGTTTGGCTGTTTTTATTTAGCGCTACAATGACAAAAACTTATGAGTCAATGAAGAAAAGGATAAATTCTGACACTGTAAATTTTTTTAACAAGAAACTCAAGAGACAAACACAACGTAGTTATTACATAATTTTTAAAATATTAATTACGAAATAATTCAATTATTATATTCAAGTTACCATATATCTTCCTCGGCGCCGATTCTGTCTGCGTCTCCAAATCGTTATCATTACTTAAGCTGTCGATACTCTCATTCCCGTTGTGTTTTGGCAAGTCCTCAATCTCACATCCGGGCGGAGGCATCTCATTTATCGGCGTCAAGAAATCCGCGCTCGTCTCGTTAGAATCACAAAAATCCAGCGACATACTGGTCTTATCATCTCTGACTTGTCCAGGCAAGTTGGCCTTCAAGGATCTGTACTTGCTGGAGTCAAAGGAGAGTCTTAGCGAGGGATCATTCATCCTCACACGAGGAGTGCTGCCAGTCGGTGTCACTTCTTGCGAATGCTGGGACGTGTAATATATGGAATCAGATTTCTCCGAAGGCTTAGCATTCACCGTCTTCGCTGGATTACTGTGTTCCGATCGCAGGATATTCTCGGACCGCGATTTCGAGATACTACTGTGACAATAATTCTCGTCGTCAATGGATATTCCGGACATGCCCGAAGTGACGTCTGGCAGGGCGGATATGTCGTTCCTTTGCTCCGTAGTGCTGATGCTGGAGACCATGTCCTGCGTGGGGGTGGGTGTGTGGGTGACCAGGCTGCACGATTTGTCGAGACACAGCGCGCTGGATGACTTCTCGCGGGTGGTGGACAGTATTGATGGCTGGACGTTGAGCGAAGTGCAAGCTGATTTTTGGCTTCCATTGAAAGCACCACAAGAGTCGTCATCCGTGTCTGAAACTAGACAAATTATACCTACGTAATATTATTTAAAAACCTTAAAAAATGCATTGGAGAGAACAATTAGTGTAACATAATTAATTAAATTAATGACGGAAATTAATTTGGGTATGTTATTTACAACGATTTTGATATGTCTGGAGGTTGTAGTAAAAAAAATTCGCTGCAATACGTAATGCTAATTAAACCAAAAAGCATTATTGATACAATCATATAACATAATCGTATAAGATTTGTTAAGATATAAAATCTTACCAGATCCATTGTTTTCATTGTTGACTGGCGAAAGGGTCATGTTCCTCGTCCTGTCGGACACTTTAACTATGTCGGCCTCGCGGCAGAAGTTCTGTATGACGTCACCGATGTGGTGACCGATCACTTCAGAGTGCGGTTTGCCGAACGTCAACATCGCGAAATGGTGATTGCACGCGGTTATAATGCCGGCCTCGTCTACCACTAAGAGGCCGCTTACATTGTATGTCACCTGAAAATAACAAAAATCTGACTTGTCATTGCGTTTTTCATTATTGTGAGTCTCACTCACTCATCCCATTGAAATTGTCTTGCATTTATCATTCGACTAATATGATGAAGGCAAATATAGAAGATATCTTACTCACCCTTACATTAACTTCTAAAACAGGTCGTTCCTTGTGTGTTTTCATGGTAGACCAGACTGTGGTGTCAGCGTTGTCAGATTTCGATACCCACAAGCAGAGTGGGAAACATCCACCATCTAATGTTCTTCCTGTAAAGGATGTTTCACAAAAGAATTTAATAAATTACAACTACAATACGCTATAATTCTCGGGCAATACAATAGGGTAGTTTCCTATGTTTGATATGGTACATTATTTTATATGTAACAGAAAATTATACGAAAAACAAATCCTTCTGTAAAATCAGAATCAAAATTGGTTGACAACTAAAGCAGTTATTCATATTTGAAATATTGTTGTGAGCAAAAGTGGGAACGTAGTGGGGATATCGCGTCATTTGTGTCGCACGCACGCAGCGTTATGGCTGGCGACAATCAGTGACGTCACATTCTGCTGTGTCCGTGATCTGACAGATGCCCCCTTCCACCAAACTTCAAAGCTTTATAACTCATTTATTATTGCTTGTATTTCAAAAATTCTTTTTCCTCTAGATTTTAGAAGACATAAATGTTTGATAAATGTATTCAACTACCCTATCCTCATAACGCAGTTATATCAAATCCACTGACGGGAGGATACATTATGTAGTGGGTAGCAACCAACGCACGCAAGGTGTTAAAACCCGCAATATTCAGCTGACGTAAGTGTGTCGCATTCCGGGATTAGGCTGTGTTTATCTGGTTCACACTTCAAACAGGCCGGCATAATAGGGTATTTGACTACTTTCTTTTACATACAATTATTATGAAAAATGTATGCTATCCAAATTTTCAAAATTTCCGCTATAGTAAGTAATAAAGCTTTGGAATTTGGTGGAAGGGATGGCTGTCAAATAATAGCAATATTAGGCTGTGACGTCACCAAGCGCCGTCGGCCATAACCCTGCGTGCGTGCGAAAGAGACAGCGCGATATCCCCGCCACGCCCCCACTTTTGCTCATAAGAATATTTCAAAATTGAATAACTGCTTTATTTTTCAATCGATTTTGATGCTAATTTCACAGAAGAATTTATTTTTCTTATTATTATCTGTTACGTCTAAAATAATGTACAAAATCAAACATAGGAAACTACCCTATTGTGTCGACTTGCGACGGGTAATTATCTCTCGTCAGTCTACATTCTATTAGACTCCATTTCGCTTACCATCAGGTACTGTGGGGACACTGCTGTGCCCATATAAAAAAAAATCGGAGCCATGGTAAAAATCAACTATAAGTTATAAGTAAGTATGCCAAATAAACTTTCATAAACGTAACAGGGTAATTTATTGAAATCGGGTTACATACAATTTGCCATACAAAATTATGATGGTCTCATGCATAAAATTTCCAACTACATTTACCTGTAGCTTTCTGTTTAGACACACTCCTTGATATAGTTGCAGCTTGGTCCGGGAGGCGTATAGACGGTATAAGCGAGTTGATGGGCAGACCAATCAGCTTGTCGCAGGACTCCGCCCCGAACAACGCGGCGGCGTCGACGCCCTCGCACGACACCACCACGCCTGTCTCCGCGTCTATTGATAGCTGAAAGGGGTTATAAATGCTGTATGTTTGCTAATTGTACAGCGGGTTTAGAGTGTGGCAAAAAACGCAACTCGTAAGACAATATAATACCGCCAAGCAGCAGTGTGTGTGCACTGTTGTGTTTCGGTTTGAAGGACATTGTAGATGTCTCAGGATGACAAGTGCAGTGGAATGCCACACAGTACTTTGTAAATCAAGGTGCTGGATGATGTTTCTACTGTTTATGGGCGGTCGTATTGCTTCCATCAGGCGAACGGCATGCTTGTAAAAAAAAAAAAACAATGTTTGATTTTGATGTTTGTGATTTAAATTGTCAAATCTGAAGTTATGCTTTTTGACTTTTGAGTAACTCTATTTACATGAAGACATTGGCAAATTCACCGCTGCAACGGTGGAGCCATAACCTAAAAGAAGAAGAAGATGTTTGTGATTGATAGAGAGACAACAAACTTATAAACGCTTTATATTTCCCTGGGATAAAAAGTAGCCTATGTTACTCGCTGATAATGTACTTAGCTTTATATTCGTGAAAGAATTTCTCCAATCGGTCTAGTAGTATCAGAGCCTATCTAACACAAACAAACAATCAAATCTTTCCTCTGTATAATATTACTATATCTTCTAGTTAGTAGTAGTAGTTTATATTGTCTTCTAGCAAGAGCATTGACTATAATGCTATCATATTACTTACCACAACATTTTTACAGTTAACTGGTTCCGCAACAACTAAGCAAGGTCCGTCACTGTCCAACTGTCTTATCCAGAGTGAAACTTGAACAGCTCCGCCACCCTTACTTATGAGTTCAACCACCTGGAAAATTACATAAAAATAGTTTGGAGAACAAATTTTTCATCATCATCAGCTACATGAAATCCACTGCTGAACATACGCCTCCCTTAAGATTCCCAGATTGACCTGTTGAAAGCGGCCTGCATCCAGCATTTTTATCTTAATCATATTTCCTTACAGATACTATGGTAAGCTCATTGAGCCAGTTATGACTCAAAAAACATGCATTGAGCATAAAAAATCTCAATATTGTACAAAATGTTGAATCATAAAATCAGCCCACTCTTTACAATATGGAACCTAACCTAGTAGGCGAAATGTGATGACACCTCTGGCTAGAGGAATAAATGTGATGTTGTGTATGTAAAATTATTTACTTTTCCACTGAGCAAGACAACAGTGCCATCTTCAGATGTGTCGCCATCTTCAGGACCGTGGAAACTGAACGCCCTGCAGTTCCTGTTCCGCAAGAGATCTGAGAAACGCAGACCGCACAACTCACCAGAAGAGTAGCCCAGTAAGGAACACGCCTTGCTGTTTACTATGAGAATCTGTGGGGAAAGTTAAGACTATGAGTTGTGATTGCAATATAGATTTTGTTTGGAAAGTTCTGGATATAGAAGCAGTGAATTGTAATGTAAACAAAATTTTATGTGTAGTTTGATGTATAAAAATTGGTGTGTTGGGTGCATGGTTTAAAAAGTCTCAAGTATCTATTTTAATCTAAAGTTCAAATCCAAATTATCGCAAGAATGTATTTAGAATCCGAATCATAATCTAAGCAAACAATATTAGATTTACCATGTTGTGTATGACTCACGCAACAATTATATATTTTTGGGGACAATGTGCGTGCGGCCAGCAAACAATTACCGGTGTGTACCCATCTAAGGCTATCATTTAGTGATGTCAAGCCGCCGAAGGCCAGTAAGGGACAACAAACTCCATGCATGGTACGCTACACTGGTGGGTAGTTCATTTTTTGAGGCTGCCGTCAATGTATTAAAAATTATGTGTAAAATCTAAACTCACTTTAGAAGAGCTAGGTTCTACAGTGAAAACAGCCTTGCTCGGGTTGATTGTTTGTTGCAACCGGTCAGTTTGTGATTGTGCCGGGGAGCTGGCAGAATCACCTGCAGCTAGCGATGTGTTGAAACGAAGACCGTTGGGTCCGTCAACTGTAAATAGACTTTACTGGTTACATATTATGGTTACAAATGTTCGATTATGTTTATAACATGGTGTTTATACTTTTAAAAGTCATTTTAAATAAGAAAATTATTTAAAAAGTAAAATTTATGTAATAAATGAATTTGTAATGCATACCTCTCACAATATCAATACTAGACTTCAATTTTGTTGGAGTTTCCAAATCCATTTTGAAAGGTTTAACTTTCCTCTTTAGACGTGGGAAACTCTGGTTGCCCTCAAATGAACAGTTGCTGAATACATTTTGGAACCTGGGTTGTGGTTTGACAGTCCTGCAATGTATGATTTTATTATACTTTGTAAGATCATAAATTTGTAAGCTTGTGGTTGTTACAACTACCAGCCCTGTATTATATACTTCCCACTGCTGGGCACGGGCCTCCTCTACTACTGAGAGGGTTTAAGCCTTAGTCCACCATGCTGACCTAATGCGGGTTGACAGACTTCACACCTTTGAAGTTCTTATAGAACACTTCTCAGGTATACAGGTTTCCTCCTGATATTTGCCTTCACTATTCAAGCAAGTGATAATTTACAAAGAATACACTCAGTATAAACTTTAGATAATTCAGAGGTGTGGTCTTGGGTTTTGAACCTGCAGACATTGTGGTTGTTATCACCACTATTCTATCAGTTCCACTAGTCATGAGTACCACATAAAATATAGTCTTTTATGGATGCAAAGCGTCAAAAGAAGTGTTAAGTTTTTCTGCATAGCCACTTGTGGGAAAGTAGCCAAAATATGCAAGATCCAATTCCAGGCAAAGTGTAGGTAATATGACAAAGACAAAGTTAACTTGGTGTTAATTGTACTATTGTTTTTTTCTTTATTTACTCTACCTAGGTGGCTCCTAAAGGCCTATTTTAAGCTCTACAGGGTTTTAAGAATATGTTGGCACAATGTTTAATATTATTTACTTGAGATGACAAACTCATGATTATTCACATCCATTACATTAAATATCATGGTGTTACTTATTAGCCTACAGGTTGCTATTGTTAAATTCACATAAAATAGGTTTGGGGTTAAATAATCGTAAGACTCCATAGAAAACTCACAATTTCATAAGACCCAATTAATTATTTACACCAACCTGCACTTGAATTCAATCTCTGTAAACTGTTCAGGCGTAAGTAAGTTTGGGCTTTCATTCCTCACGAGATTATAATCGAGTCTGGTTCTCTGCAAAACAAAAGAGAAACGTTAAAAAATAGTATTGGTACACGATGCACGAAAATTATAAAAGCATTACTTACATATTTTGGAGTCAAATTTAGATGTGTAGGAGAGTAAACATCCACAAAACGACCTAGTCTCGGCTTCACAGGGGTAAATCCTGATGTATCTGCCCCAGGGTTACTGTAAAATATCTCAATTTACTAAGCTCGCTTGTATAACACTGAAGAGCTATTTATCGGAACCAAATATCCTTCAACAACTGCGGAAACGTTAAAGGTTGTCTTTATGATTTATTTACATCGTTCAAACTTATTTTGGGATGGAAAATCAATACAATAAAGCGCGCAAGTTCAAACACGCATCGTAAATATACTTGTTTGGTTTTACCTGTCGTAATTCAATAGCCCTGCTCTTTCCATTTGTAATGTGTGAATTGTTAAAAATGTTTAGATTTGTGTAAAATCTTTCAGTTTTCCTTTGTATTTCAAAAGTCACCGTTAGTACATAGCAAATTCAAACAATCGAAAAATATCAGCTGCTGTATCAGCTGTCAAAAGTTTTTGGTTTTGTTGCCGCCATATTTTTTTTGGTGCTATGCATTTTCATTTTGTTGAAATATTATATATTTTTTAATAAAAAATATTTATAATATATTATATTCAATCATTTTTGATTGTAAAAACTGTGTATTACGTATTTTGAAATTATAAACATTAAAATTTTATTTGTAACTAGTTAATTGTTCCAAGACACACAATTTAGTTCTGAGGTGTACCAGAAGAGGCCGTTATAACAAAATAAAATTCTTCCAACCTTTTTGGAATTAGAATGAAAAAGTATTAAATTTAAATAAAAAAATGTAATTAGTGGTCAATATTTTTCTATAGGTATATTTTTTAAATAAGATTTATAAGAAAATTAATACACATTGATTAAATTTGGTTTCGAACGTTGTTATGTTCATCATTTATGATCTGTTATTTCACATGAATTATTCACTGGGAGCGTGGCGTCTCCTGTAATCCGGCTACTCGGAGGTTTGGTACAGAGGATGGTTTGAGGTCGGGATTCACTGTTGCTGAATGATCCATGTTGACTGGACGTCCGCACTAAGCCTGGTATTAATATGGATCCCCTAGAGGAGTCTGGGGGATGCAGGTTAACTGAGGAGGGGCGAACCGGGCCAGGGGGGAAACCCAGCAGCCAAAAGTCCCCGTATCGGGCAGTAGTGGGATAGCGGCCGGGAGTGGGTCCTCAGTAATAGCCTGACCGATATAATCAGACCTGTTCCTTTTGCCATTTTTTTAGAGATGTAACAGACTCTACTGTTGGTGACAGTTTGTGTAACATACTTGACTATTTGTATTTTGTAATATTTTGATTACAAGTAATTTCTTGTAATCATTCAATAACATATCGGAGGTCGCTGTTTCGGATTATACCTATTTATGTACATTAATTATTTATGAACTTTTACTATACTTAAATCCGTGCTTGAACTCAAGTGTCAAGCAACGGTCATGTTGAAGTCTGAGTTATGGAGTAGGTAGGTATTATCAAATAAAATCTTTTACATGGGTGTAGCTATAGCTTTCAAATGGGGGGTCCTACGACATAAAAATTTTAGTGGCGTGGGCTCTTGCCTTACATGACACCGTATTTTAGAAGCTAAGGGGGGATCCAGATCCCCAAAATGTCAGTGGTCAGTGGCCTAGCGTGTTTATTGTAAGATAGGGGGGGGGGGGGGCAGGTCCGAACCCCCTAACCACCCCCTTATATATGGTAATAAATTGACTCTCCTTTTGAAAATTTGCATCCTTCACAACTGTTGTATAAACAAAACTGTATATAATTAACTTAGGCTAACAGTAATCATACAAAATATATCTTCATAGAATCGAAATCTCACAAACGTGAACAAAGACATCGTTTGTATTTTTGATGCATGTATTTGCAGGTTTTGCAACTCTATGGTCTTATCAACGTTTTCCAGGAACGTTACAATTACAGGTAAAGTACGTTGCGTTCCGGTTGCTGTCCATTACTTTCAATTCTCAAGGTCTTTATAAAGCACTCCACCCAAGTATGCCAACGTAAGTAAAACTTGAATAAATTGACTTTGAGCATTAATCTTGAAGCAATAAGACTGATATTGATTGCATTGGTAAGGTTATGCTAGCATAATTGTGGATTAATTAATGTTAAAGTCAAGTTGGACATTGGTTTCGATAGTAGGGCTTTGTTCACGGATGTAGGTATTTATCATTATGTATAAATTAAAGCCAAACTGAAACAATGACCGTGCAAGGTGAACGGAATATATTAAATAATACATACATTTCGAATTATTTATGTAGTGCCTTATTTATCTGCTGCACACTAGATAATCTATTAAAATATCTTGAAATGTTTCAAAAGCTGTTTATATTTTATATGTTCATCATTTAGTTTATTTTCTTTATTTACAAAGTGTGAGCGCCCTTTGAGGGTATTAAATTAAATATTCTGGCGTGGTCTGTGGGATTTGAAAATTAGAATTAGTAACTATATCAGGATATATGGATTATAGGTACATAATCAGGGATATAGAGAATCATAACACTCTTACGAGATTCGCCATAAATTATATAATACGATAGTACCCAATAAAACACCTTTTGTTAATACCTGTTCACTCGCTGTGCCTTGAACCTTGAACCATGGGAAAAGTTTGCAAATTTATGCTTCCGAGTTAGTCAACATACACAAAAAAGGTTATTTAATTAAAAAAGTTTTCACTTTCGTTCAAGAGACCCAAGGTGAAAATTTCAAATCAAATAGGTACAATAAGTTACCATAAGTTATTTTATGCAAATGTAGTTGTAAAAGCCGTTTAAAATATACTTAATCTCTCTAGGTACTGTTTACAATTGATTGAATTTGCGAGCTAAATTTATTTTGTTAGAGTTCATTTCAATGTAAATAACGAGGCGCATCAGATTAAGTTCACAGAATAGAGTATAGACCATACTGAGGATTAATATTCGGCACAGTCATTGCAAGTAACATAATTATTGCTCAGTCGAAGTACAAATAGATATCACTATAGGTACTTATCTAGGTTTGGTTTGAAGACGATGGGAATTATTGACGCAGATTAACGAGCTAATGTAAACGCTGAGATCTTTAGATTTCATTCATAGTTCAGTCGACTCCTTGCTTCGATTCATAACGACACCTAGGACACTATTCAAAATGATCGTTCACACAGATATACAGAGGTATTTCAGAAACCTGTACATTTGACAATAACATAATAATACGCAATCTGCAAAACTCCAGTGTATAGCGCCCTAAGAATAAGTTAAGTAATAATTCTATAGGTCTAGATGGCACGCGATCACGACGCGCGTGGGCCCGCGCTTATGTTTTTATTTGTACTGTTCTTTATTTATGAATCAGATTGGATTTGAAAGTGCATTGTTTTGTATTTTCGAAATTTGGGCTTAGCTGGCTTTGTCAGGTGCTCTGAGCTCTCTATTAACCTTAAACGATTTGTTGGTTATATTGATAACCACTTAAAACTGTTTAATGTCATGAGAAGTCATTTGTTGTGGACGTATTAGAGGGATGTGGTCTAACCATGACCTATTTATTTTACTTACCTACCTATTTCCTTTCATTTAGAACTAAAGTAGTCTACTTTTGTAAGTGATAAACACGCTGTTAATATTTGTTCCGCCAATATTTACTTGACAGCTTCATGATACAGCCCTTTTTCTTTATTTTCGCCGAACAAAAACGCGTTGTCGCTACCACCACTGGGGGTCGGTGGAACGGTTATGTTAGATTCATTCGTCTTACGGCCCAATGTCGACACTTGGGAGTATAGTAAAACGCAGTCAACTTTACGTTTATGTTACGCTTCTTTGCACATTCAGGATCCAGATAAAGCAACCCGTAAAACCATTTAAGTAACAAAAAAGGAAACGTGTCTCGGAGCCTTCACAAAGTACTATCATATCTTGATGCTGCATATCTGAGGATGACGTCAAGCTTTGGTAATGATTATAAAGAAGTTTTCAAGTTCATTGACCGTTTTATGGGTACGCTCTGCAAATTGCTATTGAAGGTGGGTTGTTGCCTTTCTTGGGTAATGTGTCGTATTGTTCTTAATTTGGATGGGAAGTAATGAGCTCTAAAAACTGTACTTAATGGTATCAAAGGTGACGCCTGAATGACAAACCAGATGAGATAAAACGGTATCGGTTCACTGAATTATTAGGTAATCTATAGCATTTTTTTATATTTCGGGAGGTTTAAGGGAATATAACGAAGTAAAGATTGCCGTAAATAAGAGATTTCGGAAAGGTTTTATTTTGTTTGACTCTTTCTTTTTTTTCGCGGGGAAAACGCGTTATCGCTACCACCACTGAGGGGTAAGTGGAATGGTTATGTTGGTTTCACACAGCCTTACGGCCCAATGTTGACACTCGGGAGTATGACATCATCCGAGCGAGCATTGGACCGAGTCTCTAACACTGTACACCCTACATCAACATACCACCCAAATCCCGCGGTGGCCTTCTCCAGCGCACACGGGACGGCCCCGGGGTATCTTGTTGCACGAAGATAGCTGCACGGAACCGCCCCTGCGCAATGCCTCATTACGGCCCTTCTCTAAATGAGGGGCTAAGAAGCCC
Source organism: Lapara coniferarum (assembly GCA_949316025.1). Taxonomy (NCBI): domain Eukaryota; kingdom Metazoa; phylum Arthropoda; class Insecta; order Lepidoptera; family Sphingidae; genus Lapara; species Lapara coniferarum. The sequence goes on from OX438919.1 coordinate 17,570,831, forward strand.
TTGAACTCCAAAGCATGCCTTTGGCGTCTACGACTGCAGGAGACCGACCACCTGCAATGCCGTCCATTTCGGAGATGCTCGAATAGCAGCCCCCCACTGCTCACCCCGCGACTCTCTTAGGACGGTATTAATAAATGAATCGCAAGTTTGAGTTACATCTCAAGTAGTGTATTGAACTCTTCATACATTATGTCTACTTGAGATGTAACTCAAACTTGAGATTCATTTATTAATACCGGCCTTAAACCCCTATTTAGTCGCCTCTTACGTCAGGCAGAGGATGCCGTGGCGGAATTCTCTAAATGCCCCCGAACCACACGGCATGAGGCGCCGGTTAGTCGTAAACCCGGCGCCTCATGATCCTCACGATCCCGCTCAGCGCTTTCCTTCCGCGAGATGACGCACTCACAGAAGGAAGCCATCGCTCGCCATGACCGCTGGTAGCGAGAGGTCTCCTCCTCCGACTGCTCTAAGAGCGCTGCGTTGTAGGTTCTAGGCTGAGCACTCCTCGAGATTTTTTTTGTTTGACTCTTAGGTAAGGTGTGTTCCTCAACAACAAGCAGCGTCTGCGCGTGCCCTGTGGTGAATGAAGTTTTTTGAACTCTCCTATTTTAGCAGTAAAAGCAATCACTTGAATTTATATGACTATAGAAACACACGTTAAGTCGCTCTGTAAGGTACGCGATTAAATAAACAGTTTACCCAACGGGCATTCGTAAAACTGGCGAGTGGAGGTCTAACCTTTGTCACAGCACGACACTACCTTTTCTGGAATGTTCTCAGGTCAGTTTCGATGATTTATTGCTGCTATCGGCCGGACGAAGGTGTGGTGGCTTAGGGCTATACTGAGTTATATTAGAACTTAGAATTGTACGAATTTCACATAGATATATGTTTTATCTCGGAAGAAATTGCTTACAAATACTGATATTTGAAGTATCTATCTGTAACAGGGTCGCTCCAACCCAAAACAGCGCCTGTGTGCGAAATGTATGAAGCGCCTCTGATTTTTGTCGTCTAAAATATAAACCACAGGCGTGAGTGTTGTCTTGGTAGATTTTACACCCTACTTTCTACTCAACTATAAAGAATGTGTTGTAGTATGACAAATATAATTTCAATAATTAACTTTGGCATGTGATCCTGATTCCGGCGCCCCTATTGCCTTGGCGCCTGTGTGCGCCGCACACTTCGCACATAGGGACGGTGCGGCCCTGATCTGTAATCCAGATAAATGTCGTAAATATAACTTAGCAACACATGTATTCCATCACAGGTATGTATTGAATTCAAATTTGTGATAATCCACTTAACATATAATTTGAAGTACTACCAATTTTAGTATCATATCCAGCTACCTCTGATCGCAATTTCAGATATAAACTTTTGTAACATACTGAATAGTTTTTAAGTGTTCTTAGTTGCCTTTATAGTCGATAGTGTGGTGTTATAGAAAGGTGTTACGTAATACATCCGATACAAAGGTAATTAATTGTTACACATTAAGTAACCGCTCTGGATGTTGATTCGGCTATTGTTATTCGTAGAATGCAGACGTTTAGTTACGCGTTTCTATTTGCTAATTTTGTATTTGTTAAGGAGTATGACAGTTAGAAATATAGTTAACTAGCTTTTGCCCGCGGCTCCGTCCGCGTGAATGAGTTTTTCCGGGATAAAAGTCCCGCTTTATATTTTCCGGGATAAAAAGTGCCTATGTGTTAATCCGGGATATACGCGTGTGCCAAATTTCATCGAAATCCGTTCAGTAGTTATTGCGTGAAAGAGTAACAAACATCCATACATCCATACACTCTTAAAAACTTTCGCGTTTATAATATTAATAATATTAGTAGTATTTGTAGTATTAATAAATTGATGGGAGTCTAGAGTCATTGCGCTCTACATTTCAATTTAGTTCTTGAATCTTGACCGATTTGCTACTACATAATTTAATTTAAATATCAATTTATAATGTGATGTCTGGATTCATTTCGTCCTCGGCAAGTATTAGATATTAATTTTATTTCTCGACTCGAATGCAGTAGGTATATGATTAGGTAGTAGATTCAAGGATCGGAGTTATAACCAAAAGTCAATGGTCAAGTATGGCCTAACACAAACTATTGATGATAAATTTATGACATAGGAAATATGAAAAAAATAAACATAAAACGAACAAGCACTAAAGATACTGATTTACATATTGCAACCGTAGAAGTATCCATAACCTATCGTCCAAAACAATGGAGACTGACTAACTAGCGTCTGGGTAAGTTAAAAAAACTAACTATGCCGTAACTGATGGCAAGTTTCGCACGAGAAAGTGTTACGCACACGTGGGATGGTAACATTGATTGATGGTCATAAATATTCATCAGACTGTTTTGATACAGTTGGACGTTGTTTAATTGTTTTCGCGTTATTTGCAGTGTCATTGTTTTTAATTTGCGTATCCTGTGGAGTGACCATGGCTGTGTAAATATCGTGTTGTTTATTTGCCAGTATTTATTTGTGCAAGTTTTTATTTATGCGTCTGCCTTTGAGTGTAGTGGATGATGAGATGTTTGAGAAAGAAGTGGCTAAGATTTTAATTCCTGAAGGCTGACAAATATTTGATCTTAAAATAAAAATTTAGTCTACGTTGTGGGGTCCTAAGTCCTACGTAATTTGTACCTTTTATTGGCATACAGTTTAAATGGAAACAAAAATTAACGTACATTAAGACTATCTACATGCCATTTATCTCACAATATGTAAAAACCAATTCGTGAAACAAAGCAAGGCTGCCGTATAATCCCATACAAAATATGCAGCATTAATATAAAATTCTTACAGTCTAGGATCTCACTTCCCGCCGTTCTTGTAACAATGTACAGTTTTTGGTTATAACCGCGTGTAAAACTTCCGCAAATAGTTTTTTATGTTTCCTACAACGTCCTATATTGGATATGAAGAAATACAAGTGATTATTTTTTTACAATGTGTTGAAAATAACTAATAACGTATTATACAAAATTATACCGGTACTTATTGATGTAACCAATTTCTGACCATATTCATAATATTTTGTCTGCAGTTGCATTTGTAACGACGTGTATTGACTGAGTAATAGAATTTATTATTCTCACAATTTAATCACCGTTTAAATTCTGCCATCTGTCTTGACTTTGCATACATACATATACACTCACGCCTGTTATCCCCGAAGGGGTAGGCAGAAGCGCAACTAGTGCACCCACTTTTCGCCATTATTCCGTCCCATGATGTGATAGGGGGCGAGCCTATCGCCATATCGGGCACAAATTCCAGACTCCGAGCTGATACTGAATAGAAAAACTCAATATCACTTTGCCCGACCCGGGGATCGAACCCGAGACCTCAGCTTTGCAGTCGTACTGTAATACAACTACGCCACCGAGGCAGTCAAGTGACTTTGTAGTAATATGCATAATCATTGGTGTTTCATTTGTATCCTGCCGTTGCCTCACATCCCTTTCGATTTAACGCAATGACACGATTTTTACCCGTACTTGCAACAACTGGTGCAATGCTAACGAACTTGCAGTTTATGTTCTTAATGTACTTTTTAAATGCTAAAATTAACTGACTGTGAAGTGGAAGTCGTTTATTATTTTGTTTTGTAATACTTGTATTAAATTTAAGTAAGATTTGTGTAGAGTCTATTTTTAATTCAAAATTTTACGACATACTTTTCCGCGTCATGCCACCTCCGATTTGGGACCGGTAGGTATTAATTTATAAAGTTTATTCACTGCAATATATTTTTTAAATTTTAAAGGATGTTGTAGAAAGGATTTGACATAGTTTTTATGACCAGTTTGACGCCAATTCTTTCAAGGATCCGATTCCAGACAAAATTAAAAGGCCCGTTTATATATATAGATGTATGAGAAAACCCTATGTATATGGACACCGGTGCCCGTCCCGGGCCTTGACAGACTACGACATACAAAAATAATTCCATTAGACCAAGAAGGCGACTAAACTGCAACACCTAAACTAATCTTTAAATTGTATAAAATTATAAGCTGTTTTCAGATGCAACGTTTGTCAACTGACTGAAATTTTCAACGAAATCTCGATCGAAAAGAAAATCATACCTAATTGGCTTAGTCACGTCGAAAATTTAAAAAAAGTAACTGCAATAGTTATCGACTTATTTTAAAAATGTTATCTCAGTGATCTGACAGAAACCAACTTCAAGCATGACAATTCACTCCCAACATTTCGATTATGAGAGATACATGTTCTTTCAAATCTTTAGGGGAGGCCTATATTACGCAGTCGACTACATGTGATTGATGATGATCATAATATTGTCTCTTTATGGCTTTGTCTTATTCTCTAAATTTGATTTCTTACTACGATGCTTCTACTTTTACATATATATATATATACATATACATATACACTCACGCCTGTTATCCCCGAAGGGGTAGGCAGAGGCGCAACTAGTGCACCCACTTTTCGCCTTTATTCCGTCCCATGATGTGGTAGGGGGCGAGCCTATCACCATATCGGGCACAAATTCCAGACTCCGGACTGATACTGAATAGAAAAACTCAATATCACTTGGCCCGACCCGGGATCGAACCCGAGACCTCAGCTTTGCAGTCGTACTGTAATACAACTACGCCACCGAGGCAGTCTTCGCCTTTTCCACTTCTTCTACTTTTACACTTCGCCTGATATTGAGCATATTCCTCATTGAGAAAATTTGCTCTCATCACAAAGAAATTTAAGCCAGCGATTTAGGCTGCCTACGGGGTTCCGCCAATTGACACAGATTATTTTGTAACCATGTAACAAATTGATTATCCGATAGATAGATGTTCAATAATACAGTTAGATCATTATTTTGTTTTACGTTCCACTTTGTGGGATCTTATTATGTTTGGTAATGAATATGTTTTTATTTGCCGTATTGTTTTGATTAAGTTTAACAATAAAATTTAAGTCACTTTCTTGTTTTTGTTGTGGATATGGATATAAAAAAAATATTTAATGTCACGAAATTTGATTATTGATTATTATTGAAACATGACACCAGAAAAGTTTTAAGTAAAATGTATAGGTATAGGTTTTCTTACATATTTGTTTGACATGTACGAATTGAATGCGAGGCTGAGATGGGAGGATAGGAGGATATGATATCGTTTTTTGTTTAGGTTAGCAATGTCAAGAATTATTAATTAAAATTGATAATTAGCAATAATTATAATCAAACTTTTACTTCATTAATTTTCACTAATTGTTGTCACAAAATTTATCGTCAGTAAAATTGTTTCATAAGTTTTCATTAATTTTAACTTTGAAACTAATAGCAAGAACTTAATCAACCTTTAAAAAAAAAAAAGAATCAGATGTATTGGTTCCCGTCGCGCTATCAACGTTGCATTATAATAATAACTAGCTTTTGCCCGCGGCTCTGCCCGCTTTAAAAAGTTTTTTCGGGATAAAAGTCCCGCTTTATATTTTCCCGGGATAAGAAGTAGCCTATGTGTTAATCCAGGACATGATCTACCCGTGTGCCAAATTTCATCGAAATCCGTCAAGTAGTTTTTGCGTGAAAGAGGAACAAACATCCTTACATCCTTACATCCAAACATCCATACATCCATACATTTTTACAAACTTTCGCCTTTATAATATTAATAGGATAATAGGATAGGATAATTGAAGCCATGCGATTTTGGGAGTTGATTTCTTTGCTCGCTCGAGCCTTAGAATCGTGAGGTGACTCTGTGTACGTACATTTTTTGGCTTTAAATGGAATCTAATATAATGATGCAATATTTATAGCCAAAGTCACATTATCTGACGTCATAAAACTCTAAAAATACAGCCTGAAATGGTCATTAGCAACAAAATTATCAGTCCGCAGATTGGACTGGCCGGACCAGAACTGGACCGGCTTGATTGACATATAAAAATCAAGCACAACGTCCTTAAAATATAAAGGCAGTCTCAACTTTAGTACTTGTTCAATAAAGCTGAATACCGATGCAATCTTATTTAGACGTTTGCAGGTATACAAAGGTTATCAGATGTCAACCAGAAATCTGTAATAACTTTTCACAATATTTTTATAAATATTGTCACGTTCTGCTCTTAGGGGTGACACAGTTCGCTGAAATAGGCAAAAACAGAGCAGTTGATAAGGGTGTTGCAAGACTATCGCCTTTCACTTGTGTAACTCATACTGGCTTTTGTTTGAACAAAAATCAAGGTCCGACAAGTTATGAGTATTTTTGGTAATTTCGCACGCCGTGGATAAAGATTTAATTTATCGACATATAAACGTAATTAAAGCAAGTAACCTATATAAATGGCACTTTATTGTTAATTTTAAGTGATATGCCATTTCGACGAACAAGTATTTTTTCTATCAGTAACATCTGGTCAACGGAATTAACAGGTTTGTTCTTGAGCTACATGGTTTGAGTTCCTTATTATGTTTTTGCTCTGTTATTAAATTCCCCAAGAGATTTGTAGCAGACAAGGCTGGTCGTAAAACAAAAGGCGGTAGTATAACGATAGCACAAAATTAAGATTGAGAACTATTTTTGGAAACAATAGATTGAAATCCTCCTAGCCAGTTTCGGCCACGGCGGCCAATCTCAACGGAGATCAGCCAGGTACACAGGAGATATTATAGTGCACAAGTGTGTGCGCAATACACAGGTGCACTCGCTATTCCTTCACTCTCATAGTCCGGTGAGACGGCAATCCGACATGACCGGAGAGAGATCAGGCGCAGGACCAACGGCTTTACGTGCTTTCCGAGGCACGGGGGTATCACACCGCCAACTTCCTGACTCCGAGCTGTGACTGAGTAAATTTTAAGATGGAAAAACCCTGTCACAATTTTTTTGGCTCGACCCGGGATTCGAACCCAGGACCTCAGCGCGCAAATCGTACTCGTAATGCGTACGCAATACCACTACGCCACCGAGGCAGTCATATCTATACATACATATATATATATATATATAATCTAAACAATAGATTAGTAACCATTAGAGTATATAATAGACCAATAAACACGTCATTCTTGATAATTTAATTTTAACAGTTAAGAGTTATTTTTTAAGTCTTTAATTAGATCCATAAATTCTCAAATAAGTTTGCTGAATAAAATCAGATGTTATCTAACACGGCACGCGCCAAGGAACATTGGAATGTAGATTAAACATGATAAAATACTAAGCTTGCGATAAGTTTACCTCAATGTTGAAATCATTTGATGTTGGTTCAGTGCTTAGATATCCCAATTATTACCTACAGATCAAAATTACGGACTGAATAGTAATAACATTGAATAATTTGTCATATAAGAACTTTGTAGGTATATAAAGTTGTAAAATTGCTGGTTTTCTGACGGGTATGAGCTACTTTTAATATTTAGTACCTACTGAGATTTCCCTATCCTCTAAATCAAGGGAAACCGAAACGGTTACCATACGTGATTAGCACACAAGGAGGTGTATCCGCTTTTCGCCAAGTGAGTTCCGTCCCATGATGTGATAGGGGGCGAGCCTATTCCCATATTTAGCACAAATTTCAGGCTCAGCGTTCATGCTGAGTAGAAACACCAATCTGACTTTGCTCTCAGGACATAACCAGAACCTCAGAGCGATGTTGTTCCACGCAAGAACACCGATAAAACTACTACAAATAAACGGTAAAACTTATTCTGCTGACCGTATATATTCTTAATCGGTTTGATTGATGGCTGCTAACTGGACTACAATGCGCCCTGGTCGCACCAATTTATATAATTAAACATTTTGACCTTTAAGGAAAGGTCAGAGTGTTCATAGTTGACCTCGCACGGTATACGACTGCGTCGGGAATTGTTCGTGAGTATTAATGATTAGATTTTGATATGACAATACGTAATTAAAATCCTTTGAATTTTTGCATTTGAATGTTTGTATGCGGAATATCGTATTACTATCTTGGGACTCAGTCTTTTGTTGAATTTCATATATTTGTTTATGTGAATATATTATCATCAATATTTCATGTTACAATAAAATATTAATGTGATTAGATATTCTAATCACTGTTTTATCTTAGTACGAGATTCTATTTGATTGTTAACAATTTATTATTCATACATGTAGTCGATATATTCATGATTATGTCAAATCATTTGTTCGTCTTTACATAATTTTATTTACATCATATTCTTTTATACGGAAATTAATTGCTTTATCTGCATAGACAGTTTCCATAGATCAAAACGGTCATTGGTGATATATTTTATTCTTCTATATTTCATTGTAGCGTTTGCAAAATAGTCATGGCTTTGCGCAGTTATGGGAAAAAGCGTAAATGTTGAATAACATTTTTTAAAAGCCAACCTTTTGTTACTTAAGTTAGGGTGTGAAATTCAATTTGTATCCGCATTAAAATTAACGATACAACAGATTTATATCGCTTACCGTGTGTTACATTGTTCAACGTTTGTTCACTTACAAAAGTTTTGTCAGCCTTGGATGTCGATACTTTGGGGCGTACTCGAGAATGTATTTGGGGGTGACGACTTCCACATTTTTCAGTATTCAATTTTAAGTATTCTGATTAAAACAATTAGGTTTAACTATTGTAGAAGAAATTGATACTATTGATATGAAAAATGCCAGCTGCGTTTTCTAACCGAGGGCGATATCACTCTGGCCATCCGCCGTAAGAACGAGTTCTTGAAACTCATACACTACACAAGACCGCAGTTCCGTCCTCGCCGTCGAGGACCTCGCCGCGCTCCCCCGACCTTCCTAACAGTTCCAGCCCGCGTGCCGACGAAATAAACGGAGAGGATTAGGTTAAACACCAATCTTCCCACTAATCGTTGATGTCTCATCCTCTCCTGAGGCCGTCCTGAGCTGAGGTTCTTAACCCGTTAGCGGGTTGCGCTCAGCATGGTCACTTAACTTAAAAGAGTTGCGAGCCACCCTAAAGACTGGTGTGGCCAGAATCGACTCGCGTCAGGCTACTGGCCGTAGGGACACTAAAAAAAAATAGAAGCCAGCTGCGTATCTGAATTCGATAGTACCGAACGAGAAGCTACGGTTAAAATATGTGTGAGTTCCATCTTCATTTCTCTCGATTCTTGGTGTTTTGAGACCAAAAGACCCTGGTAGGTTTTGATACTCAAGACGTGTGACTTGTATTTTGTATAAAATTGGTTCAAGACTATGCTTATACTGCTATGTACCTCGTTTTTACATAATATAATTAATTAACGCCGAAACCATTCTAAAGTACAGGCCTGTAAGCCATCATCTCAAGTCATTGACGTAGCATGGATATCGATAACCAAGCACCACGGGACTAATCGTGATGCAAACGACATTGAGCCATTATTGTCTTTGAATGTGCCCCGGATTTACACGAAATTAGGTTCAAGAACTCACATCAATAGAAAAATTATCTTTATGCATGACTAGGTAGGCTTTAGAAAAACTCAATAAGGCTGTCTTAATTTCGCACTTCGTATTACGAAATTGTATTGATTGAAACCATTGCGATATTCTATCGAGAGTGAACGAATATTTTATGGTCGTGAATTTATTGTCTTGCTAAATAATATCGAGTTGAATGAGTTATTAAGTTATTTATTGGTGAAATGAGGTCTGGTATTGGCAATATTACAGCACTTCTCGTTTAATGAGATCAGATTATTAAGAGAATTTATGTTTAATTACCATCTCTGCACAAGAGTAGTATTACACAAATATTTTTAATAAATTTATTACGCTTGCTTTTTATTTCATTTATATTTAGAATACTGATAGATATATTATAAAACAAAATCTGCTCGCCATTACGGATACTACGGCACAAAAAAATGAAAGCATATTATTTTCTGTTACCGACGCGAAGCTGGGATGTGTCGCTAGTATTTTCTAAAGTAAAGTTACAGTACTTATCGCACCTTTAGAACAAAAACGTCACAATTCAAAAAATAGAAAATTGAGTTGTCTATTTTAAATGACTAAAAAATAGTCCCTTATTTATAAAAATATAATAAAAAAGGGAACGATATAACAGTTTTGTCCTTTTCCTGCTTGTATATGGCTGTGTTTGAACTATTATTGTATTGAGAACTTCGTTTTAAGTAATTTTATGACGATAAGTAAATTTTCTGTCTTTTTGAATTGTGTCGTTTTCATCCTAAAGGTGCGTTATGTTAAGTATTAGTAAATAAAAAGTTACGCTATAACACGACAGCCTTGTCAAAGGTATAGTAAGCTCTCTTAATAAATATACCGTATCAGGTGCAAGGCCACTGAAAATAGTTTATTGAGGATTGGCCTCTATCATAAACTATTGAACTTGCGTGACTTTCAACTATTTCGACAGATGTAAGAATTGTCACTGAAAGGTCATGACTGATAGATGTCGCATGTCAGAATTATCGAACCAGGGTGTCAGGGGATGTCGCAATCAACCTTCTGTTCAATGGAGGGTTGTGAAATGCCGTTGGATAATTTTGTTAGCGCGTATTACTACTATTACGTTTTACGGGTAATGCATTTTTCGCGGCTCTGATAATTGACCTCTTGACACAATGTCAAGCGGTTTCAATTGTTTTTACCTTCGTGTAACAATAACAATAACGCATTTTTAACACGTTTTATGCGATAATTTTCACGGCACTATTTTTTTATTGTTAAATAATAACGTAACACATATGAAATTTAGAATATCATATTGCCTTCAACGATAAGTTTGCTCTTATATAATGTATCGTTGAAACACAAAATCTACGTAAATGCAGATCAGTTCAATATCATTTTTAATAGTTACGAGTCCCTAACTGAATATGCACTGGCACGTAATATGCATCGGCTTAGGTAATTCGGTATCGTGAGGAAACCTGCATACCTGAGAAGTTCGCTATAAGAATTTCGAAGATATGTGAAGTCTACCAACCCGCACTAGGTCAGGGTGGTGATCTATCGAGATGATCTAAGGCCTAAACCCTCTACGTTGTAGAGGAGGCCCGTGCTTAGCAGTGAGCTGTATATATTACAAGGCTGGTATGGTAGGGCGTGTGGTTGTGGTAAAACAAAAGGCCTTGGGTTTAGTTCTCGCCGCATGACCAATGATTGACTGCGATTGGCAAATATTTGTTAAGGTTGGGATAGAATGATTCTGAAAGCCTCTCCTCGGTCGTGATATAACATAATATCACAATCAGCACTCTGTCACGATTTAATACTGTTTTAATTCTCAGGAATAAATCAAAATAGGTAAGGTTACATTAGTAGTAAGGGATTCGACGGTTCTGGAGCACGTTCGGGGGTCGGCTGGCGCCACTCTGGCCTAGTTCGTCAATAATTTCGATTGCTCCAATTTCGGCGCGTACAATCCGCGAATTAACCCGCGGATTAAATTTATACCTACCGCGAATTATTCCGCGGATTAAATTTATACCTACCGCGAATTTTTCCGCGGATTTAATTAATACCTACCGCGAATTTTTCCGCGGATTTAATTAATACCAACCGCGAATTAATCCGCGGATTTAATTAATACCAACCGCGAACCGCGAATCGCCCGCGAGATAGATATAAACCGCGAATTGGAGTTGCATGGTTTACGGTCCCTCAAGCTTGTACCTTTTCCCTTTGTTTCGTTGTGCTTTTGTATTTCTACTTTCTAACAGCGACCCTTTTTTACTTTTTATTTGAAGAATACAAATGTCTTTGTTCCATATTCCTATGGATTCGTGTTTCTAGTTAAAAACCGTTTACAATTACCCATTACTCACCCTTTATGCATTAAGGGCAGTGTTTATAATACATAAATCAATCGTTACAATACACCATACGTTTCTCAAATTCTAAGTAAAACCCTTCGGGTCTTCTCATTGTCAATGATTAATTACCTGTCCATTATTTTTTAAAACAGTTACGGATCCTATTATTCCCATTTCCTGATGTTACGTATTCAATGGAACGTTCAAAGTGAAAGTTGAACATGTTGGATCCTGTCTGCAAGGAAACAATACTCGCTCTCCATATAAAAGCCAAACTCAAAATCACATGATATCGTATTCCACTCTGTGCTCTCTTCGAAGTGTGATCTCCAGTTGTTGGTAATAGTGAAGTGATAGTAAAATAGTGTAATAGTAAATACTGAAGCTGATATAAAATGAATGTAAGTACCTTCTTATACTTTGATCTAAAATTGTTATAACCAGATGTTTTATTAATTGTATTTGTTATGTGTTGTTCACTGGGTTAATGCATTTTAGTTGTATTTGATCTCTTATTTAATTTATCAAAGTTACTGTAGTGCATTTTATTTCACATACCTATAAGTGTTTATCATACAATACTTCCTTAACCGATTTGTTTTATTTACAGTTTTATTTTCGTTACATTTGATCTCTTATTAAATTATCAATGTTACTTTAGTGTACATTTATACTTCGCATACCTATAAGTATTTATCATATAATACTTCCTTAACCGATTTGTTTTATTAACAGTTTTATTTCATTTTATTACAGTTTTCGGAAAATACTTTCAAAAATTATTACTATGCCGATGACATAGACGAACCTAGCGATGAAGAAGGCACACTCGCTTTTAAAGTGAAAAAAGCGATAGCAGCAAATAAAAGATCAATGGAATGCAACAACATTGATGAATTCTTCGAGAAACCCAAGAAAAAGAAGATAACGACAAAAAAGTCATCTAGTGTGGGTCGATCCACGAGTGGTGGTGTATCGTACATAAAAACAAACAGCGATGACAGCAGTTCTGCATCACACCTCATAAAAATTGAGGTGTATGATGTTAATAAAATAAAAAACATCGCACCGACGGAACAATGGAAACATGCTGATGTGCGAGTTAAATATTACGCAGACACCGAGAGTGATACAAACTTGCAATGTATCAAGGACGCGGTATACAACATAACTAAACAGTTGGCGAGTAAGGACGATTGTGTGAAATATTTTATAGACAACGACAAATGAACAAAGTGCCAGTGCGTATCAGTGTTTTAAAATCATAACTTTAGTCATATACTTTATTCTAAGAAACTATTATTGTAATAACTATACCTATTTTAATTTAATTTACATTGTATTGTATTTTAACTTTGTACTCTTTTAAGTTACATGCTTAACAGATTACTTCGTTTTTTATTCTAGAACTCTTTGTGTTGTTGCTAAGTATTAATGTAAATAGTAATAAGTCTTTTTAGTGTTTTTCATGTTCATGCTTACGATTGTAAAGTTATTACGAACATTCATTAATTGTTTGGAAGAAGTATAAGTTTGTATGGGGTTATTAATTCTCAATAAAGAAAAATCATTCATTCATTTTCATATTTCATTTATTCTCCTCAAAACATGATTTAAATAAACTAGTTAAAAACACATCATTGCATATTGTATTATCACTAAATAATACTTGAAAATCTTTGAGACTCTTACCATAATATTTATAGTACAGATACATTAAACAGTACTCTCCACAAACTATAGTAAAATCATTTTGAATTCGGCTTGTATTGTAATTCCACATTCTAGAATTCCTCGCTAAAAACATTCGGTGGTATCCTTGAGGTGGTCGACCGTATGAATCAAAGTACTGTCCAAAACCATTCTGATCTATGTGTATGGCAACCCAGTGAGAACCTGGTTTGTTATCAGAGTCTAAGTTGCTAACTACATATGTAGGAGTTACTACATGTATTGGTAGGCGATTGGCTGCATATACATTATATTCAATAGATGGATCAATTTTCTTTAAGTAATTCTGTATTTCTATTGTATTCATTTTTATTTATCGAATCGCTGCAGAATCTTATCAAGTCGAATGATAAAGTGGTAATGTCGTATATAAGGTTAAGAAGACACTATTATGGTACTTATGTGGTAAGTTTTCTATTTTTGTGGGGTTGCAAGGATTATGGTAAAACAAAAATCTTAATATTTTTTAATTCATTTTATTCGTAACTTACATCTAACAGCAAATCTGAATCAAATTATTCATACTTAATCTAATCTTAAACAGTTAATTTTGTTTTCTTAACTACTATAATCTACTGAAATGTTGCGGTTTTTATCTATTTCAATAACATTATCAAACTCCGCATAAACAATACAATTAATAGTTTGTGATAAAGCTGTTTCAAAACGCACTTCTAATCTCACACTACCATGCTTTACAAGATTCCAATGACTTGAAGAGTTTGCTGATAAATCAGGTGTCAAATCAAATGCCAACATACAATACCCTTGAGCGTATTGTTCTCGGGATATCCCATTACCTTCATTTAGAAAGTGTATACCTGTTCCCGAAAACAATGTATGATATACTGAAGTAAAGTTATTGTTCTCAAATGAGGGTTGTAAAGCCTTTGATGGTATTTGTTGACCGTCTATGTATAAACTAAAAGTATTAATGTCATAATTTTGAAAGTTAAATGGGTTCTTAGTGAGGTTTCCATTGAAAGCAGCGTTATTTACAAATCCTACTATACACCTTTTAGGTAATTGCCCTAAGAAAATGTTATCTAGAGTTTTTCCTTGAACACCTGATGGTATTGTTAAAACTTTAACTTCAGCTCGAGTAATGGGGTATTTGGCTGTGGTAGAAGCTAAGACCTTTTGATGAGCAAGTAACACGCTGGGATTGATTCGTGCTCTACGAATTATCAAAGATGCATCCGTAATAGATACCTTTAATTTAAGGTCACCTGTAGAGGCCATGAGATTGAAATTTTCTCTAGAACGAACTAACTTAACACAAATATCAACACCATTGATTAAAAATTTTTCTTGATTGAATAAATCGCCATGCAAGTGACCAATCATTTCCAATTCTTTGCTTTCACTGGCTAGTTCTTGTCTCTTAGTAAATCCTTTATTAGTATCATCGGTGGAATCCATTTTTCCAGCCGTATCTTCATACCATAAGCCACAGGTGAGGTGAGAAGTTTTTGCCGCAGGAGCATAGTTCAATAAGTTTTCTATATACGCACGATAAGCATATGTGTTATTGGGTGGTGATACAAGTTTTTGATTTAAGTACACATCAAGTTGACTGAAGAGTGAGTGCAACCAATTGTTCACGGGAGCAACGACCGTAGATGCGGTGAGTTTGGTGTTATCTTGATTTACTATTTTCGCTTTCAAGTGAATTAACGTATGAGATAAATCTATGTAGTCATCTCCTGCCCCAGGAATTTGAAATTCTATAGGACCATCATCGGCAAGAGATGAAATTGGTTTATAATGGATCCAATTTCCACTTTCAATGCTAGTTTGAGTCGATGGCAATGCAAACAAATCCAATTCGGACTTAATACATTCACAAGAATGACTATGTAAAAAAGACATTTTAATTAATTGTTAGAAAATATGTCTTTAATTTGTTTTGGAGTAATTTTTGATTTTTTTAGAGCTTTCACTTTCGCGGTCAACGACGGAATGACTCCAGGTAGACGTTTTCGTTTTGTTATATATCCTGATCCAGACATATTGATTTTATTTATTTTTTCATCGGCCTTGCGTTTCAAGTTGGTACCAACTTCTTTAAGACGTGCTTTTATTGAATCTTCCATAGGTCGCGCACTAACCATATCTGTCAATAGCCCAACACCAGCACTTAATGCCTCTTTACCAACAGCTCGAACACCGCTAGACAGTAATGGTAAAACTGACCTAAACAATCCCCCAAGAAAACTACCGATTCCATGTCCTTTTTGATAAGGTGCCCCTTTATATACCACCCCTATGCCTGAACCAGCCTGATGAGAATAATACCGTTGATAAGGGCACGACATGTCGGAGCGTTCAAAATGCATTATAATTTTTTAAAATGTAGTTTAACACACACCGTTCCAAACTGAAATGGTATCTTTTGTCCGGTGCTCGACCTTATATCTATTTCGATGGTATCGAATTCTCTTCGCATTACTGATAAGTAATGTGGAGGTGAAAATACATGCATTTTATTCGCACCATAGATGTATTTTGAGGGATCTAATGGGATAACTCTTAGAAGAGGTGTCATTACATCACCTACAATTTGAGGTTCAACTATATCGCAGTAAACGAATAGTTGAGATGGTAACCCTAAATGTAAATTAGCTGGACATTTTGCTAAATTCTTTTCAACGAGATTTCTGTTTGGTTCAAATCCCAACTGTAAGCCTAGTTTAGGAGATAATGTCACAGATTTAATTGTTTCGTCTAATACAGAAACAGACACAAATTTGGATATATTATCGTAGCGGAATTTGATTTTTTCCCTTATATTATTTAATGCTGATAAAATATGGTTAATATTATCATAGTTTGTGGCAGGTATGTGAGTCTTATAATATACTGTGGATAGTTTGTCTTCATGGGGCATTTTCATGATTTTTGTTATGTAAATAACATTCTCATGATCTTGAACAGTAAACATGGTGCATGGATATTGGAATTCAACGATTCCTACACACCATTCTCCTTCCAATATTATGGGTTTGGGTAATTTTGTTGAAAAAATTGATGTTTTATTCTCAGGAAAGTATTCCATTGAACTATTGCTAAGTAAAGTTAAATAAAAATCCTTCATATTTTTTTCAAACTGGAAGCTAAAATCCAACTATTAAATTTGTTCGGATAACCTTTCCACTTAACTAACACTTGTTGTCTGTTGCCAGAGTAACGAGAGCTAATTATTTTATCGATCTTGTGTTCAATGGTGGGGTCATAAATGACCTTTTGTAATTCTCGTTCATAAAATGTTCCTACTATCTCTTCACCATCTAAATCTTTAATAGTATAAACGGGCCACGGACTACGTTCTATTATAGAAGAAATCACAAATATTTCATCGCTCCAATTAGATTCATAACCTTTTTGGAATACATGTTTATATTTGGTTATTCTAACATGATCACCGAGATGAAACATAGGTAGTATATTTTTTGATGATTTTTCAGATTTTTCATATAAATTACTCCAAACTGTCATTATATTATTAGAATTAACATCTGAAGGACACATTTTAATACTAGAATGAAAACTGTGATTGTAAGAGTGTATCAAGTTCTGCAAAATATCAATATATTTATGTGTATTCTTGTGTGTAAAATAGCGCCACATCTTCATTTTTAGCGTTCTTTGAAATCTTTCTACAATACTTGCTTTGATGTCTGGATTATTTGTCGTATAGTAATTAATGTTTTTTGTTTTAAAGTATCTTTGAACATCTTTTGATACAAATTCAGTGCCTTTATCAGATTGAATGTGTGTAGGTGTGGTGCTAGCTTCATTAAATATACTATCGAAACACTTTTTTACGGTTTCTGAATTTTTCTTTTGCAAGGGTCTGGCATATGCATATTTGCTAAAAACATCAATAACACAAAGAATGTAATTGAAACCTTTATTATCTTTAGAATAAGTTCGCATGTCACTTAAATCGGCTTGCCAAAGTTCATTCAGATTAGAGAGAACGTATTTGTTTCGAGCGAATCTTCTATGTACTGGTTTATGGAGTGTATACGTAGATTGAGATTGCAACCAGTTTTTAACTTCCTCCTTTTTCATTTTACCTTTCATAGCTTTTGATAATTTGTCGATATTACTATATCCAGCGGGGTGTGATACATCATAATAAATTTGATTTATTTCTAATAAGGGGTCCATTTTTCCCAATCAATCTTTTTCTTAATTTTATTTGCGTGTTTAATTTCACTAGTTGGTGTCAAATATACCTCTGTGTTTTGTGGCGGTTGTTCTTCGACGTCTTTTTGAAGTTGAGCTATGTACTCACGTCTTTTTGGATTGCCAATGTATGTTAAAGGTATTTTCAAATCTTTTAACGCTTTAGCAAATTTTTCCCAACCGGGTGGTACGTTGTTTTTCAATGGTCGCAGTGTATCGCTTATTAAATCGATAATGTTACTGTTAGGAATTACTTCATTATCCACAATCACTGTGCCAGCATCATTCCAATAAATTTTGTTTTTATTTAGCGACACCGAATTCAATAATAACTCACCTTTTTTTACATATGTTTTTGGTATTAAATTTAAAATTTGTTCTGTTGAATAGAAAGGTTTTTTTTCGAGTGTAAAATGTTCTTGTTGCTTCTGTTCATCACTCAGTGTCTGACTGACAACTACATCTTTATTCTTGATATCATTATTTATATTAAAATTTTTCCAGCTTTCAGATGAGGGTTTATTGTTATCGTCATTTGAAGTTATTATAGGGAGTTCAATGGGACGACGATCTTCTTCCATAAAGTGGAGATATCTTTGTAAAATTTGTAAGTATAATTTACACTTTTTTCGATCATCCATATTACTGCTGAGTATTTTTTCCATTTCGCTATCTAAACGAGAGGTAGGATTTTCATTTCTTTTTTGATTTAACTTATCTATTAAACTTGGGTCAACTAACAGCATTTTTTTGGCGTGTTCCATTTTAAACCAGTCCACTTATCAATCCACTCAAAATAGAACCCAATATGATCGGAAGAAATGCACCACCTCTTTGAACTATTATATTCTTTCTTATTTTATTTGTACTTTTACGTACTAATTTTCGTAGTAGATTTTTGTATTTTTTTAGTTTATTCTTCGATTTTTCTTCAAGATTTATATTTCCTTGTAAAACATTATGAATACATTCACAAATAAAATTAATTTCGTTTTCGTTACACACTTTTAAAAGAGCTTGTTGATGTTTTGGTTTAAGCTTATAAAGAGCATTTAATAAGTGTTCATGCGTCTTTAAGCGTCGATCCATCATTTGCAAATGACGGGTATTTGTTGGTTTTTGACATATTTAAACTCTTTTGTGGGAATGTACACTGTAGGATGACCATCAGAAGGAAAGATCTTTGATTTAATTCGACACATATCAAAAGTATTTTGTTTTAGATCTATCATCAAATAGCCATGTGCTTCTTTTGTAGCATCTCTGTAAGAATCTTCTATGAATTTGCTATTTTCTGGTGATACTTGTCGCGCTAAGTAACGTATTTGAGTTTTATCACGTGGGTTTTTGAAATAAATGATGTAGTTTGAATTCAAAGAAATGTCTCTTTGTCCTTTACCTTGATGAAATAAATTTTGAGTAATGTAAAATACACTCAAGTTCCTATGATGACTACCTTTAGTAAATATGTCGACAATGCGACCATCAGATTCCCTCATAAGATCATCGATAATGATAAGGTTAGCTTCCTTTCCATCAAACATATTCATATCTGGTATACCCTGATAATAGTTTACATTTGGTACATCATATAAGGGTTGCATCTCATCAAAACACCAAGTAATTTGATGAAAAGTGGTGTTACACATATCATTAATGTATTTAATAAAGTTTGTTACAAAATTAGACTTTCCACACCCACTTGGACCTGCAACTATGGCAGTAAAAGGATGATAAAAGTGAAACATTTTTAAATGCACGTGTGAACTCGAAAAGCGCTTCGGATTGAATAAAACAAGAAGATACGATTGAATGTATTATATTTGATTTTTTTTGTTTTACATACAAAGATTACATAATATTCACATAGTTTGAAAAATGATCACATACAATTCAAAGATGTTTTCAAAAATATTACAGTAATAAAATTAATATACATTATAGTTAAATCAGATATAAGAATTAACTTCCTACAGACATTCAAATTTGCATCTTATTTTTCATGATACACAAAATAGTTGTCATAGTATCACAATAAAAAAAAAGTACATAATAAAGACAGAACATTAAAATATTTAAATCCGAAAATAAAACATACACACACACATTAACATACATATTTTCGTTGTACAGAATTCACTGATAAAATCAAATGTCCTTTATTTTATAATGACCCCATGCAAGAGTATCTGTCGAATTCTCTATTAAATAACGTTTTGTGTCATTGTGTGATAAAGATATCTTATTGATTTTTTGTGTATATATAGCATGTTTAATAGATTTGAATCTTATCATTTCACTGTATTGCGTTTTCTTTTCATATAAACATGATTTATAATCGCTGAGACAAAATTTTTTTGTGACACTTTTATTAATCCCTTTTGCTTTACATATACATTTATTTTGCACATCCATTGCATACATTTTAGAGCGAAGACCTACAAACTCTTTAAGAATTTTTCCGTTATTTTCGTCTTTAAAAAATCCTAACCGTTTTTTATTCAATAATGGTAAACCATATTCATTATTTGGTGGATAGTCTGACGTATCAAAGTAGTTGGCTAAATCAAGTTTTATATCAGCATAATAATTTTGCGTAAATATTTGATATATTAAACTATCGGTATCAGTATATAGTAATTTAATATTATCTTGATATTTCGATTTCATATAATCGTAATGGAAATCGTATAGTAATGTTTTCGATATATCTAAAATACAAAAACCGAGGTAAATTGGTTTATTATATAAAACGTTAGTTTTGTTTAATTGTATTGCAACTAAGCTCTCTGAGAATATAGATAAACTATGGAATTCTGGTCTTGCTATCAAAGATTGAGCACCTTGAGTTTTGCCACGATTTAACCAATGATTTATTAATTTGACATGAACTCGCTTTCTTACATTTTCCATTGTTTTACCAAAAACAGAATTATTCATAAGTTTAAAAAAATCTTTCTCAAAATCTGAAGTAGCTAATGATCGCATATGAGTGTTTAAGTCTATGTAACTTTTCAACCATGCAGATTGTTCAAATTTTAAAATTCTATGAATTTTAACTAACCTGAGACCATTTTTTAAACATTGTTTGAGGTTTCTATAATGAATGACGTAATTTTTTTTATCTTTTAAATTTGGAATCAGTTTCTTGTCTTTGCTGCTTCCTAAACATACGTTTTCTGGACAAAATGGAAAATCTGAATGAAAATCATGTAAAGTTTTTGAATATTCTAAGTCTACTTCCAATATAAACCCATGTTTGGCATCATCGGCTGTATTAAAATCTGTATTTATGTCGACCCATTCAAATTTTCCTGTCGGGAGACATTGGGACATAGCCCAACCATAAAGGTTATTTGCGTCTAAGTACATCAAAAATGAAGATGGTTTACTTGAATTGTATTCCGACATAAATATGTTATTTGCCACTGCATGTCTATTGCTGCATTGTGATATACCACCCCGAATATTATTTGCTATAAACGTAACCTTGTCGATATCTGTTAAGAGTTCCAAATTTATCTTGGTAAAATTTAACATAGCATCCCAACTTAAACCAGGTGCTGTATAATAGTGGGCAGGATCTAAACCGTATGTTTTAAGACAGACATCCCTAAAATTTTCAAATATATCTGCTAACAACAATACATCTGTTTTTAAATACAGGTCTGAATATTCACCCATATTTTTACAATTAAAATGTTTCCACACGTCTTGGGCATGATGGTATTCACTTTCTGTAATGTGACTATCATTTAAAGAACTATAAAACTGATCGCGAGTGGGAAGAGAAGTTATTTTTAAAGAATCAAATGTTGTCATGTATTCGTATGGATATACACCTTTTCTTATTAAACGTTTAAAATCTTCTTCACATGGATATTTTAACTTGAGTTCACGAAATTGTTCGGGTAGTAAGTTCTGAGCTAATTTGTTAAGGCTACTTGACATAAATTTAAAAGAATCAAGAAATCGTAATTTTACAACTCTGTTGTTGATTTGTAAAACTTTAGAAAAAGAAATGTATTTTTCTTTGTTCTCAGGAATAAGTTCAATGTCACCTTTCTCGAAATCAAGACCATGCACTATGAAATGAGCGTCATAATTACTTAAATTATGTAAAAACACTGGTACAAAATTAGGAGCTTTGTATTTCTGAGAGCATACTCTATGAGCTACACCTTCATATACTCCAGTATGCCAATTGTAAGATACTGTGCTATCCTGGTTTAATTTAGTAGCACAAATGTAACACGAATCACTTTGACTGATATTTATTTCATTTTCTTCAGTTAACGGTAAAGGTGATCTTACAAAAGAATTTTTTTTACAGATATTTTCTAAATCTGTGTTAATGAATTGCATAAATTTTAGTGCGCAATCTTGTCCTGTATAAGATCTATATACTGAAAGATTATCATCATACGAACATTTAACATAATACCCAAAACTATACGTTTCATGTTTTTGAATATTAACAGTTGAAGATTGATTTGGATTGTTAGAACAACTCTCTATTGGGTTTAAAAATGCTTCAAAGTCAGCATACACAACGAATGGAACTCTTAATTTACGTTCATAGTTGTTAAATGAAATTTGGTTTGATGGTATTAATTCATTAAACCAGTTTCTTTTGCTATCGCTTTCCGATGGTAAATTTGTGCACACATTGAAACAGTCATTTTCTTGGTGTCGTTTTAAATTATGTAATGATGGAAAATTTAATAAACACCCATCACAAATATGAACTGCATGTTCAGAAGTCGATATCTGTTTAGATAATAATCTCGAGAGGTTTTTAATAAAACAGTAATGACCTTTAGAACCTTGAGATATATACAACAAGTTTAAGTGAGTAGTTTTTCGACGTTTCGTAAAGTGTAATGGACCTACAACTTTATTTGATTTGCTTATTGAATCATATTGTAATCCAAAAACATTAATACTCATACTGTTCAATTTTTCAAACTTATGGATGTCGTTAATTTTTATAGGAAACGATAGGTTATCAAAATTTAACTTATTTTTATGTATTATATAAGATGATACCCTATTGGAACTATGAGTGACTGGGAATAATCCTGACAAAACTGCCCAACGAAAGCATTCGTGATCGTTATTTTGAACATTGATTACAGCTTTCTTGTGTTTTATATCTAACGGTAGGTCTATGTATGAAGATCCACGCAATGGGTTAAATTTGTTGACATTCATATCCAAGTGATTTATTTTAACTAAACTCCATCCGCTACCTTTTTTTTGAAAATTTGTCATTTTGTTTGTAATTTCGGTGATTATAGATGAGAAAATAATATCTTTATCATCACCTTGACAAACAAGATAGTTTGAAATTTGGAAATCAAAAATATTTAGTAGATTTTTTGTTTCTTGTGTGAAATCCGCATTGAGAATAAAATTAACTTTTACAACAGAATATTCTAAAATAAATCGTTCTAGTAATGTATAAATTACATTTTTTATATTTTGTAAAAATAATTCAGGTGATTCAAACTGCGTATCAGAAACTAAATTAGATTTCACTCGATATGTAATAATTCTATTACCAAAAGCACTATCAATCAATTGAACATTAGGTAGATTATTATCTCTTCTAATTAAATTATTTTTATGTTTATTGCTCTTATAGTGACTGGTCATATATTTTTTTGACACATGTACGTGACACTCAGGACATTCAATTTTATCATTATGCTGTTCTGTACTTACATTTACAATGGTACCCAGCGATGATGTAGATGTTGAAGGAGCTTCAAGACGAATATTTTTTTTTCTCTTTAACGGATCCTCCTCAAACAACTCAGTTGGTGCTAATCTTTTCCTTTTTCTGCTATCTTCTCCATTCTGCATAGATCTGATGGATAAGAAAACTGTTAAAAATTGTGATCACACGTAATAAGCTTCTTACTATATTTCTATTCTTTAAATAGATACTAACATTTTTTGTTATTTACACTGAAAACAATATGCTTTCATTGATAATACACCATCAATATCATCCTCATCGGTATGAGTTTGCTGTGAGGTTCTATGACCACTACATGGCGTATAATAAGGAGAAATATCAGGATCTCCCAACATTGACACTGGCAAAACATTTTGTATATACCAAAACCGTATGAAACGATGATATTTATTTAGAATAATATTTTTATCGAAACTAGCAATCTCACTCTGAGATAAACTAGAAATATCAAGCGAGTGGTACATTTCGGTTGCACACTAATGTAAAAAATATAAACGGAAGAAACAAGTGGAATGATTGTGCAAAGATGTCCCAACCATTATAAATACTTGAATTGTATCCCCTCTTCGTGGATGCCCAGAACATGTTGCAACAAGTCTTAACATAATAAAAAATGTTATACTCACGTTTCAACTTGTGTTTGTTCCATTTTATCACAGAGCTCGTAAAGTTCTTTGTCGTATTGTGATGACATCAGATCCATAGATTCAATGTTCTCGAGAAGTGCGACGAGTTCCATGTTGTGTAAATCACAGCTTGATATTGCATCCATCGTGAGCAATGTCTTCGTAGTACCTTCTTACTTTAATAATAAACACTACCCTAAACAATGCAATTTAACTTTAAACTATCCAAACAATTAATGAATGTTCGTAATAACTTTACAATCGTAAGCATGAACATGAAAAACACTAAAAAGACTTATTACTATTTACATTAATACTTAGCAACAACACAAAGAGTTCTAGAATAAAAAACGAAGTAATCTGTTAAGCATGTAACTTAAAAGAGTACAAAGTTAAAATACAATACAATGTAAATTAAATTAAAATAGGTATAGTTATTACAATAATAGTTTCTTAGAATAAAGTATATGACTAAAGTTATGATTTTAAAACACTGATACGCACTGGCACTTTGTTCATTTGTCGTTGTCTATAAAATATTTCACACAATCGTCCTTACTCGCCAACTGTTTAGTTATGTTGTATACCGCGTCCTTGATACATTGCAAGTTTGTATCACTCTCGGTGTCTGCGTAATATTTAACTCGCACATCAGCATGTTTCCATTGTTCCGTCGGTGCGATGTTTTTTATTTTATTAACATCATACACCTCAATTTTTATGAGGTGTGATGCAGAACTGCTGTCATCGCTGTTTGTTTTGATGTATGAAACACCACCACTCGTCGCTCTACCAACACTAGATGATTTTTTTGTCGTTGTCTTCTTTTTCTTAGGTTTTTCGAAAAATTCGTCAATGTTATTGCATTCCATGGATCTTTTGTTTGCTATTATCGCTTTTTTGACTTTAAAGGCGAGTGTACCTTCTTCATCACTAGGTTCATCTATATCTTCAGCATAATAGTAATTTTTGAAAGTATTTTCCGAAAACTGTAATAAAATGAAATAAAACTGTTAATAAAACAAATCGGTTAAGGAAGTATTATATGATAAATACTTATAGGTATGCGAAGTATAAATGTACACTAAAGTAACATTGATAATTTAATAAGAGATCAAATGTAACGAAAATAAAACTGTAAATAAAACAAATCGGTTAAGGAAGTATTGTATGATAAACACTTATAGGTATGTGAAATAAAATGCACTACAGTAACTTTGATAAATTAAATAAGAGATCAAATACAACTAAAATGCATTAACCCAGTGAACAACACATAACATATACAATTAATAAAACATCTGGTTATAACAATTTTAGATCAAAGTATAAGAAGGTACTTACATTCATTTTATATCAGCTTCAGTATTTACTATTACACTGTTTTACTATCACTTCACTATTACAAACAACTGGAGATCACACTTCGAAGAGAGCACAGAGTGGAATACGATACCATGTGATTTTGAGTTTGGCTTTTATATGGAGAGCGAGTATTGTTTCCTTGCAGACAGGATCCAACATGTTCAACTTTCACTTTGAACGTTCCATTGAATACATAGCATCAGGAAATGGGAATAATAGGATCCGTAACTGTTGTTTAAAATAATGGACATGTAGTTAATCATTGACAATGAGAAGACCCGAAGGGTTTTACTTAGAATTTGAGTAATGTATGGTGTATTGTAACGATTGCTTTATGGATCATAAACAATGCCCGTAATGCATAAAGGGTGAGTAATGGGTAATTGTAAACGGCTCTTAAGTAGAAACACGAGCCCATAGGAATATGGAACAAAGACATTTGTATTCTTCAAATAAAAAGGGTCGCTGTTAGAAAGTAGAAATACAAAAGCACAACGAAACAAAGGGAAAAGGTACAAGCTTGAGGGGACCGTAAACCATACAACTTCAATTCGCGGTTTATACCTATCTCGCGGGCGATATGAAATGGAATCCGCGGAATTTTTCGCGGTTGGTATTAATTAAATCCGCGGAATTTTTCGCGGTAGGTATTAATTAAATCCGCGGAATTTTTCGCGGTAGGTATTAATTAAATCCACGGAATTTTTCGCGGTAGGTATTAATTAAATCCGCGGAATTTTTCGCGGTAGGTATTAATTAAATCCGCGGAATTTTTCGCGGTAGGTATTAATTAAATCCGCGGAATCATTCGCGGTAGGTATTAATTTAATCCGCGGGTTAATTCGCGGATTGTACGCGGCGAAATTGGAGCAATCGAAATTATTGACGAACTAGGCCAGAGTGGCGCCAACCGGCCCCCGAACGTGCTCCAGAACCGTCGAATCCCTTACTACTTACATTAGCACAATGATATAAATTATAATAGAATTGTCACATTAAATTATAAAAACTGAACAAGTGCGAGTTGGACTCGCGTACCAAGAGTTTCGAATAAACTTGTAGATAAGGTATCTAAGTAGTTCAAGAGTTCGCCAAAACTAATGAATAAATTAAGGATTTTTTTTGTTATTAAAGTACATATTCACGGTTTTCGGATTTTTCTCTTTTCATGTGCTGTAAGACCTCGCTTCTTACCAAAATTTCATGATTCTTGGTCAACGAGAAGTACCCTATGGGTTTTGATTCCCTTGCGAAATCGCAAAACATGCAAAAATATGCGAATTAAACGGTTATATTTTTTGATCGCTTTGACTTACAAGTTTGATTTTTTTCACAGCTGGAAGAGACCGTAGACTTATATCTCTACTCTAGTATTACTCTAGTAATTGATATAAATTTCAACGTAATATCTCGACGAGTTCCTGAGAAACAGGGTCTTGATAGATAGACGGACAACAAAGTAATTCTATATGTCATTTTCATATATTTAGAGACAAACAAATGACACAAGATGACATTAAATCGGGACAAAATGCCTTGTACAGCTTCTGAAACGATTTCTTAAGGAACAATGGTGCTTACAAAGCATGATGAGACAGCTTGCAATTAATGTTCGTATTCGTGTCCATTGTAACACGAGAAACTGATGTTTTTATTGCATTAAAATATTTTATTGAAGCAAAACATATTTTCTGGATTGTTTGTGTTAAGATTTATTATAAATATGATAATTTTTATATCATTTCATGACATTTATTTGCATTGATCACAATTATTTTAATATACAGTATCTATAGAAGTGATTCACGATCATAAATATGTAGCAACTTGTGACATGAGGTAATCAATTAAATATTTGACGGACGCATGCGCACGGCGAAAAGTGGGTGCACAATTGCGCCTCTGCCTACCCCTTCGGTGATAAAGGGCATATGTGTGTGTGTGTGTGTGTGTGAATTTGGGTTGGGTTATTACAGTATTGGTGTATAGATAAATACATATAGTTAGTATGTTTACCTCATTTGTGGTTCCTGTTAACAATATCTCCGTAGATAAATTGATATAATTTTGAGTTAATAATAAGTTTCAATTGATTTCTCCTTTAAGAGTTGTTTTTTCAAATGCTGAATGATTTGTTCAGCTGAACAAATTCAAAATTTCACATCGTTTGTTAACGTTTTTCCTTCACTAAAATAAACTTCAAAGGGCTTAATTTATTTGGCCTGACGAAAAAATTATATTTCGCTTGAAAGGATTACTTTTGGACATCCGCGGCGGTGAAGAAGCATTGTAAAGTTTCAAATTTGTTCAGCTACAAATCTCCGATAAATATTTCCAATCACAAATGAAAATGGAAACAATATCACTGAAACATTGCTAAAGCGAGAGCAGCCTCTGGTTTCTATTGTATTGTG
The DNA here is from genome assembly GCA_949316025.1 of Lapara coniferarum. Taxonomy (NCBI): domain Eukaryota; kingdom Metazoa; phylum Arthropoda; class Insecta; order Lepidoptera; family Sphingidae; genus Lapara; species Lapara coniferarum. The sequence continues at coordinate 17,598,719 of OX438919.1, forward strand.
TCCATATACTATGTTGTTTTTTATTATGTAGCCGTTTCCCATATTCGCGTATTTTTGCGCCGTGAGGTAATACAAAGAATAGGGTATTATCAAATGCTTGTAATAGGTGATCGAGCGGTGTCTGACGAAATCCTGGTGGTGACATTATATATATGAATAGACGTAACTAGGTAGCCTCTTGTTCGCTTTGTGATAGACGATATTTCAAAATTCAGCGTTTAATAATTATTTACGGTAAATTGAAATGCAAAAGAGCCAAGTGAAGTGATTTGTGTCGTTTCAACAGATAATTGAATTGATCTTCTGTTGGTGCTTTCTACGCTAACCTTGAATAAAGGTTTTATCTTTAGTTCCGCAAATTTTTATATCTATTCGTCTGAGAATAATAAAAAGTTACTTCGCTGTTAGTCGATTAATGTTTATTATAATTTCCCAAATGCGTCCATAAAATACATTATGTTAGAGACAAATTATTGGTATTACAAAAATTGCTATTTTTTTTGCCCAGGAGAAAAAATTGTTTAATTGTAATGTTAAATATACGAGTAATATTACGAAACTTTAAGGTCACATTTTATACAACCTCACGTTTTACTGATAAACTGGTAATAATAAGAAGCCTCAATCTATATTTATACATATAATAAAGCAGCAGAACCGGTGTGTCTGTATATTTAAAGAAACGTGACAACAAAGACCCTTACCCTTTCAGGCAAAAACTGCTAAACGGATTTCGATGAAATTTGGCATATGGGTAGATCATGTCATGAATCAACACATAGATTAGGTACATTTTATCCCGGGAAAAATTAAAGCGGGACTTTTATCTCGGGAAAACTTTTTAACGCGGGTGGAGCCGCGGGAAAATCTAGTATAAAATAAAAGATTCTAATGTCGTTACAGCACTAAACGATTTTCATTATTAGTAGATCAATGGGTACCAACCGCGGGCAAAATCTAGTATAAAATAAAAAATTCTAATGTCACAGCACTAAACGATTTTCATTATTGGTGGATCAATGGGTACCAAAAAGTCTATATTTTTCAACAATCAGTTACGCAACAAAATCTGGTAAATCATGAAAAAAAACGTCCGTGTTAACAATCGATTGCGCAAGCGCAGGCCGCGGATGTCCGCTGGTACGAATCATTTGTTCAACTTCTCGACTGTCGTTTTTTGGCTAAAATTCTATACCGAAACTAATTTCGTGCAACCAGTGACTGTCACTAATTAAGGATATCGTTTTATATTTAATGGTAAGGTCTAATTGAGTATAGACACAACATTTGTCCAATCGACCTGTCAAATTGTCATTGCCTGTCAAAATATAATCACAGATCTATGAACAGTTATTCAAATCTATACCTATATCCTACTATCCTACTAATATTATAAAGGCGAAAGTTCGTAAGAATGTATGGATGTTTGTATGTTTGGATGTATGGATGTTTGTTCCTCTTTCACGCAAAAACTACTGAACGGATTTCGATGAAATTTGGCACACGGGTATATCATGTCCTGGATTAACACATAGGCTACATCTTATCCCGGGAAAATGTAAACCGGGACTTTTATCCCGGAAAAACTTTTTAACGCGGGCGGAGCCGCGGGCAAAAGCTAGTATATAATAAAGCAGTAGAACCGGTGTGTCTGTACATTTAAAGAAATGTCATAAAAAAGAAAGGGGGAGACTAAAGAAGAGTAGTGGAAAACAAATCAGCGATTTTCATAATTATTTTCTGTTCGCCTGTTTTCCTGTTTGTTACTGCACATCTCCGAAACAGCTGAACGGATTTCGTTGAAATTTGGCACACAGGTAGATCATGTCCTAGATTAACACATAAGTAGGCTGCTTTTATGCCGAGAAAATATAAAGCGGGACTTTTATCCCGGATTTTTTTTTCACGCGGGCGGAGCTGCTAGCAAAAGCTAGTTTAGAATAAGAACGACCGTGCGCCGTTGAATCAGTAACTGATTTAGGGTTACCTGCTAAGTTATTATTATTTATTTATTTATTTATTTACACTTTATACATGGAGTAAAGGCGGACTTAATGCCATAGGCATTCTCTACCAGTCAACCTAAAGTGGTGCAGAGATACAAGAAGGCAGGTGCAGGTATTATCATTATGTTGTAATATCTTAGGAAATATAAATTTGGTAATTTTCAGTTTTAAATCGTTCATTCGGGTCCAAGACTATTTCCCAGGGATTTGTCATACTAAACGCGTTATAAAATTACACACACACACACACACACCCACGCCTTTTATCCCCGAAGGGGTAGGCAGAGGCGCAACTAGTGCACCCACTTTTCGTCGTGTGTATTCCGCCTAGGGAGCGAGCCTATCGCCATATCGGGCACAAATTCCAGAAACCGGACTGATACACACACACACACACACACACACACACACACACGCCTGTTATCCCCGAAGGGGTAGGCAGAGGCGCAACTAGTGCACCCACTTTTCGCCGTTATTCCGTCCCATGATGTGATAGGGGGCGAGCCTATCGCCATATCGGGCACAAATTCCAGACTCCGGGCTGATACTGAATAGTAAAACCCAATATCACTTTGCCCGACTCGGGGATTGAACCCGAGATCTCAGCATTGCAGTCGTAACATAATACAACTACGCCACCAAGGCAGTTATAAATTTAGTTTCTTGTTAAAAAAATAAGACGTGTGGCACTCGGAGACTGCCGCGGTAAAGCTATTGCAATAGCATTTTTTATTAACTTATGTAATTTTTTTTTTCTATTGTCCAAATTTCACTCGTGCCCTAACGCCGAAACTCTAAGCAGGCAATTCTTATATTTATAACCTCTTTGAACAGATATAAAATAAAAACTTTTTAAAAATTCAAACTTAGAATCACGTCATCCCGCCACATTCTAATCAACTGCGCGCGTTTGACATTTCGATACGTTTCACTGACTGGAACAATTTTTAAATACCTACACGATAATTTCGACCTTTTATAGTTTAACATTCAGCTCATATCCTCTTACATATTGTATTCTTACAAGACTGCGATAATAAATTTACTTATGGAATTTTACACTCTACATGGTTGTGATAGAGTTGAAAATAGTGAGGGGTGGCAGGTTATTTTCGTTACGGAATTTCTGGATTCGGTCTCCACGCTCAAGGCCCGCGATAGAAGCTATGCAATAGCTTAAAATAATTATAATTAAAAAATAAATAGAGTGTTATACATAGGTGTTACGGCACTTAGATGCGTAATTGACCTTACAATGTGTCTGGGAGAAACATTTTTGTTTTGTAATGAAACAAATAAAATGTTAGATGGTGATGATTCGCGTGCATGGTGTAAGTAATTCTGTAGGTGACGATTTTAGCCGTGCACAAATATTTCATAAGCTTTTATGACTTCTGTAGTTTAACTTTCTGGCTAATAGCTATACCCTATTACTACAACATTGTGTAATATCGAAAAGAAACCGTTAGTGTATACGCAGAAATAAATTTTTCAGTTAATAATTCTCTCTCTTCTTTGTCGTATTCTTCATGACTGAAGATCGTGCCCACTCTTGTAAGCCTTGGTGGTGGCGCTGACGATCTGCTTCCACTCCACCCTGTCTTGAGCCTGGCGCAGAGCATCCGTGATTGGGACTCCCATGAGCTCTGATGGTGTCAGACCATCGGGTAGGTGCTCAGCCTCTAGGTCTTTTGCCATGTACAGTACCCACCAAGATCAGCTTATCCAGTTTGACTGCTTTCGTGCTACATAGCTAAAGTACGAGAGGATCCGCTGGTAGGAAATTGTAATAATTCAAAGGAATTTAATATTTCTTTGGGCAGATAGTGATACAGGAATTAAAAAACAGAAAAGCAATTATAATATTTTATCTAAATTTTACGAACCTAATAACCAAGTGTTGCTTCAGAAAAAGCTTAAGTACCCTAAATCATCTGTTCACATAGCTTTAATCATTATCATAATAATGATTTATTATGATATGTGTTTACACATTTGTGTTACTGTTAATTAAGAAAATAATGAAATAAAGATGTGATAGGCGACGAACCTAGTGCCATATCGGGCACAAATTCCATACTTCAGGCTGATACTGATTAGAAAAACCCAATATCACTTTGCCCGATCCGGGGATCGAACCCGAGACCTCAGCATTGCAGTCGTACAACTACGCCACCGAGGCAGTCGCTCTAGAAACTATTTTCCAGCTCATGGTATGACTTGTAAGCTTTTAAATTATGGTTATTTAACCATCTTTCATTAGTTAAGATATAAACCCCACTAAGCGAGTCACACTAAGGAACCGCCTAGTACATGCGCCTTGCGGCACCTTCGCACTTTAGTTTATCTATCTTCTATACAAAACGATTCTACATTTTTTTACATGATATTTCTATAATACAAGGTATGTTTTTAGGTGAAAATAAAAAAAAAAAAAATGCGAAGTTGGAAAAAAACAGATTTTTAATATAGTCTTCCGGTTTACTATATAAAAAAATTCCGATGTTTTTTTTAAGTCGGATTAATTCGTAAATAGGCTACAAAATTTAAAAATAATAACGTACATTAATTAAAGTTCCATAGTAGTCTAATTGACCCGATTATGAACAAAATCCGGAACCTGACTTTTTTCGCTGTCCGCTTCCCGTGAAATGCCTCTATAGTGAAATCAAGTAGAGCCCTGCTCACTATTGGATAAAGTTTTGAGTCATCTTGCACAACTGGTTCCGTGGTGTAGTGGTTATCACATCTGCTTTACACGCAGAAGGCCGCCAGTTCGATCCTGGCCGGAATCATGTAAATATTTTGTTGAATATTTTTTACTGGAATTTATTAGGAAAGGAAGGAGTATAAAAAATAAAAAAAGTAAAGGAAATTTACCCAGACGAAATTTTACATACCAGAGGCCCATGAAAAAGTAAACTTTACTCTATGACACGATGTCAAAATCCTTATATTTCTTTTTTGTTACACAGTAGCGACAATGTTCAGCGTAGCGAATCAACAACCTATGACAAAAACACGCACGTTGCACAAATATTTGTCCCACACGGAACTCGAACTCATGACCTTTGCTTGCCTCGTGTCTTGTTGCTAAAACGTTGCGTTCAAATATCAATCTAACGATAGAAAGTTATGTATAGCTTGGAGTTCAATTTGTTTTAATATTATTGAAGAAAATGATATTGAAAATCTGGAGACACTATTTATTTTCGGTAAAATGCCTTATACGAGTTTAAGTAACTCATATAGTATTATTACTTAAACAAACGGTTGTCCAGCACATTGTAATTTTTCCGCGTCCTTCTGGCAGCTCGGTAAAAACATATCCAAAGTTTCATATCTCCTCCGATGGTAAGAAATGCCTAGTCAATCTCAATAACTTCGTTTAACAAAAAAAATGGTTCAGCCAGTTCTATTATGAAATACTCTATTGAACCGGGTCTTCGTCATCACTACATAGTATAAAACAAAGTCGCCTCCCGTCTGTCTGTTCTTATGTACGCTTAGATCTTTAAGACTACACAACGGATTTTGATGTAGTTTTTTCAATAGATAGAGTGATTCTAGAGGTAGGTTTATATTATGTACTTTTAATCCGGGAAAACTTATTAACGCGAGCGGACCCGCGGGTATAAGCTAGTAGATTTAATAAAAAGATTAATCATCGTTAGACCCGGCAGGTGGGTCGTTAATATTCAAGTTAATATTTTAGAAGTATTTTTTGTACGTACATTGTTGTATGCCGATCTAAATTGTATCGTGGGCATTATGTCCGTCTCGCGGTTTTTGCCGCAAGGCGTATTCGCAAAATATGTTTGAAATTGCAAGTAAAGTATGTACTTATATTAATATTCTTTGTGATACATATACGACCTATATTGTGAAAATTCTCACTATTATATGTAGCTTGTCAGAGCTCATGAATCAAAGTAAATATTCAGGTAAAGTATTTTACCCAATTAATGCTTTAACTCCTATAGGAGTTATGGGATTACTAACATATATTCTGCGAGGTATTTTTAGTGAATAAAGTAATTTATACATTAAATTGCAGTTTTTAAATATTAAGACTCAAAAATAAATTACTTAAGAATCAGTTACTTCAATAACTAAGTTGTCTAAAGACTAAACGGACAACTATGCAGCAACAATTCAGTGTGTCTAAAGCGAATAATTCGCATATCGAAAATGGATCGCTGATTTCACTGTGGTATATGGTATATGCGATAAGCCACCCCGCACTAGGCCAGCGTGGTGGACTAAGGCCTAACCCCTCTCATTAGTAGAGGAGGCCTATGCCCATCAGTGGGACAGTATGTAATACAGGGCTGGTATTGTATACATGCGATAATTCAACCAGCATTACTTTTAAAATTATTATAACAAATGACATTTTGAAACAACATAAATGTATGACTGTTTGGTTTTTAGGGAGTATTTTACTTTCTTTCGTCGGTTCTTCTTCCGCGACAAAGATAACATTTACGACTAATAAATTGCATCCAAAAACCAAGATTGAGTGTAATTTTTGGCTACGGTGGTGTCGGAGTATATTGATTACAGCATTAAGTAGGAGTTACTACAGTTTTTGATACTCATAATTCCGACATGGTTTAAGAATGGTAGGTCATTATCACTATTAATCAGGTAAACTTGTTTATTATACTTCCCGTGCCCAAAAATGTAATAATTGAACAATACATAACCGAGGTGTGTAAGACGTTTTGCAAATACGCAGCAGTCGGGTGAGCGGCAGGCCTTGGCCGGTAACCGCGGGCGGACACAATGTCACTCGCCTAAATCCAGAACGACGTCACATCAGCATGTCTCGGCACATTCAAACACCTCTCGAAATTGCCCGGGTTATCATTATGGGGCTGATGGAGACAGGGTGATTGACAACAAGCACTGAATTATTTTATTCGTATTTGCAATATGTGCAAAATAAATGTACACGTTTATCTCGCCGGACCGGCTTATTATACTGTTCGCGATTATTTAATTGGTCTAATGACAGAGGAGGTCGTATTTGCTTCACCAGTTACCAACCTCGCTAACGTGGTACAAATAGACTAGACATATTTGTAGCATAGTCAAACACACCCAAAGAAAGATGCAACGGCTCTTCGATAAAGGAGATGTCCGCTTCTTGTATGGGTGCTAGGCCTCAAAATCTAGCCAGACTCAAACTTTATTGATATTAAAGGTACAAAATATGAAACTTGGATCCATTAAATAAATATTTTAGTAACTTTTTTAAAACGTTCATGTTAAGTGTAGTTTTTATCCAAAATATTTTTTTAAACGCACAAACAACAAACTTGTTAAAAAAAAGGCCTAGTCTTTGGGAGTACTATCCAAATTTGCCTATACATATTAAGCATCTTGGTTAGGTTTTTTGGACATGTCTTTTGTAGTAACTGATTGACAATTTGTTTGATTTCACTGTAAGAATTGAAAATACAGCTTTACTTTCAACACACATACACACACACACTCACGCCAGTTATCTCCGAAAGGGCAGGCAGAGGCGCAAGTGCATATCGCCGTGCGTATTCCGTTCCGTGATAGAGGGCGAGCCTATCGCCATATCGGGCACAAATTCCAGACTCCGAACTGATACTGAATAGAAAAACCCATTATCACTTTACCCGACCCGGGGATCGAACCTCAGGATTGCAGTCAACGCCACCGAGGCTGTTTTTCCTTACTTTCAACCATATTATTATTTTTTTACGTAACGCCTTGATACTAAGCGGCCTTTACAAACAATACGGATGTCGACGTACAATTTTACAACCATAAAGCATCAATTAACCCGCTAATGCATGGACAATTTTTATTATCAAACATTTATCAATCACGAGTCCTGCGGCTCTGGTTGAACTGAACCAATTGTGCAAATGCCAAGGTGCTGCATTCCATTACTGCCTACATTACAGTGGACGTACGTTTTACCGGCTATTATAACTTGACCTTTACGGAACTATATGTTCGCTTTTAAACTGGATTTTAATTTTAGTGTACTGCACATAAATTGAGGTGTTGATTAGGGTATGCTTTATATGCATTATATTTTAGTCTTTGTTATTGCTTTATTTTTGACGTGAAACTTCAATTAAAATCTTGGGAATCTATTTGTTGAATGGTTTAAATAAAATTCATGTTTCGTAATTTGATCATAGAATCTTTGAAATACTCTTTTTATTTAAAGAAACAGATACAATTTTCAGACGAGGTTGGGCGGGATACTGCCCTACATCAGAAGAGTTTGTAAATGAAAACTACCATGGAGTGTTAGTCTATAAATTGAATACGACGTCGCGTATCGTCGTTAATTAGCATAGACTCAAATATGAATCTATCCAGACGCTTAATGGAACGGCAGGGAGAAAGCGAAGCCTTTGTTCTACAGTGAGATATTGACCTAAATTAATATATACCTCAGCACTTAGAGAACAAAAAACAATTGATTAGCCAAATTTTATGTTTTTTCTGTCTCTATCGTTTTAGTGTAATTAACAGATTCGAGCAAAGGAACTATTTAAAAAGAGGTTTTAAACGACAGCTGCATTACGCATTAAAGCTGTCGTTTAAAATCTACTCTTTCGTAGATGTGATGTAAGTGCAAGTTTTTTGTTGTCTATTACATTATACTATTACAGATTATGATAATATACTTTTAAATACCGTCTTGACATATAAAACTTGCAACACCCAGATCGTAGATAACAAGGCGGGGCTCTATTTATAATGGTCGAAATTTGTATCATTTCCAAGTGTCCAGCAAGAGTACAGCGACCGTTCCCACAGCCTCTAAGAAGTTGTACCGACTTAAAGGTCGTGTAGCTGGTGTTGACGCATATTCAAATGAACTAGATTGGATTGGAACAGACTTGGGTTTGTTTATGCTTGCTGTTTTTAAATGGATTAATGGAGGATAAAGTTTGAGCTTCGATGACGTTTCAGGCTGCTCGGCGTTTGCTTTTAGCAATCTAAACATCCAAACGTCAAGTCATAAACTTTCCCATACTTCCTTATATCGTATAAAACAAAGTCAACGGCTTTACGTGCTTTCCGAGGCACGGGGGTATCACACCGCCAACTTCCTGACTCCGAGCTGCGACTGAGTAATTTTAAAGATGGAAAAACCCAGTCACAATATTTTTGGCTCGACCCGGGATTCGAACCCAGGACCTCAGCGCGCAAATCGTACTCGTAACGCATACGCAATACAACTACGCCACCGAGGCAGTCTGATCTCTCTCCGGTCATGTCGGATTGCCGTCTCATCGGACTATGAGAGTGAAGGAGTAGCGAGTGCACCTGTGTATTGCGCACACGCTTGTGCACTATAATATCTCCTGCGTACCTGGCTGATCTCCGTTGAGATTGGCCGCCGTGGCCGAAACTGGCTAGGAGGATTCATTTTTCAAAACAAAGTCAGCGTTTGCTTTTGTACGCGATATTTTTTCTGGGCTATATTCCACTTACCCTCAGATGCACCGATGCCACTATGTCGAGCCATGGAAAAATTATACTGAATGGATTTAGATGAAATTTAGTATGGAGCTCGTCTGACAGCCTGGGAAGGTTTTAGGCTTTTTGTCCCGGGAAAATATATAGAAGAACTTTTATCCCGGAAAAACTCTTTCACGCGTTGGAAGCCGTGAGCAGAAGCTTGTTTATAATATGTGTAAGAACAATTTTTTATGGCTGTATCAGTTAACTACCTAAGCAATTAATACAATATACTCTTTATTGTAACCATTTTTAAGCAAAAATATAACAAATTATAAGGTTGATACAATTTCCTTAAGTCTATGGTGTACAATGTATACAATGTCCATTGTCCACGTCTTTCCCATTAATAACAAGCCATAATAATATTTTCTTATTAATAATCTTTATAGTCTTTGTCTCTCATTATGCCTTTGTAAACTCCTCTGAATTATCTCTTCTGATTTCTTTGTAAAACACAAAGAATCCTAAAATCGTCTTCGATTACGTCTACGCTGCTCTCCAATCCATTTTACTTAAGCATTTGAAACCTATCGTTGTATAGAAAGTCGTTGTTTTTATGCGTGCCACGTCTTTGTTCCTCGCACTATTATGCAATTGAGTTTAACAGTTTTCAAAGCCTATTTCGTGTTTATTGATATTCAATGCGTTTAGTTTTTCGCATATTTTAATCACAGATGAGATTCGGCAATTCTATACTTAAACAGATCGTAGTGAATTTCAATACTTTTATTATTTAATAGCTTTTGCCCGCGGGTCCACCCGCTCTAAAAGTTTTTCCGGTATAATAGTCCCGCTTTATATTTTCCCGGGATAAAAAGTAGCCTATGTGTTAATCCAGGACATGATCTATCCATGTGCCAAATTTCATCGAAATCCGTTCAGTAGTTTTTGCGTGAAAGAGTAACAAACATCCATACATCCATACATTCTTACAAACTTTCGCCTTTATAATATTAGTAGGATAGTAGGATTCTGAGAAGTGTGAATGGTATTGAAAATAATCATGTTATTCGTTGATATGCGATTGATTCATTTAGTATGGTAGCGAGTAACGCTGTGGACTAATTATATAACAATTTCGATAAATCTTCAGATTTTTTAAATCTGTTATAGTCCTTTATCTATGATTGTCTAACTTGCTGTTTTTGATATTACGAATTATTTAATTTTTTGACGTAAATCCGTGTTACAACGAAACAAAAGCCGCTGACCCAAATAATTACACAACTATGGAAAACTTAGGTTTGAAATAAAACGTTTAAGCATTATGAAATTTTTATCATAACTAAAAAGCGACATGGAGCAGATTTGCGCATGAAATATTTTTCTTATTACTGCCAATTGTGGTTACGTACTACTTGTGATCACTTTTACATAAACTGTTTCTGTCAGACTCTTTTTTGATCATAAAGAATTATGTATATAGTTGATAGTTTCGTGTAAACTATTTGATAACTCTAAAATCTGTGACATACGTGAGTAGGAATAATATATGCTTACAGTGCCTACCTATACGGGAACTGAAGAGTTTAAATCGGATTGTTGACCGCCCAACAGCGTCAGCTCACATCACAAAACTAGCTACAAGGATATGGTCTTACAAAAACCTAACGAAATTACTTAGACACATTATAAAAACGGAGAAAACCTCTAAAAGGATATTTCCCAAGATATCTAGGCCGTTATATACAAATATGAAATAAGTGATTCGTACTTTTATGATCAAATAAAATGTGATAAAACCCTACAATTTTTAATACATATTGCATCTTTGCTAATGTATCCCCTCAATTAATAAATATTTGTCATGCAAATAGATCAACTATGTTCTTTTAATTGACTGATAATATTAGTCATAAAACACTCATATATCAAGGTCGTTCTAATTGTAACGATCCATTAAAATTACTGTGATTGAAAATAATTCTAGCCGAGGATTTTTATTATTAACACAACGTAATAGTTGATTGGGACTTTATTTTTTGCGATCAAGTCTTCTGGTACGAAGCTTGTTAAGTTCTGAAAAGCTTCTTTGTGTGAAAAGTCAGCTTCTCTGTGAAAAGTAAACGTGGCAGCTACAGTTAAATTAATAGCCATAATACCAATTTAAAAAAATTGTAATATAGGCAAAAGTAACAGTAATCTTGACTCTAGCTGCCATAGAAGATGCAATACTATTTAAAAATGTTGTGCAAGATTGTGGTAACGCTGAAATATGATATCTTTTTTGTTGTAATGTTTGACTAAATAGAACCGTGTTGATTTTAAGCAGCGCGTCGGGGTTATCCAATGCTCTCAGAAAAAAAAAAGAATATATTTTATGTGAATACGGTTGCACTTATCCGTGATCAAGAGTATTGTCCTGTCAATCACAAGCGTATAGAGTATAGATGCCTGGACTCTAGACGAATTATCATTAGTTTTTATCACGGTTTTTATTGTAGGTATTCATTAAATCTGATATAGGCATAGAAATAATGTATTTTTTTAAATAATGATTATGCATATACATATACACTCACGCCTTTTATCCCCGAAGGGGTAGGCAGAGGCGCAACTAGTGCACCCACTTTTCGCCGTTATTCCGTCCCATGATGTGATAGCGGGCGAACCTATCGTCATATCGGGCACAAATTCCAAACTCCGAGCTGATACTGAATAGAAAAACTCAATATCACTTTAATATTAAATTAGGCATAGATATATTTTTTGATTTGTAGTGGTTTTGAAGTCGTTTTATTTTTGTGAAATTTTTTTTAATCGCCTTTCCAGCAGTTAATATTCTATGGTGCAAAACATTTTCAATTTTCCGAGTGGGAAATTGAATAATGTGTCAAGAACAGTTAATGGATAATTCATTTGGAATGGGTAGGGCTAAACGGGTAGACTGCAGATTGAGTTACGTGAGAAACCTCATTATCATTGCCCGAATAATTTAGATTTAGTACGCCAGTTGCTAGGATTGTTCTTGAACAAAGCTCTATATAGACCGATAGAATATGTAAGGTAAGATACTTGTTGACTACGCTTTGTTGCAAAAGTAATTCAAGCGCAAAGTTTCAAATGATCATTCTTCACTTAGTACTTTATACATCATGGGACGTATCAGTCTATAAGGGACGAATTGGTATACCGAATAAGTCACATGTCTCATTTGAAAAAAAAAACGCATATTTTTTTTTCTGGAAATTAACTCCAGGACCTTATCGGTTTCATAGCTTAAGTAATACACTACTAATTCTTAGTTTTTTTTAAGAAGTTTATCAAAGTTGTCTCTATTTTCGACTAAAGGTTAGAAACATAAGATTTAAAACTAGATACAAACACAATTGAAAATTATTGCATAAAATACATCGTGACGTCTGTTTGCCAATATGATTTCCATGGCAAGGAATAACAATTACGTACGCAATAACATTATTCGGAGCATATTGTTTGTTAACAATTTCATAATGGCCTATTAACATAATCGATTGTTAACAGCAATCTAAACTGATCGACGTAGTGACCCGCCTGCGGCGAATATGCGAAAGAACAAATTGTATTGAAATATTTACATTGTAATGCATTTTGATAGATCATGGAGATTTGACGATAAACTACTTCGAGGATTACTGAAATCAAATTTGATATGATTTCTAGTAGACAACTATAAATAGTTGTCTTTTCGATAGCTTACTTATTCTTTTGTTTCATCTATATTAATCAAATCTAAGAAACTTCATTTTAAGTTATTGACAAACTTAATCCATAAAACAAACGTGTTATGAATGAATGTCAAAGATTTTGTCTTCAAATACTTTTTTTGTTCTGCAGCAGTTTTCATGTAGAGTAGACATTTTTTTGTGAGTAGGTACCTCACATGACATTTGGCATATTTTTTGCAATCATGTTCCGTGACCTTGTTATTATTTATGCCATGTAATGACGTTAGAAGGGGACAAAACATAGGAAATGGTAAGTAGATTAATGTATTACTATTTTTTTATTGCTAATAACTGGATTGAAATAAAATTGCCAGTTTCCTTAATAGTTTTGGGTACGTTTAATTTATTGTGTCTGTAATTGTACATTTTATTTGATCTGGATTCAGATATAGATCAAGTGGCATGTGTTTTTTTTAAATGAGTGACATGATTCTTGATATATCCTGGTGACATTACATCTTTAATCAAATTATTTTTGGGTTTCTATTTGGCATAATAAAATACGCGAGTATGTAGGCAACTAGTTTTTAAAAGTTTTCGTTTTCAAAAACGTTACAAACATTTTGACACGATTTTTTATAATTATCATGTACTCAAGGAAAAGTGCACAAAGCAGTAAAACTGAAGGCTGTTTTACAACATTTGATTTCGCAACATTTTGTGTGTAGTCTTGCCAGACAATTTACAATTACAACGAATTGCAACTGATTGTCGTTCCGCAGGCTTGTTATATTGTAATTGTAACACACATTCTATAGGCACTGCCTTCATTTTGAAATGCTGACTCAAGGAGAGAAAAATCTGTCCATTGTAAGATTGTGTGTAGGCATTCGTAGATAGGAAATTACAGTTTGATTTCTTTTGTAATTTTCATTATGTTTCACCGACATTAGATACAGAACCTCAGTTACATTAAAATAAGGTATAGAATTCTATACGGTATGACATACGGCCCATCATCGCGTGTAACATCCGATGAGCACGTCGGCCGTGCTACTGAAAGTCACATCAACGAAAATTACGACCACTTACAGTAGACCTATGAAGACTCGTGACGATAGACTAGATTTTTTTAGAGTTCCTGTCAAGTTCTAGATATTTATTTATTAAAAATAAAAATTTACCTCACCTACACACGTATTGAGTTGGTGCCTAATTAAAATAAAAGCTCAATAATTCGCAAAAGATACTTTAGGAAAGTGTTTCATGTCTGTAGTCACTGTCACTACCGGGTAACCAGTTTGCTACCTCGCCTTCTTAAAAAGGAAGGTTCGCGAATAATTATTAACACCTGAATAATTACGGTTGAAAATATTTCAAGCAAGATCCAGTATCACGAGGCTGGCTTATAAATATCATTGATTTTCTTTGTCCAACGGTTTATGTGGCAAACGTCAATAAATAGTTGCCACGCAGCATTGAAGCGAATATAATAATAGTTCAATTATCCTTCCGCATTGGAATAATCTAGAAGTGTTGCTAGCTCGTTAAAATAATGCATATTATCAGTTTAATTTGTGTTCTGTGACATAGTTTTTTGTTAACACATCTACGGTGTTTGTCCGTTTCTTTGTCGTTTGTTTTTGGTTTATGTTTCTTAGGAAGATCGTGGGCGTGGAGTGACATTTTTTGTGTTTGAAATATCATCAGTGATATGATGTCCACTGCTGAACATAGACCTTGTCATTGAAATATTGTCAAACGTAATTAGCAATTGCTGATTTTACCGTTAAATTATGATTTTGCGAAGGCATTACGGACTAAAATGCTGAAATGTTTATGATCGCCTCTCATTATGTTTTTGATATGGTTTTTATTACAGATTTCTGAAATGTTGAATTTCATTTTAGTAGTGTATAATTTTATGGAACAGGCTGCCAGAGTTTGCGCGACAAAAAAAATGCTATTTGTAGTGTGTAAAATGATGACTAACTCCTTTCGGGTAAAAAGCTTCTATGTATGAACCTACAACCATGTTTTTCATGGAAGTTTGTGAGAAAATCTCATTTAAATTACGTATTCTTATTGAGTTAAAATAAGTATAAAATATAAAAAAAAACAATTTCAATTACTTATTATAATATAACAAATTGATCTTGATCTATAAATTATGACCAGTTACATTATCGACTTAACGATGTTTTTTTTATAAAGTACTTGTGTGGGAATCGATACTTTGGCCTTAAATGTAACATTTATGATCGTTGTTCGTGTGACGAATGTGTTGATTTCATTAGATTTGGTTGGCCAATGTTATTGGTATACTCAGGGCTGCGACCAACTTTATAACCAACATGTACTGGCGTCCATTACTTTGAATATCAGAAATTTGACATTTGCCAGGATTGTATTGCTATGAATTGCTTTTATTGTTGTTTGAATAATTTTATGTTCAGCTATACCTATATAGGTTAAGTATTTTGGTTACTTATGTTATTAGATACAAAACCAGAGATATGAGTTGAACTTACATAAAAAAAGTAGGATTTGTATGGAATTTTCTGGGGCTAGATGCTGTGGTATTGAAAGCTCAAAAGTTTCAAATACTTATGGCGTAATTTGTATCCTAGTATAGGGCATGACAAGCAGTGGATGAGGCGCGCACGGAACCGGAAAGGGTGGCGTGAAGGAGAGGAGACCTATACCCAACAGTGGGTGGAGATGGGCTGATTTGTTTGATTGATACCCTACGTTGGTCATACATGCGTAGCTGGTCATTAATTAAAACCTATGTGACTTGCAATCGCTGTCATTACATTCTACGATAATGACATTAAGCGGTGCTCCACAGAAATTGTGATTTTTGTTGTGTTATTGTGTAAAAAGACATTATGGTCAGCCCTGCACGTGTGTTTTTTTTTGTTAAATGTGTGCTATTAGTGTCACCTCGCCCCCCGTCAGGATTGGCAGAAAAAAATGTTTGCGCATTATTGCCATATCGTGTCCATTGGTTAAATATTCTAAGATTGATAGGGAATAAATGAGTGATTGTTGACTGTAAAATATTGGGTCCTTACATATGAAATTGGCGTTTTGTCGTACTATCCAATTTGATCTGAAACATCTCCCCGTTGGTTAAGAATTCCAAATTGAAATTTATAAATGCATTTAACTGGTACATTTGAGTTCCAAGTAATTTGAATTTGTTTTTTCCTGATTAGTTTTTTCTTCTTTTATATCGCACAATGGAAAACATGAAATATCGCTATATTTACGAGTATGAGTTCCACCGTGGCGCCAGTGCTGCAGAAACAGCTCGAAGGATTATCGATGTGTACGGCGCTGGTGTCGCAAAACAAAACAATATACATTTTAGCCCTTCAGAACAAGCCCCGCGGTCGGCTGGAGACCAAGGTGGATAATGAGAAATTAAAGGGTACTGTGGAAGCGGATCCATCGCCAACTACTTCAGAGTTAGCTGCAGGCTATGGTGTGAGTGATAAAACTGTTTCAATTCACTTGAAACAACACACACTGCAGAACAGAAGGCCGCTCAACTAGAGGAGCTGCAATTGGAATATCTGAAACATCCACTGTACTCCCCAGATTACCTTACTCCAACAGGTTACCATGTTTTCAGTAATTTGGATATCTTTTTACAAGGAAAAAAGTTCAAATCCGATGTGGCAGTCCAAACCACCTTCAGAGAGTTCATCAGCCCTCACAGTTTTTTTAGTAAAGGGATCAATTAACTCCCTATGAGATGGCAAAAGTGCATAGATAACCATGGTGCATACTTTGATTAATTAATTATATTTTACAAAAAAAAAAACAAGTGTGTATTCCTCCCATATAAAACGCCAATTTCACATGTAAGGACCTAATATTTTGTAATGATTGAATTTTATCACCTTAAGGATTCTAAAAAAAAACTGCCTCGGTAGCGTAGTTGTATTGCGTGCGCTGTATGACCATCTCGGGTTCGAATCTTGAGTTGGGCAATGTGATATTGAGTTTTCTATCATCCCGGTGTCTTGAAATATGCCCGGGAAATGACAATAGGGCCACCCTCTATTAAATGGACCTAACATGCCGAAATAGGTGCATTACATTTCTGCCTTCCCCTAAAAAGGGAAACAAGCGTAACGCTATGTATCTATACTAATATTATAAAGCAGAGTTTGTTTGTTCGGTTGACGCGCTAGTCTCAGAAACTACAGAACCGACTTTGAAAATTATTTCACTAATAGGAAGCTCCATTCCTCCTCAGTGGTATAGGCAGCTTTGTATCATGGGAAAATATTTTTATCCCGGAAAAACTTCAACACTAGTGTTTTAATAAAGCACATTAATGAAGTCAAAAATATTATCCTGCAACAATATATTACAATATAGGTATATTTCATAAGAAGAAAGGCTATTAAATCGATTAGCAGTACGTGTGTTCAATTTTTAATTATAAATAATTACAGAGATTGTTAAGGATGTGTAACAAACAATCTCATTACAACTCAATTACGTTGTTTCTAGTAGCAGTACTCGTTTATTACATAACTAGCATCATCAATCTTGTTAACGAAGTGGTTGAAGACACATTCGTTTTGGAAGACATTCTTATTAAGCATGCGTAGAGTTTGATAGTTTCGTAGTCGATTTATTAAATTGATTCTTTTGAATTTAGTATTTTGAGTTGATAGAATCCTACCAATATCATAAACTCGAAAGTTTGTAAGAAACATCATGTCTTGGATTAACACATAGGCTACTTTTTATCCCAGGAAAATATAAAGCAGGACTTACAACTAACGAAAAAAAAAACTACTCTAAAAAGCATTTAAATCTTAGAGTATGTATACGTAGTTATACTTACTCTAAGATTTAAATTGTCTTTTTTTATTTAAATTTCGAACCAGTTCTTTATTGTTACTGGCTGGTTTCACAGGGCAAGTATAAAAGTGTCGTGACAACTTTTCGTGAGATTTTTTTCGTCTAGCCCCCTTTCACAACGCGTGAAAATTAACGCTGGCGGACCCACGAGCAAAAGCTAGTAATCAATAAAAGTCTGAAGGTGTTAGGTATTGTCCAACTAATACCTACGTCAAAATAGAGAATATGCTCTATACAGTCCGCAAACGACGATGTGAAATAAAATAAAAATATGTGATAGTCTCGCGGTAGTCACAATTTCTGCCTATAGGTCGGCTTAACGTGGGTTTTGTAGCCCAAAAAAGATCCATCCTTTTATCCATCTTAGTTTTAGCTATAACTTATTTTAGTCCTTGGCATGACAGCCTTTATCGCAAGATATGTCTTGCGAAAACTACACAGTAAAGTCACATTGAAACCACAGTGGGCGTCCGTAATTATATTTTATTGTTATAGTATATATCATGGTTATTATAATTGACTTTGTAGGTACGTTTGAATGGTAATGTTAGATATTAGTTCTTGTCAAAGAAACTCATAAAGCGATGGTAATTGTAATCTTAATAGATATTGCGGTACAGAATTTAGGCACAAGGTTGGTTGTCAGATCTTTTTATTCATTGCAACAATGGTGTATTTTAAAATAACTAATCTTTTTTTTTATGTGTGCCCTAACTTTTTAAACTAATGAAAGACAAGACAAACAAGACGCTCGCCTGATGGTATTCCATCAGTGATTTCACTAGCCAGGATGTCAAATTGTTTGCACACTGCACCTTGTCAGTGGATATAGACATTGTTATGAATACCAGCGAAGTATCACATAACAATGATGTAATAATATGAGCATTGTATTATATGCTGCCCACTGCTCCTCTACTACTGAGGGGGTTTATGGTTTAGTCCATTACGCTCGCCTAGTGCAGGTTGGAAGATTGCACATACCTTCGAAATTCTCATGTATATAGGTCATCAGAATGTATTCCTTCAGTTAGTTTCATCCGCCAACTAGGCTATCGTACACCCTAATAATTAGCCTAGATAATAATGGCTATAAGGTTGTAGGTTACCGTATAAGGGTAATCAGTAAAAGGCATTTACATTTACTCTCTAACGTTGCATATGATGTCAATTTGCCAGTCACCCTAATTATCCAGAGACAATCGTCAGCCGACAATTTTCAAGGTTTCCATACAAGGTACTTGCGGTTTCAGAGCTTAGTTGCCGTGATCTCATTTCCTTGGTTAGGTTCGTAATTTGGACCGGAATGGTAATGACTGCTGTGGGACCGTTGAAAAGCTAATTTTGCACATGAAATATGCGAATGATGAATTTGCTAATTGACGTACTTATTTTTAATGTTTTAAAATTGTAACGAGGTTTTTCGTGTATATAAGTATTGGATATATAGAGGAATTTGAACAACTGCAACAATTGTAATTAAAAATTTATTCGTCAATAATTCACTGAATAAATTACATGAAAAACTTGGAAACCACTTTGCCAGGAAAAGAAGTGCTTATCTGGAAAATAACCACCAAAAATATTTAACGCATGTCAAAAATGCGGAACAGATAAATTCATTCGTGACCCTTCTAGTAAATTTGGAATGGAATTTACTTCTCACAAATGACTACTATTTAAAATCAGCTTTTATGTAACGATATAAAGTTTATTATACCTAAGTGTATGTAAAGAACACACAGACAAGAGTACATTGCGGTTGGTTTCAAGGTAAATTAAAAATATTTCATACAGTATTTCGTTTTCGTCGCAGCAAATGTAAGTTTGTCGATAAAACGATGTAAGTGATAGTTGAAAAGGTTCAATTGTTGACACAAAGGTCGTTCACAAGGCTGCTCTCGTATTTATAACAGAATAACGCACGAATAATTTTTTGTATCAACTTACGCCTACGTCATACCTACCTACATTTAGTTATGCCTTTAGGATATATTAAATTTCATGTCAGTCGTGAGTACTTGTTAAGTACCTATTCATTCTTAAATAAAATAATATGATTGGATAAGTATTAGTGCTTTTTTCACGACTTCTATATAAATGTTATTCGCCATCTATACTATAATAAAGCAGTAGATGTCAGTGTGTTAGAACATTGAAAGAAATGTGATAAAAAAGAAAGACGGTGACTAGAGAAGAGTAATAGAAAACAAATCAGCGATTTTCATAATTCTTTTCTGTCTGTCTGTTTGTTTTTGCACATCTTCTGAACGGATTTCGTTGAAATTTAGTGTTGACATAGTTTGAGACCATAGAAAGGACGTACGCTACTTTTTATCCCGGGAAAAGCGGAGTTATTATCCCGGCAAAACTATTTCAAGCGGGTGGAGCCGCGAGCAAACGCTAGTACATAATATTGTAAGACTAAAATATGTAAAGTTTGTTCGCTATTAAATGGTAATCCGTACCCCTATCAGGAATGCACGCGTAATTGTATCGTATTCGTAAGTTAGCGTTTACGTATTTCTCAATAGTTGTTTGATGATAATATACGTCAAAAAAACAAATTACTGGCGATTCCCATACTTGTTGCCGGTTACCACGTTACCATTGCATAGGTTTTTGATTAAATATTCGAAGTTCTCATACGTAATATTCACGCTGTCGTATTTTAGTTCTAAATACGTTTACGAGGTCCTGTTCAATTGTGCATACAAAATTTTTCTTCAATGAAATCATTATGTTAGCGATACCACACACACACGCACACACACGCCTTTTATCTCTGAAGGGGTAGGCAGAAGCACAACTAATGCACTCACATTTTGTCGAGCGTATTCTGTCCCATAATGTGATAGGGGACGAGCCTATCGCCATATCGGGCACAAGTTCCAGACTTCGGGCTGCTACTGAATAGAAAAATCCAATATCACTTTGCCCGACCCGGGGATCGAACCCGAGACCTCAGCATTGCAATTGTATCTTAATACAACTACGCCACCGAGGCAGTCCAAACGCGTAAATTCATGCTATGGGTACAGATAAGTATTATCCATTGACTGCCTGTTTAGGCGTAGCATATTTGCTAAGTTAAAGGATTAAAATCTCTCCCATGTCTTTATGAACAACAACATTCATCAAAAGGACGTATAGCATGTTATGAAGCGTGAATATTTTGAACAGATTTGATATCAGGCTCGTGCAGAAATGTGAGCAGATTGTATTTGTTTCCGCATGCCTGTACAGTGTAGGGGATGCGAACGAGTGTAAACGTGATACCGCCCGCGCATGTTTATGATGATATCAATGCCTTTTGTACCCGACTGTACGGGGTAAAACTGACAGTTTAATATTAATTTATTTAACCGTATTTTATATGAATTGAGGACTATGGTATGATGCAGAGAAAAAGGAATTAAAAACATAGAGAGATCTTTATATCAAAACCATTTTACAATTAATTGGGAGGGTGTGCTAGCCCAATTGAATTTCTAAAATTTATCATTACAGAGTTTGCAGGATATCATTCAAAAATCAATCAAATCAAATACTGTATTTATCACGCAGGCGAACATAGATGCACTTATGATAAGTCAAGATACATTTAATTATTATTAAAAAGTCATTTACATAATACTTACATAACTACACACATTTTTATATGATAAAATCAATGAAAAATAAATAAAGAAGCCAAGCTCCGGCTGGCAGGAAAGAGGAGATAAAGAAATGAATTATTTATATATTTCATTAATAATTATAAGCCCCTTTTGTAATGATATAGCAAAGGCATTAAAACTTAACTCGTCTATTCATAACCAAATTACTAAATCGTGTAATGCATTATAATTAAAACGTAAACGTTAAAAATATGAAACAAAAGACTTGCGAGATTAACCATTGCCAACGAGAGCATTGCACGTGATTTATTCACCGTTTAACTAGACGTTAAAGTGATTTAGCACCAGTATAAAATGAACTCCCGATTCAATACATCGTGTCCTAAATGCGGCTATTCAAAGCTGGATTTTAAGATACACGCAGAGATGAGGCCGAGTGATAACAAATGTATTAATTAATATTACGATACAATTGCAGATTGTTTTGTGATAGGACCCTTTCGACATAGCGTCATGGTATTATTTCAATGTCCTAATAAAGTAATGTCGAATGATTTGCTAATAAGTATTATACTCTAATTGGAAATGTCGTACGAAAATGTTGCGCGAAAACTAAACCACGCAAGATGCAACATTAGGCACAATCTAGATTTAAAACGGTATTGACGTCCTAGATTTAACATCGACTTGGAATCGTAATATCTTGATTTCGACGCTTAGTTGGGAAAGGATTTAGAGTTATTTGATTTGGACACGATGTTTAAATTTATTTGTGGTAATAGAACTGTAACTGGATTAAATATAGTATATTGCATTATTTATATGTTGCCTAGATGTGTGTTATGTTTTTTTTGTATATTCCTGGTTTCGAAAACATTAACTACACCGGCTGCATATTGGCATCATGATACAAACATTTAAGATGACGATATCAAAATGGCTTGTAGTATTATGCAGTTAAATTATTTTTTTGCGGGTTCTGTGTTACTATTTATAGACAGTTGTAGTGCATATATCCAGGAGAGCAATCAGAAAGTTATTTCATTCGCTTGTTTTACAAAAATATAGTTTTTAATTGTATCATAATTGTACAGATTTAGTTTCAATTACGTATCCTTAATTAACGTTGCACGAGAAATGAAGAAAAAACAAGGAAACGTTCGGATTTGAACAATTTTGAAGTGCGTTGTAATGTCCGGTGGCGACACTTATCAAAATTAGAATCAATAATCAAAAGTCACCGGAAGGCATTTGAATACAGTCTTGGGTAAGCGGCTGTGGTTTGTAGGCTGTCTCTATTTTAACTTAGATAAGTTTATTTAACACTAGTTGTTTCTCACGGCTTCGCCCGTGTGAAAAGCCTTCCCCGCAACCAAATTACCTGAAATTCTGAAGTTATGTATAGCGGCACCTATACGACGCCAGCATCATCAATTTAAAAAAATCTCATTATTTCCCATGCGAACAAATTACTAGGATAAAAGTAGCCTATGTGTTAATCCAAGATATGGTCCATTTGTGTGCCAAATTTCATCCAAATCCGTTCAGCCGTTTCTGCATTTACTACTTACAAACATCCAAACATTACACAATGTTTCGCATTTATAATACTAGTAAGATAAGATAGTGAGTCAAAAGATAATATTTTCTGTAGTGCAATTTTATTATAAAATATTTTTTAATATATAGTGTACATATTATGTGCAATTCTATATGTAGAGCAAGCAATAGATTATGTTGTGTAAAGTTAACTTAATTAAACATCGCTAGTTATACAATTATACATTCACGTATGCTAATAATAATCAGCATTTCAGTTTATTTTAAGTAGTTAGATACATTAAGAGTCTTCCCACTTTTGGCAATGCATTTTAGTTATCACTAGCTTTTGCCCGCGGCTCCGCCCGCATGAAAAAGTTTTTCCGGGATAAAAGTCCCGGTTTATATTTTCCCGGGATAAAAAGTAGCCTATGTGTTAATCCAGGACATGATCTACCCGTGTGCCAAATTTCATAAAAATCCGTTCAGTAGTTTTTGCGTGAAAGAGGAACAAACATCCTTATATCCATACATCCAAGCATCTATACATTCTTACAAACTTTCGCCTTTATAATATTAGTAGGATTAGCAAGTTTTGGTGCTTTTCTCAAATATTTTTGGGTCAAATAAAATTCACTTATTTTTGAATCTAACTAATTGAGAAATGGTAGGCACCATTTCTCAATTAGTTACCCATTATCTTTGCTATATTGACAGCAGCAGACTAAAGAGTAGTAGTGTGAAGATAAGTCAACACCAATTTCTCTAAACCAATAAAACAATACTCATGAAACGATAATTAAATTGAAATATTATGCACCTTTTATTAGCTATAATCTTATCAATAAAACGTTTTATAAATGTTTAAGCTTAAGAGGAAATAGTATTGGCTTACCTTCATCTCACTCTACAGCTTCCTATTAAGCTTTTACATTTATAAATTGAGTGATAGTTTGATTGAAATACTAACCTTAGTGTACATACAAGTCAAAACAAATTAAAATTAACGTTATTATACGAATTTTAATAACTGCCTCTAGTAAAAAAAACACAAAGATTTGTCCAACCTTGGAATTGATTTAATTTTCTCTTTTCATATATGTTACCACTAGAGGAGGCGATATATTATTTATTACAATTATTGATTACTAAATTGACTGCCTCGGTAGCGTAGTCGTATTGCGTGCCCAGCACGACTCAGTTCTGACGTCCCGGGTTCGAATTCCGGGTCGGGCAAAGTGATACTGGGGTTTTCTTCTCAGTATCAGCCCGGAGTTGCGGAGTATGAAATTTATTCCCAGTATAGCGATAGGCTTGCCTCTGTCAAATTATAGGACATGAACACACAACAAATGAACACGTTATGATGGAATACATGGCGAAAAGCGGGTGCCCTGATTGCGCCTCTGCCTACGCCTTCAGGCATTATGTGTGCTTGTTTTTGTTTTATCGATTACTAAGGCGATTTAAAATATTATAATAGACGTATTACCGGTATATAATGTAATATTTATGGAATCTGTACTAGCCAGTTCCTTGGCGTGACTTGGGTATTCCGTTTCAAGTTTAGCTCACTAAAATTGACTCCTCGTCCTCATTTAACGACACTACTAAGTAAATAGCTTTGTACTTCATAGCGATGATAACTTTTTAAGGATGACAATTGTAAATCAAATACCCACTAATATTTAAGGATTGATCTTTGAAAAATTACTGTTTGAAATGCAAAAATCTCAGTAAAATTTATAGAAGTATAGTGGACTTTAAAATCTAACCGTAGTTCGTAACTAGCTACAATTTCGATATCAGGACCCGTCTATTTGGCTCAAGTATTGTTAGCTAAACTCGACTGTCTATCGCCTAAAGGCGTCCATTTTGTTATAAACGTAATTATTTCGCGTCGCATGTTGGACAAGTGTAATAAATATTGTAATTACTACGTAGTGAAATCTGAAGGTCTGTATCGGTACATAGATTGGAATTTGTATACAAAAAGGTTTTTTTTATTCGCTTATGGTATAATGGATATATTGAACTCGATAATGATATGGAAAATAACGACTGAGACAAAAAAAAATACTAAAGTTAATGTTACATCAGTTAATTGCTGTAAAAATACAGTATTATAATAATAGATTTATAGCAGTGTTTTAAAATAATAATAGCTTAGACTTTATTATTTTTGATTAAAACTATTATTCAGAAAAACGTCATTTTTATGTTCTATATCATGCTGGCTTGCATGTATTATTTTCAAAGCATACAATCTACCACAGCACAAGCCCTTAACTTACTTGCAATCACAAAATCATATTTTGTCATTTTTATATTATGATTTTTATACATGTTAATGGCCATGTAGTGCTTGGATAATGATTTTTATATTTTTAAAGGTGTAATGCTGAGTTAGTAATTGTAATAATGGCTAACAGATGTCGCTGGTCATCTCCTTCTTGAAATTGGCAATCGAAGACAGAAGTCGAGGTAGCTCAATTGGAAGAGCACCGGCACGGTACGCCGGAGGTCGTGGGTTCGAGTCCCGCCTTCGACTGCTTCTTTTTCAAGTTTCCAAAAAATATAAAAATCATATTTTGTCAATTACCCATGTTTTTGAAAAAGTTTCCACACGGCTACAAGGTATCGTATTACGATCACGGTGCGTTTGTCAATACGAAGCCGGCGAAAACGAAAGTGAACCGCGGCCTACATCACGCATTTTTGGATCTTATGGCTTGTATACACTACGCAACGTAACTTTTTTTTAAGGAATATATCATTATCATCATCAGCTACATGAAGTTCACTTCTGAACCCAGGCCCCTCCTAAGGATTTTTAAACGGATCTGTTGCAAGTGGCCTGTATGCAACGAGGAAAATATATTAGTACCTACATATTAAAAGGGTTGCACTATAGTATTAAAGTAAGTGGACGATAGCCTGGAGTAAAGTGGACGATAGCCTAGTTGGGAATGGAACGGTGTGCCGAGACAATGTCCGGAGGTTCGAAACCCAAGGCACACACCTCTGACTTTTCGAAGTTACGTGTGTATTGTTTAGCAATTATCGTTCGCTTTAACGGTGAAGGAAAATATCGTGAGGAAACCTGCATACCTAAGAACTTCCTTATAAGAATTTCGAAGGTATGTGAAGTCTACCAACCCACACTAGGCCAGCGTGGTGGACTAAGGCCTAAACCCCCTCAGTAGAGGAGGCCCGTGCTCGGCAGTATATAATACAGAGCTGGTATTATTATATTATTATTATTATTATATATTATAGTATTTTGCTGTTTATATATTATAGTATTTTGCTGTTAAGAATGGGTCTTATGTACTATAGGATAAGCTACATGTAAATCTTTTGTGTATTTGTATTGCTAAGCAGTGTACAGGCAATGTTATGTTTCAGCTCAAATAATATTATACATAGTAAAGTTGGGCGAGAATTAATTAGGAGTTTTTAAACGGTAAACTCAAAGAAGTGAAATTTTAAGACTCGATATCTATTTATTGCGCTGGTAAAAATTATAATTAAATAGAATATGCCTTTTTTATGGCGTCGAATGACGAGACATGCATGTTGTTCGCCTGATGGTAAGCGATACGATCACCCATAAACAGTAGAAACACCATCCAGCACCTTGAGTTACAAAGTACTACGTGGCATTCCACTGCGCTCGTCATACTGAGACATAAGATGTTAAGTCTCATTATGTCCTGTATTTTCACTGGCTACAATGTCCTTCTAACCGAAATAAAACAGTGCATGCTCACTGCTGGTTGGAGGTAGAAACAGACATTGCGGTGGTACCCACCCAGACGGACATTAAATGCCTGAGAATTGATTACAATTTCAAAATTATACCTTATTCGTTCATGTCCTTTTCTTCGTACAAAAAATAGAATGGACATATTTTAGTGTGAACCGAGCTTACGCAGCAAGTTTTGGACTGTTACATCACTGTGCACTGGTGCATTGGGCGTCGTGGTTCGTTTGATGTCGCCGTTACGATTGGGTGAAGATGAGTTTAATGGAGTTAATGCATTTGATAAGATTGGACTTGGTGTTGCAAAATCAATAATATTTTTAAAAGGGTTCAACGCTTCGAATTTTATTACAGCCTATACTATTTAGGATCTAGATTCTAGACCTTTAAGTTACACGCTGGATGCTGGCCGCTTTTGACAGGTACGACTGGAAATCTGCGTGGTCTATGTTCAGCAAGGGACTTCAAGTGGCTGATGGTGATGACTGTACTATGTTTTTTTTTGTTTACGCGGAGAAAGTGAATTATTACTACCGCCCAGTGTTCAAGGGGAACGACTGAGCGGTTATGTTGGGTTCACCTTGCCTTACGACCCAACGTTGAGCCGCCCGGAGAGATGGAAAACGTCGGGCGACCGCCGGGCCGAGTCCCTAACCTATGTACACCGCACGGCATACCAACCAAAACTCCGCGGTGGCCATCTTCGGCGCATTAGGGACGGCTGTGGGCTTCCTCTGACTCACGTCTAAGTTGTCGTCCGCAACCGCCCCTGCGACTGTACTATGTTGAGTTTTCTGTCATGAATGATGCACAGTACTTAGTAATTATACTGGTTGAAATGTTTATAAACCCGGAGTAGGTACCTAAGAGTGCTCCTAAGTGATAGAATAGGATATATCGTTTCTAGCTAAATAAGTTACATACAAAACACCTATCACACGGTAATAATAGGACACAAATAAGAAAAAACCATATATGTTCGATGTTATTAGTATTTTTTTGTTGTCAGCGCAACTCCATAGAAAAGACATCAACGAGCGCACGATATCGTTATCACAACACTACGACAGAATTTTATTGATTAGCAAAAGTGAGTTAAAAAAATTATTCGACCACTAGAATCCTACTAATATTATAAACGCGAAAATTTGTCACAATGTATGGATGTTTGGATGTACCGATGTTTGTTCCTCTTTCACGCAAAAACTTGTTATTGGATTTCGATTAAATTTGGCACACAGGTAGATCATGTCCTGGATTAACACATAGGCTACTTTTTATCCCGGAAAAATATGAACCGGGACTTTTATACCGGAAAAAACTTTTTAACGCGGGCGGAGCCGCAGGCAAAAGCTAGTATTTGAATAATTTCCAAACTTGATTTTAAGGTACTGCTGTGTGATTGTAGTTCCTCATACTTCTGATACCGGAAAAGGATGTGATACTTGTATTTGGTTCATAAATAGAATGAGAAGTGCAATATTTTTTCACTTGTACAACGAGATATGGAAATATTATCTACCTTAACTTCCTGTATGTAATACTCATGTATATAAGTATTTATCATGGTAACATCAATACTGGTAAAATCTATGGTAGTAATTTTTGTTCACATCAAGTGACATTATTAATTCATTAAATAAAGTAAATCAGTATTATAATTATTCCTTCATATGAACATACTGGTTATATTTAAGATTTGATAAGTAACGAGTATAATAAAGATATAGAAGGAACCGGAAATCATTTTCCTTGATATTTGAGGCCTGTTTAATGTCACCTTATTTTGTCGCGTCATGTGTAGGATGTATTACAAAAATATATTGATGTAAATGAGACACGTACTCAATATTATGAGTGCCTATATTTTAGTGGTGGGACTGTAGCTCGCACCATATTATACGATGATTGGAAATGACGTGGGTTCAAAACTCTATAAATAACAACTAGATTAAAATATTTTTCTTACACACACACACACATATACATACTCATGCCTTCTATCCTCGGAGGGGTAGGCAGAGGCGCAACTAGTGCACCCAATTTTCGCCGTGCGTACTCCATCCTATGATGTGATAGGGGGCGAGCCTATCGCCATATCGGGTACAAATTTCAGACTTTGAGCTGATACTGATTAGAATAATCCAATATCACTTAGCACGACCCGCGGTTCGAACCCAAGACCTCAGCATTGCAGTCGTACCGTAGTACAACTATGCCTCCGAGGCAGTGATATTTTTCCTACTAGATAATAAGTATTATCCCAATCTGTATTACATTCGTTTGCAAATTTATTTTACCACAACTGAATTCTTTTGGCTCCAATGATATTCCAAAACTAAAATTAGGCATAGATATGATAACCATGGATATGATATTAGATACATCATACAATACATGACATTAAAAACGTCAACTCATTGACACGCTTAATGTCAAGAATGTGCGTGTGAAACATTTTTTTCTTTAATTTTTTTAGGGTATGGCGTATCTATACGTTTTGAAAATCATTGTTTGGCTCTTTATTTATTTGCTTGAACATCAATTCTCATGCCTTGTATTTTTATTGTGATAAAATATTTAATGAACTTTTAATTCTTTGTTTAATTCTATCTATCTTTGTTATAATATCTTTTTCTCAGATATTGAATTTAAATTTCGAATGTATAATTTTTCACCCCGTAAAATATGATAAAATTCATATCAATGGCTCAGCCGACACCGATAGTCAATAACACAAATAGTTTATAACATTTATTGGCTATAACATGCATTACTGTCCTGTATCCGCCTTACTCCGAATCCCTGACATTTCGCTCACTTCCGTAACCCTTGAGAGTTGGCAATACTTTCAGCGGTTTATACTTAAGTTATGATCGTAACTTGAGTAATTTGTTTTTTTTTTTAATTGATACCTGTTCGGCTTTTTGGATGATTTATTGATTATTCAATGTGAAAAAGACGCGCTTTTTTATAGGTCTCTCTTTATGAGTTTTTCATACATCTCTTAAAAACTTTAATAGGCCAATGACACTTCAAAAGTAGCTGTCCCGTATACTTTGAAATCGACTTATTACAAATCAACAACGCCATTATTAGCGGACTAATCGTCGTCCGCCGTCACCAGCACCGACTCCCGAAGCCTTCAAGTTTAACAATTGTATCGCAATCGCCCCACCACGGCGTTGGCGTGGAGAGACCGCAGCCGCACCGAGCATTATTCCCGCGCTCGCGCGCTGAGCTCTCGCGCGTACGTGATGCTTCGGTGGTGAATAGTGGCTGTGTTGTGTACTGTTGAACACCGTGATCTGTGTGCCTAACGATGAGGTCTTTCGGCGCATTGGCGCTTTTTACACTCGCCCTTATAACAGGTGAGGTTTTTCAGGAGCTTTCACGGATACATGATTTTTAGTTTAATTATTTTTTGGTAAATTTATTTTTAAATAATTGCCACTGATTAATTGGTTAAAAGCAATTTTCATACATTGTAACAATGTAGGAAATCAAAACTGTCAACATATAAAGCACTTTCGAATGCATGCGCCTAATAATTACCGGCTAGTAATGGACAATTACGTTCTCGTCGTTAACAGTTCGATATTGTAATATTCGTTCGCAGTTTAAAATACGTCAGTGTTTCGTAACTACAATATTTAATTCGGTCATTATCATATGGTTCTCAATGTCACGCCAGATAAATATTAATCTCGTTGTTAGTTTACGAAAAAATATATTTCGACAGAGTATTTGAATGTTACTTTCATTATACGCACATGAATGGAACGCTTGGGAAAATAAGCCGGAAAAAACTGCGGACTTTCGCAAGACAGACAATTAAGAAATATCGCGCATAATAATTTGTGAACGTTTACTGACTGTAATAGGAGTCCGTTTTTTTCGTAATCTCCGCTTTATTTATGACGCATGCGCAGCGCCGCTACCACCGCCGTTAATCGCGCGTAACAAGTGCCGGTGAAAATCATCCGTTCGTTTTCCTTTTGGTCAATGACGTGATTTGTGTATTTAATTGTTATTTAATAAAAAGTCTGCCGTTTGTTACGTATCAGGTCCATGGCCGTTCTAAGACTTCTATTAGACTTAACATTTGAATTATCAAAAGGCTATATCTTACGATTATGAAAGTAAAGGGGTGTGACTGTATCACCATATTATAATTAAATTATAAATTAAGTAGAATTAAATTAAGAAGATTTGCAATTGAAATTATTGTATAAATTGAATACATCTTAAATATACTAAAAAATTAAATACGTAAATGATATTATTATCATAAATGAGACACATGTTTGTAAATATTTGAAAATCAATTAATATGAAATCAACAACATTCTCAATATTACTGTAAATGTAATGTCATGAAAAATACTTATGTATTCATTCGCAAAAATCGCATATCTATACTAATATTATAAAGCTGAAGAGTTTGTTTGTTTGTTTGTTTGAACGCGCTAATCTCAGGAACTACTGGTTCGAATTTTTTTTGTGTTGAATAGACCATTTATCGAGGAAGGCTTTAGGCTATATAACATCACGATGCAACTATTAGGAGCGAAGAAATAATGGGAAATGTGAAAAAAACGGAGAAAATTATTCATCCTCGAGGGCTTCCATTGCGTGCGCTGCGAAAACGGTTCAAGATACCAAAAATATATGTGGGAAAGAATTATTTCTCTTGAAATGATCTAAAAAAATGTCCGCGACAGTATATATATATCTTTTAAGATTAACTCACTAGAACCGTTTTTATGGTAATCAAATTTGGTCGAAATTAATGCATTATTTGTTAAGAGTTGTATCAACGTCATAGTCATAGAGTGATTCAACGGGAAGGTTTTTATGTACTTTTAGCCCGGAAAAACTTATTAACCCGGGCGAAGCCGTGGGCAAAAGCTAGTGAATCAATATTCTTCTATCCTGATTACTTTGAAAACTGGCATCAACCATTTTGGGCAAGTAGGAAGAATCACTTTTAAATATTTAAAAAAAGAACATTGTTACTTTTTTATATAGGAAAACAAAATACTTTATTATACCATTACCAAAATCCTATTATGCGATTTGTAAATGAGTTATCACCATATACAAAATGTTAAACGTTCAATAAATTCACCATGAAATACGTAAAGCTATCAGTTATTTTTATTCAAGTCTAGACAATTATAATGCAAATGTTGATCCGCCAATAAACACTTTAAAGGTAAATGAGATGATGTGATTCACGAATTCCCGTATTATCGAAAATGTTCATAGGTCATTGTGACTAGGCTTGTACGTGACTTTTGGCGTGAATCGTAATTATTTGGTACAGCTTAAAGCTTAGATGTTTTGAGATTAAAAAACCCTTGGTTAGTTTGCGATTAAGTGATTTCAAGTAATCGTATCAAAGGACATGTCCAAAAACGGGCTAAAATTCTAACCAAGACAGTTTATATATATTTGGGTAGAACTCCTAAAAGCCTAGCCTTTTACCAATAATCGCATTTTTATACACATTTTATTAAAGGCCTTAGAGGTGTGATGTCTCCGATGAAATCATAGGTGTTCCAAATCACCAAAAGTACGTTGTCCTATAGAAAAACTACCAAAACATGTTTTACGTTGCGAACATAAATGGATTTTTACTGTTTTGATTTTATGAGGTTTAATGGTCTTTGATGTTTTTTGTTATTAATGGGTATCACGTTAGGTTATAACGGTAAGAATATGATGTAGATAACGTGACGCAGAGTAATGAGTTTTTAGAAGACGTACAATTTTATACTAATTAATCTATACTAATATAAAAACGAAAGATTTGACTTTTTGTTTGTTTTTTTTTTGTAATAGATAAACTCAAAAACAAGTGCACTGATTTTAAAAAAATCTTTCACCAATATAAAGCTTTCCTTATCAGCGAGTAACATAGGCTTTTTTATCCCGGGAAAATGTAAAGCGGGGCTTTTATTCTGGAAAACTTCCACACGGGCGGAGCCGTGGGCAAAAACTAGTTGATTTATAAAGTGCTATTGATGCAAATTTCTGATGAAATGTTATCACCAAAGGTAAATATGCCTATTGTTCTATACAAAAAAATATTTGCTCGTGGGAAAAGCTCGAAAGTTTCAGTTTACAATCTCTCGTGATCTTAACAAAATTTCAGAAGTACAAAAAGTTAATTCTGAAACTGAGTAAATATTTTCAGTAAATTTTTGCAAAGTAAAATTTACCAAATTATAATAAAATATAATGTACTTTGATATTGGATGGGATCACACGAAACAAACATAACAGTAATATTATCTTATGTTTTTGTATAATAGTTTCCAGTCGGCATGAATTCGAAATGGAAAGCTATTACAATTCATAACATTTAACAATAGAGAATTTTAAATCGTTATGTAAAATTTAAATGTATTATAATCAAGTATTTTGAAGTTTATAAAACACTCGCAGATTATTTAAATCAGATTGTAAACGCTTCGACTGTATGGTAGTATATTTTCTCTGGGTAAACCTGCTTTCTGAAATGATACCTAGAGTAAAAATTTACTGAGTCTAAGTAATGTTTAATATTTATGGATTCGAATAAATGATTTCATTTAATAATAATAATAATACCAGTCCTGTATTATACTGATCAGTGATCATTGCTGAGTACGAGTCTCCTCTGCAACTAGCTTTAAGTTGATTGTTGTTGATTTAGGCCTTAGTATACCACACTTGCCTAGTGTGGGTACACTGCAAATACTCTAAATTCTTTTGAGAAAATCTCGGGTATGTAGTTTATTCTCAGTAAAACTGGTTATAATACACTTCTGGAACATGGCTGTATTTGACTATTATTGCTTAGAAGAAAAATATTGCTTTTATATATTTGGTTTCTAAAATAATTCTCATATATCACTATGCTAAACTATTACTTACCATTCTATCCATATTTGTAAGCTATGCTTTAGAGCTCAAGTGAACAACGTATTGACCATCACCGAGTTACAAAGTTTTTTACTTACAAAAATGGTTGACAAAGGCCAGTTGCATCACATACATTCAGCGATTATACACGCCGTTATGCAAATAGTTTTCCAGTTGCTCTAAACAAGATCGATATCAGTTTGAATGTCGAACAAGAGTCTGTGAATATTTGGACAGTTGAAATAATTACGAAAGTTTGTAAACTAAATGTTGCTCACGATTTTCCCATGAGAAACATGCAATGAAAGTGATGAAAATAAATGCTAACTACATATTCTTATTCTTACAGACTGTTCTATTATTTTTTATTGGTCAATGACTTCTAGCACCAACAAACTTTGCCTTTGTAAAGATATTTTAGTAGGAATATTTACTTTGAGTGTGATCGATATAATTCGAACCAATTATAAGTAATAAATCTCTTGTTGGTCGAGATTATACCTGGATTTTGTAATTTTTATTTTATTAATGTATATGAAGTCTGCCAACCCGCACTAGGCCAGCGTGGCGGACTAAGACCTAACCCCTCTCAGTAGTAGAAAAGGCCCGTGCTCAGGAGTGAGCAGTATCGTACTGCGCTGGCATAGTAACTATATTCTTAAATTTATTCATTTCTTACACCACACTGCCATACCAGCAATGAGAGATAATCAATTTTAATAGCAAAATAAATTTAACATAATTCGAACTCAGTCCTCCAGCACACAAATCTCATTATTACGAGAACTAAATATTGCATATTATGAAGATAAATCAGCCATTGTAATAGCAAAGAGACTGCCTCTATTTCCCCGTCATTACATACTTGTATTATCATTTAGTATTTTTTTTTTTGTTAATGGCCCTACTGCCAGTAGCCTGACACGAGTCGGCTTTTCTGGCCACACCGGTCTTTAGGGTGAACGCAGAAGGCGCTCGCAACCCTTTGAATTAAGTGACTATGCTGAGGGCAACCCACTAACGGGTTACGAACCTCGGCTCAGGACGGCCACTGAGAGAGGATGAGACATCAACGATTAGGGAAAGATTGGTGTTTAGGCCTAATCCTATTAGATTGTGTTGTCATCGGCACGCGGGCCGTAATTGCTGGAGGGGTCGGGGGGGGGGGGGGGGGGTGACGGGGAACGCGGCGAGGACGGAACTGCGGTCTTGTGGAGTGTTGGAGTTTCAAGAACTCGTTCTTACGGCGGATGGCCAGAGTGATTTCGTCCTCTGGATCGGTTAATACGGAACGCGGCCGTCTCCATTTGGCGCGGTTGAATGGAGTAATTTAGTCGTTGGTCAACCGTATTGCATTTACTTTCTAACAATGCGTCGGTGCTATATGGATTTTTTACATGATAAATAGTCGTAATGTGCCTTTATAACATTCGTTACAACATGGCTCCATTTTAGTGCAATGCACTTTTGATTGATTTTAATTTAATCACTTGAGCACAAAGGATTGTTATATTGAATTCTAATTAAATTAATTATAAGTTATGATTGGTTAGAAATTATGCATGATTATATTGTTTTGTAAGCGTTTATAGAATACATACTAGAAACAAAAAAATTAAAGATTGCTATATTTTAGAATAGATTTCTTAATAAATTGTAATGTTATATGTATATATACTTGTTATATTGGACAACACAATGAATTATTCGTTTATTTATAAAAACTACACATTTATAAAAAAATATGCAAGTTGTCTAGTCAGTTCCCATGGCCTTCTCTAAAGCTCTTAAGAAAAAAAATATATATTTAATTAATTCGCAGAAGCTCACTTAATCCTTTCTAAATGTCCAAATGTACAAGTGCCTATTTATCTATACTAATATTATAAAGCTGAAGAGTTTGTTTGTTTGTTTGTTTGTTTGAACGCGCTAATCTCAGGAACTACTGATGCGAATTGAAAAATTCTTTTTGTGTTGAATAGACCATTTATCGAGGAAGGCTATAGGCTATATAACATCACGATGCAACTATTAGGAGCGAAGAAATAATGGAAAATGTGAAAAATGCGGGGAAAATTATTCATCCTTGAGGGCTTTCATTGCGTGCGCTGCGAAAACGGTTCAAGATGCCAAAAATATATGTATCAAAGAATTATTCCTCTTGAAATGATCTAAAAAAAAGTCCGCGACAGTATATGTCTATCTTTTAAAATAAACTCTCTAGAACCGTTTTTATGGTAATCAAATTTGGTCGAAATTAATGCATTATTTGTTAAGAGTTGTATCAACGTCATAATATTAATCTTAATACTAATAAATGTGTTGGATAGAGTGATTCAACGGGAAGGTTTTTATGTATGTACTTTTAGCCCGGAAAAACTTATTAACGCGGGCGAAGCCGTGGGCAAAAGCTAGTGT
Source organism: Lapara coniferarum (assembly GCA_949316025.1). Taxonomy (NCBI): domain Eukaryota; kingdom Metazoa; phylum Arthropoda; class Insecta; order Lepidoptera; family Sphingidae; genus Lapara; species Lapara coniferarum. Next base: position 17,635,041 of record OX438919.1, read on the forward strand.
TAAATAAACTCACTACCAAGTCGCGCAGTTGCTGCCAATTTGTTGCCGAAACATTCCACTACTATGAAACTGATAGTTTACTAGCAGGTAGTATCTTTATTGGCAGTAACAGTCAAAATTACTGTTACTTTTATTAATTATGACGTTTATGTTGTAGCAATGGCGATAGGCTCGCCCCCTATCACATCATGGGACGGAATAACGGCGAAAAGTGGGTGCACTAGTTGCGCCTCTGCCTACCCCTTCGGGGATGAACGGTGTGTGTGTGTATGTTGTAGCATTTATTATTGGTTTTGCTTTAACGAAGGTTGTGTTTGATAATTTATACTCTTAAATTTCACAAAGAAACTAGAAGTAAATGTTTAAAGTTGTAAACATTAAGCACCCGTTAAACAATCGAATAGACCTACCTTGTTTGATATCATATTATACAATTCAATTGTCACGACCCCAATATTTACCACACTACCGACCCATAATACGCTACGAGGTCTGATGTCGGTCAAGGTGTCATTTCACAAACATTAACTACTCACCGAAGTCGTCTTTACGCCTTATCTAGGAACAAAGGAATTTTAGATTACGAAAGGTATGCTCTGAATGCGATACTACATTTTAGTGTTTACTTAGATATTACAAACTGACTACTCCTACTACTTATTAGACTGCCTCGGTGGCGTAGTTGTATTATGGTACGACTGCAATGCCGAGGTCTCGGGTTCGATTCCCGGGTCGGGCAAAGTGATATTGAGTTTTTCTATTCAGTATCAGCTCGGAGTCTGGAATTTGTGCCCGATATGGCGATAGGCTCGCCCCCTATCACATCATGGGACGGAATAATGGCGAAAAGTGGGTGCACTAGTTGCGCCTCTGCCTACCCCTTCGGGGATAACAGGCGTGAGTGTATATGTATGTATTAGATATTACAAAAGATTACGTGCATCAGTTTTATCTGCGATCAGTGAGACTGTTTGAATGAAGAGCGATATATAGATTAAAATACTACCTATTGTAATTTTCAAAGTAATATTTAATTATAGTATGGTTGCACCTCTGCTTACTTCGTTGATAAAGGCATGACGTGTGTGTGTGCGTGTGTGTATATGATGTGTAATTTTAATTTATTTATTTATACAATTTCATATAAAATATTTCGTAAAATGTTTAAGTAAAACTTAAAGGAGGAAAAAAGCAATAAATGTCACGAGTGCGGATGTTTTAGAATGGCGTTATGTAAAAAAACAGACGGAAGCATATTTTTGGGTAATATTGCAGTTTTCACACAATAATTACGTGTACGGTCAGTATTAAAACAGTACTAGTTTTATTATAGGATATCCAACGGATGGATAACATAATTTTATTATCGCCTAAAGCTTTAGGATAGAGACGTATGGAAGGCCGGTAGGGAAGCCTTTGTCTAGCACTGGGATGGTAATCTCTAGTTAATGTTTTTTTAATATAATAATTATAAACTTTATTACTCTCACATATTTTTGGTACAGAGTTGCTTACTACCTTACTCTTTAGTAGTTACTATGAATTGATTGAGTCAATGTGAGTTGATTAAATATATTTCTAGCAAACTGGGGTCCTTAGAATGCTGTAACTATTCGCAGATAAAAAAATCTCACCGCAGGAATCATATTCGACAAATATCTATTCCGGAGCGTCCGTTTTATACAATACTAGCTTTTGGTCGCGGCTTAACCCGCGCGAAGGATTTGCGGGATAAAACTAGTCTTTATCCTTCCCAGAGAACTATCCATAACAAATTTAATCGAAATCGTTCGGTAGTTTTTGAACTTATCTCGTTTTCACAGACAGACGCGGCGGGGGACTTTATTTTATAATATGTTAGGAGAGATATAGCGTCTAGCCAATAGACATCTTTTTTGTAATGAAACAAAGGATCATCGAACCTTATATTGGCAGCAAAAAATCTTCGCTCTTGCCTTGGTTATTTAGCAAAAAGTTATTACTTATTAATGATACGTTGCGAATTTAAATACTGATGAAGTTGCCGAAACACCCACAAAATCATTATGCCATTCGTTTCGTGACCATTAACGAATTCTATAGATCTTTGCCTACAAGAAGTTTATTAACATTAGCTCCTTACTGTGGTAGGAAAATTCCTTTATTGTTTAATGTATGAATTATAAAATCAGACGATAGCCTAGTTCAATAAAACACAGCAGGTTCAAAACAAAAAATACGTACCTCTGAATTTTATAAAGATATGTGTATTCTTTGTAAATTATATTGCTTTAACGGAGAAGAATAACATCGTGAGGAAACCTGCATACCTGAGAAGCTCTTCATAAGTATTTCGAAGGCATGTGGAGTCTGCCAATCCGCACTAGGCCAGCGTAGAGGACTAAGGCCTAAACCCTCTCAGTAGTAGAGGAGGCTCGTGCTCAGCACTAGGACAGTATTAAATATAGAACGGTAATATTAATTATTATTAATGAACTATTAGTTATTTTTGTCATACCGCATTGTTATAATACGTACGAATAAATACGTATAATTATGATTCAATTTCATCGCTAAAATAAAATGTCGAATTTACATAAAACATGCATAAAGATCAAAGTTTTAGTTTGCGTCATTTATACTATTTATGTTTATTATATTCAAGCTGCGCCCAAAGTTGACAGTATTCACTTATTTTGGTCTATATTTGTGACTAATCTTTGAATAAAATAGATCGGACGAGATCAAGTTATTTACTACATTTAGCTAGAAAAAATTACAAAACTGACGCAAACAAAAAGAAAGACTATATGAAAATGTTTTTAATTTAGATTTAACAAAAGGACATGTCCAAAAATGGGCCTGAAAATCTAAACAAGACAGCTTATACATATTTGGATAGAAGTCCTGAGAACAAGCCTTCTGCAATAAATCGTTTAATTTTAAAGACCTCCGATTTTAAGGTAAATGTAATTTTTGTTGGGCTTGAAAACTACACTTAATATGAATATTTTCAAAAAAGTTGCTTATGAATGGAGGGCTTTAAAAATATTTTTTTAATGGATCTAAGTTCTATATATGCTATGCTATGCCCCTTTATGACATAGCTCAAAGAATTAGCATGCTGAAGTGGCAGTGGGCTGGCCATATCTCACGAAGAACCGACAACCGCTGGGGTAAACGTGTTCTTGAGTGGAGACCGCGACTGGGCAAACGTAGTGTAGGACGCCCTCCGCCCAGGTGGGATGAAGATCTGCGAAAGACTGCAGGCAGATGCTGGATGCGGCAAGCTGAAGACAGGGCGCTATGGCGCTCATTAGGGGAGGCCTATGTCCAGCAGTGGACTGATAAAGGCTGATGATGATGCCCCTTTAATATCCATAAAGTTTGAGCCTGTTTAGACTTGGAGGCCCAGCACCCATACAAAAAGCGGACATCTCCTTTACACACATAAAAGATAGTTTCTTTTACTTCACAATAATAATATCTCACAAATATTAATATATTTGATGACAAACAAAAATCCGCCAAAAGTATAAATAACAGCCGTTGGTCGGTCAAGGGCGTCAATAAATTAGTGTTATGGCCGATCGCATCTGTGGGTGAATAATTAATTCAAATCGCTTAATCGTGGACACAGCCTATGGATTAGACAAAATATTTAAGTATTGTTGAAAGATTTTATGTGATTTATATAATGATTTATTATATCTATGAGAATGAAATTATTCGATCGTATGTTAATACGTGAGATCATATTTCATAGTCGTAAAGTATGCCATTTCATTCTAAGAGTATTTAACATTTCATTGTATATCTACGTCACCAGTAACTGTCAAATTTGGTCATATTTATTTGTATAACATAAACAACTGTGTAATTTTTCAATTTCAAAACATTAATAAAGGTTTGCTTCGTGACCTAAAAAGTAGACATTTCATACCAGCTGTCTGTAATCCACTGATCTATCGATTCAAACTGCCTCTTATTTTTGACTTTATCTAGATAATGCGTTGTCTGTACTGATTATTTTGATAGGTAAGGATAACTCACGTCTGAATACCATTGAATGGCGAGAGGTCACGAGTTGAGAACCAATGACGTTTAAACAATTCTGTTTTGAAATAAGAAAGACTTATCAAAGATCCGAGAAAGATATAATCTTCATAACTTCGGAGTAGGTGCCTACTTTAAGAGATTCAACTAGTTATTATAGATTACACAGTATACAGCTGAGGGCTTTTAACCTCGTTTCAGTTAGCAGAAGCGTTTTCTAATAGCTTCATGCTTCGCCTAGATTATATTCCTTGATTATGATTAAATTTTATTTACTCCATCGGAGAGTCAAATCTAGAACCCCATAGTTCAAGTATACTGTCGCTAGAGTAATCAATGAAGCGATCATATTGTAGTTTGTAATCAATTGACATCTAGGGATACCAAACGTCCTTGAAAAAATAGTACAACCGTTTAAGTTGTTACTAAAATATTCAGTTGCATATTAGTTCACTTAATTTAGATGAATGTTACATTCTAGACAGGCGTACAATTTTAAACCTGCATGAATTAGCTGGGTCAGGTCTAAATTTAGTAAAGATCTTCGGTGGATTCACACATTAAGTATCAGCTCTATATATTTGTTTATGTAGGCTTGTAATATTGTACGAAAGTTTTGACTATAAACATCATGTTTGACTGGTCATTATCCCAGTCTAAATTGCTTGTATATTCGGTATAAATTCAACGACCTAAACTTGCATAGTTTGACGTGTCGTTGTAAAAGGGACCTACCACCAAAACCAATGTATGTAGATCCATGACATTATTCACAATACATCGAATCACAAATATTTTATACTTTCTTTAATAACCAATGCATCTAAGATTTCTTCATGGCTGTTTCTATCAAACTTCTCTACTATATTCTTTTTCACTCGACAATATTTTCCTGTATCAGACTTCTTCCAGTTAATTTAAGGACTAAATCTATTTAATTCTTACATATTACATATACACTCACGCCTGTTATCCCCGAAGGGGGAGGCAGAGGCGCAACTAGTGCACCCACTTTTCGCCGTTATTCCGTCCCATGATGTGATAGGGGGCGAGCCTATCGCCATATCGGGCGCAAATTCCAGACTCCGAGCTGATATTGAATAGAAAAACTCAATATCACTTTGCCCGACCCGGGGATCGAACCCGAGACCTCAGCTTTGCAGTCGTACTGTAATACAACTACGCCACCGAGGCAGTCAATCAATATCGCATTAACTTCTAATTAGTTTTGTTTAAGTTCTTGATATTGCATTTTGAATATAGCTGTGCCTCTGCATAGGTGCTAATGTGATAAGTGGCTGCGCTCCACACTAGCCCTGATCTTTATGTGTTTCTAGGCCGCTGTTATCGCATCTTATATTATCACATACAATAGCTTAAATAACATTTGCACAATTGCAAGTTTAGCAACGAAATGTGCATAAAAATGAAGAAAATTATTTTTTGTGATAAAGTAAGATTGTTTCGTGTATATACACATACTCACAATACATATAGTGTGCATATTTTATGACTACCATGGTGGCGTAGTTGTATTACGGTACGACTGCAATGCTTGAGGTCTCGGGTTCGATCCCCGGATCGGGAACAGTGGTATTGCATTTTTCTATTCAGTATCAGTCCGGAGTCTCGAATTTGTGCCCAATATGACGAGAGGCTCACTTCCTATCACATCATGGGACGGAATACGCACGACGAAAAGTGGGTGCACTAATTGCGCCTCTGCCTACCCCTTCGGGGATAAAAGGCTCGAGTGTGTGAGTAAATGAATATCCTCTAAATACTAATCTGCGAGAATACCACGAGATTATTTATTCAGATAAAAATTTTCAAAATTACTGAGAGATGATAATTTTATTCCATATTTTAGACATTAGGAGTTTATTCAATAAGAGGAATTATGCACATCGCAATATTATACGTCAAATTTAATTCCAAGTTAATTACAGCGTAATGCATAATGTTTACATTTACGTTTACGTTCATTATATAACTGCTGTTCATAGTGATACGTGTAAAGTCACGGAACTGTACTTATTGTTGAGGAGCAGACTTTCACGGTCATGCGCGTCGGGCGACTTTCTTTTAGCCGGCAATATACGCAGTTAGGAAATGTAGTAGGACGACTTGGTGGTGTTAGCATTATAGATATTTATGGTACGAGAGCATTATGTAATTTTTAACCGACTTCCAAAAAAGGAGGAGGTTCTCAATTAGTGTTTTTGTTTAAATATATATGATACTTAATCGTGAATTGATTCAAAATTAGATCTTTGTAATTCTTGAAAGGAAAGAACACCATTTATAAAAAAATATGTGACAATAATGGCAAATGCATTTACAAAAAAGTAATATAAAAATTATTTTTCTGTTTTTCGAATACAACGAAGATTGTATGGTTATAATAATAATAATATTATGTTAAATATAAAACCCATTTTAATAAGTGTCATTTGAGTTGTAAAATAGCATAATGCAATATTGCAGTATGATATTATATTGTGATATAATAATGATGCCATTGCATGATTAATTCTATATACACATATTTACGTGCCTCAGAATTAAAATCACTATGTTATACAAGCTCTCATTTACAACTGTCAAGTTTAATTTTGTTAATTCCTTGTACATACCGTTATAGTGTTATTAGTGCCATGCATGAAAACGCCGTAATTCTGATCGACAACAGTAGGAAGCACGCGATATACATCAAGTGCCACACTGTTCATTTATATTGTTGTGTCAACTCATTGTCAGCACGCTCGTTTGACGAGTTAGTTGATGATGAAATGTCACTTCGCAATTTTCTAATCATTGTGCTACAATCGATTATATAATTTGCTTTCATTGATTTATTTTACTTTTACTATTTGGCTGTTGAAATGTTTACGGATGTCTGGAAAATCGATTTGCAAAACATCGTTATTACTTATTTACCTAGTTAGTATTATGTGTCAAACTATATCTTATGTCTCAGGATGATGAGCGCAGTAGAATGCCACACAGTACTTTGTAACTCGAGGTGCTGGATGGTGTTTATATTGTTTATGGGTGGTCGTATCGCTTATCATCAGGCGAACGGCATGCTCGTCTCGTCAGTCGATGCAATAAAAAAAAGCAAAAAATTTCACGCAAATAAAAGGCTGCCATATTTTTGTAGTATGAAATGTCAATTATAATCTCTCAGAGCATTAAAAACAAACATACGTCCTTGATTAACTATAGGAGGATAACTATAGGACTTAAGTCAATGACGTATGGTTTAAGTGAAGTGATCGTGTTGACCACATTTCTGGGCCTAATTTCGTACACGGATTTTGGGTTTTTACAGGTATAAACCGCTTTATATCTTACCCAACATGGCCTAAGCGCGAGTCGAGTTTTTGTAACTTTTTTATTCCTTTAATCATGCGTATTTATAATTTCGGTCGGTTGGCCGGAGCTACTTGAGGACGATGCTTAAGAAGACACTTTGACAGTAAGTTTGATCTTTGATGGTACTTATATTTAGGTAGGTAATTTTTCTTAGAAGGATGACAGTCAAGCCTCAAGGATGTTATTGTATTTTGTTTTTTACAGTGGAATAAAAAGATTGCTTGGTTGATAATAAGCGCTTATAAATAGCACAAATGTGCTCAGGTTTTCGAGTTACAAAGTTAGAACTACAAATTACTATAGAGTTCTACATTGTGTTTCTTGTCTTGAGTCTTGACATCAATTATTAAAATGTAAACGAACTGTTTATTTAATTGATTTCGATGTCTTTTGAACTATTCATAACGATGGTGCTTCACCACTGCGTGCTCCCTATTCTTTTGAAGAATTCTCACATACAAAACATGATAAATTTGATAAGTATATTTGTAATTATATAAAATTACTTCAGAATGATATTATAATTTAATTTATACAATATTGTAATAATAGCGGCAATAGCCTAGTTGGGAGTGGAACGGACTGCCGAGATGAATGTCCGCAGGTTCAAAACCCAAGGGCACACACCTCTTCTAAAAATGTATGTGTGTATCCTTTGTGGATTATCGTTCGCTTTAACGGTGAAGGAAAACATCGCGAGGAAACCTGCATGCCTGAGAAGTTCCCTGAACTTCGAAGGTATGTGAAGTCTGCCAACCCGCACTAGGCCAGCGTGGTGGACTAAGCCTCTACCCTCTCAGTTGTAGAGGAGGCCCGTGCTCAACAGTGGGCAGTATATAATACAGGGCTGGTATGGTAACATTTTAATATTTTTAATTGACACGATTCGAATAACCTAAATGCTAATTGAATACACAACGCTCAAGTAAAACAAGTTTGCGTATTTGCAAATGCAGTTTACACAATACATACATTAGTAAGTACTTGGCAAACAGAGGCAACGGAAAGTGCTAATGACTCGAACAATCTGATAGTATGCATGGTGGAGTCATCGACTATAACAATATTGTTTACGGTTGCAATCTGTATTATTTACGTGATTATAGCGTCGAGACGAGCAAGTTGCTCTCCGGATAGGTGTGACGATTGCCCATAAATATGGCAGTATTACTAAGGTTTTTGGTTTAAAACTGCGTGGTACTACACGACTTGTCATCTAAGACGTACCGAAACGTCTATCTTGGCTGCGAACCACATGTGTTAATGTCTTGTGTTTCGGTTCGATAGACTTACTACTAGTACTACCAGCCTTGTATTATATACTGCCCACTGCTGGGCACGGGCCTCTACTGCTGAGAGGGGATAGGCCTTAGTCCACCACGCTGGCCTAGTGCGGGTTGGCAGACTTCATACACCTTCGAAATTCTCATACAGAACTTCTCAGGTATACAGATTTCCTTACGATGTTTTACTTCACCCTTAAAGCAAGCGATAATCCACAAGGAATACACACAGTATAACAGCTTTAGAAAAGTCAGAGGTACGTGACCCTGGGACACGTTTGAACCTGCGGATATTATATTCGTCTCGGCAGTCCATCCCACTCCGTCCCACGACTTAACTTATTATAATGCCTCAATTAAAAAAAATAAAATAAAATGCCTCAGGATGATGAGCAGTTTTGATGGACTCTCTAATGGAAATTTGCTTTTTCTTTTGACAGAAATTGTAGTGTTAAATGAATTATATACTAGTTGCCATCATTCTTATTTGGAATGCACTGTATAGTTAGCCAAATAAGTAACCGAACAATTTTAAAACTTCAAATCGCCTATACATTCTTGTGTTCATACCAAAAATATTTTTTCTTGACAAAGATAGATAGATAGAATTTGTTCACCTACTTATGTAGCTGACTGTACACATTTAAATGTAATTTGGTTAATTTACAGTGGTGTTAAAAAAGTAGTATTTCTGTAGATGACGAAAGAAGATGGAATTACTTGGATTAACTAAACTCGTTTAGTATTTAGATCACGTTTACGCAGACACGAACTTTGCTGTACGGTTTAATTTTATAATCATTTGAAACTCATGATCACTTCAATATCAATTTCTATGTTTCATTAAAATTTCGCTAGAAATACATTGTTGTTCAAGTATTAAAAGTGATATGTAATAGTGGAGGAGGCCCGTGCTCAACAGTGGGCAGTATATAATACAGGGCTGGTATTATTATTATTAAAAGTGGTTAAAGTTATTGTGTTTTTGGTATCATAATATGAAATATTGTCAACTTATGGCGACTTCCTTCAGGTACTAAATCGTAGAGTGTAAACAAAATAATCTTTTAACACAGCAAGAGCATCGTGCTTGCATAAACTGCATGTGCATTGTGCACAAACTCAATAAATCATCATTGCATCATTCACAGTATATCTGCTGCTAAAGGCAGCCATAAGTCTTTCAATCTATAATAATCTACAAATCAATAAATAACTAAGCCACTTAATACTGTATTGCCAAAATGCAAAGTCAGCGAGAAATCGGTTTCGTAGAGGTCCGAAAACATTTCGTACGTATCGGAGAAATGGTAAACTTTCGCATTTCTCGCACACGTTTCGTAATACCTCTAATTACCACATAAAGCACGTAAATATATATGGATTACTGTTTTATTGTTGTTAGTGAAAACGCCTGAATCATGAGATTTATATGTAAATTGGGAATTGTTAGGATTTTGTACGTCATATTGGCGGATTAGCTGAACAGTTTGGATCTATAATTCTATAGATTACATTAAACTGGCTTCAAAAGATTACAAGTTATGTTTCTACTTATATGCCAACATCCTATTAAGTACTGGAGACCATAACTGCAGAAGTACTTACTGTTATTATTGCTAAAGTTTTATAGTATAGTATATACTCACAGGATTAATGTTATGTGTAATTCGAATAATAATTTATCTCGATAATTATCGACAATAAGAAAGTGTGAACCGTTTATTGCCCTTATATCTTAATTGCTTGGGGCAGGAAATGCATATCATGAAATTTTATGTATTTCACTGTTAATTTTAGACGAATGCTTTTGATTAGTAATTATTATAAAGTTGCCTTCGAATCCCGGGTCGAGCCAAAAAAAAAATTGTGACTGGGTTTTTTCATCTTAAAATTTACTCAGTCGCAGCTCGGAGTCAGGAAGTTGGCGGTATGATACCCCCGTGCCTCGGAAAGCACGTAAAGCCGTTGGTCCTGCGCCTGATCTCTCTCCGGTCATGTCGGATTGCCGTCTCACCGGACTATGAGAGTGAAGGAATAGCGAGTGCACCTGTGTATTGCGCACACACTTGTGCACTATAATATCTCCTGCGTACCTGGCTGATCTCCGTTGAGATTGGCCGCCGTGGCCGAAACTGGCTAGGAGGATTAATTATAAAGTTGCCATTTTTGTCCAATGTACAGTCATATTCATATTAGCCATATAATTAGCTGAATAAATGTAGAACTTTCTCTCTTTGTATGCAAAAGACTTGGAAAAAAAAGAAAAAAATATATATTATATAAAGATTCAATGGACAATTGATGACAAAAATTAAGCCCGGAGTTTCTTTGTGCCTTTCTTCTTCGGGTAGTCATCGCTTAGGTAGCTAGTGAAAGGCTGGTAGGTTAGCTAGGCTAGGGCCTGTATTGTCCTCACCGGTGAGGATCGCGACGCGTGCCTCCCATTAATTTTAATAAAAAAATGTTATTTTTTTATCTCTTTTCTGCCAGCCCGAACTTGGCTTCTTTATATTTAGTTTACATTGATTTTGCTCCCTTTAAAAATGTCTTTAGTTATACAGACTATTTGTAATAATAATTATTAATTGAATGTATCTTGACATATCATAAGTGCAACTATGTTCGCCTACGTGATCAATAAAGTATTTTATTTTATTTTACTCTCTACACTTTTCTGTTCTACCCAATTTTTATCATCGCTTCATAAAAATAAAATGCAAGGGATTCACTTAACTTCATGAATAAATAAATGTTTCTATTAGCTATTTATTTTGCTGACTGTACTTGACCGTCAGAATTTGACTTATTTTAAGAAAATGAGGTTCAGTTTGAAATACAATTTTACGAACATAAAATATAAACACTAGCCCTTTTGAAAATGTATTTAAGGTCTATATTACTATAATAAAAACTTTTTAATAAAAAATAAACCGACTTCAAAACCACTACAAATCAAAAAATAATTAAAATTTGTATTCGCTTAGTATATACCTACGTATATTTGGAGTCGGTGCCTAATTTAAATTGCCAGCTAAGCTAAGGATTAGAATGGATAAGGTATATTTGTTTGTGTATTACAAACAAATATACGAAAACATTTTTCAATTTAAATTAGGCACCGACTCCAAATATACGTATATACTAAGCGAATACAAATTTTAATTATTTTTTGATTTGTAGTGGTTTTGAAGTCGGTTTATTTTTTATTAAAAAGTTTTTATTTATTGCTTTTTTGTTAGCTAATTATAGAATGGTGTAAACAATACATCATAGATATACGATTGCAGCATTTGCGAGTCATCTGCTGTTAGTTATTGAAGAGTTCCATTGTGTATCTCCGAAGATCTTCATCAGATCTTCATAAATTATATACTAAAACCTTCCCTGAAAAATATACATTTCAATATCGAAAACCACATCCAAATCTGACCCGTAGTTTTTGAGAAACACGCGGCCATACAAATTTACATACATACAAACATACATACATACGGATCGAATACAGAACCTCCTTTTTGAAGTCGGTTAATTAAAAGTAACTAAATCACAACTGTCCTTATTAGTTAAAGCGTTGTAAGCTAAACAATCAATACATTAGCACGCGAGTGTCCCTCTGTATGTTTTTACTCAAACTAAAAGTGTTGGTAAAGCGGCTTTGGCGACAAAATGTAAGATTTCTTGTCAAGGAAAATTCAAATCGTTACGCAACCAAAGCATGGGCATGAAATATGTTTATACATATGACGATATTGTTCCAAAATTAATAATTTTCTACATATGATATCTCTTAAATCGGTTATCTTTTCGAAATCGTTGTGTTTATTATTACAAAAAATATGCGCAGTTTGCAATATTTTTAGACTATGCTATGCGTTTTTAAGACATATTTTTATTTATGGCATTGAATGACAAGACGAGCATGCCGTTTGCCTGATGGTAAGCGATACGACCACCCCTAAGCAGTAGAAACATCAATCATCACCTTGAGTTACAAAGTACCGTGTGGAATTCCACTGCGCTCTTCATCCTGAGACATACGATGTTAAGAATCATTATGTCCTGTAGTTACACTGGCTACAATGTCCTTCAAACCAAAACACAATAATGCATGCACACTGCTACTTGGCGGTAGAAATAGACATCGCGGTGGTACCCACCCATATGGACTCTTAAATATGAGAGACCTACCACAGTAGACATGTGGGTGGTGACATGTGTAGCTGCAGTCAAAATCTGCAAAATATTAAGATACAGCATCCAGTTTGTGGATCAGTAATCTCGATCTTGTTGATTATTGACATTTAAATAAGACAACAAATCATTCAATGCAAATATACATATATTTATATTATTCTTTACCGTAGAACATCTGTGTTCTAAATATCTAACAATCAACATAAAATCTAATCAAGTTTCATCAATAACCAGTTTTAAATTTGCTCTCAAATTAAGTCAAATATAAATTAGTCACCAAATATATCAATTATGTACATAATAAAGTCTCATCTCTCGTCTCGCGTATCTGAAGGATTTTAAAATCTCAGAACTAGTTTGTACCACGTTTACTACGAAATGTGTAATTATGAATAACAAAACAGTATTAAAATTGGAAATTAACCTTTTATTTCTTAGCAACAGACGAGTTTCTTAAATAGTGGTGCTATTTATTTTGGCATTGATGTATGGTAAAACAACGAGACAATTAGAGTTATATAAATGCATTATCAAAAATAAGTAACTGAATATCAAAGAACTGCTTTTTAAGATAGTGTGACTGAGTAAAGCTTGGTTCTTAACTTGGCCCACCATCCATGTTTTCGATAAAAAATAAATCAACAATACAAAAACATACTACGACTTTTGTTAGTTCTTTTATTATTAAATTCCAATTTCAAAAAAGGTTATTCTGTATATTTTTTAGTGAAACGATTTTATAAAAAAAAATTAACTAAGTGGGACTACAATGGTTCCTTTACCTTATACCCTAAGTTCGTTGTCTGAAGCATTAGCCATTGAGGCCCAGAGTACACTGACTACAATAGATCTTTCAGGTAGAATAAAACACCTTGCGAATTGCTTGTATACGCAAACCCAAAGTATATATACAGTACTTATTAGAAGTAATATGAAATTAAATAGTAGAGGTCATGAGGCTTAATCTGCCAGATAACGGCAAAATCAAACGATCTATATCAACTTTCATTATCGTAATGTCTTTGTGAAACTATGGCTCATAATAAAATAAATGGTCGAATTCAGACAGAAAACTTTCTTTTATTTCATTCAGCGACCATAACGATTTTTTAAATCTTTATTAATGTCATTTTGAATTACGTAATATTTCGAACGAATGTAATAAGAAATGCGTCTGTAAGTAACAATAAATTGAGGGAATTAATACCAGTGCCATGATGCAAATCGACGGTCCCATAGAACAAAGTCGTATAATATGCAAAATGTTAGCTTTTCAGTAGAGCGCTTTGATAGTCTAAATTAATTGTGAAAATGACAAGTTATACATGAAGGAAACATTATCTATTAGGGTTCAGTAACAACTTTGAACCTAATGTGTGAAAATAGCACTAATTCGCACATGAATACAAACTTACGACTTTCAAAGCGCTCTACTGAAAAGCTAATATTTTGCATATACGACTTTGTTCTATGGGACCGTCGAAATGTTTGCTAATGATATAGTAATATTAGACTACTGTCTTTTAGTGTACCGATAGTATCTAAAAAGATTTTAATTTCACTGCATATTTGTTGACATATTCGAGTTACAAACTTGAGATTTGAACATCTTGCGTTCAGTTTCTGAGTTACATATTCCTGGGCAAATAACTAATTACAGTTCTTTTATGCGTTTCGTAGAGATTCTCATGTTGTTGACGAAAAATCATTGCCGTGAAACACTTCACTACTTTGAGATTGGTGTATCTATATTATATGTATATCTATCGTAAGCAAATTAATGGAATAAGTACGGAGATACGGCAATGTAACGATATAATAAGTGCTATAATCAGAATAATAGATTTCCATCCGCCCCGTGACCACGAAGGGCTGCACAGCCTTCAAAACGTCGGGAGAAAAATAAAATAAAATCTGCCAAAAATCCGTTACATCAGTATAATTTCAATGTCTAACATTCGCGTAAAAGTAAGGAATCATTATAGAAAAATTTTCCTTCTGCGATTTCAAGAGTGAGCAAAAATTATAGCTACTGATTCACCAATTATGCAGATAGCACCGTCGCAAGTACTGGTGCTAACACGGCTACTGTGAGAACGAGAGTTGCGAATGTCTGCAATTAGACATCTTCTCACACGTTTAGAGATGCGATTTGTTTTATAAATAACGGCACCGGCGCGGCGGTATGATTTGATGGGAACTTCTACGGCGCGGCGGTATGCTTTAATGGGAAGATGGAAATTAACATTAATTATGTTAGTCTATCTGAATATTAACTTAGGTCATCTAGTTTATGGTTTAATTTAAATTTAAGTATTAGTAACATCTTGATGTTTCAAATTATATTAAGTTAATTAATGTTTTGTTTTTTCCAGGTAATTTCAACAACTATAGAAAAAATATCGTTGGTGAGAAATTTGGTAGGACAGGTAATATTATATGATAACCAGAGGCAACTTAGAATTTATAATTGTGTCTGACAATTTAAAGAATTTATATGGGTAGTTGATGTCCTCTGAAGAACAGCAAGCGTGCATCCGGTCGTAGAATAAATACTCGTGGATTCGATTTCCGCATAGTACAAATATTTGTGCGATGCCAAAATATTTGTTATGTCCGTCGGGAGCATAATTTGTCGATGCATTTGTTGGGTATAATTATTTACTTAAACGTGAGTAATAACATTGGCAGGATTGACAATGAACACTTTCACAAAGAACGACAATATTTTAAATAATGTTTAGTACTCATTAACTATGCTCAAATAAATGTACTTATTAACCACAACTGCACTTTAATAAAGCATGTAATATTAGTAAATGAAACTCTAACATCATGACCAAATAAAAAAATCAGTTTGACAAAAAAATATTTACTTCGATTTTCCGTCTTACTGGGATATTTAGAAACAAGCGCATATCAAAACGAAGCCGTGGGCAATTGTTAACGTAACATTCGATGAATTACTTCTCACGTCCCCGACTCATTACCGTCGACACAATGGCAAAGTTACATTATTTAGTAACTGTACGAGTTAAACGCGTTTTCCCAGCAAAAGGTTAATAGTTTGATCTCGAGATTATCACTTAATAATTCGTTTTGATGTTATTAAACTGGCATCACGTTGCATCAGGAAGTGTTGCTGCATCTTTGTATTTTGTAATTCCTTTAATTCTCTACTATGTGTCTAATTAAATGGTTAAAATTACATCTTAGTTTTGATATTAATATGTTTTTGTAAAGTAATATTTTCGTTGAGAGATATCAAAGTGTTTTATTCAATTCATTGTTGATGTATATTTTGAATAATTTTTATTATAATCCCTGAATAAAAAAGCTTTATAACTTTTATAAACTTTAAGAGGTTAAGAGTTCTCATCGAAAACTAGTTGCCTTTAATTCCTAAGAATGTTTAAAATTATTTATTTTATAACGGATTTAAAGTTGTAGAAGTCGAATATTAATTCTTGTGCCGTTGTAGGCCCACTGATCTACATATTTAAACATGAGGTCAATATCGTGACCTTGTGGTCTTTATATAACATACCAAATATTGAAAAAAATCACGAAATATTTATGGTTTATTTGATTATGTTAAGGTCTAGTTATTTAAATCTTGTTCATAGTCAAATACTGTTCGATGTTGTCAATTATACAGATGTATTACTTGTATATCAACATGAGCGTTCTGGTGAAAAGTTGCTAAGTGGTGTGGCCTATTTGACGCTTCATCACTGATTAAACTATAGAGCAATGAGAAGTCTTTCTTCAGTAAACAAGCTAATAACCAATTCGGCAGATAAACAATGAACGTAATAATATGGCCAGATTTATTTAATTACATATTAATTCACACTATCACCAATTTAACTCGAAATATTAGAGTAATAGAAATTCAAATACTAAAAACATATTAACAATTTTTTTTCTATAAAAATATTTATAATGAAATTATGAAGTTCGTTAAGAAGGTATTAGTTGCTTTATAAAATGTATATATATGTAAAGAGAATATATTATCACGGTATATAATTATTTTCGGTGTCATAATTTTGTAGGGCTCGACATATTGACTCATAGCTGGCATATCACGCTATAGATGTTAAAGGGTTTTTCGTATTCGTTATTTCGTAATGACTCACTAAACAAACAGGTAAAAATAATATTAAAAGGTTTTCAAAATCCAAACTCCTATTTTTTATTCTCCTTTTCTTTGTATTCCACAAAATTACTGTCATTTTTTCACACAACTTAATCTGCTTTAAAATTCTACAGAAATCTCAGCCTTATAAATAAAAAAGAAACAAAACATACATTCGTGTAAACATAAGAAATCATTATAAAAATTCCGTTAGAGCGAGCAATTCCCCTATTAATTAGTATACACAAAGTATTAAAACGGTTAGATTGTTTCAACAGGATGCTATAAATATTACGTAAATGTCGGTATTGGAGGAGGATGAGACTTAAACCTTCCCTCCGGCCATAAGGTGCAAGTAATTTCTACGATAAATCAATTTCCCAATACTTTGAACTATAGACGCTTACATTTTACAAAGTCCAAACGTCAATACCGGCTACCGATCGAAACAAATGCACTTTGCATCACATCGTTTGAATTCAAAATAGTTCCATAATATTCACTATTGCTTAATAACGTTTTTTTGCATCGAATTTGACGTATAATCGATTTGTTTATAGTTCGTTTTTATTATAGCTACGCTTGAGAGTCTCTCTCTTGTTAAGTTGTTTTGTATTGGTCACATTTATGTGCAAAATCCCATGTGAATCATATCAAAAGGAATTAAAAAGGCGATGAAAAATTAAGAATGTAAAATAAATATTACATATTATTGACACACGTTACTCATCTAAGAAGAAAAATATAAGTAAAATTTTGACTCGTCAAGTCCCGCGACGGACACCGGCATCCGAGTATATAGGGTTTTCCCATATATATAAGCGGGGTTTGACGGGTTAATTACCATTGACATTAATAAAAACAACACACATGCCAAAGCGTATTCGATTTGGCCACGTGAAGGTGTTGTTTTCAAAGCCAAACACTGAATAACATTGGCGGCGGTTTAGCGCTTGCGAAATTACTCGCAGCAAGCATTTCTATTGGGCTCTTGACATGTGACAATTGATACTCAATGATAAATCATGAATGTTTGGATTATCAATTAGTATGATACTCATCTGCCCTTAACGGTTGAGTGTCTCATGGTGGATACATTCCAGTACATAATTCTTTAATAAGAATTCACGCTTCACGTATTGATAGTATTTATAATTATCATTTATAGTAGCATCGAATTTTGAGTTTTAAATCATACATGTCTGCTGATTTTTGCGTAACTATATTGAAATCCTCCTAGCCAGTTTCGGCCACGGCGGCCAATCTCAACGGAGATCAGCCAGGTACGCAGGAGATATTATAGTGCACAAGTGTGTGCGCAATACACAGGTGCACTCGCTATTCCTTCACTCTCATAGTCCGGTGAGACGGCAATCCGACATGACCGGAGAGAGATCAGGCGCAGGACCAACGGCTTTACGTGCTTTCCGAGGCACGGGGGTATCACACCGCCAACTTCCTGACTCCGAGCTGCGACTGAGTAAATTCTAAGATGGAAAAAACCAGTCACAATTTTTTTGGCTCGACCCGGGATTCGAACCCAGGGCCTCAGCGCGCAAATCGTACTCGTAATGCGTACGCAATACCACTACGCCACCGAGGCAGTCTAACTATATTATTACGTCAACAAAACTTTATAAGTAAAACAATATTGTCAATATAGTTACTGTGACAATATTGGATCAAAAAAAAACCACCCGTAGAGCATAGTCAAACCATCCAACTCCTAGCACCGAATCACTTGAGCCAATTGATATTTTAATGTTTTATATCATTTTTACGATGATGGTACAAACGACACATCCAAAACCATCAAAAAGAGGTTAGTCTCTCGTCTATACATTCAAGTCAAAGCAAAGCTCTTACGTCTCTCTATACATTTGATAAATCATGAGCTAGGTAGATACTTATACACTTTTTCCATTAAGAGCCTATGTCAGGAAGTTTAAGGACTTTTAAAGTCAATTTTCTCGTAAACTACTAAGATCAGAAGTTCGATTTTTGGATATGTGTAAGTTGAACATATAACTCAATGATATGTCAAATCTAAAACACAATTGCTAAAAATTTTCTCGATCGAAAAAAAATTCAAAGTTACCTCTGATATTTTCTTTAAACACGCTTTATCTCTAAATGGTGGAATATATACATTCGTAACTTGATTTAAATACAATAAATCAATATTTTCAAAGTTTCATCAATACACAATTAAAATGAATTAAATAGTAAAATCACAATTACAAGAAAATTGTATTGGCGCTTACGCCATTTAATTTCGGCATACGCGTGCGTCTCCCGTCACGTTCTCTCATCCGCGACGTCCAAATACGCCATCGCTGTTATGGGAGTGACCCGTGCCGGCTTCAGTCGTCCGGAATCTTTACTGACGACGGACGTGCGCTCGAAATTTTCGGACGCCTTCAAAGTTCGAATTGGCCGTCTAGTGTAGGGATTGGTCCGCGCTACCGCGCGGCAAATTTGAAGGTGCCCTGGAAATTCTGTTTTATAGTGTATCCAGCTCACGTCCGTGTATCAATATAAAATTATAGGCTCTATTAGGTCTATAAGATAGGCAGCAAGCGTAATTATTACATCTTTTCACCTTTGTAAATTGTTTCTAGTCGGAGACCTGCTTTACTTATATTTCGTGATCGGTACGACTACCGCGCTGAAGTGCCGGATTCGAATCCCTGATTGAAAACAATAGTCACTGCTTTTTTTTTTGTTATTTATACTGCCTCAGTGGTGTAGTTGTATTACGTTATGACTGCAATGCTGAGGTCTCGGGTTCGATCCCCGGGTCGGGCAGAGTGATATTGGATTTTTTTCTTTTCAGCCCGACTTCTGGATTTTGAGCCCGAAATGGCGATAGGCTCGCCCCCTATCACATCATAGGACGGAATACGCACGACTGAAAGTGAGTGCACTAGTTGCGCCTCTGCCTACCTTTTCGGGGATAAAAGATGTGAGAGTCTATGTATGTATTATTTATATTGCGTAATCCATAGCTAGGGACGCCCTGGAATGCCGGCCCAATTTTGCGTAAATGACGCTTGCGTGCCGCTCATACATTTGAAAAATTTGTATTTTGCATGTAGAGGCTGTTCAAATTTTTACACCATAAAATTATTTTAGTATGAATTTTTGTAGAACTCATTTATTTATACATTATGAATCAATAATCACTAAAATGTTAAGAGCCAATGTTAGAATTGGTATACATGGCCGCCATTTTGAATTTCTTTGTTTTAAGGCCAATCGACCTCAAAATCGATATCTGGGCAGGCCTTTAGGTATAAAAGACGGATCCAATGTTAGAATTGAAAAAAGTGGCCGCCATTTTGAATATCTTTGTTTTAAGGCCAATCGAACTCAAAATCGATATCTGGGCAAGCCTGTAGGTACCAAAGACGGATCCAATGTTAGAATTAAAAAAGTGACCGCCATTTTGAATTTCTTTGTTTTAAGGCCATTCGACCTCAAAATCGATATGTGGGCAGGCCTTTAGGTATAAAAGACGGATCCAATGTTAGACATGAAAAAAGTGGCCGCCATTTTGAATTTCCTTGTTTTAAGGCTAATCGGCCTCAAAATCGATATCTGTGCAGGCCCCTAGGTACAAAAGACGGATCCAATGTTAGAATTAAAAAAAGTGGCCGCCATTTTGAATTTCTTTGTTTTAAGGCCAATCGACCTCAAAATCGATATCTAGGCAGGCCTGTAGGTACAAAAGACGGATCCAATGTCAGATCTGAAAAAAGTGGCCGCCATTTTGAACTTCTTTATTTTAAGGTCAATTGACCTCAAAATCGGTATCTGAGCACCACTTTAGTTAGTAAAGGCAGATCCACTGTCAGAACTGAAAAAAGTGGCCGCCATTTTGAATATCTTGGTTTTAAGGCTAATCGACCGCAAAATCGATATCTGGGTGTAACATTATTTACAAAAGAGTGATCCAATGTCAGAATTGAAAAAAGTAGCCGCTATTTTGAAGTTTTTTGTATTAAGGCCAATCGAACTCAAAATCGATATCTGGACATTGTTTTGTGCACAAAAGGCAGATGTAATATTAGAATTTAAAAAAAAGCCGCCATTTAGATTTATTTCTCTTTAAAGGCTATTGGCTTTAAAATCAAAATCTGCTGGACATGACCGCTGACATATCCCACCAAAAACATAAATGTAAAAAAGGATAGCCAAGTTCAATACTAAAATTATGTTTAGCTGTGGACTTCGCCGCAAAAAGAATGGAGATCTAAATGTGTGCCAAGTTTTATGCAAAATCTAAATATGTATTTATAGGAACAAAATAACATTATGAACAAGTATTAAATTCTATTTGTTTGCTTTATTGAATACCTATAATAGTTGCTGGTATTTACAAATGTGAGATCTTTTACATTTATGTTTTTGGTGGGATATCATTACTTTTTTGTAAAGAAAACTAGTTAGGTATTGAGTTGTGTGGTGCCGCGCGCCGCCGACGACCCACCGTTGGCCGGCTGTTTAGCGCGTATTACAAGTTTTTTGTATGGGGACACCACAAATGTTTTGGCTTAACTTTATTTTTATATTTCTGTTATAAAGCAAATATAATAAAACATATATTGGGATAGTTTCAAATATTTGCTTGTAACGGTTCCAACGCTACCATTAAAAAATATTTTTTTTGGATGGGGACCCTCTATTTTTTAACTTTTTTTATTTTTAGATTTTTTCTTACGCTTACACATAATTACCGAGCTGGATTCCAAATTTCATCCTTCTAGGTCATCTGGAAGTAGGTTAGGTTTAGATACTATAAGTCCTAAGATTTTGACCTTCATATCTTTATAACCGTTTGAGCTAACTTCATGAAATTTGGGCTTCTAGATGTCCTTATAAATATCACTAAACTCACGCAGTTTTATGTGTTTACTTTAAATAGGTTTTGAGTTATAGAAAGGTGAAAAGTGGCACCAAGTGATTCGTGTAATACTACACACGGCGCTGGCTAGCCAGTTCCTTTGCTTGGATGTGGCTTGACACACTGCCGCGTGTCTAGATTAGATTGTATTACAAAGGGGAAAGAAATAAATTATTTTATGAATTATAACTAACTTCCTGTATCGATATCATCAGGCTGTCCTCTACAATGTTACTAGTTATGTACTAAGAAAGCACAAAACTATTCAGTATGGACAAGACAATCAAACTAAAAGAAGGAAAGATATGGTTGCTAAAATACCAAAATCAAATACAACCCTTGCAGATATATAATTTGCTAAAAGTTCAGCCCAACTGTACAACAAAATTCATAAGGAGTTAAATAAATCTACGGTAAAGTTTACTATAATTGTAAAAAATCTATAACAAATTGGATAATCTCACTTACTTATGAGGAAACAGAAGCTTTATTGCGATGATTAACATAATACACACACACACACACACACACACACACACACACACACACACACACACACACACACACACACACACATCCACGCACACACACACACACGCACACACACACACACACACACGCGCGCACACACACGCGCAAACACACACATGCACTATACATACCATCTACGGCATAATTTTAATATGTTTTGATTTTAAGACTTTATTAATTTTATTCATATATACAAAACTAAAAGTAGTAATATCTAGTTTAAGTTTTGGAAGAGCGGTGTCTCCTAATACAGGCACTTATGCTTAAAAGGAGGCTCCAGCGACCACATATTGTAAACGCCAAAACTTTGTTATGATAAATAAACTTATTATTATTAATATTATTATTAACACGAATTTAGTAGTATCGATTTAAAACTTATTTCGTCTTGGAATTTTTCTTCCATTATTTATTTTATCATCGTTTATGTCACATACCAACTTAGAACGTTGGTTACATACTCAAAGAATACCAAGCATGTATAACAAGAATAATATTGACATATTATTAATAATTTTTTGGGGAAGACTTATGTTCAATAGTAGCCTTTTAAAGGCTGAAAAAGAATAAGAATTAATAACTATAGGTATTTTAGAAATTAAACTAAAAAGACATTTTCACTTTTTGGGATATTTAATATTGGTCGATATTATTTTATTTTACTGGCAACTTTGTTCAGCGCTCCCGACGTAATGTCAAATTGAAATACATTAATGACTCACTAACACTCTAGCTTTGCACCTCACCTCGTAGCTCGTATTGTGTTCGGCTCACCACTCGCGCGAGAGTGTAAATGAGCCATTATATATTTATGTCAATCCTCGTCGATTCCATGTGATATGTTCAATTCTGGTTATTGTCTAAGCTAGCTCTGTTCACTATTCAATAGGGCAATCCAATGTGAACATCTTATGTCTTCAGGTAAAAAAAGTTATTCACCGAAAAATGATTTAGAAGCTCTACTCTACAGCGTTTATTTCTTTACTCCCATTTGACAGACAGATTTTTCTTTCTCATTTGGAAATAGTTCTAATATAAGTATAAAATAATGGATAAATTATCTCTGTAACACTAAGCCCAAAGTTCTATGAAGTTATGCCCGTCTCCTTTTAAAATATGGCCATTATTATTTTTCATTCAGTTCAATAAGGATATCGGAGTTTTGTTATATTGCACAACAAAAAAAAATGCCTTGGAATTGAAGAAGTGGCTGTGGCAGCAAACAGCAGTCAATTCTTCTGTAGAAAATATCAAAAATATTTTAAAAATTGTAAGTAATTAATATTTCAAATTTTCTATAAGCATAAGTACCCGCGTAGTAAGAATGACCTTGCTATATTTTTCTTACCCCACATTACATACAGTTCAAATTAAAAATTATAAAAATGATCTAGTTAGGTAGCGGCAGCCTTCAACATTTCTAACATTTATATCCTATATAGTGACTATTGAACCATAATAATGTAATCAATCTTCATATCAAACTATGTAATTTTATTGTGCATAAATTTCGAACATCCTTTACATACAAAATTCGATTTTTCAATTGTATGGTGGCACTAGAGTGAAGCATCATTTACGTAAAATAGACCTGACATTCCAGGGAAGAAGCTTTATCGTGAATGACTTGCCGAAACTACCGTGATGTCGCAACTCGTAGTTGTATTACGTGCCCGGTACGGCTTCCACGCTGAGGTCTCGGGTTCGAATCCCGGGTCGGGCAAATACTATTTTTTTCTGTCCAGTATCAACTCGGACTGTTGAATTGGGCCCGGTATGTGGCAATAAGCTCGTCCCCTATTTCATAAGACCTAAAATAGCTAACGAAATGTGAGGAGAAAAGGTGTGATGCTATGTTTGACTAACTCCAAGGCGTAGTTGCACACACGATACGCCTATTGCGCTGAGGTCCCGGGTTGGAATCCCGAGTCGGGCCGAAAAATAGTTACTGCATTTATTGTCTTATTATTTATTTTGTGTCCACCAAAGTTAGGAAGGTCCACAAGAAATCAAAGCAAAGCAAAATATAATTTAAAACATATTATGGAAGTTTCATACTGCTTTGATTGTTATATACAGACCTACGTAGGGGTAAGTCTCGGACCTACCACCACACCAAATTTTATCTTGTCAACAAAAGTCAACTATAAGTGAATAATACTTTCGATGAGTTTAGATAACTTACAATGTCATTTTACATAATGTTCAAGTAATTAGGTAGTTAATAGTGACATAATAATGGTTCTATAAACGAATTAAAATAAATTATATGTTTTATAAGTTATAAATTTATTAGAAATTATAATAACTATAATATTTACAACGCAGACATGCATTTGCAATGACGATCTTTTCGCGGGCTTGAGTGCAACGACCTGTGGTAACGACGCGATGCGACGAGGGCCGAGGCGCGCGATCTATCGCAACGGGGCCGTGCGGCGCTTCGCATTTGAAATACGCTAAGTCACGCCCATCACGATTCCATATGTTTTTCACATAGGCTCTTAATTAGACATCACATAAGTCTTCAGAGGCACCGCTGTTTATGCAACAATATTCGCACGGATGCATATTGTGTTCCTTCCGACATGTACGGGAACCAATGATGCTATAGAAAAACAAGCTTCCTACGTGAAAGCGTATAGGACATGTATCGTGAGAATACGGTATAATAGACCAGTCTGAAAGGAGTTAACTTTCCTCGTCTTGTTATAGGATGGGTAGTAGATAATTTGTATGATGTAGGTAGCAGATAAGAAATGGTAATAATAAAATGATGTTAAATATCTTTCAAGTATCGTAATTGTATTACAGTGCGACTGTAAAGCTGAGGTTTCGGGTTCGATCCCCGGGTCGGGCAAAGTGATATTGAGTTTTTCTATTCAGTATCAGCTCGGAGTCTGGAATTTGTGCCCGATATGGTGATAGGCTCGCCCTCACATATCACATCATGGGACGGAATAATGGCAAAAAGTGGGTGCACTAGTTGCGCTTCTGCCTACCCCTTCGGGGATAACAGGCGTGAGTGTATATGTATGTATGTATATCTTTCAAGAATTACATAGTAATTGTACTACTTCTAAAGATCCTTAAAATTTGCGATTTTGAAAGCGGTATCTGGAACACTCTCAGACCTTGTTAGATTTAAGAAGAAAACATAGCTTCACTTTACTTCACTGAAGACAATAACTGATTAGAAATATCCAGCCAATTTCTTTATTTAAGCAAAAAAACTAATATCAAGATAAAATTATTTAAATAATAACTTTTGTTATTCTGATACGGAAAAGTGTCTTTACTGTTGCGTGAAGTAAAGACCACGAAAAATGTCGACCAGAAAAAAAGTAATACAAACGCTGTCGCCGTTCAAAAAACATCAGCAAATAGTGGCCTAATTATTTTCCAAGGAAGAATGTCGGAAACAGCCGAAACGATTTGCCACGTTATTAATTTTGCGAGCGAAGCGTGTCGTCGAACCATCCATGTTCAATCCGTCTAGTTGATAGATCAGGAACTAGAAATTACGAATGGATTATGGACCTTACGTTTTGCAGGTTCCAAGCAAGTTCTGCCAGTAATATCATTTGGCCAGCACTTTCTTCGTAAAATTCAGTGTCATTGGAAAGTTTTCTTTGGACTCCGAAGTGATTGCATCTTCGTCACTGTTTTTTTAATATTTAAATCATGATTTACTTCAATGAGTAAGATTTCTAAAAGCAATCTAAGTTATAGAATTAATTAAAAATTACTTTTGGTCATTATAGTTTCTACGGTTAAGCAAAAGAAAAATTACAAGTTATGAGCATTAGGCTAAATTTTGAAATACATATCAATATTATATTCCTCATTAATCATATTTCATTGAACTCGATAATTATACTCTAAATTAAAAATTAAAGCATCATTAATAACACTGAGTTCACGACCACAACTAAACCATTTCACAAAGGCCTTACACAATGCTATTAACAGTATCAAAAACTTCTACTTCTTTCAATACTAATAGTCCCCAACGATTTAACAGATCGCATTGCACATTCCTAATGATATGTTTACAAAATAGTTGCGCAAACGCATGTCTAATTTAAGTAAAATTTGCCTAACACTGCATTAATCAAGTAGTAATATAAAACTATAAATTGTTGTGACAATGTCACACCCACATTATTTGGTCATTACAGGCCGTCTTGTGTGCCATCATGATGAGGTTTTTGTACAGTAAATATAAATCGGATAATCTAGTCATAGTGCCAGATGATAAATCTTTGGGATGATTTAGTACATCGCATAGTAGAATGACAGTAGGAATTAAGAGTATCTTATAACAGCAGTGTTTTATTTCGTGTCGTGTCTTGGCCACTGGACTATGAAATATATTCATCAAGAAGTTATTTAATGATTTGTGAGATAGTACTATGGTTTTAATTTTTTCCTTATGCTTGATGTCAGTGCAATATAAATGGGACCTCGTTTACCCACCAGCATTTACTCAATGTTTAGCCAAGTCGATTTTTGGCCATAGTAATAAACAAAGTAAGTCGAATACGATTTGAGAAACGACTTTATTGACTAGCCAGTCTAATGTAAGTGTTTAACGAACATTATTTTCTATTTGAACCGTCTGACCTTTCCTGACTGGTGCGTTGACCAAGCTTGTATCAACGTTAATAAGTTTTAAGACTTATCATTAAATCTTCTAATTCTAAACAAAATGATGTCATGTTTCGATGGAGATTGCAGAAATTCCTACACATTGTGTATCTATATTATTAACATCTTCGGTTTAATTAATGCATTCTCAAGGAGTGAGTAATTGATGACATAATTCGCGAATATGCGAGAAAGATAAAAAATGTACAATGACATCCTTTTCCATTTCATACTGCGCCGGATTTACACAAAATCTTTGAGTATGAAAATTATATTGACCCATATCATAATATAAAATCCATTATAGATTGATGACCACGTAAAAGCAGTGGTACCTATAGATCCAATCTTATTATTAACTATTCAGAATACTGAATACATCGCCTCCTGTTTATCATAGCTTATATTGTTTTAACGCTCTAGATAATTTCAAATTATCAATGCTAAAATTCGATCTCCAAGCCTTTCCTTTATTATATTAAAACATATGCTATATTTCAGTCGAAATACTGAGTAATAAAACATTATCCAAGTCTCAGGGTTAAATCCCAGAACGTACATCAACATGTTAACATCAACAAAAACTGTGTCCCAACTGCCTTACATCATTATTAATGTTTATTGTGCATTATATAATGCATTACATCAATAATACGGGCGTAGTTCATACTTTCAAGATAAAGGTCGTATAGTCAGGTCGCGCGGTTGGTCATTTTCACAGATTCAATATTTTGGATACATAACGCGTACCTAATCTCTGTGTAAATCAGCTTAAATATGTGTCATGTAAATTATTTAATTTAAAATTGTGTGTAAATTCTATAAGTATTTATTTTAAGCACGTAGAGTTCAAAAAGATAATTCGAACGACCATAAATTTTGATATTAATCACAAACCAAAACAACATCGGTTCTAATTAGACACGACGACGATGTTACTCGATATAAAACAAAGCTATCAATTAGCCCAACTATAGTAAAAATATCAAATAAAACGCGGCAAATATACAGTCAGCTTCAAAATAATGTATACGATTAAGACCAAATATATGTACAAAGTAATTAAGTCTTGTCAATGTATACATGTATTTGGCGCTACAATCGATACATCGCATTGGTACAACCTAATCACGCACAATGCAAGCCATCGCTTGTGTTGCCAGTAGATTGCCGACAGCTAACGGTGCCGTAAAATCATTGAAATGTCACTGCGAAAGGTCGTGTGCGCAGTGCTTACTCTTATAATGTTTTGCATTGGTTACTTAACTGGTGGGCAAGGCGGTCCTAGGTGCCTTTGAGCATGAAATGGTAATTTTTACTCGTCTATTAATGACTAGACCAAGGAATCGAGGTACTGCTGTACTTGTTAATTCCTAAAATGCATTTGATTTTCGTTTGTAACTGTTAATATTAATAGCGTAGGTTATCCAACAATAAGTAAACGTGTCAATCGCTAATAACACTATAATTATAATAATTTGTATTAATGTGACTGTGAATTGAATCACATATTTGAACGGAGTGTTTATTTGCTTTATTAAATTTATTAGCTATTAGGGAAGCGGATAATGATATCTTCGATTAGTATTTGAATGATACGCGGACATTTAAAAAGAAAGATATTTACAGTTAGGTATTTAATACGATAGGTGACTGAACTAAAATAAATATACGCTACATCTTTGAAAAAATATTGTATGAAATTATTGCCTATTTGTCAAAAGGAACAATTCTAAATATTGCACTATAATATTATAAATACAATAACCTACTAGGCTGCATCGCTGAGAGCCTTTGCCATCTCCTATTAACAACTAAGGTAAATTTAAATAAATAAAAAATAGTAACTCTAATTTCCTATTTGAATTTGAAATATTGTTAAACAAACTTTCGAATATCACGCGCTAATTTAAAAATATGTATGTAGTTTTAAAACTCAAATCTATATTTTTGTTAATATTATAAATTATGCGTGTCATTGACTCTAAATTGTTTACAGTAAATTTACAAATAAACCAGAGTATCTTTTTAAATAATTTCTATTTTGTGCGCAGTTAATATTAACTCATATGAGTTTCAATTTGAATAATTTATTACGGCGTTTTTATCTTAAAACATTCATATAGCCTATTATTATTAAAAGTTTGAATTGATTTAAATGTATATATCTTTTTAAATTATTAGTTTGTTATCATCACGAAGAACGTTTTAAAATATTGTTATTTCTGTTTTACTTACAATGGGGTTCGTTATTAATACTTGAAACAAATGTGTCTATTTTAAGTATGATTGCAAATTATTCCTGCTGATAGAAAAAGAGCACGGTCCTTCTAAAAAAAAAATTTGAATAACCAGAACTTTTAATTATATGTTGCGTGTTGCGCATGTGCGTTGTTACTCAAAGACAACGGGTTTAAATCTCACAAAGTCGAATGTTATTGCATCCATTCCTTGTATTCGACTCAAAATAAAAAAATATACATTTTCGTTAACATAATATCAGACTGCAGAATATTACCATGAGCAGATGTGCCAATACTATGTCACCGCGTATCCTTACGAAATACTGAGAAAATACATCCGAACGCAGTCATCGTGCAGGTCAACGACTTTTCAGTAAAAGGGATTTGAAGGTAAAATATTTAAGGGTCATGTTTATTAGCATAGGTGTTCGAAATTCGATTTTTTTTTTCTTTTTGTGACAGTATCAAATTTTAAGATGCAACTGATAATTTAAATCAAAAGAGTTTAGATTCGTAAGTATATTAAATAAGAATAAAAAATGTATCTGCGCGCACTAGTTGCCCCGCGGTATACCTTGATTGGGCATCAAGTTGTAAATTTATATTGTGTTATAGTATAATGTTTTTGCAGAATACATAATATTTGTAACTATATTTAGCTATTTGTTTTATATTTTGGTTAGAACGAGCGGTAATAGCTTAGTTGGGAGTGGAACGGATTGCCGAGACAAAGGTTCGCAGGTTCAAAACTCAAGGGCACGCACCTATGACTTATTTGAATAATAATTTTGAATGTAATCGAAGTCTATCAACCTTTACTAGGACGGTGTGGAGGACTAAGGTCTAAACCTCTCACTAGGAGAGTAGGGTCGTGCCCAGCAGTATGAGAGTATACTATAATAATCGGCTGGTATTATAATATATTTTGCCACCCCTTTTCCCTCTTATTATGTTCAAAATATGTAACAGCAACCAAAATATAAATAAAAGTTTTTTTTAAAGTATAAATAGGTATATCATTGGTAATCATGCTAGAGTCACTGACCGTAGGCAAATTATAAATCGTGTTCAACACCTTCTCAGGATTTATTCCTCACACCTTACCTTATAGGAAAAGGTTAAATCCCGATTACTGAATAAAAAGTATGAATAAAAAAAGGATATTCGAAAGGCATTAGTCTGGAAATTCCATTTTGAATTTCGAATCAAAGTTCAGTCGAATATTGATTTATATGGCTTCAAGTTCTTTGATATGTTGGGGTCCAAAAACCTAATCGGACCGGTCAAGCCTGGGTTAATAAACTCGGGAAAAAAATTATACCTGCTGTTAAAATATCGATTTCGATTGAGAGCTTCTATTGGCATATTACAAGGAATTTTTCCTTTATATCCTCGAAAGAATGCTTAGCAGTAATTTATTCTTAACATGTATAGATTAAAATGACGTAATGTTTATATTAAACACATGTATTTTTTTATGTTAAAATAAATCGTGGATCGGTGGATTGGTTTTATATTGTGCGATATTATTGATTATGCAGTTGATTTTATGGCTATTTATCTGTCTCTGTTTAGATTTTGTTATTTTATTGATTAATCGTTTGAACCTTAGGCTATTTGTGGTGGGATTGCTGCATCGCATAGATATATTTGATGACTTGTAACGAAAAGCGGGAATTTTATACAGAGGATATGTAGCTTATTGTTAATGTTTTTATAGAAAATTTATGTAAAAAAAAACACAGGAAAATTTAGTCGTCCTATTTTCATTAGTATTGGCTTTTAGAGTATGATCTAGTATTCAAAATAGATTAAATATACAAAGGATTGACACTCATGCAACACTGTCAACTAGTTGCCTAGATTTGCCACAATATGACACTAAGACCGGGTTTTTTCAATTGTAACTATATTTTGACTGCTTCGGTGGCGTAGTTGTATTACAGTACGACTGCAAAGCTGGGGTCTCGGGTTCGATTCCCGGGTCGGGCAAAGTGATATTGAGTTTTTCTATTCAGTATCAGCTCGGAGTCTGGAATTTGTGCCCGATATGGCGATAGGCTCGCCCCCTATCACATCATGGGACGGAATAACGGCGAAAAGTGGGTGCACTAGTTGCGCCTCTGCCTACCCCTTCGGGGATTACAGGCGTGAGTGTGTATGTATGTATGTAACTATATTTTTGTAATGGTCTTATTAAGCTGGACGCGCTCGCCGAGCTTCGAGTGCCCCAGCAAGCGCGTCCAGCTTAACAAGACCCTGAAAAAAGATAACTACAGTTGAAATAACTGGGTCTTAATATTTAGTAAGCTTACAGCCACTGAATGCGTTTGCGAGAAGCCTAAGTCCTACAATATAATTAGGGATTTACATGTGTATACTATCTAGAATGTAGTCAAAATAAACTATAACACAACATGATAAAAAGCATTAACATAACCTTTTAAACCTGTTTTTGTAAACAATCCAAAGTTGTTGAACTCTAAACTTGTAATTATTCAAGTTTCATAAGAACTAGTCGTAAAATGAACATTTGTGATGCCGTTACTACGAAATACGCGAACGTCTGCGGTGACTAACGAAAGTGATCACGACAGGTTTAAGATGAAATTGAAAGTATTAAGTTCGGCTGATTCCGAAAATATGAGATGTGGATGGGATTGTTGACCGTGATCTCTGCGTGGGATGAGAGGATGTTATTCTTTTGAACAATCCAAAATTAGTTAAAAGGCTTTTGAGAAGTAAAGATGTTCCAATTTTAGTCATATATTTTGAGATGGAATCTACAGTTTTATAAATAACTAGCTTCTGCCAGCGGCTCCACCCGCGTTAAAAAGTCCCGGTTTATATTTTACCGGGATAAAAAGTAGCCTATGTGTTAATCCAGAACATGATCTACCTGTGTGCTAAATTTCATCGAAATCCGATCAGTAGTTTTTGCGTGAAAGAGGAACAAACATCCAAACATCCATATATTCTTA
Organism: Lapara coniferarum; assembly: GCA_949316025.1. Taxonomy (NCBI): domain Eukaryota; kingdom Metazoa; phylum Arthropoda; class Insecta; order Lepidoptera; family Sphingidae; genus Lapara; species Lapara coniferarum. The sequence continues at coordinate 17,667,386 of OX438919.1, forward strand.
CAAACTTTCGGCTTTGTAATATTAGTAGGATCATTAGTTTATTACATTAGAAAGATAGGATTAAAAAGCGGTGATAGTCTTGTTGAGAGTGGAACGGACTGCCGAGACGAATGTCCGCAGGTTCAAAACCCAAGGGCACACACCTATGACTTTTCTAAAAATGTATGTGTGTATTCTTTGTGAATTATCGCTTGCTCTAACGGTGAAGGACAACATTGTGAGGAAACCTGCATACCTGAGAAGTTCTCTGAATTTCGAAGGTATGTGAAGTCTGCCAACACGCACTAGGCCAGCGTGGTGGACTAAGGCCTTAACCCTCTCAGTAGTAGAGGAGGCCCGTGCTCAGCAGTGGGCAGTATATAATACAGGGTTGGTATGGTATTAGATAGGAATTCTACTGTTACTACACACATTATGCTATAATTTCCTATCTAATCCCCACAGAAGTAGCCTGTTTGTTGGTATCGATGAAACAAACTTGTAGCATGTATTCTAAATATGGTAACAGAGGGCGACCTGTCCAGCGTGTGCTAACACGTCCGACCACGGCTTTAAATTCTAAGATACATTCGATATAAGGAAGGCAATAAATAAACCGGCGAAGTTGCACTAACACTTGTAGAATTTATTGCAACGTGTTCCAATCGCATACTATTTTGAAATTGAAAATGTTGAGATTTAAAGCATTTAATAGGAATTGTTTGCATGTTTCGTTGCTTTTCATATGCTCGCATTGCTCGCAAATTGATACATTTATAACAAATGCTTTAATGAAGATGAAGTGGTATTCATTAAATGTTTTAAAATAAAAGATAATTAAATTAATTATTACGTACAGGCCATAAATTACTAAGCAATCGTTAGGCGTAAGACCTTCTAAAAGCGTCATTTCTCAATATAACGACTACCCAAAGAGAACTACGGGTTTTAAAAATATGGATGTTTCGTCCTTTGAAGACATTTTTTACTAACATATGAACAGTAGGCGTATAGTAACCTTCGATTTGATGCATATTAGTATGCATAATTAATTTGCAAAATGTCTGTCCTTTAAATTGGTTACCGTCTTTTATTTAGATATTGTCATTATATATATATTTCTTTCTTTTTTCATATACAGTTTGATTAATGAACCAAGTGACTCATTTGCTTACATAATATTATCACAGATGTCATTTATGATTACATAATGATTACATCCTCATAACGGAGTAGCCTGTATGTTCTTGGCATTATATTTTTTGCCCTTTAACCATATAAACAAATATGTGTATAATTCCACTCTTGAACTTTGAGAGGTAATTGTTCTAAATTTTAGTATAGATTTGTTTTACTAGCATTTTGCAGGGTTTTATATGGTCTTTATTTATAAACAAATATCTCATTTCTACCATTTATCATACCTCTCTGTCCTTCACAAAGTTTTGTATTGATAATTGTACACTGTGTATGCTATAAGACATAGGAGTTTCCGAAACTAATATTTTACGTACCAATTATTGCAAAATCGGAGAAAACAGGATGTATGCAAGGCATTATTACCTAATTAATTGATATTAACCTTCATGCTTGTGCGTTTTATTATCCAATAAAAATTGATAGCAACTCTGACAAGAGTATCACGATATGCAACGCTATTTATTGCATTTTACAAGTTAATTGTTTGGCGCGTGTTTAAATGATCTGTTAGAAACTAAGGCCTTGAAATATTTGTGTAAAACTACATTATGATATAATATTAAAGATGGTATAGTAACATGTAGTTACTTTGAGACTCCTATTGAATTTCCTGGTGGTACGTCTCTAATATGTAAGAGTTCGTCTGGGTGGGTACCACCGCAATGTTTATTTCTACCGCCAAACAGCAATATGCATGCACTGTTGTGTTTCGGTTTCAAGGACATTGTAGCCAGTGTAACTACGGGACATAATGAGACTTAACATCCTATGTCTCAAGATGATGAGCGCAGTGGAATGCCACACAGTACTTTGTACTCAAGGTGCTGGATAGCGTTTTGTTTATGGGTGGTCGTATCGCTTACTATCAAGTGAACGGCATGCTCGTCTCGTCTTTCAATGCCATAATAATTTATTCCATGGTTCTTATGGAGCCTTTAGTAATTTCAATCTATTAAAAATGTAATTACGCTTTTGACTTCGTTATCACACATTGCCTTCTGTTTTAAAAGCTATTTTTACATTATCCAAACCACATCGTCTCTTCATTTACTTATGAGAACATCTTTGCATACTAATGCCCGCCACACACGGCAACGATTTATCGTAGCGATTTATTTGTGCAGTCCGTTTGCGCAGTTTTATCGAACGTGTGTATGATGTATCGTTGCAGATTTTTTCGTTTGCACAGTTGAACGGCGGCAGTTGCATTTTCTATTCGATAAATCGTTATCGATTTCGTTTGCACAGTTTTATTGCAGTGTTTAGATGGTAGTGTCGATCTATCGCTCAGTTTATGTGAAGGGACTTGTCTTTGAGCGGACACGTTATGCACACAATCTCTCGTGAGGAGTTATTGCATCTCTCATTATAGTGTTCTTTTTCTGTATTAGCGGTGTGACTAAAGCCAGGACATTCAAGTATTTACAGTTGTGTCAATCTTTTGGCGCGAATTTTAACTCATATAACAAACTAGTATTGCTCGCGGCTCCACCAGCGTGAAAAAGATTTTCCGGGATAAAAATATTTTCCCGGGATAAAAAGAAATACTTTACTCCTGAGTGCCTATAGCACTCAGGAGTAAAGTAGCTTCCTATTAGTGAAAGAATTTTCAAAATCGGTTCAGTAGTTCCTGAGATTAGCACGTTTAAACAAACAAACTCTTCAGCTTTATAATATTAGTATAGATTTATAAGAGAGTATTATTTCCGCTTTAGATGCCAGTCCTTACATCAGACACTACGTGTCTTTTTTTCTTTAAGCACATCAATAAACCCCAAAAATGCAAGTGCATCTTCATCATCTTCCATTATTACTGAGGACATATTTCACGTGTTTCACTTGCGACCTTCTGTGGAACATTGACGATCGACGCAGATTTCGGTGACGTGTGGAGAGTATAGGGTCACCCGATATAACTGTGCAAACTCGAATCGCTACGATAAATCGTTATAAAAAAAATATTAAAAAAAAAAACTTTATTCATCACGTAGGCGAACATAGTTGCACTTATGATAAGTCGAGACATATTTAATAATTATTATTAGTCACTTATATAACTACAGACATTTTTATTAGGAGTAAAATAAATGATGAAAAATAAAAGGTAAAAAGTAAGAAGCAAGAAGCCAGCTCGGGCTGGCAAGAAAAGCAATATAAAACAAGAGATAATTAACAAAAAAAATATAATAATAGTAATAATAATGGGAGGAACGCGTCGCGATCCTCACCGGTGAGGACACTATAGGTCCTAGCCTAGCTAACCTACCAGCCTTTCACTAGCTACCTTGTTGTGGTGTATGGCGGGCATAATGTGCGCATACAATAATTTGACATATTTGTTTTGTCTGCTCCTTTTTCATAGTTTGATGAAATGTTATTGGCGGTAAAGTTTTGCAATTGGTGTGAATTTTTATTATAGGCAATGTAGAAATATTACTCTCAAGAAACAATTCCTTTATAATAAAAAATCGATACAGAAGGACACATCCTCTGTAATTTAACAATGCTTAATTATGCACAAAAATGATAAAGTAATTTAATGAAATCAAATTCTTTGCGTTCTTGATGAACACCGTTACCAAGACTCACCAAATGTGCAAAAGAAGCTTTGAGTAATGAAACAATGCCGTGTGCAGTTATACATAACCTAATTGTATTAGAATTGTCGCAAGAGACTCAAGATACCACATCCGCTCATGTAATCTGGTTGATTAATTGTCTTATGTTCTTCCCGCCGGCAGCCATTTTGAATCCGCCATCTTAGTTGACAGACGCAGTGAAAACCATTGCGTAAGAGATTATGTATGATCTTTGTAATTTTTTTTAGTACGCATTGTATTTAATGTGTTGAAATGAGCAAATAATCCAAATATTGAAGATGTTTTTCCGTGGTTTCTGCGTTGCAAAATATTTTTATGCATTATTAATTGAGGAAGTATGTTGCGCTTCCTTTCCCATAATCATTATATTTTTTTAATTTAAGTAATATTAAGTACCTATGGTGTAACGGCCAACAACATGCACATACGTTTGAAACATTAACTATTGTTTTAGTTATTTTTGTTTTAACTAGCGCAACTAAAAGTTTTATCATATCCGTATAGTCGGAAAACCTTTATTATTTATCATTTAGTGGAAAGGGAATCAATGCTATTTTAACGTAGACAATCTTCATTCAAGGTGAGAATGGGCATTTCCTGTATTTTATCGTGACTTTGGCATCATCTCATTAAGTAAGATGATTGTAAAAAAAACTACATAATTGATGATGATGTATGATCAAATATTCGTGATATGTGATTTGACTATGCGTGTTATGTTGTTGCGAAATATACATACATTTATTTATAATCCATTGTTTTTCATGCTGTCTTAACCATATCTTTTTACCTTGCACAAAAAGGATATGTTCAAAAACGGGCCTAAATTCTTACTAAGATATTTTATATAATGTATTTGGATAGTACTCCCAAAAACTAGGTCTGTGCAATAAATACTATAGATATAATGTCCTCCGGTTTTAAGATTTATGTAATTTTATTTTGCTTAAAAACTACACTTAAATGAAAGTTTAAAAAAATCATACTAATATTATAAAGGCGGAAGTTTGTAAGAATGTATAGATGTTTGTTACTCTTTCACGCAAAAACTACTGAACGGATTTCGATGAAATTTGGCACACGAATAGATTATGTCCCGGATTAACACATAGGCTACTTTTTATCCCGGGAAAACATAAAGCGGGACTTTTATCCCGGAAAAACTTTATAACGCGGGCGGAGCCGCGGGCAAAAGCTAGTATTGTTATAAATGGATCTATGATTCATATTTTTGCCCCTTTTACATCCATAAAGTTTGAGCTTGGTTGGATTTTGAGGGCCCATACATAAAGCGGACACCTCCTTTAGGGCAAGTAACAAGAAATTAGCAAGAAGATTAGTACAGTTAAAAAAACAACTGAGGAAAGTAATAAATGAGTCTACCGCCTTTGTATTAAGCAATTAACGACTAAAGTACTAAGTTGAGGGACAATCTATTAGCGAAGACACTGAGTGGGCAATCATGTCGTCATCACAGCCGTGACCCTAAGCTCAATATTTATAACTATTTTCTATAATTTAATCATTTTTCTAATCCACCTACGACGGAAATCAATTCTTATAAATTTGCTCGTACGGTTCAAATTAGCGTAATAATTTCACCATTTACAGATTTCTATGCCAATGCCATTTTACACATCGATGTGTTAAGACGCCTTGTCAACAATGCAATTTTAAAAATATATTATTTATTGAGCAGTCAGTGTAATTTAGTAGAAATTTCGCCATTATACCAGTAAGGTGGTGCAAAAATATACTGTGAATTCTATTTGCAAAAATAACAAGCTGTTTGCAATTAATGTATCATGTGGGAGGTAGGCAGACATGCTTAATGCTGCTTAGACTTGGTTCTAATTCAATTAATATTTGTTGGTTACTCGCAAATAATACTATAACAGAATGAATTAGCACTCTGTCAATAACTTTTTACGAAGTCTTTGTGTCTAGATTTCAACAACTTGTGAGCGTGACAGCTAACAACACTGTAGGAACTGCTTTATTGTCATAAGGTACTTTTTGATAGAAGTTCTGAGTCGCTCGTGCTATTTACCCAATAAGCCTGTGAGAATACTCAGACATTCCGGGAAGTTCAGTGTGTTTTAAAATACATCAGAAGAAATATACATTAGAAAAGAAAAGGTCTGATCTCGTATTTTTTAAGACTTTGAAAATCTTTCTCTGGAATCAGTTCGTAATAAATGCACTATAATCAAATAGAATCTTAGAAGATATTTTCATGAAGCAAAAACCTAGTGAAATCGTGAAACATACATAAAAGTGTTACACCAATCTTTAGTAGTATGGGGATAAGGTTTTTTTTATGACATTGAATGACGAGACGAGCATGCCGGTCGCCTGATGGTAAGCGATACGACCACCCATAAACAGTAGAAACACCATCCAGCACCTTGAGTTACAATGTACCTACTGTGTGGCATTCCACTGCGCTCGTCGTCCTGAGGCATACGATGTTAAGTCTCGTTATGTCCAGAAGTTACACTGGTTACAATGTCCTTCAAACCGAAACATAACAGTGCATGTACACTGCTGTTTGGCGGCAGAAAAAGACATTGCAGTGGTACCCACCCAGACTCTTACATATGAGAGACCTACCACCAATGAAACGTACCAAGGAAATGTGAAAGAAGACAAAATTCTATAAAGCCTTTACATTACAACGCACGTAAGAATTAGCCCATAAAAACCTTGAGTGATTACCGACATTTGGTAATGTGCCAGCTTTTTATTACATAGCACTTTGGCTATGTCAAGGACGTCGTTGGACGCACCTCACATTGCACACGTCTAGGTCAATATTTACTGGTAATAAATCTCAAAATCTAGACTTTTATCTTGGCATTGTACCTGGAATAGTCCAATCTAGATAGACGGTATGTTACATATCTATTTTGCACTAGAACTATGTTATTGGTATTGTACTCTGATCTTAAAGAAACAACTGAGAACTTTGTACTGTTGTTTTAATTTAGAACAAACATATTACAAATACCATTATGCAATCAGCCCTGTATTATATATTGCCCATTGCTGAGCTCGGGCCTCCTCTACGACTGAGAGGGTTCAGGCCTTAGTCCACCACGCTAGCCTAGTACGGGTTGGCAGGCACCACATACCCTCGATATTCTTATAGAGAATTCTCCGATATGTAGGTTTTCTCACGATGTTTTCCTTCACCGTAAAAGCGAACGATAATTAATAAACAATACACACGTAACTTCGAAAAGTCAGAGGTGTGTGCCTTGGGTTTGAACCTCCGGACATTGTCTCGGCAGATGGTTCCATTCTTAACTAGGCTATCGTCCACTTCCATATATTAAATTGTAATTATATTTATCAAAGCAGAATAAATAAAATAGAAAATTATCTTTTTAATAGTTTCTTGAAATATGTAATAATAACAAACAATATACACGAGTAGGTACTTTACTAAGAAGTGACACAATCAACATTTAATGAAATTCCAAAGTTCCGCATACTTTGATATATTGATTCAATACAAACATCATAATCTTGATCGGTTGTAAAGACTCATCCAATAACGATACGGACCGCCCGCTGACGCCAGCCTAAACAAACAATTTGATATGAAATGAAATAAGGCTTATTGAGCAAGTTTAAATTTCAAAGTCATTATTGTAACACTTGAACGATATTTTCTTTGTAATCATAATATGTTTTAATAAGAACATGTAATATGTCATGTCGGTACCTGGCGTGTGATGCCTCATTTGGACTATTGGCGAAAAAATATGACTATGATTTACGAGTACACTCAAATGAGCCATTTTGCACACTCGTATTCGTGATAATTTGTCTCTACTCGATAAGTATCTAAATTCATAGGGCTAAGAGTTTAGCTGTTTAGGGACAATAGTTTTCTTCCTCTGCCAAACAGTGGTACAAAAAAAAGATTATATTTCTTTTACAGCCAGTAAAATTGTTGGATTTTAAATGTACACTAAATTTTATTGTTATTTAAATCTCATCATTACCTACCATAGGCTTTATAAAGTAAGTCCTCGGCTCATTCGTCAAACAACTGCATAAAAGATAACACTCTTGACGAACTCTATAATGCTCATTTGTTTAAACAAAGTACGTAGGAGTAAATGAGGTTGTTAGCATAATTGTGGCGATCAGTGGGATCATACATACATCCATATCTAACATGTAGGTAGGTACAGGTACGGGTCGTACTGCAAGTGTAATGTGAAAATTATTTACATTGTTTGAATCATCAATGCAAATATTAATAACTAGCTTTTGCCCGCGGCTCCACCCGCGTTGAAAAGGTTTTCCGGGATAAAAGTCCCGCTTTAAGTTTTCCCGGGATAAAAAGTAGCCTATATGTTAATCCAGGACATGATCTACCCGTGTACCAAATTTCATCGAAATCCGTTCAGTAGTTTTTACGTGAAAGAGGAACAAACATCCATACATCCAGACATTCTTACAAACTTTCGCCTTTATAATATTAGTTACGATAGTAGTAGTACGTGAGTAGTAGTCTGAGTTTGAGTGAGTAGTATTTTTAGGACTATAATAATGAGCTTAGTATTGTAATTCTCGTTAAAATAACCAGTATTTTAAAACAAATCGTCAATTTGCAACTCTTTCTTAAACATTTCGGTAAAAAAATATAAATTAATTATTGAGTTCTTTATTTAAATAGCGATGATTAACGTATTAATAAAGTACATAATTAGGAAGCTTATCTACTAGTTTTAGTTATAACTTACTGATTAGGATATTTCGCTTCGCAAGTGCAGACAAGGTGCTTACAGATTAACAGCGCCCCGCCTTTACTATGTAAGAAAATAACGACCATGTGTGAAGCCATTTCGTAATTATATGAATTGTATATTGTCTGTACACCAACGTTGTTATGATTGGTAAGGTTGATTGACTTGCCACTGGATATTCGTTTTAGTTTTGAATGGTTTAGGGTGGATTTTTATATAAATAAAACATGGATCGGAGAATCACCAAGATTTGTTCAGAATTTGATCCTGGGATAAGTCTATCGTGAGCAAGAATTTGTCCGGGTTATATTATGCTATATCTATTTCTGTAGCCAAGCAGTTGAAATTCAAAGGACATTATAGTAAGTTCAATTATTTGCTTGGAGACCTAGCATGTCGGTAATGTCTCAAAATCACAGTTATGACTTGTGGTTCAGCTCTAAGGCATGCTTCTCAATTCTAAGTTCTTAGTTGTATATGTACTGTTTACGATCAGTGACGCTTCTTAACAAGTGCATTGACTGTTTTGTTCTTCAGTTATACAAAAATGTCATAAAGAGGTTTATTTGAGACACTACTACAATGAAACTTCATACGTTTTTAATAAAAAATAAATAACTAATCTACACGTATAATAAAGCAGTAGGACCAGTGTGTCTGTATAAAAATGTGATTAAAAAGGGGTGCCTATAGAATAGTAATTGAAAACAAATTAGCAATTTTTATAATTGTTTTCTCTCTGTTTTTATGTTTGTTTGTTATTGCACATCGCCGAAACTACCTACTGAACGGATTTCGATGAAATTTGACACATAGGTAGATCATATTCTGGATTAATACATAGGCAATAAGCCTATTTTTTTATTCCGGTAAAATAAAAAACGGGGTATTTATCCCGGAAAATCTTTTTCACGTGGGCTAAACCGGGATCAAAAGCTGGTAGAATAACATTATAATTATAGGAACCATTGTTTCACAGTATATTACAACCTTGTAAAAAAGACAGACTTAAAAAAAATACGAGCCTTTTAAGGGCATTGTGTCCGTTACAAGTAACACTTTACATAATATCAGTAAACAAACATATGAGGCGTGAAAAGCCATTAGGGAAAAGGTGAAGAATATGTACGATATGAAAAAGGTAAATGACCTCTTGGCCGATGACCCCTAATGATTTATAATGAAGTCAGGAAGGAAATATTTCATTAAAATATACAAGTATTATATCTGTGTTGTGTTTAGCTCTAAGTAAATGATCGTGTAAATGTTTTATAAATAGGAAAGCCAATCATTGCGGGTACATCAATTAGAATCTTAGAAGCTCCAGCTGTTTAGTAAATGCATCACAGATGAGATTAAATATTACGGAGAAGCTGATAGACTTAATAAATAACTCTTGGTTCGTAGTACAAAATTGAAAAATATCAACGCAATCATCTTAATTAAGTTTTTGTCGTACAAACAAATCTTTCAATTGCTTTTTCGGACCACTAAATCGATTACAATCGATTAAAAATCGATCACCTGTTGTCTCGTTCAAGTTGAAGTAGTTCAATTACGGAATGAAGGCCGTGAGAGTCGATGACACTGATAGATACAAATCACAAACGAGAGTGTCGATTCATGATCGATTTGGGTTCTAATCGATGAGTACCGTGAATTAAGTTAGTAATGTACTAAAGATGATGCCGTGCTTTTAATCACGAATATAATCATGATGTAAGTACGCATTGCGTATGTAATAGAAGAGGTTGTAATATTTCCGGTGTAATTATGTTATGTGCGATTTCTGATAGAATAGCTTGGGTTTTTATTTCAACCAATTATTGAATTTTTAATATAGTTCTAGTTCTAATATGTTTCATAATTTATGATTCTAATAGCTTACGAATAAACTTTAGTAACTCATGCCTTAACCAGCGGTACTTCTTTTTCCTTGCGTCAAAAAAAAATTATTAAGTTAGCGACAAGGTATTGGTCACGTTGTTAGTTACTGATGAAAAATATTTTTTCTTCAGTGATTGACAATCAAACTGACATCAGTAAGGTGTTTATAAATAAACTAAAATACTTTATTCATGACGTTGGCGAACATAGCTGCACTTATGATAGATCAAGATGCATTAAATTGATTATAATAATTATTATTAATACAAAAGGTCACTTATATAACTACAGACATTTTATTTTAACTTTGAGTGAATGTAGATTGTCAATGTGAACCAATACAATACTCTGTGCATCCTGTTCGCTCTGCGAGCTTTAATTCCAGTGTCAACATTTAGATTTATTATTGAGATTTTAAACCGTGTTAAAATAATATTAACACTCGGACTCAATATACTCAAATGCACTGCAAACATGCATGATGCGACCAGTTAAATGTAAAGAGTCAAAAATTTTGTGAGGCCATCATCACTAACTTTTGAATCCATAAAACATGCTTATGTTTGTCTGCAGTAATCGTCAGAACCGCTGAACCGATTTTGATGAAATTTGACACCCGGATAAACAAAATCGTATATTTACATAATATATACTATACAAGCAGAGAGGGACGTATATACTGGGATAAGTTTTCCCACGAGCGATGCCGTGAGCCGGACCTAGGTTTACAGTAACAAAATTCGGCCCTTGACCCGTGCCAATGATGCGCCACCGCAAAAAACTTGTTCTTCGAGATTCACGGTGGTGTCACGGTTTTCGTGATATGCCAAATTTTGTTACAACTTTTAAAGACGGTGAAGTGACAGATTGTTTTGTTTTTGTTGCAGGTAAAGTTTTCGATGTTCACGCACAGAAGTACCTATATTGTAAGCAGATTACGTCATATATTTTTGGTATGCAAATAGTAGTCAGTTTAAAAAAAAAATACAATGTAATTACCTGTTTTATCAATTTGAATTACTGCCTCGGTGGCGTAGTTGTATTACGGTACGTCTGCAATGCTGGGGTCTCGGGTTCGATCCCCGGGTCGGTTTCTCTTCAGTATCAGCCCGGAGTCTGGAGTTTGTGCCAGATATGGCGATAGGCTCGCCACCTATCACATCATGGGACGGAATACGCACGGCGAAAAGTGGGTGCTTTAGTTGCGCCTCTGCCTACCCCTTGGGGGATAAAAGGCGTGAACGTGTAGTAGTTAATTCTTCAAAATAAATACAATGACAATATGCATTACCTGTCTTATCAATTTTAATTATTAAAATTAACAAAGATCAACGAATAGTTTGAGCCAACAGTTAGCGGCATTTAGACGATGCTTTTATAGTCATGAAGCTGTAAATACCACGGCAAAAGCACAACCAACTTCAAAAAGTAGGAGAGTGTGATCTGCCGCATGCAAATTTTATCAGAATGCTAGATTAATTAAACCTACATATTCTTTGTCCTAATAGGTTGTAATTTGTAGTATTTATTTTGATATGGCCAGTTACTCATTAGTGACTTTTGGATAGTCATGATATAATTTAAATCTAGTTACTTAATATAAAAGTTTATAATTATAATTGCACAAAACGTTTTAATATTCGCCGAATGTAATATTATGAAATTTTCTTTACCAACGGTAATAAATTACCGAAGAAAAATTGCAACCTACTTCTTAATTTGAAACCTTGTGACGCAAAATCAGTACATGCAAGTTAGATTATAGATTGTATCTTATCACCGAGGTCAGAATAAACTGGTATTTAATACAATCACCGGTTGGTCTAGTTTAATAAAGGACAAACTATGGCGTGAATAGTTTACGTAGAGACCATAGTACAAAGATTAATATAGACTTATCGCCGCTATATACACGATTCCAATCGCTATTTCCGATCCATCGTAAAAATGGACCAATTAGTGTAAAGGTTTTTGACATGTTTACAAATGACTTATTCTTGGTATCGGATCGAAGATTAAGATTGGGATCGTTTATTTAAAACAATAATTGGCCGAGAGTTGTCACGGTAAACATAATATAACATAGACAAATGATTTGGAAATCAGAAGGGTTTAGAAAGTTGTCAACAAATAAAAGAACACTTATAATAAGTTTCATTTGATAGACAAAAATAAACGGAAGGATACGCGGTAGATTCTTGCATCAAAACAAAATGTTCTAGCGTTCCTGATTGGACCTTAATGATGGAATTTACGTACAGTGTGACTGTCAACTCCTCAAGCCCCGCGACGGACACCGGTGTCCATATATATATAGGGTTTTCCCATATATCTATATATATAAGCGTGGCTTGAAGCGTATTAAATTCATTTATGAAGCTAGTAGTTTTTTTTTTCATTTTGATTTACCAACGTTTGTATACATCAATACTTAAATAAGAAACATGCAAAAACATAGCATCATAATGTAACAAAACAATTATAGGTAAATACATCATGCATCAATATAATATTACTCTAGCAAAGGTTAATAATAAAAAAAACAAGGCATCAAAATAATTTTACAATTTTGCTTAATGTAAGTGTTTGATAGACTGCAGAGTATCATGAACTTGATCGCCGAATGTTACATCATATTTAATATCGGAATTAAGAGCTAGTCAACTTACGTATTTGAATATTAAAACAACACTAGATACGTTTACACAATCTAATAAAAAAAAAAAATCGGTGCATGTACTTATGTACGCGCGTGAGAAGTTATACTTCTTTGGCATCATTAAAAAATAGTTTTGCATGCAATTAGCAAATAATTGATTATAATAAAATGATAAAAGGACTGGAAAAGGATAGTCAACACTGTCAATAAAGTTCAGTTTTAATTTGAAAAATAAAAAACAAAATTTAGAGAATAATTAATGTATATATTACATAATTTGTACTAAACATTATAAGATTTTTAATTTAAAATATTTATTATTGATTATTTAATATTATATTATTTTATTATTTAATAAATTTAATAATAAATTCAAAAATGGAATTTAAGTTTATTCATTTTTTAAATGTTTATTATTTTCTTAATTTAATATTTACTTTTTATTTCTATCAAAAAGTTTTCATTAAACAGCTTCAACCCTTTTTTGTTACATGATGCGCGCGCATCTTAAAATTTCACTCTCATCATTTTTTCATAACGCGCCTAAAGCAGTATAACTTCAAAAACCATTGATTTACCTAAAACCAAACTACGATGGCGACATTTCTGCGTGACCTACACGTAAACTCTTACTGAGATATACCAGTTAGATACCATTTCAAATTAAATTAGCCACATACCAAAACGGCGGACTGTTTCAGCACAACGTTACATAAAATGCACTTGCCCCAGTTGCGATTTGCGGTGGTGACACCTGACTGCACGAACTAGTATTGGGAAATATAATTGATTGACGTCTTAATGTAATTGAATGCTTTTACTTATACTGATATGTAATCTTTATGAGGTTTATAATTTGTACGTTTCAATCTGATTTTCTTGAGTTAGTTAATAATTACAGAGAAGAAAGATAGTTTGACATCATAGTGTAAAAATTGCTGAGATTTGAATCATATTTTGGTCTGCAATAAGAGGTGAAATTTTATGATCAATAACTTTAGTAGACAAAATAATATTTATAGATAATGTATTATGGATTACCACATTACGTTGTCCGATACTTATAACTAATTAGGAAGGTAACAAACCTTGTATCTTAAATATAGTATAGCTAAAAACAGTAACAGCTCTAACCATTAAATAAATAATAATATAAGGAACTTCGTTCCAATAACTACGTACTAATAGAATACTACATCGCATTCTTCAACATTTAATTTTAAATTGTATGTCTCGCAAAATTAGAGGCAATGTCCTTCAAACCGGAATATAACAGATGCACACTGATGCTAAGCAGTAAATTAAATAAATTGACTTGCTCAACGACACGCATACTGACTGTATCTACAGTAAATTTCGCTACAATTATGACCTACCGTATATATTATGAAAGAACTTAGAGCATAAAATTGGTTAAATACTCAAAGTGAAACAAAGTTCCCCGCCGCGTTTGTCAAATCAAATCACTTCAATTTATTGCACTCCGCAATTGTTAAATAGGTTTTATAAAGAAAAGTCTGTTTGTGGGTCTGATAAACTCAACTACCGAATGAATTTCGAAAAAATTACAGCGTGACATCTATCCCGGGAAAAACTTCACGCGGGCACAGCCTCGAGCGAAAGCTAGTTTAGAATAGTTTTGAAGGTGATCAAAACACTCTAGAATATCCTAGACTTTAGATCCTTATTGTAATAAAATTATCATTTAATAATATCTTAAAGTCGTCAATGCACTCGTTTTATTTCTAACCAAACTACCGCTATGCAATTTGCGTTTTAATCTTTTTTTGTCAATAAAATGTCGATTATAAACTTATAACCTTAAAATAACGGTCTCTAATGTGTCTTCAGAAGTGCATTCACATTAGACAATATTTACATATTATATAAGAGAAATCGCCTCATAGGTTTCGTGGTAGTGTACTTACGCACAAAACAATATGGTCTTAGGTTCGATATTATTTTATAAGTAATACACACACACACACACTCACGCTTTTTATCCCTGAAGGGGTAGGCAGAGGTGCAACTAGTGCACCCACTTTTTGCCGTTATTCCGTCCCATGATGTGATAGGCGAGCCTAGGTAGTCTATATTATAAGTGATATATCAACACCTAAATCTGATCGTCGTGAGCGCGAATGGGATAACCACCGTTCGCCGAACATATTACCGATGATGTGGTGGTCAAGTTATTGTTATATCGGACCAATTCCCAATCTAGGATCCTACGTGTATCTATGTATCCTACGTGTTCTAAGAAATTTTAATTACCCGCCTAGGGAACAGGACCTAGAATAGGGCGATACCACAACCGTAATCATGCTACAACTACACCATGATTGACATTGCATTATTTTATTAGAAAATATTAGATACCAGCTTTGCCCGGGGCTCCGCCCGCGTTAAAGAGTTTTTTCGGGGGTAAAAGTCTCGTTTTATATTTTCCCGGGATAACAAGTAGTCTATATGTTAATCCAGGGTATGATCTACTCGTGCTCCAAATTTCATCGAGATCCGTTCAATAGCTTTTGCGTGAATGAGTAACAAACATCCATCCATCCATACTTACAAATTTTCCCGTTTATATTAGTAGGATGTTGCCAGAGATAGGAACCATTTTTGTGTTGCGATAATCCATCCTTATCATAAATCGCAAGGGTAATTAATAACCTCAGCATTTAATGAATTTAACAACAGCTTACACCTATGTAACATATTATAATACAAGCACTACTTAATGATTTCTTATCGAAGATAACGAGGCGGTATCTATATGAGTTTCATTCGAATTGACCATTTTCGTAATGATTCTAAAATACCTAGTTCTGCGTACCGATCGCTTAGATATTGACAATTATTTACGAAATAGTGTCCCTTTGCTTCCTTGTTGCCACATTTAGGCTTTGTTATGCCTTTCGATTTTGTTGTTCTGTGTTATGAGAGCTAGCGATAACTAAGACTAAAATAATTTTTGTATAATAATATATTCTGGAAAGGTCCATATGTATTAAAGATGTGGACGATGTCATGTGGCATTAAAACAAAAAATAAACTTCATTCGTTATAGGTAATCCTCGTCTATGGAACCATTTTTTATTTTATAATCTACAGATCTATTCCTGTGATGATTAATTGTTCCTTTTTCAAACATTGCTTTGCTTATTTAAACAAAATGTGGAGCCAACAGCCAGTATATTATGTTCTTAAAATAAAATAACAAATGAATACATAAAGCTGGTATATAGGTTCTAAATTTAAATTGTGATCTTTGTTGGAAGATGATGCGCGTAGCGTTCATCATAGCAAAAATAAATTAAAAAGACTAGTGAAAGTCACTTTGCAAGTCGTAGGTGGTAATGCAATCATTATCAATAGAACTTGAATACATAACAATGAATTTACTTTCACGGTGCATAATATATTGTTTTATAATGCAAAATTATTTCATACAGTTTCAGCGTCAAAAAATCACGTACAATTTTCTCACAGTAACATTGCACAAGCAATGTCAAAACTTATCGTGGCTTATCTCAATCGTACCAAAATGTCACAACAACCTTTATTTGAACCGCTGCCCAGCGGTCGCATGTACTTAAGGAACAAGTGTACAAAGTTGTTTATGTAACATAATGAAAACTAGAGCAATTGCACCACTGAATACAAGTTATCTGTCGTGGCTATTACACCATTCAGCTAAAAAGGACCTGTTGCTGTCTTGAATACTGGCTTTCATTGCATTGGTAACGCTTAAATAAATTTGTGTTTAGGTTTAGTTTTCTTCCACTGGAATATTACAGATAAATAGGTATTTTTATATTATATTTATGGACATTTTGTTATCGATACTTACGTATCTTTAAATTTTTATGATAAGTTGAGGATATTGTGTCATGGAAAATATGCAACAGGGGTCAGAAACGAGTTACAGGGCTTTGGTAAAAAAATAATCGATCGTTTTCTGACAGACCTGACTCGGCAACTGGGCTGTGATGTTTTTAATTACAGGAAAGTAGAGAGGCAAGATCTGAAGAGACACTGTTATGTTACATTTTTATAAAAAAAAAAAGTAATTGTCAGCCAGTGAACGAAACCACGCCGGCTCTATGTTAATACGTCAGAATAATTTTGTGTGAACCATTAAAAATTTTGTATTACTCCATTAATTTTATTAATGTATTCACGTTCCAAATTTAATAATGATTTTAGAATATTTTATTAAAGGTCCATTAAGAAGTTCTTAAATTGAAAGAGTTGTAACTGGCCATAAAAGAAACATCAAAGCCTGTTTTACGCTTAATTAGTGAAGTGTATTGGACTGTGATTATTTTTCAAAGTCAACCAATTCTTTTAAAGCTTTTTTAAATCGTCATGAATGTACCACCGCTTTTGAACTTGTTATTGCAGTGAAGAAGCGGCGCAAGAAACCCGTAAAAATAGATTTATGCCAAATATTCAAATGCAAGTAGGCTTGCGTGTTGTTCATTCTATGTATGCTTGCGGTATCTAAATACTACAGTAGAAACATTTTAATGTTCAACATTGAATTCTATTACAATGCTGGAAGGTACTTTTGATTCCAAAAGCGTGGATTCTAAAATGAAATTACGTAATTTATATAGAAATAAATGTCATTTAAATATCTTTGGTATCGTAGTCTAATTTAGTATTATTTTTAATTGTTACATCTGTTTATGCAACTCTAATGCATTAATAGTCAATATAAATAAATTGAATTTGTTGATACACAGGAATACTGTCAGATTAATAATGATTACCAATAGATTTTACTTAAAGTATTGATTACGTGTGAAGGCAAACCAGCTGATTTGTTCATAAGCACGCCTATAACTTGAATTTAAATATCAATTAAAAATATATCTAATTGCAAAACAAACGTGACATGGTCTCTGATGCCATTTCGAATTGATTTTTTTATTAACGTTGATAATATTAGCATGCGATTTTATTTGATAGATGGATTTGGTTTGCTAATTTGTGTTGGTGTTTCGTGGAGAATTATCGTAACTAATCAAAAGTTAACACTAGTAAAACAGGTGTCTGTATGTAATATGTTCAGCTCAAAAAATTACGTAATATTGTAGTATCTATTGCTATGTGTTGCTCTCGGCATCTCTTCGTGACAAGCTTTTTCCCGCAACAAAAGCCCCTAAATCACTTTAGTTGCGTAGCGATTCATAGCGCTACTGTATGACGCAAGCGCCACCTATTTCAGCAAATAGAGTATAAAATTTCCTAATTTCCCATGAGAGAAAATTACCGGGATGCAAAGTGGTATGTGT
Organism: Lapara coniferarum; assembly: GCA_949316025.1. Taxonomy (NCBI): domain Eukaryota; kingdom Metazoa; phylum Arthropoda; class Insecta; order Lepidoptera; family Sphingidae; genus Lapara; species Lapara coniferarum. The sequence goes on from OX438919.1 coordinate 17,685,777, forward strand.
TAATCCTAGTCATGGTATATCCGCGTGCCAAATTTCGTCGAAATCGGTTCAGATGTTTCTGCGTTTATTTCTAACAAGAAACGAAATATTTTTACAAAATTTCGCATTTCTAATATTACTAAGATAAGAAGTAAATTGTTTAAATCAAGGTAATCGCTCGATGCAGGCCTCTAACAAACTGGTCTGAAGTACACGGAATTATACAAAACTCTGTTTAATTCTGGTATAATTCTAAATGTAGATAATATATTTACAGTCAAATAGATATTTCATCTGTGCAAGACGCTCTGAACACTGTGATATAATCTTTGTATGTCATCTTCAAGTAGTAAGGTAAAGTCAGTAACGTTTATAATGCAACCTGGCAATTTAATTTGAGATGTTTTGGTAAACTTCGAGTGATGAATTTGAGTGTTGATGGATGGCGAGGACGAGGACGACCAAGGAAGAGGTGGACGGATTGTGTAAGAGATGATATGAAAGAAAAGGGCGTGAATGACTTGATGACGAAAGACAGAAGAGAATGGAAGAGAAAAACATGTTGCGCCGACCCCAAGTAATTTGGGACCAGGGCAGGAAGATGATGATGTTTTGGTAAACTATAATTCAGTGGCCATTAATTGACGGCTAACATTAAAAGGTTAATTCTGCACTAATTTGGTTGTTTCACATTGATTAGTGATTATGTCGTGACTGAGGTATCAAAAACTATAATATGATATTATTATAGGCGTATTTTGATGGTTCCCTATTGGATTGCATATTTTTTTTTGTAATAATATTGTTACACATCTTAGCTTTAAGCCTAAATATCAATGTGCATAATAATCATTACGCATAATTGTTTTAGCATAAAATAAAAAAGCATAAATACAAAAAGCACAACCATCAGAACGACTAACGTCAAAGAGCATAAATATCAAAAGACATAAAAATAAATAAGCATCATTCACGTTTGGTTTTCTCTGAGTTGGAAACGACTTAAAGTCGGTTCTGGCTCTAGTGGTTCATGTGCACCTATCACGCTTGTCGCTTCGCTCCTCGCTAACCTAATTTATTCTACATACATGTTATGCAAAATGTGTATTAGTCTAATACAAATTAGTGGAGCTAAAATTATTCCAATAGCTTATTATGACAATAAAGTAGTAGGCCAAAATATTACTATGCGATAGTACTATTATGCCAATACATATTATGCAAAGTCAATTATGCGAAAAAATAATAGTTTAAAAAAAAGTAGGCGAACCAAAGGGATCCTTACTTTGATGACTGTATTACGGTACGACTGCAATGCTGAGGTCTGGGGTTCGATCCCCGGGTCGCCCGACTCGGGGATCGAACTGCCTACCGATAACCCGTAAAAAAAAATATATCGTACAGTCATGAAATTAACTCATATTATATTCCTGTATATTTCAGTGAAGTAATTGCGGTAATTTGATATAATGTATTATATAAATGCCTCAAAAACTTACCATACCAGCCGTATTATATACCGCCCACTGCGGAGCACGGGCCTCCTCTACTACTAAGATGGTTTAGGCTTTAGTCCACCACGCTGGCCTAGTGCGGGTTGGCAGATTTCACATACCTTCGAATTTTGAATTCCTCACGATATTTTTTACGACATTGAATGACGAGATGAGCATGCCGGTCGCCTGATGGTAAGCGAACACCCATAAACAGTAGCAACACCATCCAGCACCTTAACTTACAAAGTACTGTGAGGCATTCCACTGCGCTCGTCATCCTGAGACATAAGATGTTAAGTCTCATTATGTTTTGTAGTTACACTGGCTATAATGTCCTTCAAACTGGAACACAAAAGTGCATGCACACTGCTGCTTGGCGGTAGAAACAGGCATTGCGGTGGTACCCACCCAGACGGACTCTTACATATGAGAGACCTACCACCTGTAAACTTGGTACGATATTTTCCTTCACCGTTAAAGCTAACGATAATTCATAAACGATAGACACATAACTTCGAAAAATAAGAGCAACCGAAGAAGAAGAAGGTCTGGTTTTTCGAAGTTTAAGTCCTTGGGTTTTGAACCTGCGGAGACATCCGTTTCGTCAGACCGTTCCATTACCAACTAGGCTATCGTCCCACTTAAACACTTATGTGGTCTGAATAAGTTTTTTATAGATAAAAATAAAGAAATGTAAAATCTATCATTTTAAAAATAAAGCCGATTTTGTATTACCAGTTCTAAAAGCTAGTGCTATTTTTTCTTGTTTGGTATTTAAATAATTTATGTTCTCATATGACATGTTGGAATTTATCATGCCTAAATTTAAATATGTAGAAACTAGATGACCTTAATTTTGACGCAAATCTGCTACTAACTATATAATATAATCATTTTCGAAAGTTATCACGAATATTACTATAATTAATTATATATAATATAATTATACATACATATATAATTATTATAATTACTTTTGCATATAAAAATCTTTAAAAATTTCGAGAGTGTATGAGCCGTATTTTTATGACACTATAAATGTTTCTTTTTAATCGACTTCCAACAAAGGAGGAGGTTCTCAATTCGTGTGTTTATATTTTTTAAACACAGTAATATGTCCTACACTAAAATGATTAACTAGAACGGTAAATTATGACTCCTCCTGACTCCAAAACTTGGCACACGGGTAGATCATGTCCTGGATTAACACATTATAGAGGTAGGTTTCTCGTATGTAAGAGTCCGTCTGGGTGGGTGTCACCGCAATGTCTATTTTTACCACCAAGCAGCAATGTGCATGCACTGTTGCGTTTCGGTTTGAAGGACATTGTAGCCAGGGTAACTACAGGACATAATGAAACGTAACATCTTATGTCTCAGGATAACAAGCGCAGTGGAATGCCACACACTACTTTGTAACTCAAGGTGCTGGATGGTGTTGCTACTGTTTATGGGTGGTCGTATCGCTTACCACCAGGTGAAGGGCATGCTCGTCTCGTCATTCAGTACCATAAAAAAATATAGGTTACTTTTTATCCCGAGAAAATATAAAGCGGGATTTTTATCTTGGAAAAGCTTTTTCATGCAGGTGAAGCTGCGAGTAAAAGCTAATCTTTCAATAAACGATTGAGTTATTAGGTAACAAACAAAAAATACAAGTCGAATTGGCAACCACTTCCTTTTTATGAAGTCGGTTACAAGTGCATTGTAATTACGCCCAGATGCAATGCAGTCATCGTCTATGAAAAGTTAAAAGGCGGAATCGATTTCCTTTCCGATTTGTATCAATAAATATTTTCGCTACAGTTCAATGATTTAACGTTTAAAGAAGAGACAACACAACAAAGAAAAAACATTTGTAAAGAGAACAAAGCACAATTGTCGACCATAATGTAAAGTGGGTAAGAGTGTTACTAGTTTTATTTTGTTGAGTTGGCTATTGCATAAAGTAAAGTCACGAGTCAGTTTTAAAGCGTGGCTTCTTAGCTTGTTCACAGAAATTGCATCATACCATTTTGTTTGTAAGTAATGTTTGGGATGATTTTAACCGACTTCAAAAAGGAGGTTCTGTATTCGATCCGTATGTATATGTATGTATGTATGTAAATTTGTATGGCCGCGCGTTTCTCAAATGTACTGATCCGATTTGGATGTGGTTTTCGATGTTCAAATGTATAGTTTTCAGGGAAGGTTTTAGTATATAATTTATGAAGATCTGATGAAGATCTTCGGAGATACACAATGGAACTCTTCAATAGCTAACAGCAGATGACTCGCGAATGCTGCAATATTATATTTATGATGTATTGTTCACACTATTCTATAATTAACTAACAAAAAAGCAATAAATAAAAACTTTTTGACAAAAAATAATTTTTGTATTTGGATAATGTATATTTCTTTTTTGCTTGTTATATTTATCTCATTTGTGGATTGGCATTCAATTTGATACACACACACTCACTCACGCCTTTTATCCCCGAAGGGGTAGGCAGAGGCGCAACTAGTGCACCCACTTTTCGCCGTTATGCCATCCCATGATATGATAGGGGCGAGCCTATAGCCATATTGGGCACAAATTCGACTCACAGCTGATACCGAATAAAAAACTCAATATCACTTTGCCCGACTCAAGGATCGAACCCGAGACCTCAGCATTGCAGTCGTACCATAATACAACTACGCCACCGAGGCTATCAATTTGATATGAGAAATATATTAGCAACAACAAAATGGTTTGATGTATGCTTATATTCTAAGTGTATATTGACGCCTCTTCTTTGTAAGGGCTAGACAGAAGCGCAACTAGTATATCCACCCGGGGGTCTCGGGTGGGCGGAAGGGTCCGTCCACCCATTAGTCTAGCCAACTTTTGTGACCCCCGTGATGGACGGCAGCGTGGCGGTTAGGCCTCACGCTGCCTTTGACGCCGGGGGCGTCCTTCGGTGTACGGGGGCTTCTGAGCCCCCGCAACAACAGCAGACGGACCGCAACAGCGGTACGCGCAGGGGCGGTTGCGGACGACAACTTAGACGTGAGTCGGAGGAAGCCCGCAGCCGTCCCTAATGCGCCGAAGATGGCCACCGCGGAGTTTTAGTTGGTATGCCGTGCGGTGTACATAGGTTAGGGACTCGGCCCGGCGGTCGCCCGACGTTTTCCATCTCTCCGGGCGGCTTATCGTCGGGTCGTGAGGCACGGTGAACCCAACATAACCGCTCAGTCGTTCCCCTTGAACACTGGGCGGTAGTAATAAGTCACTTTCTCCGCGTAAACAAAAAAAAAACTAGTATATCCACAGGTCGCCAAACTTCATTCTATAGAAATTAAGTTATAGATAAATCTCCCAAAAAACATAAATTACAATCCTAAGCAATACATATTTGTAGTTTTCTTTTGTTTTGGAAACTCAACTTTAAATATATCAGAAATGGGAATCGAAATTAAAACATAGGTTTCATTGATAATAAAATACATTAGACCGATAAATCAATTTAAAACTAACGCATCGATTATAATGTTAATGCAATTGCTTCTGCAAAAACTGTTTAGCATAAACAAGAATTAGCTATTCAACTTTACACACAAGTAGGCAAACTGTTTCACCACATATTGCCGCGATGATATTTTCGTAACTCCTGAGCATAATCAGCACAGCAGGTATACAAGGTAATAAGATCCTTGGTTTGTCTGTCTGTTTTGTATAATCTTTGGGAACACAGATTTTGTATTGTGGCTAAATTGCAAGCTATTTATAATATATTTTTTGAGTTGAATAACGAAAATTATGTGACCTGCCCCTTTCTCACTATGACACACGTTATTTTCACCGTTGTAACAAGCGCATAACGTAACGCATCGCATTTAATATTATGGAAATTAGCATACAGAATATTTTTCACGCAATGAATGAATGAATGAATGCAAATTTTTTTTTCAATTACATGAAGTTAACGTAACGCGGCCGCGTTACGACTTAAGACTGTAATAGAGAATAGGGGGGCAGAAGTACGTCTAGAGAACGATATAATTCTAGATTTGTTAACTTTCAAAACTCGATATGATATCCTACTAATATTATAAACGCGAAAGTTTGTAAGAATGTATGGATGTATGGATGTTTGTTACTCTTTCACGCAAAAACTACTGAACGGATTTCGATGAAATTTGGTACACGGGTAGATCATGTTCTATATTAACACATAGGCTACTTTTTATTCCAGGACAATATAAAGCGGGACTTTTATCCCGGGAAAACTCATTCATGCGGACGGAGCCGCGGGCAAAAGCTATTGTTGTCTAAAACTTAGTACAAGTACTTAACAGTGTAGGAATAATACTATGTAATACTACGAAGCGAGCTACGAATATTATCTTTATATCTAGTCCAGGCTAGGCCGTATCGTTAGTCTATAATCCCTCGGTGATGGTGTGGTGAAACAGCGTCCGCGGCGCAGTGTCCTTAAAAGTATTAAATGGACGCTATCACAGTACTGATTTATTGACTGTTGAGAAATATGAAGAAAAAATATGTTGTGATTTTTCTTAGATTTTATTATCAAAATGAAGTCACGGTTTTACTATGGAACCATGTTTGTTGGTTTCTATTCTTAAGTCAGTTTCGTATGACGTTATTAATGTGTGTCCAAATGAATGCTTTTAGACATGTCATACAAGGTTGCTATGATCCAGGGGCACTAAAATGGACAGAGTACTCCATATCGGCTCGGAAATAATTCGAAACGGTCAAAAACTCGATAAAGATAAAAATAGAAAATCACTTTTTTCTAACAAGTTCTATCAATTTAATACGCAAACACCATTTATAAATATTTACACTAACCTGCGGTCATCTGTGTGACAAAACAGCAACGTCGCATTCTGTTATCTTTCATGTCGCCGATGAGCCGACCGGCAAATACAAATAGATAGGTAGCTCGGCGCATAAGCGGGTGGGTCTCAAGTACAAATTTAAAATTTTTCGCTGTCACAAAGTTACAGAAACCAAACACAAACATACAAAAGATCGGTGCTCGTATCACACAAAGAAATAAACAAACACTATCACTTTTTAATACATTTACATTAGTGTCCTATCACATAAACAAAAAGCAATATTTGGATATTCTCAAAATGGCGCGTAAGCAATAATAAGATTGTACCTAGGAAGCGGCTCAGGGCGCTTTCGCAAGGCGTCTCATGCCCCGGAGCAATTACGGCGACACACTAAAAAAAACTAAAACAGTTCTTTGAATTTTTGAAGATTTGAATGACCCAGGTCTATGTATTAATCGCTTCTTTGTTTGTGTTACAAAGTTATGATGTAATGTTATTGTGTTTTCGTTCTTATTGCACTAAGATTAAGACTCACTTTGACGTGATTATTGGCTGATAGAGGGACAACGTCTCCTAATTTTGTTGATATTTAAGGTCACGCACCTTACATGACCTTAGATAACTATGTTTAGACTCTCGGTCAGCTGTTAGGGCAGATATACATCCCGATGTAGTTTTGCAAACACGAAAAATCTATACTGTGGCTAAACTATTCCTCCTATTGAACTGAAATTTGGTGTAGAGCTTGTATATGGTACATTACATATGTAGCTAGAAATAAAGCCTCACCGTTTAATCAACCTTGTATAATGTTATATTCTTCCCTTCAAATGCTATTAGAATAGGATCTTTTTCAACTACCTTAGGAATTAAAAATTAAAAATCATATTTCTATCGTGAAACAAATTACAGTAAAAAAGACGGAAAAGATTTTTTTACTAATTTTCTATTTCATTCAATTTACTTTTCCGCGTTTACAACGCGTGGTTGATCTATCTTCACGTTTAATTATAGCTGTAATGCGAATCACTCAAAGATATTATTACACGAACTCACTGGTGCTGGATGTTCAACTAAAAGGTGGTTAATTGATTTTAAATAGTTTTAAAGCAACCTTACAAGCTTAATAGCTTGATTGCTCAGTAACTATCTACGTCTTATGTGTTTTACTCATCAGGATATGAGTAAGATAAAATCTAGTCGTGAAGTGCTTCTAACAAACATGGCATATGTACGAATGAAAAATAAACTATTTTACAATGTACGACATCCCACGGCCTATGTCATCCACATATAAAACACGGTCCATCCAACTTCACCGATGTATCGACTAATTTTAAGAGCTACACATTGAGATGAGTAATTTTAAATCACCATAAATTATATTTAAATCAAAAATAAAAAGTACTTGTGACAGTTTCTTAAAGAACATGTCCAAAAACGGGCTTAAAATTCTAACCAAGATACTTTATATATATTTGAATAGTACTCCTAAAAACTAGATCTTGGCAATAAATCGTATATTTTTAAAGTCCTCCGAACTTTACCACACTTAAAATGAACGTTTTAAAGAAAGTTAGTTATAAGTGTCTAAAAATATTTTATTACGGATTCAAGATCCATATTTTTGCCCCTTTGATATCCATAAAGTATGAGCCTGGTTAGATTTTGAAGCCCAGCGGACATCTCCTTTGCCCTTTTTCCACATTTTACTTTACCACATCCAGCGCGTATATTCGCTTGTCGGTCGGATCTCTCCGCTTTCCGCATCGTTCGTGAACGCTCGGAATTTATTTTCACTGTATCTCGATATCACTCTTCCGTGGTGAGATTAGAAACTTACCAACAAGGATACGATATTGTTTAGGTACAGTCAGGCACATAAGTAGCTGAGCAAATTCAAAACTTCAAATCGCTAGTGTACCTTTTCTCTTCACAAAAATAAAATGTGACGGATTAAATTTACTTCACACAAAGAAAAAAAATATCTTACTAATATTATAAAGGCGAAAGTTTGTAAGTATGTATGGATTTCTGGATGTATGGATGTTTGTTGCTCTTTCACACAAAAACTACTAAACGGATTTCGATGAAATTTGGCACACGGATAGATCATGTTCTGAATTAACACATAGGCTACTTCTTATCCCGGGAAAATATGAACCGGGACTTTTATCCCGGAAAAACTTTTTAATGCGGGCTGAGCCGCGGGCAAAAGCTAGTATTTTAATAAAACTTAACGCGTACAGACGAATTGAAATTTTAAATTTGTTCAGACTTATGTGGCTGACTGTACTACCTTCGCGGTTGACGTCTTGGGTGTCTGTTATGTAAACGGTTCAATGCCTTGCGGTAACTCTCTGTACTTTTGGGAGTGTATTGTGTTTTTGTCAGTTTGATAGTTATTGAAGTAAAGTTTGTTTTTCGGAATTTATTTCAGTTTTCTATTGTTTAAATAGTGCTTTTCTTTGTCGTATACTGTATGGACGGCATTCTCAACATAAATTAGCGTTTATGAAGACCGATGTGATTATAACGAAATTAACTGTAGAAATTTAGGTCTAATTGATAGAAAGGTAGGGACTTTACGTATGATAAGTTGTTTTGAGTCTATCGCTCTAGGGTTTCAAACAGTTTAGAGGGGCACCAAGAAATTTATTATAAGAAATGCTAACCGGTCTAAATATATATTGGCAGTGGGTACATACAACACTAACATTATCGTAATTTGCTTGTCGATTTTTGAAAATAATTACGAACACAAAAACACTGGTATATTAATAGTATTTTAATTAAAGTATGCATGAGCTCGGTTGTGACAAGGCGTAATACTTACGAAAGTATAATTTACACACATAAAAATATAAATATCACTGTCTGCCTGGCACTGGGCTGCCTCGGTGGCGTAGTTGCATTACGGTACGACTGCAATGTGAATGCTGACGTCTAGGGTTCGATCCCCGGGTCGGATGTAAAAAATATGTTGGGTCATTATTTAGCTCGGAGTCTGGAATTTGTATATGATATGATATGGTGTCAGGCTCGCCCTCTATCACAACATAAGACGGAATATCCACGGTGAAATGTGGGTGCACTTAGTTGTCCCTCTGCCTACCCCTTCGGGGATAAAAAGGTTACAAACCGACAACTAATCTAACTTAGTTGAGCTAAGCTCGCATGGCTTACAAAATGATAACTTATTACTACAAGTTATAGTTCCTCTTAGCGTAACAAAAAACACATTTTATTTTGTTATAGTTTTATAACAAAATGTATTTAAAAAAAAATCGTATTAATTATTCGAAATAAATGTATGTGATTTTTTTTTTAATAAATATAGTAATAACAATATAACTAACTTCATTATTCACGTTTATGGAAAAACACAGTACAAATAGATTAAAACAAACCAAATGCAGTTGAACCATTCACTCTTTAAGTAATCTAGTACAATCAGCTCATTTCAACAGCGTAACCGCGCTCTAGACCGGACTGACAAATCCCCTTTATAAAAAACCAAATACAAAATTCAGGCATTAAGCAATTTAAATGGTTACGTCACAGACCATCGTATTTAAAAATTAATTTCACAAATAACACAAATTTTCTAGGTACTTAAAGTCAATTTTTAACGCTTCTTGCAATCTTTATGAACAGATTTCGTTCGAAAACACCGCTCTTGACTTTCCTTATTGTGGACGTTATAACACGTCAATCTAAACTGAATATCAAATAGATAAGTTACATCATGTTACATTACATTCAATTACTTGTACATAACATAAAATATAATACCAATAGTTGTAGAAATCTAACACTATAGACTTTTAGTAATACTTTCTTTGCAGAGTTGGCGTAAAATCCACAAATATTATAAATGTAATACTACCAGCCTTATGTTATTTACTGTCCCCCTGCTGAGTACGGGTCTCTTCTGTAATTGAGAGGGTTTTAGGCCTTACTTTACATGCCTTAGAAATTCTTATAGAGAAATTCTCAGGTGTGCAAGTTTCCTTGGGATTATTTTCTTCACCGTTAAAGCAAGCGATAATTCGCAAAGAATGCACATTACCGTAGAAAAGTCCGAGATTTTGATCCTACAGACCATCGTCTCGGTAGTCCACTTCCAACTAGGCTATCGTCGCTGAATTCACAAAAATATTCCCAAATTTTAATTTAATTAGGATTCAGGCGTTTCCTGACTTGATATAAGTGAACCATTAATTTAATTAATTAAGACCCTTATACCGAAATTACATCAATACTGTTAACGAGAACGACCAGTGCAATAACCACAGATGGTGGATTCATTAAACCTGTACGCATGGCTATAAATGTTAAAATATGCACAGACGGACCTTGTGTCGAATTTTTTAATATGTGCGAATATTTCTTTATACTGCCGAACGTTGGCACACGATTGATTGTTAAACTGATTTAATGCATTTTTGTGTCCAATTTTTCTTTATTCGTCTTATAAAATTGAACCCAACTGTCTATGTCTACTTTTCTTGGACGTTAATTCACATAGATCTTGAGGTCTTGCTAAAATCTTATTTTGATTTGGTTTTATTTTGCTTGGACGTTTTAAGTAATCGTGATGCCTGAATTTGAAAAATAAGGTCTCTCAAGCGGACCAAGACGCAGGTAGAACCTAGTAAATTGTTAATGCAAGCTCATCAAGCTCAGCAATCAAGGGCTCTACGAGGAAAATTCATAGAGAAACATCCCAATATATTGTGGCAGCAAATCGAATTTTACTTTAATATCGTAATGTGCGGGTTTTAGACCTTAAACTAAGCAAATTTAGCTTAGCTCGCTGAGACTTTTTTTAATATTTATGTGCATATCGCAAACATCGTAAATTAATCTATAATGTAATTTTTTTGGACTGTGATCAATATCAATTTGTAAGGAAGGTAACGGAACCATAAATGGCCCATTTATTTCAAAATCTTATTTTAAAATCTTCATGACATCTTTTTATACTCTAACATAGAGACATCCTATGTATAATTGCAACATATCACTACATATCATAAATTTGAATAGTGACAGAATTAACAAAAAATATTGTATGTTTTTGTATTACAACACAAAAATTAAAACATGGATAGTAGGCCATGTTAGGAAGCGGGCTATCTTTGGTCACACTACCTTATATATAAATATCATGCCATTTCTTCATTTAATAGCCAACGTGACAACATTGTTTAAACCCATTGTTATTACAAGTTACATAGGTACAAGCGAATTTATCTGTCACGAATTTGTTCATTGGTAGTTCCCTTTAGCTATTCTATTGCGATTCGCAATGTATGAAATTAGTATTCTGCTTCGGTGGTGTAGTTGTATTAAGTACGAGTGCAGTGCTGAGGTCTCGCGTTCGAATCCCCGAGAGTTCCCGGAGCCTGGAATTGTGCTCAATATGGCGCCCCCTATCACATCATGGGACGGAATACGCACTGCGAAAAGTGGGTGCACTAGTGCTGCTCCACTTAGTTATCGAAGTATGGACTTGGTAATGTACGCTCTCCGATTTTGTAACACAAAGGAGAGCTCTATATATATGGTTACATATTTGATATTATATAATATTAAATAATAAAAGTTGCGTTACACAAACATCAAAAGTCAACAATGTGTGCCGGTTATTTAATCTTCTGGAATTTTAATTAGATCATTAAACTATTCAAAGATTAAAGCCATACCAAAGACGCGGAACACGTGGCAGTCATAAAGAGACATAATTTTCACTGCGTTACATTTACACCTCAATAGTTACGCGTAATCCAATTAGTTCTCATTTTGCGTCATTTTAAAATATAACTGCGTATTTAATTACGAGATTAGCAATTTGCTCACTTGAAGATAAGCGCCATGAACATTAGCAATACCTCACATAATTTTGAATTAAAAAGCTTTCTAAAGAACAGCGCTCTTAATTTTGTGACAATGTCTTTTAAACTGAGAAATGTATTTTTGCGTAAAAATTTTATTGAAAAATTGGCAATCCTATTACCAATCCATACGAGACATCTATTGAATAAAAAATTCTCTTACCTAAACCTCATTACAATGTTACAACGTACGGAAAACCACATGATCCGGGGTAAGCTGTGGTGACTTTACCTAGTTTGTTTATTTAATGTTTCAAATAAATCCGGATGATGGGTCGCGGGCACCTACTGTTACATTACAAGGTCGATGGACGACCGGTTTGGAAATTGCCTTTATAAATCACGAGCTATTATGCAACATAATAACGTTTATTAACGCATGACGTTCACTAAAGGCGTGTACACTTTTATTCGATACATAAGAGAGCGGTTTATCATGAAGCAAAGAGGATTTCGTTTAAATTCTAATGGGAATTTTATGTTAGTGGTGGTTTATATCATAAAAATTATCAAATAGCTCATAGAAGAAAGTATAACGATTCAATGATAATCCAGATTCAGCAAAATTTTATAATAACGAAAGTTTTCACAGGTCTTTATTGATCGATGTAAATGAATACATTTCTCGCTATTCTATATTACACATGGAGACCTGTCCTCTGCCCAGCTTTTCAAAATATGATATGTATGCCATGTTAACTCAAACAGTTGTCAGATTTAGAGCAAGTCATGAGGTAATTAATAAATTATATAAAATATAATAGCCATGATTGCGTCACTCTTTAGTATTTGCATGTATATTTGCACACAATAAACAAGTAATCAAGCGATCACATAATATCGCGGAGATAATTATAACAATTATTCTTTAGAACACGTTGTCCTACATTACAATTGCTTGGGGCTTATGTTCGGCCATTTATCGTGCATGTTATTACAAGGTGTTATATACAATACTTGCGGCTGTTCTCAAAAACTTACTAATGTTTAACTAGAATTGATATTTATTTCGACAGTAAAAGTTACGGTAATTGTTCCTCTTCAAATTCTTGTCTGTTATTTTTTCGAAAGACCAAAAGTAAGCATTTTAACTGTTTGTTATCTATTAGTAAGTTATTGAGAGTCCATTATACAACGCTCAAATTAGGTTGATTGCCTGATCGGAAGTGCCGTGTTAATAATGAAAAGTGCCTTTTTCGTTCAGATTTCTTGTTTGCAGTATACCTGTGCTCTTCTATTTTCACTGTGATACTGCTATTGTCTGGCAGGAGTTATAGACAAAGTAATGTGCCAAAATGCGTAGCATATAGGCCAGCATCATTCTCGCAAATTTTCGCATGACGTAACGTCTCTCATTGGTCCAGATCTTATTTGGGCTGTATTATACTTATCAGCGTGTTAAGCTATGATCCCGCAGGACGCGGCAGTCGGCAAATGGCAACGGCAGACGGCAAAAGCATGTGCCGCGACAGTAGACGGCATTACTATGCAGTATTAAATTGTGCCGTCTGCCGTTGCGGCACATGCTGTTGCCGTCTGCCGCGTTCTGTGGAATCACAGTTTTACATACACGTTTTCTGGCGCATATAGTGTCTCCTTAGTAGACCGGTGAACGAAAAAATCTTTCATGTCTGTTGGTCAAGGTTTTCGGACTACCCTGAACTTATCAAAAATTTCGTGGTTAAAAAACTTTATAAAATAAGGATAAAAGGTGCTATTTTATTAGTATGTCGGAGTCGCCGCTACGTCACGTGGAAAGGCCGATTGTCGCAAGGGCACGCTTCGAGAATAATTATACAACGGCCTACTTAGTAATGTCAACATCTTTGTACCAAGATTCATTAAATTGTTTCAGGTAATTACAATTTCGTGATTGACAATATATTTGGTAAGGTTTAAAACGTATCCTACTATAATAATATTATAAAGGCGAAAGTTTGTAAGAATGTATGGATGTTTGGATGTATGGATGTTTGTTCCTCTTTTACGCAAAAACTACTGAACGGATTTCGATGAAATTTGGTACACGGTTAGGTGATGTTCTGGATTAACACATAGGCTACTTTTTATCCCGGGAAAACATAAAGCTGGACTTTTATCCCGGAAAAACTTTTTAATTCGGACGGAGCCGCGGGCAAAAGCTAGTTTTAAATAATATTGAATTTTAAAGTCGTTTGAACTTCGTTATTGCTACATCACTACATAGTATAAACCAAAGTCGCTTCCCGCTGCCTGTCCCTATGTATGCTTAGATCTTTAAAACTACGCAACGGATTTTGATGCGTTTTTTCTAATAGATAGAGTGTTTCAATAGGAAAGTTTATATGTATAATTTGTACCGGGGAAATATAAAGCGGGACTTTTATCCCAGAAAAACTCATTCATGCGGGCGAAACCGCTAGCAGAAGTCTAGTTTAGATACATAAATAGTTTAGATATATTTAAGCTGTGGAACAGTTTGCCAGCGTACGTGTTCCCTCCTTCCTATGATTTAGGGTCCTTCAAGCGGAGCGTGAAGAAGCAATTAAGCAGGCCGGCATAATTGTGCCGACCGACCAGGGATGTTTATCTCTTGCCGGTCGACATAACTTTTTGGGCTTCACTACATTTACCATCAGATGCAGTGAAGCCACTTTGTCGAGCCCTCGATAAAAAAAAATAAAAATTCCGCAGAATATAGAGTCGTTCTAGCTGTTTTTGTAGACTTACTATTCGTTTTATTTTTAATCTTTGCTGTCGATATTAATGATAATCTAAGTGTAATGTTGTGAAAGTTCGCACCCCACTGTGCGAAGTGAGTCATAATGTTAATTCATTGCCAGCCCATACGCGTCCCACAGTAGGAAACGATTTGATGGATGAATATGATAGTTTATGAAAGGAGATAGTTTAGAAGCGTAATTTGACTTTTTATTAATATACAAGTTTTGTAAGAGTATTATAATTATGAAAGAGGTAGTCTTTTGCTATAATGCTTAATATTATAATAGATGTAGAATTGAAAAAACTTGAGGGGTGTTAAGGAACACCCGGATGGAACGAAGTTCCTTTCGATTAATTAGTGAAGGAATTGTAATAAAAAAATTATTTCTTTTAAGTTATGATAATATTTTCTTATTATTAACAAATATAATGTTATATAAACTTAATCAGTAGGCTCAGTTTTAGTAAATAATTGGCTAGTGGTAACTGAAGTAGGAAACATTATATGTTTGGGATTCTATTTCATTTAAATGTCTTGAAAAAAAAACTGCTCAAAAAAGCATTTAAATTGTTTTTTTTTTCATTTAAATTTCGAATGTTACTTTTACGGTCAGTTATTCATTGTTACTGGCTGGTTTCACAGGGCAAGTATAAAAAAAAGTGTCGTTACAACTTTTGATCTTAATTTTTTCCGTCTAGCCTCCTTTTTCAACGCGCGATAAGGAACTTCGTTCCAATAAAATACTAACATCAGGAATTGGAATAAGGAGCTAGTCTAGATTAGAGCATGTTTATTTCAATCTAAGAATATACGCGTATCAACAAACACACTAGTTGTAGCTATTGCAAGTATATTGTGTTGACGACTGCATTCCATACAGTTGTAGTGTTATTGAGGGCAATTTAATTTCCATTATTAATCTATATCTGTTAACCTAATAAGCCATACAACAAAATATGCAATTTATTTTTTCCTCCGACCGCGTAGGGAACGCGGAAGCTGATGTGATCGGTCCAAGCCAAGGTCGCGATCTAATTCCAAACCTTTCACTACGCGTGTCGGTAACTACAGGATCTTAATGTGAGGAAGTTGCAGGTTATACTGACAGAAGAAACCTTGTGAACTAAGTAATTTAAGTGTTTAACTATGAAATGTTGGTTTTCAATGTAGGATGTTGACTAACTTAGACTGTCTTAGAAACCTTGTAATAGTTGTAAAATGACCTGTTCGTTTTAATTATGGACTTGAGACGACTTGGTATATTTATGGGTTTTATTTCACTATGATTAATACTTTTGACTCTCAAGAAGTACTTGTAATGCTAGTATTTAATCTACGATCAAAAAAACCCATAGAATTATCATCATCATTAGCCACATGACGTCCACATGAGCATAGGCCGTTTGCCGGCTGTTTAATGTCATCGAACTGCAAAATATACGAACGAAATCACGATATGCCTATGTCACTTCATGGACCATTATGTTTTGATCTACATTGCGAATAATTTCCGCGTGGCAACTGAGCCCTTACAAGGTGCGGTCGGACCGAGGCCGCCCGGTCCGCTCACTCCAGCCCACTTGCATTGCAACTGTATGTCGTTTGGAAAAATTCCGTATAATAATTGTATGGCAAAACCTATAAATGGATTTTATTGTTGCAAGAATTATTATATGACTAGCTTTTGCCCGCGGCTCCGCCCGCGTTAAAAAGTTTTTCCGGGATAAAAGTCCCGGTTAATGTTTTCCCGGGATAAAAAGTAGCCTATAAGTTAATCCAGGACAGGTTGTACCCGTGTGCCAAATTTCATTGAAATCCGTTCAGTAGTTTTTGCGTGAAAGAGGAACAAACATCCATACATCCAAACATCCATACATTCTTACAAACTTTCGCCTTTATAATATTAGTAGGATTTCTGAATGATGAAGTCAGGATTTTTTTCTCTACTCGCTTATGCTCGCGGCTCCGGTGGCATGAAAGAGTTTTTCCGGAATAAAAGTTTCGCTATATATTTTCCCGGTATAAAAAGTAGCTTTAAACCTTCCCAGAGTTTTAAGCTATCTCTATATCATCAAAATCCGTTTGGTAATTTTTGAGTTTATCACTGACTGAAGGAGCGGGTGACTTTGTTCTTTACTATGTTGTCTATGGTTCGAAAGGTGCTATTTCATATAGTTTTGTTTTTCTACAGCCTATTTAAAACATACAGCGTATTTGGACAGCATTTACAATCAATGACAACCAACAGTATGTACGGCTAAGCTTCATTATCTGATTTACTTACAGCAATTATGGTCTCTATGAGACTCTGACAAAATTCTCCATATTCAAAATATTTCAGGCCGTGATAGATCTGTAAATGGATTCACTTGTTAATGCTCTAAATATTTCGGCCCATAAATATCTGTAAATGAATTTCCCATAAACGACGTTTTTTATAAATTAAATGAGGTACTGACGTCGAAGTACACGCGTACATAACAAAGCATCAGCACAACCTTGTCACAATCACAATACGCTTACGAACATGTTTTCGTATCTCAAATCAAACAAAGTAATGTTTTGCAACATACACACAACAAACACCCTTAATGACTGGATTCCAGGGTCTAATACAATCATAATTGATAAGCAACAATGTTTTGTTCACTGTGTTGTGTTAATGATTATGGGGGATTGTGTTAGGTATTGTTATTTAATACACACACAGACACACACACTCACGCCTTTATCCCCCGAGGGGTAAGAGCGCAACTAGTGCACCCACTTTTCGCTGTGCGTATTCCGTGCCATAATGTGTTATCTAATGTGAAAAGAATAAACAATCGC
Source organism: Lapara coniferarum (assembly GCA_949316025.1). Taxonomy (NCBI): domain Eukaryota; kingdom Metazoa; phylum Arthropoda; class Insecta; order Lepidoptera; family Sphingidae; genus Lapara; species Lapara coniferarum. Next base: position 17,703,518 of record OX438919.1, read on the forward strand.
TAATAGACTAGAGAAAATAATACTTTAGCATTAAATATTGCAGGAAGCTATCTTGACTAATGTTAATTGAATATGGTATTTGACTTGGGCGGTTTTCTAATATAGTGCAAAAGTGGTAATTTTTGGAGACAGCTCGGGGATTAATAGCTCACAGGTACTAAAATTTGTATGATACGCATAATATATATTTCGAGCAGGTGGACAGTTCGGTACTGAAAATTCTTTGTATACATTGCTATTAGGAGATAGGGACTATACTTATTAATATAATGTACTATATTAAAGATTTTATTGTTTTTTGTTCTCTAGTCACGTTGAATTTAATCTGAATATATTCTTAGTTCCTTAGTAATGCAAAACGCCAAGTTTTTTAAAGTACAAGTTGAATTACGCAAGTAATTAGTAAAAATACTTGCATTCCAAGATATAAATTCAGAGTAAATGCTGTTAATTGCCATCACATGTAGGTAACCGACACTAAAAACCTACTTTTTGCATACCGGTATTTAGAGCGGCTACAAAAAATCTACATTCTCAAAGTAGCCCGGCCAAATTAAAAATACAAAATTTATATTAGGCGTCGAGTGCATCGGAAGTTTGTGAGGCTTTTAATTCACGCGTCTATATTTTCTCTCTCATTTAAACTATGTGAGGGAACAGTCACAAACTTTCTAGATCCTAAATTACTGTATTTTTTCATAATGTGTCATTAGGAGTAAAAAGTTATTTCTAACCGCACTTACCATCGGATTGCATGGTCATATGCCTATGATAATACTATTTTTACTAGTGGTAGGATTCTCATATGTAAGAGTCCATCTGGGTGGGCACCATCGCAATATCTATTTCTACTTTCTAATAGATACAAACTCGTACTATAACCCGACCAACTCATCTCTAGTCGCGCGTGACGTAACAAGGTCGTACTTTCACCTTCCGCAGTGACAGCCCAGCGACATTGACCTTGCGTTGTGTAATGACATCTTGTTCCTAAACGATGCTCGGCGATGTTCGGTAACGTATCGGAAATTGCTGACGAAATCCGTTTTCGTGAGTCTTGGATGATTTTTTGTTGTACTAACGTATTATTTCGTAGTCTGTAATTCAATTAACAGATACATTTGAAGTCTTGGATGGTATATGAGTATAATACGACAGTATTGGCGCCTCGGTGGATAGGTGGTGCGTCTGGTATGGAACAGTTTGTACTGGGTATATATCATCGCATTATCTCGACAGTCCCATAGAACAAAGTCGTATATGCAAAATGTTAGCTTTTCAGTAGAGCGCTTTGAAAGTCTAAATTAATTGTGAAAATTACAAGTTATACATGAAGGAAACATTATCTATTAGGGTTCAGTAACAACTTTGAACCTAATGTGTGAAAATAGCACTAATTTGCACATGAATACAAACTTACGACTTTCAAAGCGCTCCACTGAAAAGCTAACATTTTGCATATACGACTTTGTTCTATGGGACCGTCGATCTGTTTTTCTGTCAAGTAATAGTGTGCTAGCAATGCTCTGTTTATTGATAAAGGTCGCAGGACCACGCTAGATGCAGGCCGCTTTTGACAAGTCTATCTGGAAATCTTTAGAGAAGACGTATCCTCAGCAGTGGAATTTATGTGGGCTGTGGCAAATGATGATGAACGCTATGTTCTGGAAAGACTAGTTGTGATGTAATTGGGATCGTTTATTGACGGGTTTTGATTGAATTTATAACTAAGTGCTTTATGTATCTTCACTATAAGTTTCAATAAAAATTCTCTAGAGTCCAAAAAAAGGTTAAAAGGCTTCGTACACGATAAGACTATTACTGATGGTTTATTAAGCGAGAAGCTCTTACTCAGACATTAAGTACGAAGTTAAATCAAATGGAAATGGAATGCAGTCGCATTCTTCGATAGGAATCCGCAGCGAGCCGGCCGTTTGGGAAACCTCGCCGACTAATGCACTCCGACGGAATTAACTAGCTTCTATATGTATACAGTAGATTGGTAAATCCTACTAATATTATAAAGGCGAAAGTTTGTAAGAATGTATGGATGTTTGGATGTTTGGATGTATGGATGTAAGGATGTTTGTTCCTCTTTCACACAAAAACTACTGAACGGATTTCGATGAAATTTGGCACACGGGTAGATCATGTCCTGGATTAACACATAGGCTACTTTTTATCCCGGGAAAATATAAACCGGGACTTTTATCCCGGAAAAACTTTTTAATGCGGGCGGAGCCGCGGGCAAACGCTAGTTCATTATAATTTGATGTCTGTTTTTAATTTCAATTTGCAATTTATGTTGCATATAACGGTATATTTTTACATTTTTGCACAGAAGGCGGGTTTTCGTTTGATAAAAAACTATTTACTATCGTTATTTTTCATGAAAAATCTGTCATTAATTTGCAACTATTGCACCTCTTCATCATCATCATCATCATCAGCCCGTTGCAGTCCACTGCTGGACATAGGCCTCTCCCAAGATACGCCACAGAGCCCGGTCTGCTGCTTTATGCATCCAGTTCCTGCCGGTCCTCTTGTGCAAGTCATCCCGCCATCTGGCTAGAGGGCACTTGCACCTCTTAATCGCAGTTTACTTTAATACTGATGTTAGAAACTAAACCGAATTCGGAATAATGTTCAACTTTGTGATAGCGTTTCTAACTCTAGATAACTCCGCTTTAGTTTTGTATAAATTAAAAAGGTAATCAGAAATAGATCAAATTCATCAAAATGATTATAATTTCGCCGTATATTACCGTTTAACGTTAAACCATGGTTCTTTTAAGCCTTGTTTATCTAAAACAAACAGTTACAACATCGGTTGAGCTTACTTAATTTGACGGACATCAATTAAACGGCTTTTTATATAAATTCTCACGGTCTATAAATTTCACACGATGTTGCGACATCGTTTTGTACTGTTTCTTAATTATAAAAATACACGTTTGTTTACTTTTATTCATTGTTTTAGTATGTAGAGTTCTTTTTTTCATGCTTTTTTATTTTGTGTTGTATGATAATAATTTATGTACCTACGTGTTTGATTGTTTACAAAGTTTTCATTTGTGAAATTGGAATTCGCAGAAATGAAATTGTAATGACGATATAAACAATGTACATAATTAATACATGACAAACAGTTTTAAATAGTACTTTCCTCCTTTTCACCAGATCAAATCTAGTTGAAACATAGGTAAAATATTGGATTCAATATTGTGAATACTTGTAGTCAAATCAGTTTGAGAAATAAGGATAAAAACTATAAAACTGTACAAATACAAACACTGTTCCGCATCACTTCACACCAGAAATAACATTGTTTCAAGTAATTCGATATGGTTTTTGCGATTTATTTAATATTGTTCTAGATTTCGAAAGTTAAAGGCCACCGGATAATAAGTTGAAAATATTAATATTACCTTGAAAATTATTGATGCCGTCAGTTTTTTAAGGACCGGAAAATGTGTAGGTTTCACTTCCAGTGAATTAATTGAACAGTTAATATAATTTAAGCTCTATTATTTATTAGGTTCTGAACTATTTGAATGTGTTTATTTTGTATCATCTTTACACGTCAGTAATAATGAAATGAAAACTTTATTATTATGTATTACCATTTACCAGTGTTTACACTGGTGGTAGGTCTCTCATATGTAAGAGTCCGTCTGAGTGGGTACCACCGCAATGTCTATTTCTACCGCCAAGCAGCAGTGTGCAAGCACTGTTGTGTTTCGGTTTGAAGGACATTGTAGTCAGTGTAACTACTAGATATAATGAGACTTGACATCTGATGTCTCAGGATGACGAGCGCAGTGGCATGCCTCACAGTACTTTCTAACTCCAGGTGCTGGATGGTATTGCTACTGTTTATGGGTGGTCGTCTTGCTTACCATGAGGCGAACGGCATGCTCGTCTCATCATACAATTCGATAAAAAAAAATTACATTAAAAAAGACTTTTTTATATCTTTCATTTGGAGTCGGGTGTAAGCTCGAAGTTGCGAAATTATTTTCAGCAATAATTCAATACATAAATATAACACCAAGTAAACATAAAGTAAGTAAGTGCGACGATAGCCTAGTTGGGAATGGCACGGTCTGCCGAGACAATGTCCGGAGGTTCAAACCCAAGGCACACACCTCTGACTTTTCGAAGTCATGTGTGTATTGTTTATCAATTATCGTTCGCTTTTACGGTGAAGGAAAACAACGTGAGGAAACGTACATACCTGAGAATTCTCCATAAGAATTTCGACGGTATGTGAAGTCTGCCAACTCGCATTAGGCCAGCGTGGTGGACTAAGGCCTAAACCTGCTCAGTAGTAGAGGAGGCCCGTGGTCAGCAGTCGGCAATATACAAGGTTGATTAAATGGTGAGGCTTTATTTCTAGCTACATATAATAAGTACCACATACAAGCTCTACACCAAATTTCAGTTCAATAGGTGCTGTAGTTTAGGCACAGGATAGATTTTTCGTGTTTGCAAAATTGCAACGGGTTGTATATCTGCCCTAACAGCTGACCGAGAGTCTAAACATAGTTATCTAAGGTCATGTAAGGTGCGTGACCTTAAATATCAACAAAATTATGAGACGTTGCCGCTCGGTCAGCCAATAATCACGCCAAAGTGAGTCTTAATCTTAGCGCAATACGAACGAAAACACAAGCATAACATTACATTATAACTTTGTAACACACACAAGGAAGCGACCAATTTACACACGCTTGCACTTTTATGAAGAGAGTAAACAAATCATAATAAACGTCCCGTTCTAATTCATTACGCGTAAAAGAAAAAGAAATAGGTCACAATGTGTTAATATGCACACTTGAAAGCCATTGGACCTGGGCCATTCAAAAATTAAATCTTCAAAAATTAAATGAACTGTTTTAGTTTTTTAATGTGTTGCCGTAATTGTTCCGGGACACATGTGACGCCTTGCGAAAGCGCCCGAGTTTGCATTGTATTGCAAACCTAAATGATTTTAAAATCGAATAAGTCAACTAAAGATAGTGATTAAGCATGTTTCGGATAAAGAAGTATAAACATAGAGCTGGAAATATTTAAACAGTTCAAACAAACACACTCAGTCAAACAGACGCTTCACAAAAGCAGTTACCTAATCTGCCCACCTGTTGTGCAGAATTGTAGAATGGATTGTCCACTTTTTTGTTTGTGTATAGCGCAAGTAAATGTTAGGTAAAGTTATTTCACCAAAAATCTAAATTTTCCTCAATTTATGATTAGTACCTATTGGCGAAAAGAAAACGTTGTTTTTTAAAAATATAAAGAAAAACTCATACGTGTGTATTAAAGTTTTATATGCTAAAGGGCATTTTACTGGTGGTAGGTCTCTCATATGTAAGAGTACGTCTGGGTGGGTACCACCGCAATGTCTATTTCTACCGCCAGGAAACAGTGTGCATGCACTGTTGTGTTTCTAAGTCCAACTCTCCATAAAATTCAAGTTTGATTTTTTTAAAGTAACCCAACTGCCTCAGTGGCATAGTTGTTGAAGGTTTTATATGGTCTTGTATCAATTTAGCTGGCTGATATTGATCTGTCACAGAGGTTTCCATAGTAATGGAAAATAACACGAAAAATATTGTACTTTGTTTGGTTCTACAAAATATGTAATTCTATGTAACGTAATCTCTGCTAATACCAAATAAATATTTCCATACGACATTTCTATTACGTACGCGGTACAACATTTCACCGCTCTGAGGTCCCGGGTACGATCCAGGATCAGGTAAAGTGATATTGAATTTTCTGATTTTTTTTCAACCCGGAGTCTGAAATTAGTGCTCGATATGGCGATAGTCACGCCTCCTATCACATCATGGGACGGAAAACGAAGCGAAAAAGCTGGAGCCCAGGTTGCACCTCTGCCTACTCCTTCGCAGATAAAATGATCTATGTGTTTGTTTTTACTTAAACAGGAATCTCAACAGGCTGTTTATATAAACTTTCAAAAACAGACAGTTCCTGCAATATTCAGCACCGATTTGCACTTGTTACATAATTTAACGACCCATTGTCTTCAGAAGAACATTCTAGTTCCGCTTCCTTAGCCCACTAAGCATTAATTAACTCAGATTTAATTCCACTATCATTAAAGACATTGATCTCAGCGACCTCAACATCTCAATTATGTTATTGTTAACTGTTTAATGAAGGTTGGTTAGCGCATTACTTGGTTTTTGCTGCCGGTCATTAGTAATGATGTGGATATTATTTAGATGAATAATTGAATAGATTATTGATTCTACAGGCTGCTGTTTAATTAAATATTACTTAGAAGTGATTGTGTTTTTTATTCCATTATGTAACTCCATGTCTAATTTTGTGTATAGTTTACATACGTGTGCTACTTAAGTAAAGTTATAGCTTAATAGTATTTCTTGGGTCATTAAGATCGCTATAAGGTCTAAAATAAAGTGTGCTTTCCTCCTTACCAATTCGTTTCCAGCACTAATTTCTCTAGGGAAATCTTTAGGCCTATGTTCAGAAATGAGTTTTCTGTGGCTGATGAATTGTAATCACCCTCCATACCATGAATGAAAATATATCTAAACTTAGCTGCTTCTATTAGTAAATCAATTCAGCAAACGCAGAAACTACATTTCCTACTACTAGAAACTTCCATGTACATACTTGTTACATTCCACTGACCTATCCAAACTATGGACGATGAACGATACGTCCATTCGCATCCTATTCACTCGTCCAAGGCTCAGCTGCATGGCCACTACTTCCTCGGTCATACTTCTAATGGACAGTACAATGTATGTTCCATTGTTAACACTCCCCTCCGTAAACAATCGCCACTATCTCAATGACATCTGATTCTGCCAATCCACCTGACAGACGTCTTCAAATGAGAAGCGAATAGCGACTGTCTGATAGAAGATGAAAGGGCTACATTTGTGTGTGGATGCTGGTGCCGTGATGGTAAAGTTGGTTTGGTGTTTCAAATTGTGTTTTCTTCTGTTTGGTTCAATAAATAGTAGTGCTTCGATTTGCAACTAAATGTCGTTGAATTATGAGATGACGGGTGGGACAAGTCTATGTTTTTTTTATGGCATTGAATGACGAGACGAGCATGCCGTTTGCCTGATGGTAATCGATAAGACCACCCATAAACAGCAGCAACACCATCCAGCACCTTGAGTTACAAAGTACTGAGTGGCATTCCATTGCGCTTGTCATCCTGAGACATAAGATGTTAAATCTCATTATGTCCTGTTACCTGAAGTTACACTGGCTACAATGCCCTTCAAACCGAAACACAATAACGCATGCACACTGCTGCTTGGCGGTAGAAATAGGCATTGCGGTGGTATCCACCCAGGCGGACTCTTACATATGAGAGTATTACCATTACTACTATATCCACCATACCATGCATTAAATATAGGAAAATCTCTCGATACCTACTTATTATTTTGTTCAGAATTAATGTTGTAGATTTTTCAGACACACTGGCAGACAAATCAACCTCGAAAACAAGAATATTGCATAAATTTCCTCTAACATTTTTTTTTTAATTTAATACAGTTTCAATTCACTGCAGATACTTCTAGCACAAGCAACCATTTTACTAATAAATGTATGTTTTCTATGAGTTTAAATATCACAGCAAACAAAAGTAAAACTATTGCCACGAGTACTGACGTCCTCGTGAATATTGAAACAATTCCAATAAGGACAAAGCGCGACGGCAAAGTTAACCAACTTAAGTATTTTGTAACATTCCCCAATAGGTCACTGTTACGCTCGTCTCTTATGACCGAAGCGTCACCTTGGCGTGACTCATTGTTCACGACGGAATTTCAATGGAACATCATGTAACATATAAAATTATCCAAAAACAGTATTTCGTCCCAAATCCGTTTTTCATGTTTTGAATTATTCAACACGGCCCACATTTTGAATTTGGCGAATCTCCGTTACGTGTAACGTTATCAATCGTGTTTGTTAGCCTAAAATGCTGAAATCTACATTGGCATCAGTAGATGTAGTATCTAGTACATTTGCGACTACAATTGGACCGAGTTATGCCAAAATGTACCAACTACTTATGCACAAAATTTCTATATTGTTATTTGTTACAGCTGTATTTTCTATGCATTTTCCTATTTGTTTTTCTTTCTTCTTTTAAACAGCTCGCCATTAGTTGTGACGACTGCTGTTCGTTTTTGCTGAGTTGTAAAGTATCACAATTGGACTAATTGCGTGTTAAAAGTTAATAACTTATTTTAAGATAATTTGTGGATTGGTACATTTTGGCATAATTGGGTACAATTATCAGATAGGACATTTTATATGGTGCTCTTTTGTTTGTATAAACAAATGAAAGACGAGATGAATAATTTACTAGTTTCATAGTGACAGTAATCATTACCGCGTAAAAGCACTTAGAACTTTAATGGCATAGCACTGTACTGCGTTCGTCACACATAGACAGTAGATGTAAAGTGACATGATATTCAGTAAATTCATTGGCTCTAATGTAATTCAAGCAGATTTAGATACAGTGCGATTCAAATAAGAATAGGAACGTCAATGACCTTTATGTGTCAAATCTCACTTGAAAATTACAATATTTGCATCCAAAACTTATTAGCATATCAATAACTGTTTTTTTTTATTTTGTCTAATTGACTCTTATATCAAATTTAAATAAAAACGTTATTGCTAAATTAGCCTAATATAATATTAAATTATTTAGATGTCACAATATGGCGCGAAGTCGATCCCATTCTTATTTGAATCTTACATAGACAGCCTAATAACTTTTCTCCACTTTTTTATTTTATAAGGATTTCGAATATAGTCCTATACATTTTTCCTACATAGTGCGTTGATTTTCATTGAGTTATTGAGTTTTGCAACGTATTCAGTACCGTTAGTGTGTCATGCTGTCGTTTCGATTTTAGTCACGACATGCGATACGTGAGACAACTATCGGTTAATCGGACAAAGGCAAATGGATTTTTCCTTTATGGTTAGTGATAACTAAGAAAAGAATCGAAGCAAAAGCAGTTTGCCTTGTCTTATAAAGTGGGGGCAAGATCCTCGTCGCCGAAGATTCATCGAGATTCTAAATATTATTGTATTAGAAATCATATAAAAGTTCATACTTTACCCAGAGTTAAATAGATAAGCTAAACCATCTACACCATAGAGAATAGCCCGACACGATATTGACCAATTTGTAGAAAGTGATAAAGCGATTGTGTGGCCACAGCATGTCACTTTTCTAAACGACTGTACCCCTGTAAAACTAAAGTAGACAAGAATTCTAGAATAAGACAGCTAGAGGCCGCACGGACGTTCTGTCTCCCTCACAATTTTCTGCCAATAATCACTTGATAAATGTCTGTGAACTGTGATCTCTAAGGCCTGTATTAGTAGATGCAACTCAATTACGCTCTGAAGTGCGATATCAGTTGAGACGCTGTCGAATTATCTTTTGTCTCAGGATGAAGAGCGCAGTGGAATGCCACACAGTACTTTGTAACACAAGGTGCTGGATGGTATTTCTACGGTTAATGGGTGGTCGTATCGCTTACCATCAAGCGAACGGCATGCTCGTGTCGGCAATCGATAACACAATAAAAAATAAGATTAGCATCTTAAGATAGTCGCCATTTAATAAACCTACATTAACAGCAGCTCAAATGACATCTTAAGTGAGAATATGTGCCGGAATTTGACAGCTGAGTTCTGTTTATGTAACAGCGCTTACTCAGCTAAGAACGAGCTCTTAATGACAGTTTGAGCATGGTTTATTAAATAGTTCAATACATTAAATGTCTACTTGAGACTTTACTCAAACATGAGATTGATTTATTAATACCGCCCTTAATGATCCACAAATCCCTAACTTAAATACTGTAATATTAAATATAGAAGCGTATAGGCATTCCGGGTACAAATACAAATTTGAAGCTCGCGCAAGTAACACAATTTTTACTATTTACTTACTTATTTACTGACATTATCAGTAACATGATCACAACTGAGTAAGTGAATTAGCTATTCGACAAGCATTACAGTGCCTGCGTGGTTTAGATAACGTAGGGATCACAGAAACCACAGGAATGACAAGGTTAGGTACGTGACGAGTCGGTAGCTCTTGCCTAAGTGGTGTCCGATTCTAAATTTGTCGTGAATTTTCCTTCCTTAAAAGTGACGACAGTGTATAAAAGTGACGACAGTGTATAGAAGATAAACCCTCTAATATCCGAATTTTAATAAAACTAATTACTTAGTCGGCTTTTAAGATATAACTAGCTTTTGCCCGCGGCGTCGCCCGCGTTAATACGTTTTTCCGGGATAAAAGTACATATAAACCTTCCTCTTGAATCAATCTATCTATAAAAAAAAACCATATCAAAATCCGTTGCGTATTTTTAAAGATCTAAGCATACATAGGGACAGACAGCGAGAAGCGACTTTGTTTTATACTATGCTGTGATGAGGGATGCTATTCTAATAATGCGAAGTAGCGGAGATTATACTATTTAACAAATAATTTGCTATGATTTTATAATAATGATTGTATTATTCTTTTTTGCAGGTAATTTTTCAACAAATGCTCTACTTCAACGAGTGATTCTTCAAGGTGACAGACTGTAAGAATGTATTTGAAAGAACTATTAGACATACGTCCTTAAGACCTGTAGGTAATGTAACGTCGTTGTCAAACCTTGTTCATACACACACATACTCACCCACCCTTAGATACACACAAATTCTCACTTACACACATTCACTCACACACATGCACACACGAACAAAATGTATCTTTTAATCTTTTTTATTTTTATAATTTATTATTCCTCACATAAGAAATTGTTACCTAGGAAGAGAACACTGACTTCTGTAACACAGGTTTATACCTAGTTCAGAAGTCAGTTGTCCTTATGTTTGTTAAAAAGTTTGTGGAAAATAAATTATATTATTATTAAAAAAAACAATATCTGCTAAGTGCACTTTTTTGAGATTTCAACATTTTGACTATTATGACTAGTTTGCCACCCAAACTTTGATATATAAAAGTCGCTATGTGATTCTAATCGTTACACGAAGTCTAATCGAACAATGAGCGCCATAAAAAATATGCTATGTGCAAATTTGTCTGAAAATTTTACATGAGAATGTTTTTACTCCATATCTCAGTTTAACTTTTTGGACATAGCAGATATTTATTTGACTACAACGATAACCTGAATGGCATGATAAATTAAATAATTTGAAAAAAAAATGTCATCAGCTATAACGCGAAATACAGAACATTACAGAAAGTAACATTTTACCCAAGTTTAAAATAACATTTTAAACAACAAAAGACCAACGATGATTTCAATATATAAAATAGTTATAAAACAACAATAAACGTCGATATCGATAAAAAGTGCAAGAATCGAGCATTACATCAGGCCACCTAATAACTCGATTGCAGTAATGGGGCACTTTCACTCGGATCGGTGCATCGGCGCCGGCGCAATCAAAGGTTGACCGAGCGCGACCGGCACCGCTCCTTCCAATAGATGGACGAATGTGATCGAAATGGTACGGCCATAATTGGCAGATGAATAGACGTTTTCTAGATTGGCCGTATATTTTTTGTCTTTTTTACTTTTATTAAACATCACTGATGAGGTTTAAAAGTGTTTATTTTAAAATCAAGCTGACATGAATGTTATGATAATTTTTTATGAGATGCATACATTCTTTAGGCTCTATATCTTCTAAAAGAATTATTGACTAGAATCAATATTTTAAAAATATATTTTAATAAACGAAATAGACATGTCTATTAACGTTTGACAAACATTTGTGTATCATGCATCACTTGCGTCAATTACTGGGAAGCGCTTAACCTTGCTTAGAAGAATAGCCCACGCAAAATATTAAAACCTGGTTAAAACACAGCTTAGGTAGAAAGTGATCGATCAGAGGTCGAACTGACCTCACGGGCGCATCCGGCGACCCCGACCTTGTCATGTCGCAACATAGGTATTACCTAACGTTCACATTGGTAAATTGGTCATCGGCTGTCCAGAATTTGTAATTTAATTAATGCAGTTCGAATTGTAATTGATATTGGAATGTAATCACGATGACACTACATATTCTGGTTAATGAGGGCTACCAGATTTTTAGCCATTAGGGCACCGCCACCTGATAGGAGGAATCAGGAAATGATATTAGACAGTTAAATTTGTAGTAATTTTAATTTGAAAAACACTTCGATGCCACCAGCTTAACATTATTAAAATAGATATATACAAAGTTCAATCCAATTCAATTTTTAGGTTATGATTTACAAAGTTACATTGAACTAGAACGTGATATCGAAAACAAATGCTTTTCAGTGCACCTTAATAGTTAAAAATAATCATATACTTACATCGATATCTGTAATATAGTTTATAAATGAGTCTAGATATCAATTTGTTATTTAATAAGTCTGGATGAAAAAATATTGATTGTAAAAAAATTTCATTACATTCATGCTCTCAAATTTATTACGAATGTAATACGAGTATAAGGCAATTGAACTACACTCACATTCAAATAAATCGCTTTTTAAAATTATATTCATTGTATACATTCGAATGAATCAGTTCTAATTTCAAAATACTTTTCAATCACGTACTTCGCAGACGATCCATCATTCGAATGATGAATGTTCTATTTTGGAATAATATAAACCAAGGTTCGACACTATTGGTGTCAATATCGTACATTCAAGTTTATTGTAACAATAACAGATATTCCATCACGGGTCGTTAAACACTATTGATTTGGTGTTGCGACATGACCTTGCTCGCACTGACCGCAAAAGATAAATCGAGGAGTTAGCTATGGACTGAAGAACTTGAAAAGGATGCGAATTTTAATTCTTTGTATTGACAAGTCTATTGAATGAAGTTCATTTGCGGCTTTATAAAAAATATAAATTGTTTCTTTATACAACTGATATTTTTGAAATATAAATATTTTTACATACTACTAAATGAGATGCACGGTTACTTACCTTTGATAAGCATCACACCTATCATAAATATTCAGAATGTGTAAGGACCAACGATACACAGTTGGATTGCAGTTTGGTATCAGAAAACATAAAGCGGTGTTATTTACCAAGACGCACACGCACGCGTTTAAAAACACTTATTACTACATGATCGGATAAACGTATAAGATTTAATGCAGCATAATATTTTTATGGATATTATTTCAAAATCTAAATAATTATAAGCTTAATGCTTTTTATAAGCTTATGACTGCCTCGGTGGCGTAGTTATATTACAGTACGACTGCAAAGCTGAGGTCTCGGGTTCGATCACCGGGTCGGACAAAGTGATATTGAACTTTTCTATTCAGTATCAGCCCGGAGTCTGGAATTTGTGCCCGATATGGCGATAGGCTCGCCCCCTATCACATCATGGGACGGAATACCGGCGAAAAGTGGGTGCACTAGTTGCACCTCTGCCTACCCCTTCGGGGATAACAGGCGTGTGTGTATGTGTGTGTGTGTATAAGCTTAATTTCTTGGGACCAGTTTCACAGGTTTCAAGTACATTTTATTTGATAGTAATCGTCGTAAACAGCTGATGTAGATAGAACTCATTTTATTAAACTTTATTTGGGAGCGTAGATCAGAGTATGACTTTAGTATTTGGTCAGCTTATATATTTATGTGACAAGTAGCATTTATCAGCGAGCGGTGAAATAGGAACTTGAAATATTAAAACACAATTCTATTAATTATTTAGCTAGGTATTCTTTATCACGATATCAAATCCGTACTCAGTACCTCTTAAATTACATGACACCAAACATAACCATATCAATAACAAACAATCAAATGTCAATATTTTAATTTTATCTTGTCTATCGTAAATATGGTTGTAATTTCTTTACGATAAATTACCTTACCTTTTCTTGGATGTTGTAAGATACAGGTATACGGCCTCAGTGCATCAACATGGCTGTGCTTATTAATCTTTGTGCTGACGCAACCAGGCCCAAATCTGTTCGTTGACCCTTAGCGCAAAAAGCGGCTGCTTATTAATACAATATTACACGTAAAACGAATTGCATAGCTACTTAGTTTTTTCATTTCTAGAAACCATTTTTAGTCTTTACACACACAAAATAAAAAGGGATAAAAGGAGCGTGAGTGTGTGTGTGTACACTCACTCCCTATAGCCCCGAAGGGGTAGGCAGTGGCGCAGTTAATGCATTCACTTTTTGCCGTGCGTATTCCGTCCCATGATGTGATATGGGTGAGCCTATCGCCATATGGGGCACAAATTTCAGACTCCAGGCTGATACTGAATAGAAAATTCCAATTCCCTTTTCATCTTTAATGTGTAGTTATGGATTGTTTACTTTTAAATACTTCTCATTATCGGATTGCGTTCCTATTTCATCAAGCATTTGCAATGTTTCAAGTAAACGAGAGAGGTTTTCTCATTATATTTTCCTATTAAGGCTTCTGCTTCGTAATGCCATTTTTTTCTATTGTAATAATGGTAATACCTCTATATGTTTTTGAGTAATACAAAAAAAATCAATTCTCATAATATCAATACTGTCCTGTCTTAAATGAAAGTCTTCGATTTTACATCGAATAGCCTTAGCCAACTTCTTAGAAGACCCGAATGACAATGCAAAATCCGTTATTATGCTAATTGAGTTAAAAATATTTTTATACACGACTGCCGCTCAAATGTTTGCGCAGCCGTGGTACATCGATTTGAGTGTGTCGAATCGATTCCACGTGTTGTGTCTAACGATCGTTTGATAGGGCTGGCTATTAATGACGTTTTTTTTTTGCGTACAGCACTATGTCATTTGTTCCTAATCGGAAATTAATGTCCTTTGATGAAGACTTTTTTTAATAAATGAATGATGTGATGAGCTTGTTAGACATAAAGATATAAATGTATCATGCATATATAGTTAAGACATTATGAGGTAGTCTTATAATGCTCCAATAATGGTCCAATAGTCTGGAAATGTTCGAAGAAATACTTTTTTTAAAGTGCCAGTAAAAAAAGGACACGGGAAACAAATCTAAATCTAACCAAGTTAATGGAAAAATTAAAAACATTAAATTAATACGCGGAACACCAATGCCGCATTAAGTATTTGCCCAAGTGCCTTAAATATTAGCTCGGGTTGGCACACAGTCGATATGCTTGTACCATGAATACTAAACAGTGATCTAATGTTCATCTATAGGAAAACTGGATAATACGGCACACATACCAATTTAAAAATTATTTTAACTCATACCGATCATAATATGTTTTAAAAATATTTTTATGTCGCAAGTTAACGGTTCTCACACTTACTTCAAAGGTAATAAATTTATTTTTGTTGCTTTATCGCAGTTCTTGGATTTTTGTTTTTTAATTCTTGTGGCAATAATTACCTGAAAAGCTTAGTACCTATGACACGTCTATCAGTATTCATATATATTTATGTTAGCTGTAGATACCTTCAAAAGGTAAACATACGCCTTTATACTAAATTGCTTTATACAAGGTTGCTATGATCTAGGGGCACTAAAATGGACAGAGTACTCCATATCGGCTCGGAAATAATTCGAAACGGTCAAAAACTCGATAAAGATAAAAATAGAAAATCACTTTTTTCAAACAAGTTTTATCAATTTAATACGCAAACACCATTTATAAATATTTACACTAACCTGCGGTCATCTGCGTGACAAAACGGCAACGTCGCATTCTGTTGTCTTTCATGTCGCCGATGAGTCGACCGGCAAATACAAATAGATAGGTAGCTCGGCGCATAAGCAGGTGGGTCTCGAGTACAAATTTAAAAATTATCGCTATCACAAAGTTACAGAAACCAAACACAAACATACAAATGATCGGTGCTCGTATCACACAAAGAAATAAATAAACACTATCACTTTTTAATACATTTACATTAGTGTCCTATCACATAAACAAAAAGTAATATTTGGATATTCTCAAAATGGCGCGTAAGCAATAATACGATTGTACCTAGGAAGCGGCTCAGGCGCTTTCGCAAGGCGTCTCATGTCCCGGAGCAATTACGGCGACACACTAAAAAAACTAAAACAGTTCTTTGAATTTTTGAAGATTGGAATGACCCAGGTCTATGTATTAATCGCTTCTTTGTTTATATTACAAAGTTATGATGTAATGTTATTATGTTTTCGTTCTTATTGTACTAAGATTAAGACTCACTTTGACGTGATTATTGGCTGATAGAGGGGCGACGTCTCCTAATTTTGTTGATATTTAAGGTCACGCACCTTACATGACCTTAGATAACTATGTTTAGACTCTCGGTCAGCTGTTAGGGCAGATATACATCCCGATGTAGTTTTGCAAACACGAAAAATCTATACTGTGGCTAAACTATTCCTCCTATTGAACTGAAATTTGGTGTAGAGCTTGTATATGGTACATTACATATGTAGCTAGAAATAAAGCCTCACCGTTTAATCAACCTTGTATTATAAAAAAGTACTGTATGTATTATCTAATGGTATCTCTAATAAATAAAATAAAAAAATAAAAAAATAAAGTAAATAAAGATAGGATATCGTTAGAAAATAGGATTATGTATACAAATATTTAAGACCAAATAAGCAATAAAACCATATTATATGGAGTAGACACTAAGTACAATAATGGTCACGAGTTGATGGAAATTTAAATACGGATTCCACAAATACCGAGCAATCAGAATTGGCATAAAATATGTGAGCAACAAATTAAAAAGAAAAACAGTAGTAGCTCAAAATCCGTCTAGAAAATAAAAATTATTCTAACTCTACATGTAGAGCGTGATTCGGCTCACATGAAATACCTCTCACGGAATACCTGTGAGTCCCACTGTATACTTTTCTGGGATAAAACAAGACGCTGTAAATGTTTTGTATGCCAAATTTAAAACCAAAAATCGAAACAAACATTTATTATCAGTGAGATTGTAGCATAAAGCTACAAACCAAGAAATTAAAAAGAGAAAATCAAATAGATTTCTTATTTCAAATAATTGAAACTAATTTATTCTAATGATCGGAGATGCGCCTGCGTCAGTGGATAGTCACGCCGCGGTGCGTTGCCCTCAATAATGCGTTTTGCGGTCAAGCTGTATCAAACGCGGCGCGTATAATAGGACTGTGTACTGACCCTTAGGCTATGGTGCAAGTTATAGGAAACTGTGCTCAGCAGTTGTAAAAAATATCTTTAAATCTATTGATAGAAGCGGATAAGGCTGGGTCTGACCATTTTTATGATATAATGTAACCACAATATATTATTCATATCTGATTGATATACATAAAATGTAGACACTGTTGTGATGTGAATAAAAAAACATATTTTAACTAACTGTGCCTAACTTTAAAATTATCTTTTGGATAGCGATAGTATGATACCTTTAGTATGGCCTTTGTTACGAACATTGAAAAATGTAGCATTTAAATATTAGCACATAAAAGACAAGGTTGCACTCAATTTAGTTCCATATAAAGATTTTGACCGGTGTTTATTTCCAATGTTACAGAGATAAACTTATTTTGTGTAACAATTAGAATTTGTTCAAAATACCTACTTCCTTATGCAAAGAATTGACCGAGTCTTTTTCTTTTATATTTAAAAAAGCTTCACGGATTACATTCTAAAATTGATAAATTGTGTGCACTAGGGGAGATTGTTTAATTTCGTTGAAAAGTGTCGATACGAATCTATTGAAATGAGTCATTTATATTACAGACAAAAAAGAATGTTGCACAGAAATGAGTGTGCGTTTTGTTATTAAAATATATTTTTAAGTATTAATAATTTCTAGCATCAAAACGAAATAATTATTAAATTCTGATTTATTGTTTCAAGACATTCTGCGTGCGCTTATAACTTAGACCACAAACATGTAAGATGAGGTAACCCTCTAATGCCAACATAATGCGAAAAGGCGTAAGCGAATCGTGATTTTTCTTACCTATCCGTGGGAAAGGGATTACGAGAAAAATCACAGTACGAATAAAATAATGTAGCGCTTCATATAAGTTTTAATTTCTCCATTCCAATTTAATTACAATTTCGTAGTACCTGGTGTGTATGTGATGTAAGATATTTAGGTTCTAAGATGTGATAACAAATCTTACTAATATTATAAAGGCGAAAGTTTGTAAGTATGTATGGATGTATGGATGTCTGGATGTCTGGATGTCTGGATGTATGGATGTTTCTTACTCTTTCACGCAAAAACTACGGAACAGATTTCGATGAAATTTGGCACACGGGTAGATCATATCCAGGATTAACACATAGGCTACTTTTATCCCGGGAAAAATTTAAACCGGGACTTTTATCTCGGAAAAACTTTTTAATGCGGTCGGAGCCGCGGGCAAAAGCTAGTATATAATAGTTTTATTACCCCATTTGATATTTAGTTAATGTGGCAATACATTTAGGCCTTATAAATTACAATCAATTATAATTGTGTCGTATCTAATATAATTAACATTTCTTTGTAATACACTTTTGCCGATAAAAACTTTTCAATACCTATGATTTGAATTATAGAACGATGCTTTCTGCTCAGTTGAAAATATCGACTTTATTGTGTAATAAAATATACATAAATTAATTAATGATCTATGTACTATCATTGCGACAAAAAAGCCTATTATTAAGCAAAAGACGAAGTTAATGCATCGACAACTAGCAACTCGATACACTTGCAACTTCCGCCAATCGTCTTACGGTAAGTTAATTCGATACCGTTAACGATGTCGCGTAGTTTCACATTCGTTGCGACATTGAAATACGTCAGTTTCAATCAAGCGTAAATGTTTGGTAACAGAGTCCATAGGCTGGCTAATTTGTGGGCGGGAAATGTTGATTATGTTTTGTGTAATTAGCTCAGGTTATTTTTTTTATTGCTTTGAACGACGAGGCAAGCGTGCCACTCGCCCGATGGTAAGTGATAACATCCAGCATCATCATAAAGTACTGTGTGGCATTCCACTGCGCTTGTCATCCTGAGACATAAGATGTTAAGTCACATTATGTCCTGTTGTTACACTGGCTTTAATGTCCTTGAAACCGAAACACAACAGTGCATGCACACTGCTGCTTGGTGGTAGAAATAGACATTGCAACAGTACCCACCCAGACGGACTTACTTCTATTTATTTCTCAGGTTCTTGGTGAATTGCCTTAATTAATTAATTAATTTCTGACTGCCTCGGTGGCGCAGTTGTATTGCGGTACGACTGCAATGCTGGGTTATCGGTTCCGATCCCCGGGTCGGGCAAACTGATATTGGGTTTTCCTATTCAGTCTCAGCCCGGAGTCTGGAATTTGCGGCCGATATGGCGATAGACTCTCTTCGTATGATATCATGGGACAGAATACACACGTCGAAAAGTAGGTGCATTAGTTGTTCCTCTGGCTACCCCTTGGGGAGTAAAAAGCGTGTTCGTAAATATATGTATGTAATTTATAAAATTTGTGAGGCTCATATGCTACAGAGTGTATATTTGTAGCTTAATGCATAAATACTGTTTGTTGCCATAAAAATATTTTATTACATAAAACTATTAAACGACAAAAAACAATAAAAATAACGCAACCACCAATATTCTTAACGAGCGCAGTAATACAACCGTAACACTTTCTATATTGCACTGAGTCTAGATATTATTGGCCTGTGAAAGCGATAGTGGCCTCGCATGCACTTCCATTGGTCGGGTTCTAAGGCACCGAACGAAGGTGAAAACGCGCCATATTGGCGATTAGTACGCGCCGCCGCCGGGGGTGGCGCTGACAAGGTCGAACGCGT
Organism: Lapara coniferarum; assembly: GCA_949316025.1. NCBI lineage: Eukaryota > Metazoa > Arthropoda > Insecta > Lepidoptera > Sphingidae > Lapara > Lapara coniferarum. Next base: position 17,723,408 of record OX438919.1, read on the forward strand.
TCACCGTAACGTGCGTACAAATAGTTTACGTTACGAAATGGTTTAAATAAGGGTGCGGTCAGAATTTGTCGGTGAAATTGATTTTTGTACAATTTATTTGGGTAAGTTGGTAGGTCTCAGGTTCAATCCCCGGGTCGGGCAAAGTGATATTGTATTTTTTTGTTCAGTGTCAGCCCGAAGTTTGGAATTTGTGCCCGATATGGTGATAAGCTCGCCACACATGGGATGGAATACGCATGGCGCCATATTGGCGGTTAGTTGCGCCTTTGCTTACCCCTTCGGGGATGAAAGGCGTGAGTGTGTGTGAGTGTGTTATTTGGTTAAATTGTTTTCGACTAGATGTAGAGGTAATTACGTAGAACCAATAATTACGGTATAATAGTTCAATTATATGGCCATAAGTGGCAATAGGCACATTTTACATTATATAAATATGGTTTTATGATTGCTTTTAGTACTCAAACTGAATTTTCTGGCTATGTAGGGTACCTACAATCAAATCATTATAATCACGAAAAATTCTCACGATTTATTTCAGCCTTGTACACTGCTATTGGAGCACACGAACTCCAAAAAACAATAAACCTTTGACCCGCGTAACTATATCATTGCGAAAAACTCCTTACAACCTTGCCACGAATTCCTAGGTCATATCTGCAATTGTGAACTTCTCACGTCTTGGTTGTAAATCAAGACAGATAGTATTGAGAGAACGGCCTACTTTTGAACGCGGTTATGGAAACGTGCTGGTCTGCGCACGCGCAGCGCGGCTCGTGACGTCTCGTCTGAGCGAATTTAATTTCCATACCGTGTCGAGAATAGAGCTATGAATATAAATAGGCTTTGAGTCATAATTATATGGATAATTTTGAAACGCTATGTTATGAAATTGTTTGGTGGTAACACAAAAAAATGATAATGATAGATTAAAAATAAATAAAAAACTTTACCAGAGCTCACTAGTCTTAAAATAATTGTAATATGGGGTATTAAACGACAATTAGTAATGAGTTTGGTGAAAATTATCACGTTGTATTGTTTATTTAATGCCTGTTTATCGTGTGTATACTATAATACACACGCGAAGTTTTTACTGTAATAATTAGTGTTTTAGATCTGTATATAAAAACTAAACATACAAACCCACGAATTCAGAAGCTTTTAAAGAAGTCGGTTATAAATATATATGAATAACCTTTAAGTACCTGTACAAATAACGCATGAAAACAATAAAGTTCCTTTTATTCAGTGGTCGTGTCTATAGTTTCGTAACACTATTACGTCGGAAGCGATATCTGTTTGGATCGCACGCGCACCGCCCGCGGCGATGCTGATGGCATCCGCTAGGTGGCACAGTATAGGTGCTGATTGTATGATTCCAAAAAGGTTTAACGTATAATTACGGGATTATTACCTTTGCAAAGTTAAATTTTGTGTATTAAAACTGGCTTGGAAAATGTAACTGAAAGAGATATTTTCAGAAGTGGTAGAGTCGGGTTTGTAAACAGATTTAGCTAAGGTATGACGACGCAGTCTAAACCATAGAGATGCCTCATCAATGATTTGTGCAGACAAAACTTTGCTAGTGTATAATTAAACATTAACTGTTGCTAACAAAGATGCGTAAATGAAATGACTATTTACGTTACAAATTTCTATGATTGTAATTTAACTTTGTTTTTCAAAGAGTTCAATCCTTTCATATTGATCGCCGTCAGTAACACTCTAGTGCCAACTAAGCCGGACAAGGCTACCTCGCAACATTCAAAGTCAAAACATAATCACGCTGCCATAACAATCTTGTTACATATCTGCACTGCCTACATTACATAACAAACAAAATTAGGTGTTATTATAACAACTGATACTCATGTTGTAACAACTTGTGCATACGTAATATAGTTAAACTTTCATTAGAGATACCTCAGGCCATTTCATACACAATTACACCTTCAGTGAAAATATTACAATCGTGTATGCCATTAAGACCTCACACAGAGAGAGCGTATTGATTGTAACGTGATTATTGCAGCTAGCATGGGCAACGTACCATTATGCAGTTTTATAAAAACGTAATTTGCTTTCATAGATTTACCCCTCTATTTTATTATAGGATGGAATATTAATTGACGTTAGACGCTCTGGTGGAATCTATATTTTTTCTTAGCATAATATTATCGATTATGTCGTTATATTCTTTTTACTACGAAACTAATTTTCTTCCTTGTGCTGTAGGTAATATCTACATAAAACACGAGACAGTATCCGGAATAAATTACGTATTTTTACGTATACAATCAACATTTCGTGCTCTGGTTGTATCATGTCGTGTTGAACCCTTGAAATACCGATTTGTGGTTTAAAATATTTTTCCGAAATAATCAATTCATCGTACGAAAGATATGCCGTGCCGTATATATCACTTAACCCTTGAATACCGATTTGTGGCTACCACTTGAACGAGACCGGCGGATTAGTGTTTGCCGACGCATGAAAGGATTTTGTCCATTTTGCGGTAACCCATTAAAGGCTTGACTGCGTAAGGCATTGCTTAACCACTTCAAAGTAAATATCTACAGTAAATATCTAAAGAAAACTAAAGAACACGTTCAGAACTTCTATCTGGATGTTAATCTACTCTTTGCCATACTCGTTGTGTACGTAGAAAAACTCATGAAGTAAAAACGAGCTTTCGCGTTCGGTCAATGACAGTCGTTAGGTGTCGGTAAGTACTAGGTAATTACTTGAAGTGTTTACACGTGTAAACACAAAATTCGAAGTAACTTTACTTGTAAATAGTGTTGGTATACAATATTATGTTATCAATTACTTCGAATTAAATAATTTTATCAAGATTTCGTCAGATCGCTCTGTAACTTCAAAACAGGAATTTCTCAATTCAAAATGAAAATGTATTTTTTATGACAAGTTATTTAGATGTAAAAAAAAAACTTAATGGCGCTTAATCAATACACAATTCATTGCGGGTTTCTCATGTATGAACTATTAACACGTCAAGCCCCGCTTATGCATATAGATGTATAGGGAAACCCAATACATATGGACGCCGGCGTCCGTCACGGGGCTTGACTAGTCAAAAAAATGCAATTTAATTTATTGTCTGCCCCGGGAAAATTATTCAGAAAGTAGGGTCGCTTCTATTGGCCCAATGGGGTTGATAAACACAATATCAATGTTTTATGATATTTCCCAACACTTAATTACCACTAAAGTTATCATCAACGTCATTATAAAGTTAATATCCAGAGTAATAACATTTAAATGAATCATATTATGTGTTAAACTAATGTTAACTAGGTTAATTAAAGTATTACATTATCCAACGTAACTTATTTGTACTACTTATGTAATGTTATACAGTATTGTTTACTTTTATAATACTGCATTAATTTAGATGATTTCTCTTCGTAATTAAGTCGGCGCGTTCTGTGTATTTTCTAATAAAGTTTAATTAAAATTTTGTTGAATATTTTATCTTGGAGTTATATAAATTTTAAGTTTGTTTTGTTGTTGTTAGATAAATCTTGGCGCAAAATGTATGGTGACGAATTTAACATCAGCTGATAGTATCGAGCCTTGGAGAATTGACTTAAGGAACATTTTTTTCTAAAAAGTGAAACCATTTTTTAAATACGCAGAATAATGTGCTCCAAATAATGTTTATAGAACCCAATGTCGCAAAAAAGTGTCGCTTAAATAACGCCTTACAACCGTCTTTTTATTTTAACATTTTATTTATATTTGAAATTTCGTCGCTCAAATGTTGTTAACTTGATGCTGAGTAACAAACAGAAGTTGCTATTGCTGAAGTTACTAAAACAATAATTGTCAATGAAATAAAACTGTATAACGTTCGCGTAAATATTAGAAGTCATTATAATAATTGACACTTTATAGTGTTTCAATTTTACAATGTTTGCGCGGTGCCTTAATCTTTAGGTCTCCCTATCTTTTGAATCTTTTGAATTTAAACGATAATTTATAACTGCAAATCACAATACTAGTCACCTATCATATCGTGATGAATGTTTGTGTTTCCATTCACATAATCGTATGCAAATAGCTTTGAAGTATGATACTTTGCCAAATGCGTAGGGTTCTTACCATTTGAAATGCATTGCTACATCGGGTTTCATTCATGAGTTTTCGGTAATCTGACTAATGTTATAAATGTTATTGTATGAAGTTACTTTAATATTTGTAAACACAGAAACCACAGAACTGATATAGGTAAAATTTTGGTAACTGCATAGATACATACATTAAATACGTACATACATACGTACATTCCTAGATAGAAATGTGGGATAATTTTAGTTACGGAGAAGTACACTGTGGGAATATCATCCGGCATTAGCTTTTTCAAAACAACCACGAGCCCAGCCCTTCAAGCCCCGCTTATATATATAGATGTATGGGAAAATCCTATATATATGGACACCGGTGTCCGTCGCGGGGCTTGACGAGTCAAATTATTATTACCACGCACTTCTATAAGACAATAACAAGTATACGCGATAGAGTCCTATATCATGCAACATGGACGTCATAAATTCCATTACATAAAGGATGGTACAGGATACCATTAGTATTCGCACAACATGAGAACTTTCACTACATTAATTCTCCAAGTGTTGCCGATACACCGCGGATTCAATCCGATGATAATTAGAGCAGAACTATTACCTCAGATGCGGTACATTGTGATTTATTGAAATCCCTAGCCAGTTTCGGCCACGGCGGCCAATCTCAACGGAGATCAGCCAGGTACGCAGGAGATATATAGTGCACAAGTGTGTGCGCAATACACAGGTGCACTCGCTATTCCTTCACTCTCATAGTCCGGTGAGACGGCAATCCGACATGACCGGAGAGAGATCAGGCGCAGGACCAACGGCTTTACGTGCTTTCCGAGGCACGGGGGTATCACACCGCCAACTTCCTGACTCCGAGCTGCGACTGAGTAAATTTTAAGATGGAAAAACCCAGTCACAATTTTTTTGGCTCGACCCGGGATTCGAACCCAGGACCTCAGCGCGCAAATCGTACTCGTAATGCGTACGCAATACCACTACGCCACCGAGGCAGTCTTGATTTATTACAATGTTAGTATCTAAATTACTTTTATATAATTATTAATTAGTTTTTGATTACAAGTTTTAGTATTAACATAATCGTAATAGTTGATGTAATAATATTAAACCTGTTTTCTGTACTGATCACTGCTGAGCAAGAGCCTCCTTTACTGCAAAGAGGGTTTAGGTCTTAGTCCACTACACTGGCGTAGTGCGAATTGGCAGACTTCACATATCTTCGAAATTATTATGGAGAGTTCTTAAGTATATGGATTTCTAACGATCGTTTACTGTGAAAGCGAAACAAAATCAGAAACAACTTCGAAAAGTGACTGGTGGTAGGACTCTCATATGTAAGAGTCCGTCTGGGTGGGTACCACCGCAGTGTCTATTTCTACCGCCAAGCAGCAGTGTGGATGCACTGTTGTGTTTCGGTTTGAAGGACATTGTAGCCAGTGTAACTACAGGACATAATGAGACTTAACATCTTATCTCTCAGGATGACGAGCGCAGTGGAATGACATTTTGTAACTCAAGGTGCTGGATGGTGTTTATATTGTTTATGGATGGTCGTATCGCTGACTACCAGGCGAACGGCATGCTCGTCTCGTCATTCGATGCCATAAAAAATAAGTCTTGAGCTTTGAAAACTGTTTGTTGGGATGAACCAGCGGACCTTCGTTTCGAAAGTCCGTTTTGTTCCCAACAAGATTATCGCCTAAAACGTGATATTAACTGTATCAAAACTATTATTAACGGCCAACAATAGCCTTTTAATAAAAATATGAATTACATAATTTTGTACATTCTAAATGAATTTCGCAAAGAAAGGAATATTGCATTCTGAATAGAGCGCCTACTGTCAGAGTTCATTACTCATACATACTACATATACACTCACGCCTTTTATCCCCGAAGTGGTAGGCAGAGGCGCAACTAGTGCACCCACTTTTCGCCATTATTCCGTCCGATGATGTGAGAGGGGGCGAGCCATTCGCCATATCGGGCACAAATTCCAGACTCCGAGCTGATACTGAATAGAAAAACTCAATATCACTGCCCGACCCAGGGATCGAACCCAAGACCCCAGCATTTCACTCGTACCATAATACAACTACGTCACCGAGGCAGTACACAATTGTATTATTAAGCAATAGTTGTAATAAATATGAACGTAACGTAACATCCGGAAATGAACTTTATTTAAAGTGCTTATAATATATGATTAACAGAATTAAAATTCTCTATATGTAATGTGTGTACTACTATATCTAAGATTATTTAATAACGCATGTACAATCAGAAAAGTACGCTTGACCACCTTAAGGTTCTAAATACGTCGCTTGCGCGTCATCTGTCAGCAACAAGAACTTAAAACTAAAGTAATAAGAGTTATCTGCTGTTTCCTCTGCACTCCGAAACGATCGCACCTGCTTAGTATAATATGAAAAATGGACGTTTTATATTGACAAAGTGTACTAGCACCAAATTGGGTGACTGTACATGGAACAATATGATAGTTGACGATAATATTATGTATTCAAATAGAGTTCAAATCTGGATTCAATAGATATTCATATTACTTCATAATGTTGTATTTACATTCGATTGTTACACCTTTTCTTGCATTATAATAAAACAAGCTTTTGCCCGCGGCTCCGCCCGCGTGAATGAGTTTTTCCGTGATAAAAGTCCCGCTTTATATTTTCCCGGGATAAAAAGTAGCCTATGTGTTAATCCAGGACATGATCTACCCGTGTGCAAATTTTGATCGAAATCCGTTCAGTAGTTTTTGCGTGAAAGAGTAACAAACATCCAAACATCCAGACATTCTTACAAACTTTCGCCTTTATAATATTAGTAGGAAGTAGGATTATTGTGTATTAAATCTTGATTATTAAATTTTTATTATCCTGGCGCCAACACTAATGTATGGGAGTGAGTCGTGGGTGTGGCAGAGCAAGAATGTAAGTAAGGTAAATGCAGTGGAGATGAGAGCTTTGAGAAGTATTTGTGGGCTGAAACTAAGTGATAGAGTGAGGAATAGCGTGAGAAAAGAAAAATGTGGATTGAAAGATGTAGTGACTAAGATTGAGAAAGGAATGCTTCGGTGGTTTGACCACATTGAAAGAATGAATGAAAGGAGAGTAAAGAAATTTATGTCCCGAAGGTGAGTGGTAGTGTTGGGCGGGGACGTCCTAGACGTAGCTTCATGGACCAAATTGACGAGCTCTTGAGGAAGGGTCAAATAAGGAGTTCTCATAACCGACGAGCATGTATGAAGAGACTGATGACCGTGGAAGAAGCGAAAGAGGTATGCTTGGATCGTAGCATTTGGCGCTCCATAGTCTCTGCCTACCCCAATGGAAGAAAGGCATGAGTTTGTGTATGTATGTATGTATGTAAATTTTATATAATGACAATGTATAAGTAATTTTTGATAAACTATTTTTTAACATCATTGATTATTGTAATAACGTGTGCTATAGAATTGAGTTGGATAAAAACATTTCTAAGAGCAAAATAAAATCATTATAGTCTAAAAACATTCTTTCGACTTACCTATAATGAATTGGAGAACGAAAAAAAATATTTTTCTCGAAATAAGTATAAGTGAATGTTGATTTTATCTCAATAAACGTATTCTTTTCGTGTCGTAAATTTCTTGAACAATAATCTTTTATGATGATTCTATAAAGAAAAGGCGTTCACTTTCAAAATGCCTTATTATAAAATAGAAACACTTAAAAAAATCTATTAAGATCTGTTTGATTTTGGAACAGATTATTATTTGTTTGTTCAAAAGATGTGATTGTAGCTTCTTATTATGTGATGAAATAAGTTTAACTACAATTATTGTTAAATCTGTAGAGAGGTAGTTTACAACATTTAAAATTATATTTATATATTTTAGGACTGGTTCTTTAGTCTAACGGATACGCGAACAAGTTTACGCAAATACATAACAAAAAAATATATGATTCCGGCCAGGATCGAACTGGCGGCCTTCTGCGTGTAAAGCAGATGTGATAACCACTACACCACGGAACCGATTGCATTCAATTTCGTAAAAGTTGCTTAGAGTCCGAGGGCTTTCTTATTACTGTCAGTAAATAAATATGTGCCACTTTTCCCGATAAAAGCAGCCTAATTATGTTAATCCAGATCATGGTTGTATGCCAAATAACCATTTGTTCAGCAGTTTCTGCGATTATTTTAACAAACATCTTCACAAAGTTTCACATGAATAATATCACTAACATTACATGTACTATTTGTAACGTCCTAAAACCGACACAAGACACCGTCTACATACCCACTTCGAACGTAAAAATTATGTATGTCGCACAAGTTCCATACACCTCACTCATACAAATGGCGACCATGGTTACATAACGCGTTTGTTTATCTCCTATCACGTATAGAAAGATCGGTCCAGCGTCCTTCCGATTGTCGCAACTGCTTTCTATTTACGCGAGTGAAATAGTTAAGCGCGGACATTACATTTCGTAACACTGACTACGTAAGTGTGTCAATCTATTAATCAAATTGCATAGATTAATCTGCGCAATTAGCTTTAAGATTATACGCTCTATAACGGAGTATGAGATGGGTGAATGAATGAATGAGATGATTACACGCGAACTTTAATTACTGAACTGAATTGAGTCATCGTGATTTACGGTTATTAGTTTTAAATAGTTTAGTACTTAGTGACGTTATTTGTGATTGCAAATACAAGATGTGATGCATCAAGTGTTCAGAATATAGCTAGTAGTACATTGTTCGATTTTTTTGTACTGCTTAGACAATTTGTTTAACAATTGAGAATCCTAGCGGCTTAATAAAGTAGTTGACCAATAATTTGTCTCTTTTCCACTGACGTAGAAGAAAAAGCTATATGTAAATAAATTCTGGATCTTGTAGAGAGTTAATCGACTATTTCTGAGCCTTAGTAGATCTCATTAATCCTTCAAAATGTACTAAAACCGTCTTAAATGTTCTCTACTTATTTACATTCACTGTCGTCTTTTACGATATGCAATTCCAATGGCGGCTTCCCTCATTCCTAGACGCGAGGAAACTATTTCTCAATAATTACAGTACATGCGACGACTCGTTGCTACCACGAGCCGTATTTACATGCGCAGATTGGCAGCCTATCGGGTGTTTTGTGTTCAGGAAGCAATTTTCCATCGTTATACTTTATTGCATAACAGTTTTGTTTAAGTAATACTGTACGTAACAAAATTATTGCGGCTATCGGAAAACTTAGGTAATTCTGAACAAAAGAACTTTTAGTTATAAAACTGTTGGTTTGGAATAAAATGATTTGTTTTGAGTTTTGCTGCGGTTTTGTTGCTATAAGTTATTTGACTTTACCTTACCTTTATACCTTTACAAAGATTACACTTAAAAATTAATTGTAAACGAAGGGACACACACTCACGCCTTTTATACCCGAAGGGGTATGGAGAGACGCAACTTATGCACCCACTTTTCGCCATTTGTATTCCGTCCTATGATGTGATGCGAGCCTATCGCCATATCGGGCACAAATTCCAAACTCTGGGCTGATACTGAATAGAAACCCAATATCACTTTTGTCCGACCCGGGATGTGAATCCGAGACCTTAGCGCTGTAGTCGTTCCGCAATAAAACTACGCAAACGAGGCAGTCAAGCTATAGTAAAACGAAAGTATTTGTAAGGAATTTCAATAAAAATACTTTGTTTCGTTTCCTAATTATTGTATTATTGAACTCGGATGTCGTGTAATAACGGTAACAGCTGGTTATTCTTTTTTGGAAGACGTCTATTGTTGATACAAAAGTTGTATTCATTTACAGTGGGCTTAGAATACGAAAAAAAACCACGACGCGACTTCGTTTCGTTTTATTGTATTGGCTGAGAGACTAGCACGTGACGGACGTATTGGACTCTCGACCAATCACGAACATCAAAATTAAATGACATGAGTTTACGAGTTGCGTCTTTTTGTCGCGTTCTAAGCTCTTCGTCACAAAAGTTACTATAAAAACCAGAAATGTAGACTGTTCTAAGTGGAACTTACGCCAAGCTATCAAACCAGGCGTAATGTGGTTCAGTGTCGTAAATATGTCTCGATGAATTATAGAACGCCACAATTTTATTAGCATAAACGCCATTTCTAGTGCAAACCTGAAATTTTATGCAACGCTGAAATTGCAGTGGTCGATATCTGTGCTATAGAAGCTTCGTAGATAAACTCCGACATGCCAAGCCAATTTGTTGACTCCGTTTATGCATTTATTGTTGTTGGATCAAATATTTGTTTTAACACGTCTTCCATGCAAATATTGGTGGTGCTGAATTGATCTTATGATTATTTGCATATTTCTTGAATGTCCAATGATTATTGGTCTTGAATAATCAGGTCTGTTATTTTAAATTTGTCATAGAATGAGTAAGAAGGGTACGTAAAATTATTTTGGACTAAGAATACTTTCATTTCGGAATGAGAAAGCTCTTTTGCATAGCTAATGTTTTTAAATGCCAGAATTTGACTATTTATATGCATTTTACAATGACTCATCTAATTATGCACATTTCTAATCTACAAATACCTGAATTAAGCCAATTTGAAAGTTTTCCGCTGGTTTAATTTGTATGCGTACCTCGGAAACATTTAGACTTCTTTTTTGTTTACATATATCTCAATAAAGGCTACTGAGATTACTCTGGACTGTTCACGTGACATTAACTTAAATTTAGATACCATCATGTATATATACATTACATATAGAGGGGTATGCAGGAGTATAAAATGTCAAGAGAAATTAGCTGCAAATTAAATCCAATTTATATTGTATTTTATTGTTATTACTACTATAAATACGAAAGTTTTTGAAATTATATATGTAGGAAGTGAACGCAATCCAGCTGGACGGATTTGGATAAAATTCATTAAGATAGAGTAATTTAATTTTTGATCACGTTTGGAATGAGGTGCTCTAACAAAAAGCTATTATAACTTTAAAATTACAAAAGTCAGTACACCTAAACTTATCTTACTTCTTATCTTAATAATATTATAAATGTGAAAGTTTGTGAAAAGATTTGGATGTTTGTTAGAAATGAACGCAGAAACGGCTGAACATATTTGGATAAAATTTGGCATACAGATAGACTCCTGGATTTAAATATAGGCTACTTTTTATCCCTGCAATGTGCTCCCATAGGAAATAATGAGATTGTTTAAATAGATGATGCTGACGTACAGGTGTTGCTATACATAGTTAAGCTGTGATTCCGTAGGACGCAGCAGACGGCAGACGGCAACGGCACACAGCAGACGGCATGTGCCTGCCAGGACATCGCTTGCCGCGCGTCATTTGCCGTCGTGTGCGGAATCGGTCTCATACAATTTAATACTGCATAGTAGTGCCGTCGCGGCACATGCTGATGCCGTCTGCCGTCTGCTGCGTTCTGCGGTATCACAGCTTTACAGTGTTTTAGGGACTTATGTAACTGGAAAAGCTTTTCACGCGAGCGAAACCTCGAGTTACACCTAGTCTGTACTAACATTATAAAGAGGAAAGATTTGATATTTTTCAATGAATAGGCTTCAAAACTACTGGACCGATTTGAAAAATTCTTTGACCAATATAAAGCTACATTATCAGCGAGTAACATAGGCTACTTTTTATCCCGGGGAAATATAATGTGGGACTTTTGTCCCGGAAAAACTCATTCACGCGGAGCCGCGAGCAGAAATCTATACTAATATTATAAAGCTGAAGAGTTTGTTTGTTTGTTTGAACGCTCTAATCTCAGGAACTACTGGTGCGAATTGAAAAATTCTTTTTGTGTTGAATAGACCATTTATCGAGGAAGGTTTTCGGCTATATAACATCATGATGCAACTATTAGGAGCGAAGAAATAATGGAAAATGTAAAAGAAACGGGGAAAATTTTTCATCCTTGAGGGCTTCCATTGCATGCACTGCGAAAACGGTTCAAGATACCAAAAATATATGTATGAAAGAATTATTCCTCTTGAAATGATCTAAAAAAATGTCCACGACAGTATATGTCTATCTTTTAAGATTAACTCACTAGAACCGTTTTTATGGTAATCAAATTTGGTCGAAATTAATGCATTATTTGTTAAGAGTTGTATCAACGTCATAGTCATAGAGTGATTCAACGGGAAGGTTTTTATGTACTTTTAGCCCGGAAAAACTTATTAACGCGGGCGAAGCCGTGGGCAAAAGCTAGTCTAATTATAAAATGAGAGTCTAAAATATCCCTCAAAATAATTGAATCCACGACCCGTCGCGACGCACGATCGATGCCACTAATAGAGTGTGGTGATTGTCTAATTGCTGTATAAATTGATATATGATCACTGCCTGAACATCTGTCCGTCGCTTTGAATTATAAAGGCATGGAACCGTAATGGACACGACGTTTCAATTTATTGGTACATTTAGCTAAATTAGCAGAGTTAGCATATACATAGTAGAACCGACAGCTTAGACGTAGATTTTAGGTTCAATTCTTAGCGCACTTCGCTGAAATTTCAAAGTTACAAGTAGGTATATCTTTATCATTAATTACGTCATTACCGAGATAGGCAGAAGAAGAATCCAACTGTTCCATAAAAATATATTAATATTAATAAAGTGATGATCTAAATAAACATGATTAAACTAATTCAGGAGAAAACTCGATAAACGGCATTAACTTAATGCCACAATAAATCATAAATTATATAAGGCCTACTACCTAACTTAAATGAACCATTTCGACATTCCTTCAATTTACGACATATTGAAAAATGTCCATCCAAATCATATATTATTAAAATTATTTATTGACGCAAAATTATAGTGGTAATCAGGTAAGATTATAATTGTTTGCAATGTGTCACGGTAAATAGTGGTTTCATAATAAAACCGGGTTTATATTTTGCATGACCGCCTGAGTATATAATACAGGGCTGGTATGGTGGTGGTGGCGGGCACCGTTTAGGTCTATTAATAAGCAAAAAAAATAAAATATTAACTATTCCATTTAAAAGGTGTGCGTCCCTGGTGCGTAGGATTCGGGTCAGTTCGAACACTGTCCTGAAAATGATAGCTGATAAACCAGATTGCTTTTATGTCCGGCACTGTTGTGACAAACATGTCACATATAGTGCCGTATAAAAGTTTGTATTTCTGTATAATAATAATATAGTGCTGTCTAATTATATATAAAATATTTGTTATGGGTCCTTCGTTACCAAATATAAATAAATAAATAAAAAAAATAGTACATGTAGTATTTCTCGGTGTCTGAGCAACTATTGCATAGATATACATATGCACTCACGCCTTTTATCCCCGAAGGGGTAGGCAGAGGCGCAACTAGTGCACCCACTTTTCGCCAGTATTCCGTCCCATGATGTGATAGGGGGCGAGCCTATCACATCATGGGACAACGATTGATTTCGCCCAAAACAATACATTGCGTAAACGTTTACCAAACATTCAATTAATTAAGCAAGTTTTATCTAAACTAATGGGCTCGTAATGTTTCTAATCACGATAGCTAGTAAATTCTTTACATAACTGATCGGAACTACGTAACTGCGCAGATCCAGTTAAACTCAATGCAATCGTAGACCTTAAAGTCGGAACAAAACAAAAGAAATGGCGGTTACGGAATTGACTTGAGATACGTGATTAGTTATGGTTTTACGGCCCTATAAATGAAATGTGTAACAAATGGTGATGTGGTTTGTGGTTATAAAATGAATCAGTAAAACTGTCTAGTAAGTTTTGTTCATTTTTTTATGTTAATTTTGCGACATCAAACTGCGTTTAACCTGATCTGTAATTTCTAAATTTATAGATCTAGAACTTTATTTTGAAAGAAAATCACAAAACAGAATTTTAAATATTTACACAATTACTCTATAATGATATTTGTTATAACGTAATCACTAATTGATTAAAAATAATATGATCGCATCTAATTTATACCTACTTTGCACCAAAAAAATTTACTTACTAGAAGTCAACATCATAAGTTATTGGACTGAATAGTTAGTAATCAGAGTTTATATGCCTTCTCGTTCATTTATAACCAAAATAAATTAAATTTTAATCTCCCGCTGTCTCTTATAAATTGTGATAACAGATATCGAAGCGCGTGCGCAATAACAGGCGACTATGTTTAATCTCCCATCCACGTAACAGTACTTTAAGCCCACGAGACGCTGTAATGGCTTCTGGTAAATACTGCTACTGATCGATTGTGTATTCTAGTAGGTGAAAATATATCTGAATTGTTTTGAAGTCTTCAGTACTCAGATTTACAAGAGACACTAAATATATCTTTTTTATAAATGAGAGAACTAGCGTCCATGTTTCATAGTTCAGTATCGTCTGACAGAAAACTGACGTAAAATGGGAGTTTTGCTGTTGTATTTTGGACTATCAGTTTTTTAGGCAATTTAACTGCATAGTGCAATGCGATTCAAATAAGAATAGGCACGTCAATGACCTTTATGTGCGTAATGTCACTTGATAAGTACAAAATTTGCATAAAAAACCCTTTTAGCACATCAATAACGGTTTATTTTATTTTGTCTAATTGACTCTTACATCATATTTAAATGAAAACGTTATTGCTAAATTAGCTTAATATAATATTTAGTTATTTAGACGTCACAATATGGCGCAAAGTCGATCCTATTCTTATTTGAATTGCATTATACGTAACTATGACTAGAGGTTTGGCCAAGCTTCTGTACTTTACCTAGTCGTAACAGCGGCTCGTTGGTCTAGTGGTATCATTCTCGCTTTGGGTGTGAGAGGTCTCGGGTTCAAATCCCGGACGAGCCCTATTTTGCTAGTTAGGCTAGCTAGGTTAGTGTATGCCATTACATTTCATATATTGCTACGCATATGCATCTCTAGAACACGAATAAATTATAAAGTAGTAAACATTAAGGTTTGTATGAAACCATAGAGTTCGATAGTCGTGTGTGTTTTATTTCTTTTTCATATTTGCAGTACTACAGATCGGCTATATTTTAATTTTATTTCAATAATTACAGGGTCAATTACTACTGGCGTTTATCTATACTATAATATTATAAAGCTGAAGAGTTTGTTTGTTTGTTTGAACGCGCTAATCTCAGGAACTACTGGTTCGAATTGAAAAATTCTTTTTGTGTTGAATAGACCATTTATCGAGGAAGGTTTTAGGCTATATAACATCACGATGCGACTATTAGGAGCGAAGAAATAATGGGAAATGTGAAAAAAGCGGGGAAAATTATTCATCCTTGAGGGCTTCCATTGCGTGCGCTGCGAAAACGGTCCAAGATACCAAAAATATATGTATAAAAGAATTATTCCTCTTAAAATGATCTAAAAAAATGTCTGCAACAGTATATGTCTATCTTTTAAGATTAACTCACTAGAACCGTTTTTATGGTAATCAAATTTGGTCGAAATTAATGCATTATTTGTTAAGAGTTGTATCAACGTCATAATATTAATCTTTATCCAAATAAATGTGTTGGATAGAGTGATTCAACGGGAAGGTTTTATGTACTTTTAGCCCGGAAAAACTTATTAACGCGGGCGAAGCCGTGGGCAAAAGCTAGTCATAAAATAAAAAGAACAATGCCAGTACGGGAACTAATATGTAACATGTAGTCGAATCATATTTCTCTACCTATATCTTGAAGCATTAAGATAAAGGAGAGTGATATGAAGTGCTACCTCGAGGCATAGTTAGAAATAGCGCTAGATAAATCAAACAGCGTTTCTGACGGATTTAATACTATTGTAATGTACTGGTTAGAAATTACATTGTTAATCTGTTAGGAGGAAATGAAAGACACCAATCGAGGCTCGGTTAAGAAGCCTACGGGTTAAGACTTCGTATAATTATAGCGATAGCTATGGTATACGCAGTGCCGGATTAAGACAACTTGATGCCCTAAGCAATTCATGCCTGTGGGGCCCCCCTACTATAAGTAAACTAACATCAGTCTTTAATCGCGCGGATTTTCAAACAGCTTTGCTTTTATGTGCTAGCATTTTTTTTGTGCTGTTTCTGGTGCCCCCCAAGACGTGATGCCCTAAGCAATTGCTTAATTTGCTTATGGGCTAATCCGGCACTGGGTATACGTACCTACTGACTGTCTTTACTATCTATTTTATGTGTAAATATTTCAAGTGCCTATTTCACTGCTTGTTGATAAATGCTACTCGTCACATACATGTATAAGCCGACCAAAGACAACAGTCACACTGTAATCTATGCTTCCAAATCAATGGAAATGAAATGAGTTCACTGGTAGGTCTCTTATATGTAAGAGTCCACCTGGGTGGGTACCACCGCTATATCTATTTCTACCGCCAAGTAGCAGTGTGCATGCATTGTTGTGTTTCGGTTTGAATTTGTAGCTAGTGCAACTATTGGACATAATGAGACTTAACATCTTATGTCTCAGGATGACGATCGCAGTAGCATGCCACACAGTATGTACTTTGTTAGTCGAGGTGCTGGATGGTGTTGGTACTGTTTATGGGAAGTCGTAGTCGTAGTAAAGCCGCGAGTAATACTAGTTTAATCATAAGAAGATACACCTTACAAATTTCAGAATTATCTAAAACGCTTGGCGCCCATTTACATTTCAATTCTTTTGTCAGCGGAGTCGACAACCACGTAGGTATGTTCTTAATATTGGCATTGGCTCCCGTATTTCATATTTATGTTTTTAATGGGATTGGCTACTACGAGAGTAGGTAGTAGTCAGTACACTGTAATTCAAATACAATATATTAATAATACTCTCAATGTAGAATCTTTGCTAGTATTGCTGAATTCAATGTTCCTATTCAAATAACCACATCAAATACAATGTGAGCAACAAATAATTGCCGTATCTTTTCATGCTTAGGCCAAATGTTACTCAATGTGCTATACTGATTTAGCTCGTGCTATATCGTGTCAGTTTGCTATGAATGCATAATAAATCTTTGTAAATCAAAAAACTGCGTGACCTTTGTATTTAAATTCGATCATTTTAATGTCACATCTAGTTTTTGTCTACCAAATAAACTATGTCCTGGATTGACTAAGACCATGTCCTGGATTATCATATAGGTTACTTTATATTCCAGTAATTGATCCCGTAAGAGTTTTTTCATAGATGGCGCTAGTGTTGAACAAGGTGGCTATACGGTTAACACAGGTGATTAAGAGAATTTTGTACCTGGAAAGGCTTTTCTTGCCTAGTTGTCTATAAAGATGACTATTAAATGAGTCACGTAGCCCTTAAGTAAAGCAATAACATACGCACGATCAACGTTGCCTGATTTCATACGTTGTGTAATATACTATAAAAATGATAAATGATGTAAAACGCTAAACAATCCATTCGGCGCATGCGCCGGCTGTAATTTACTGCCTTGGGTCGTGATTCAGCCATTTGCAAACGTTACTCTAATACGCATTTAAGTATTTATAAATTATTTGATAAGCGAGAAACACGACGGCCTACATACTGGGTTGTGGCTATCAAGAAACGTTGAAACTATATTCTTGATACTTGCCTAAGAGAAAATGATAAACGAAATATACATGTTTGTGTGGTGCATTTTTGAACATTTATCGAAAATTTGAGGTCGTAATCGTTACATGCTACCATAACTGCAAATTATTTTTTTACGTTTCAACGTTATAGAAAGAATTACAAGCCTATGAGCATTCTACGTTAAGAACACTACAAAATTACTTACTTAGTAATATTTTCTTTACACACACACACACACACACACACACACACACACACTCACGCCTGTTATCCCCGAAGGGGTAGGCAGAGGCGCAACTAGAGCACCCACTTTTCGCCATTATTCCGTCCCATGATGTAATAGGGGACGAGCCTATCGCCATATCGGGCACAAATTCCAGACTCCGAGCTGATACTGAATAGAAAAACTCAATATCACTTTGCCCGACCCGGGGATCGAACCCGAGACCACAGCTTTTGCAGTCGTACTGTAATACAACTACGCCACCGAGGCAGTCCTACGTATCATATTTTCTTTACGTTTTTTATAAATTAACTACTCATACGTATATCAATAATGTCTATATTTAACTTATAAAAAATATAAACAAACCTACCGTATCCAATAATTAATTTCTCTGTTCTTTTGTTTCAGGTAATTTCGCGTAACAAATCTACCAGAAGTCTTCGACAACACGAGTCAACAATTATTATTTTAATCAAATACACAGGTTTTAATTATACTCGGTTGCGTGTGTGCCGATGCAAGAACTAATCGAATTTTAAACAGGAGGTGTTAACGCGGTCGTGTGCATATTAATTTAATTCGACGTAACTTTAAAATGCTAAAAACAAAGTCTATCAAAAGTATTTGTGGCTCCGATACTCAATTTCAAAGCTGCAAAGTTTTTTATTGCTACAAATAGAGAAATGATTTTTTTTAACCATCTAATTTATTTATTTGGTGGACGATAGCCTAGTTGGGAATGGAACCGTCTGACAAGACTGATGTCCGCAGGTTCAAAACTCAAGGCACACATCGCCAATTTTTCGAAGTTATGTGTGTATTGTGTAGATCTATTATCGTTAGCTTTAGCGGTGAACGAAAACATCGCGAGGAAACCTGCACACCTGAGAATTAAAAATTCGAAGCTATGTGAAGTCTGCCAACCCGCACTAGGTCAGCGTGGTGGACTAACGCCTGAACCCTCTTAGTAGTAGAGGAGACCCGTGCTCTACAGTGAGCAATATAATGCAATACAGGGCCGGAATGGTATGGTATGGGTAATTTATTTATTTGTTATAGTACATTTGTACACCCAAAAATATAGATTTTTGTACTTAAATTTAACAATTTAAATTTCCTTGAGCAGGTTTTTAAAAAGAAAATACTTGATAAATAATGATGTACGAGGATTCATCTAAAATATATATTGGAACACAATCTTTATATTGACACCCACTAACAGATCCAAGGACGTGCGTTCATTAATATGATTTAGAACGTGATCGATGATCCAAAGATCATTTCTGTATCATTTGATCTAATCTAGCTTTAAAGATTGATTAGTTGCAGCGATTTTGGGTGTATTGTTCCGCAATTTTTCATTATTGTAGGTTAAAATGATGCTGTTATACGAGTACAGTAATTTTCAAAATATGAAGAGTGTGAAAAAGGCTTTTAATGTTTTGATCCAGATGTACACTTTTTCTGGACTACTTTAATACCGTAATGATATAGAATCATTCCAGAAAATACTTTTATTTATTTATTTATTTATTGACTTGTTCCTACACTCAATGCAATGCAATCCGCTCTGTATTGTATATTGCCCACTGCTGAGCAAGGGCTTCCTCTACTACTGAGAGGGTTCAGGCCTTAGTCCATCACGCTGGCCTAGTGCGGGTTGGCAGACTGCACATACCCGCGAAATTCTTATAGAGAATTCTCAGGTAGTTTCCTCACGATGTTTACCTTCACCGTAAAAGCTAACGATAATTCCTTCACTAAAAGTAGGAAATTCGTCAACGGCCCTTTATTATGTTGAATGTTTATGGACAGAAGTTGTTACTTACCTTCAGATGATCCGACTGATATAGACAATTAAATTGTCTATATCAATCATAATTTAAAAAAAAAATATACAACTAAATATCAAGAAAAATCTTTCACCTTTGCCTTGTAAACATCTAGTCTGAAACTCTAAATAAAGAACATGTAAGTCATATTAAGAGCTATAAATCCACACAGCTGTTGGACGATTTAAATAATGCATAAACGTGGTTGAAACTTGAAACACTGCATTGTGTTGGAATTATAATAAAATATCAGGTGTAAAGAGATACAAACGTGTGTCATCTTTAATATTATTATCTTGTGAATTATTCATACTACGATCTGTTTTATTATATTGCGTGCAGAATTTAGCATTGATTTATTAGTGCAAAGCGTAAAATTTTCAAAAGAGAAACTGACACTTTAGTAGGCGTCGCGCAGACGTTGTCAGCTTGTTGCCGAGAAACACTACAGTACTATGAAACTGGTTGTATCTTTATCTACAGCAACAAATTAATAGCCTCTACGAGATGCCTTAATGAATGTATTATATAGAGTCCACGCACTTATTTAAGAACTTAATACAGTGAAGTCGATATTAATTGTACTGTATTTTCATCCTTCGTCACTTCTTCGCAATATGTACCATCTGCCAGAAATCTTATCCAGTAGATGGTATCAAAATGGCTACTTAATGAATATTACACAACAGAAGTCTGAATATGGCTGTGCATGACACAATAACATGCGTATGCAAATCGCACGCTTGCACCTGGTTCGTACGCTGAGTTATTCAGCGCGTCTCTACGCATGAGTACTATTCGTCGTTACTTCGTAATTCTTGGGACATTGTAGAAGTTATGGAAGAGGAAAAATATTATACTTCTTTCTTTGTACAGTAGGGTAAATATTTTAGGCAGTATCCTTAGTTTTAAATCTCCTTGGGTTAAAATGGGATTATCTTTTTCATCTGGTTAAATTAAACGTCATAACATAGCGTTGAAAGTTTTACCTACATAAAAAGTTTTAGACAGAGGTGTACAGGAAAATTTAGGAGATGCCTTTGCTTTGCTTAGGGATGAGTTTGGCATATGTTTAAATTTATAATCTTATCATTAAAAGGACCTATATTTAGGCTGCCAGTTGTCTAATGAATCAATAAGAAGGCACCTTTTGCACTAGACACTTAAACTATTTAACCAATAGATACTCAAAGACTAGACACGACATTTTGTCAATTTTAACATTTTTTCGCTTTGTTTCGATACCTTTCAAAATGACAAACCTTTTACATAATATTTGTATGTACAGCATGGTGTTGTCATATTGATTGACTGCGGCATTTAAAGAGAAACGAACTTTTAGCTAACGGGTCACAAAGGTTCCAGTACGATGGCGAGACGCGATTGCGCTTACTTTAATAATAGACTCGGAATAATAAGCGTTCAAGTAAAAGGACATTCGAATACATGAAGTATATTTCGGCCTTCATTATATAGGTTACTATTATTTTATTATCTAAGATCAGAAAACAGTTAATTGCTATATTAAACGTGTAACCAACACACAAAACTGTTCAAATTGACAAAGAAGCATACGTCAAATTAAACGATATATTAAGGCATAATTAGCCTGTGATATATCATTCAAGCGGCGATTGCCTGGTTGGGTGTGGAACGGACTGCCGAGACGAATATCCGCAGGTTCAAAACCCAAGGGCACACACCTATGACTTTTCTAAAAGTGTATGTGTGTATTCTTTGTGAATCATTTTTCGCTTTAACGGTGAAGGAAATCATCGTGAGGAAACCTGCATACCCGAGAAGTTCTCTGAATTTCGAAGGTATGTGAAATCTGCCAACCCACACTAGGCCAGCGTGGTGGACTAAGGCCTCAACCCTCTCGATTGTAGAGGAGCAGCAGTTTGTTGAGTAGGCAGTATATAATACAGGGTATGGTATGGTATATCATTCAAATATGTTCAACTGGTCACTATAGCGCTGTATTCAATATTTTCTACAGAAATAATATACCAGTATCTAGTAAACTTCGTCTATAGCATTAATGTACGACTCAACGGTGGTAACGCTGTCTCTGATAGTTGTGCAATAGCGGCTGCTATTGCGTTTGCTACGGTCTGACTACCTACGGCCCTTTATAATCACTGGACTAAAGGTCAGCAAGCCCGACATGAAGTCTACGTTCACATACTTAGTATAAACTGAAATAAATACTTAAGGATTTCGTGATGTTCATGGGTTTATAATTTAGTAACTTAGCTAAATGCAGATTTACTTATAATTCGATTTAAAAATATAAAAAAGGGGCATTGACCTGAGACAGTTTCTCTTTTTTTTTATTAAATACCTAATTATCGACTTCAGAAATATTTTTAGGCCAGATTTTGTACGTGCAACGTCCATAAATTATAAATCTTTCAAAATGGGTTACTAATTTTCTAATTGCTCTTTTTGTTCCTAATGAGTGCAAATGTCACTAATCATTCTTGTTTATTTTATGGTGATCAAACGTCTATGCATAATAAGTGGTTTTATTTTAATTATATCATTAACCTTTACCGTTCGTAAATCCATATATCTCTTATAAAACATTGATCTATACGGATGTTCCGCGATATATGTATTAATTTTGGGTACTTTTGGAAGTCGATTGTATTTAGGTATAAAGTTATGATCAATATAACCATAAACTCTAAACTAAAATAAAGCTAGATACCGGTGTGTCTGTACATTGAAAGAAATGTGATAAAAAAAGAAAGCTGGAGACTAAAGAAGACTAATGGAAAACAGATCAGCGATTTTTATAATTCCTTTCCGTCTGTTTGTTTGTTACTGCACATCTCCGAGACTACTGAACGGATTTCGATGAAATTTGGTATGGAGATAGTTTGAGATCCTAGAAAGGACATAGGCTTTCTAACCCGGTACAATATAAATCGGGAGTTTTATCCTGGAAAACAATCACAGATTATTAAAAAAACTTACTGCAAAAATTATACGAGAACGTCTGTTATACATACATTGTATTTTTCTTCAAACATGATAAGGCCATCCTTTAATCAAGCTAATTTACATTTTTATTATCAGTTAATCAAGTTCAAGACATCCATAGGCAATCAAAAGACAAATTGATGTATTTTGTAAAACTTAAAACAGATTTTAGCAGTATTGTAATAAAGTACTAAATTGTAATTTGGCGGGTAATAGGGTAATGTGAATATGACCTTATAATGCGTTGTAAGATGAGTCAGTCAATGTCTTAGGTCAAATGGTGTGTAATACTGACAATAATAAATGTGATATAACTCTGTTATTTAAAGATGTATCCAAAACTGGTTTCTACCGTGACTGTATGCAGCTGGAATGCTTTGAGTGATTTTATAATAAATTATCATAAAAACTGGATCATCGATAATATTCTCAGTATGTTATTTTTAAAAAAAATTCAGTGGTTAGATTTTCTGTAAAATTTTCATTAGTCCATATTATAATTAAATAGAAGAAAATATATGAAAAACATGATACACGTTATACATTATTCAATATGAATTTTTGGAAATACGATAATTCTACAATCGCGAATGCTCGCATCACATCATGGGACGGACGATACCATACGGACGGCGAGAAGTGGGTGCACCAGTTGCGCCTCTGCCTATACCTTCGAAGATAAAAGACGTGAGTGTGTGGGTATTACTTAGTAGGTTATATTAGCAGCACGACTCTTCTGATTTCAACGAATAAAAGTAAGCTATAGTTCAGTCTTGATTCTAACATCGTTTCATGAAAATGATATTAAGAATGCGTTTAATTCAATAAATCGCCTCCTATTATATGAGACACTAGCTTTTTCCCACGGCTTTGCCCGCGTTAATAAGTTTTTCCGGGCTAAAAGTACATACATTTAGCCCGGAAACCTTCCCGTTGAATCACTCTATCCAACACATTTATTTGGATAAAGATTAATATTATTACGTTGATACAACTCTTAACAAATAATGCATTAATTTCGACCAAATTTGATTACCATAAAAACGGTTCTAGTGAGTTAATCTTAAAAGATAGACACATACTCTCGCGGACATTTTTTAGATCATTTCAAGAGGAATAATTCTTTCATGCATATATTTTTGGTATCTTGAACCGTTTTCGCAGGGCACGCAATGAAAGCCCTCAAGGATGAATAATTTTCCCCGCTTTTTTCACATTTTCCATTATTTCTTTGCTCGTAATAGTAGCATCGTGATGTTATATAGCCTATAGCCTTCCTCGATAAATGGTCTATTCAACAAAAAAAGAATTTTTCAATTCGCACCAGTAGTTCCTGAGATTAGCGCGTTCAAACAAACAAACAAACAAACAAACTCTTCAGCTTTATAATATTAGTATAGATTACATACTTGGTGAAAGGATATGTCCAAAAACGGGCCTAATATTCTAATCAATATACTTTATATATATTTGGATAGCACTACGAAAAACTAGGCTTTTGAAATAAATCGTATAATTTGAAAGCCCTCCGATGTTTATATTTATGTAATTTTATTTTGCCTAAAAACTACACTTAATATTAACGTTTTTAAACAAGTTAGTTATAAATGGAGGGGTCTATAAATATTTTTTTAATCGATCCAAGGCCCATATTTTTGAAAAATTTGTGGTTGAATTTTGAGGCCCAGCACCCGTACAAAGCGGACATCTGCTTTAGGTGTTTGTTACCATTGAAAATGGAAATAGTGTAATATGCGTTTAAAAGCATGAAAAGGTATTTAGAACCGTGTCCTTACCATTAAAGCTGCGAAGTCTTCGGTCGTGAGTGAAATTAAACATAAAAACCGCAAAAACATTGGTGGTAGGACTCTCATATGTATGAGTCCGTCTGGGTGGGTATCACCGCAATGTCTATTTCTACCGCCAAGCAGTAGTGTGCATGCCTCAGAGTAAGTATATACCTATAGAGAGCGCGTATGCAAGTGGGAACAATAGGCACGGGTGGGAACATCGTCCTGCGCCGGCCGCAAGCGCTTGTAGTCACTCGAGTAGGAACGGCGTGAGCACACGCGAGTGAGATCTATGCGAATATTTGATTGTTAATACTGCAAAATGGTTAAATGTTCTGTGGAATCTTGTAAAAACGATACTCGGAAACACACTTAACAGAATTCTAATATCACGTTTCACAGGCAAGCCTTATTTCAGCATATTTTTAGGTAAAATTGAAATTACGCGTCGCGGTATGAAAGACGCTCGGGAGGCGAACACTTGTACCCCCCGCACTGCCCCGCATCCCGCTTTTTCGATAGTGATGTTACGCGTCGATACCAGAATCGATGTAATATTTTCATATTATAGCATACGTATTTATTACTATCGAAGGCGATGCTTAATATAATGTAGCTCAGGTAACTGTTTTTGTCTGTGTGTGATTTTTAAGCCAATTAATAATTGCGTTTTTGTTTATGAAATGAAAGAAATAATTACTGTTCCTAAAAATTGACTGATTACGATAATATTTTTAAGCTATTGCATAGCTTCTATCGCGGGTCTTGACAGTATAAGTTGGCAATCATTAAGATATATTTCTTTGTCATTTTTTTAATATTGGTAATAAATATTTCAAAAACTAGACGTGACTATTTTAGGCTTGGGGAGGCTAGCTAAGACATCCATGGTGCGATGATCGGTTTATATCCATTGGTTCAATTATAATGGATATCCATTAATATTATTGGTTCTTAATGCTTGTAAAAACTGCTCTTGAGGTACCGTGTTTATAAATCATTCCACATGGCACTACACCAATTCGCAGCATAGCTTTTATCTATATTAAGGCAATACGCTTAAAATTACTCACAAGGCCATATTTTGTAGAACCACAATTTTTTAACAACAATATGTACCGCGCCGCCGGACCTGTACTTATCGATAACTGTTGCGTTGGTGCTGCTCGCGTGCCCATCCCTAGCAGTCGCCAACATTTCTATATAAGTAGCTATAGTTCACCTGCCTACGCTGGGTAGTGGGCGCACGATGCGATATTAGCCCTCTATATGTATATACTTACTCTGAGGTGCATGCACTGTTGTGTTTCGGTTTGAAGGACATTGTAGCCAGTGTAACTACAGGACATAATGAAACTTAACATCTTATGTCTCAGGATGCCGAGCGCAGTGCAATGCCACACAGTACTTTGTAAATCAAGGTTCTGGATGGTATTTCTACTGTTTATGGGTGGTCGTATCGCTTACAATCAGGCGAACGGCATGCTCGTCTCATCATTCGATGCCTTAAAAAAAAGTAGTTTCATTGGAAAGTGTTTAGAATGCAAAACAAAACTTCTCCAACACCCTAATATTCAGATTCTACGTAACATAAAATTTTACTTTAAAGACGTTACATAAATTGAAAGCGGTTAGTCCTCTGTCTCAGCATTCTAATCAGGTCACGCTTTAGAACTAGTTCGTGATGTCTCTCAGTGATTTAATTAGTGACATTACTCTATGTGCTACTGCGATTAATCCATGTCAAGATTAAAATAATTCATACTCAAGTTACTCTTACGTAGAGCTTTAATTTCAATGGCGGAATATGTGAATATCTAGTATTGCTATCTTTAAATGTTCATTTAAATTAGCCATTGGAGACGTAATTCAGAGAATTAATTTATACTGAGCATTAATATACGTCTAATTAATCGTGAATCTTGAATTAATCGTATCGTACATTCAGTCTTCATAATTTTTTTTTGTTATTTCCAGTAAGTTTCGGTGACCACGACCCCAAGAAAATGCCTTAAAGGTGTTATTAAGATTTACGATCAATTAAACTGTCAGTAAGAAATGCTAGTACACATTTCTTACACAGTTAGTCATTGAATGGGAAGTTCGTTTGAGTTTTTTTTAAACCTAGAAAATATTCCAGCTTTAGACTTAAGTACGTACATAATTAAATTTCGATTGCATATAAGTTATTGTATTTTTTTTTAATACAGGCAAAGCCTAAAGAAAATACCTACTAAAGAAAGTTATTTTAGTACAATTATGCAAAGTCGCAAACAAGTTGCATAATCGTTAAATTCGTTTACTTTTGTAATAACTGAACAAAAACGTGTCGTTTAAATTTTTACAATATAAAAGTAAACGATAATGCCGCTGTTTACTTTCTATACAATTATAACTCGCGAAGTCTCTTAATTGTTTTTAACAAAGCGATTTTCGATCGTCAAAACAAATGGCACGGTGCTAAGTATTCTAATATCAATGGCACTTTC
The DNA here is from genome assembly GCA_949316025.1 of Lapara coniferarum. Lineage (NCBI taxonomy): Eukaryota > Metazoa > Arthropoda > Insecta > Lepidoptera > Sphingidae > Lapara > Lapara coniferarum. The sequence goes on from OX438919.1 coordinate 17,750,414, forward strand.
TCAATAAATCGTTCTCAAGACAATGACGTCCAAAAGTGTTGAGATGATTATACAAGCATTACTTATTACATCTTATTCATTAATCACAAGCGATGAGAGGTGAGCGAATAATTACATGCATTCTTTCTTGATTTATTAAAGTTAATGGGTATTGTCGAGTGCACGTGCCTAATTGGCTTCTATTATGTTGTAATGTAATTTATTATTCTTAATGGCTTTTATTAAAGTCTATTATTGAGTGAGCTAACTGTACATTAACAATTGCTTCTTGCCTATTGTAGTTTAGAATAAAGGAAATATCAATAAATAAATGTTCTAATAATACCAAAGCAAAAGAACTTTGTATAACAAAAAACTTAATCTAGAACAATCTGAAACAACTTTTGAGTAAAGGTTAAGGAGATTTAAAAGACAAGTTATGTACCAACTTACTTAATGTCGTTTTTAAGCCATTGAAATAGTAGACACGAACAGAACCTTGGAGCAACAGAATCTGACATTTATAGCAGTAAAATACATGAAATATTTCTATAACCATTAGCCAGTATTAATAACTTAGCTCTACTGGCGTGTTTCTTTTTCTAAATAAATTCAAAATGTATAAACAATTTATCTGCCTGTTGAGTACGCTGCCAGTCTGTCGCTCAAGCCGCACCCCATTCCAATAATTGTTTGGTATTGCCACAGTCACGATCACGAATTACCGGTTACCGTCCGTGGTCGTTGTTGTTGGGTGTCATTCGGATGAAAACACGGAACGAAAACGGAGTGTGAATTTGAATCACGGATCAATTATAGAGAACATTTCACGAACTTTGAGTAATGGCTAAGACTGATTCTATGCCTACAGACTGGATAGTTGTATTGGCCTGACACAATATAGCCTTTTGATTTCCATTCTCAGGGATTGAATAAAAATCGTGTTCTGTTGCATAAATGTAGCACTCAAAGACTGCCTCGGTGGCGTAGTTGTATTAGGGTACGACTGCAATGCTGGGGTCTTGGGTTCGATCCCCGGGTCGGACAGTGATATTGGATTTTTGTGTTCTACATCAGCCCGGAGTCTGGAAATTATGCACGATATGGCGATAGGCTCGCCCCCTATCACATCATGGGATAAAGTGGGGGCACTAGTTGCGCCTCTACCTACCCCTTCGGGGCAAAAGGCGTGAGTGTATATGTTTATGTGTACCACTTAATTTTATTCGATAATTGTCAGGCGTCTGAGAAACTGTACTAATACGCAAACGTAGTTTCAATTTAAGCTAGTTCACGTCTAGTACACATGTTACCTTGTAAATGTTAGAGAGTATTAATTTAAATTCGCACTGAGTCACCTAACTACACCCATCTGTTCATACATGAGAAACTATCAATGCCCTTTACCTGATTCATGATGTGAATATACTACGAAATATTAAGCTACAAAATTTAAATTAATTAGGAATCAGATTACAGTCGAATATAAATTGGCACTCGAAATACTAGAAGTGACTTTATGTATTAGGAATAAAGTTCCAATTAGTACTATACGGTTAGGACTTAGTCAGCGCACACTTGTCTTGTCCAGGGTGTGTTATAAATATTATGCAATTAAGTTACGAAGCGATGGATGATAATGTTTGAAGCTATTGTGTTAGATGATTTTATCACGATTTTAAATTGTGATTGGAGTGTGGAGTGTGTTCAATAATTAGTAGTCATAACATTAGAAATGGTTGGATCATCTTTAATAACTATGATAATATTATGAAAAGCAATAATTAGATTTTGACCTGTATATTCAATTCCAGTGGTTATATGAAACATTTATTGTTTTATTACTTCAACTTTGGATTAATTTAATATTTCAAAATGCGTAACATTTTCTTTTTTATTTCGTATATTAAAACACTACATTTAACAAAACAAAAAGAGTTTTGGCGGGAAGTTTTTTTTTGTTTACGCGGAGAAAGTGAATTATTACTACCGCCCAGTGCTCAAGGGGAACGACTGAGCGGTTATGTTGGGTTCACCGTGCCTTACGACCCGACGTTGAGCCGCCCGGAGAGATGGAAAACGTCGGGCGACCGCCGGGCCGAGTCCCTAACCTATGTACACCGCACGGCATACCAACCAAAACTCCGCGGTGGCCATCTTCGGCGCATTAGGGACGGCTGCGGGCTTCCTCCGACTCACGTCTAAGTTGTCGTCCGCAACCGCCCCTTTGGCGGGAACTTGGAAGTGTCATGAGGTGCTCTTGTTTTAATTCATGATTTTGGTGATACTAAGTATTATATTGCTTAATTATGGTGGTATATTATCTAATATAGCTCTATTAAAGGGTTCAAATGAAGTGAATTGAAATAACTGTGCTAATCAAGTGTTTTTTTTGTTGCCGCCTAAACTGCTCGATGAAGTCAGCCAAGGTAGCCAGCCACTGCTGTACTTCGACATACTGGTTAGGACTGAGGATACAAATTTATGAAGTCGGGTTCAATGGCCTACTATCCAGAGCCGTAATATTTAAATAAAAAAATAATAAAAAAAGATACAAATAAAAATCCAAAACAGGAATTAAAATACTAATCAATTACAAAACCCTTAAATGCGACCTAAATAACTAGTGTTAAACAAAACGCAACAAAGCGACCTATGAAGGTCATTGATCCAGCTAACGATTTAGTGTAAGGTTATAGCAGATGAGCAATTCCCATGAGACGATGTGGAAACGCTGACCGATGGGAAACAATGTTTACGGAGTAATGAGTATTGTTATAGAGCGAGTTCAAATTTAGAGGAATTTGTAGAGAGAGGACTTACAATCAAATCGACTGAATAGAATTCTAGGTACTGCGGCCTAGAGCATTTGACATTGGTATATACTCAAAGTGACTGGTCGATAATGCAGGGCTGAAACTAGTCGATCTAGAAACGTGGAATTTTTGCACTCGAATTCCATAATGTACATGTAAAATATCAAATATTTTATCGTGAAACAACGAAAAATTCTTGACGTTGTCTAAAATTTTGCACTCGGGATGCTAGCAAGGTATATAAAATTTAATTACGACTCGTAAATATTTGTAAAATCCGAAAAAATACGGACTATAGATAGACTTTAGCACTGAACTTGTCCTTCATTCATGTAATAATAACCGTGGTTAATTCTTTGACATACATGTGCATGAGTTTAATTGTGTTTAGATGTTATCGAGTTACTTCATTATGTTCTTTTGATTGCTGCAGCGTTGGTCGCTCAGTGAACTCGACTAGTATTCTTTTTGATAATTACATTGTTTTATTTTAATAATTGTAGATGAATTCCTTAGTTTTTATTAAAGGTTCGAAGTCAGTTAAGTTCGACCTAAGGGATATTTTAAATTAAAATAAATTCTTAATTTATAAGACATTATATCATTAAGCACACACACTCATATCAGGCCTTTATCTCTAAAGGGTTACCCCTTATGCAGAGGTGCAACCAATTTCACACTCTAGGCTGGGCCTGCAGCCAAGATGCTTTCTACAAGCATTAACGCCAATACAATAGAAAATGTATGGGAATGACATATCCTTGAGCTCGACTTGTCTATAGGATATGTCATTCGCATACATTATTTTCTATTCTATTGGCGTTAAGAATTGTAGAAAAACATTCTGGTTACAGGCCCTGATTTTGATTACAAATATCTTTGAGTATCCAGCAATGCAAAGGAGATGGGATGACCAGGCGAACCCTTCGTTGGTCATTCATGCGCAGCTGGTCATAAACTTTTATTAAAACCTATGTGACTTGCGATCGCTGTCATTACATTCTACGATAATGACATTAAGCGGTGCTCCACGGAAATTGTGATTTTTGTTGTGTTATTGCCATATCGTGTCCATTGGTTAAATAGTCTAAGAGAAATACCCAATACCACTTTGCTCGACCCTTGCATGTATATCATTAAATATTATTTAAATTAGTTTATATTGTATATCAATATAAACACACACACACACTCACGCCCTTTATCTCCGAAGGGATAGACAGAGGCGAAACTAGTGCACCCACTTTTCGTCGTGCGTATTTTGTCCCAGGCTGTGATAGGGGGCGAGTCTATCGCCATATCGGGCACAAATTCCAGACTCTGGGACCTCAGCATTGTAGTCGTACCGTAATACAATGCCACTGAGCCAGTATAAACACCGGGAATATTTTATTAGGTATGTCCATATACTACAATAGAATGGCCTATGACCGATTGATTTGTAAATGCAATTGCACGCGACTGCCCTTTACTGCAAACAATGAGAACATAAGACTTTATTGTGCTCACAGTTTTGAGTACAAATCGTGATTTAGTAGAAATTAATGCAGTAAGCCATTTGTAAGAAATTAACCGTAAACAGTAAACATAAACACCGTATGAATAAATCCTGTTATATATTAACATAAAGCGGATTTTGGTTGTGAACGTAATTTTTGCCGCTGCTGAAATCAATATAATATAAGCGTAAGCCTTGAATAAGGTTTAAAATATAATCTGTTCCATCTGATGTTCTAGTCTTCTATTGATGTAGGTTCTGCTGCTGTTAGTAAAGATACAATGCGTCTTTTCCAACTGATTATCTCATAGTCAAAACGAGCAGAGGCTTATTATTAATCGCTGTGAACATCTGTCATAGTTTTATAATGTTTTGTCCTGCTTCCTCTGACGTGGAATGTCACTCAACTGAGCAAGACAAAACAGTGAGTAACTATTGCCGAGGTAAGCAGCGATTATTAGAAAGCGGTAAGAATACAATAAAAACGTGCTAACACACTCTGTTTATGGTCTGCTTATCAGTCAGTTTATCATAATGGCCGTGTCGAATATTACCACAGGATCACACACGGCGTCCAACCGCGACTTATTATAATACAAGATAAGTTCACTCTGTAGTTTCCAAGTCGCTCGCAATCGTGTTTACGTTTAGTGAACGAATTAGGACGATGTGTGATAAACACACGGTGTAGATAGTTTTGAGCTGCATATCGCCGAGCTAGAGCAATACCGCGTAAGCGACAAAAGGGCAAACTGAGTATTTGACAATTATTTTATTACTAGCTTTTGCCCGCGGCTCCGCTCGCGTTAAAAAGTTTTCCGGGGATACAAGTCCCGGCATATATTTTTCCGGGATAATAAGTACCCTAGGTCCTTCCCAGGGTCTTAAAGTATCTCTCTACCAAATTTCATAGAAATCGGTCAGTGGTTCAGCCGTAACGACTCGCGAGAATAAAAAATCCGGGGTAAATATACCACTTTATATTTTTCCGGCATAAATAGTAACCTATGTGTTATTCCAGGACATGATCTACCCGTGTGCCAAATTTCATCGAAATTCGTTCAGTAGTTTTTGCGTGAAAGAGTAACAAACATCCATACATCCATTCTTACAAACTTTCGCATTTATAGTATTAGTAGGATAATCTATATAAGTTCAACATTATATTTAATTGCCGCACCGCCGACTTAGTGGTCGTATGTCACCTGGGTCCCTCATTGAAAATTTGCGCTGCAGTATTGATTAGGCTGTACTACAGCGTGGAGCATTCAGCTCCGCGCTGAGTACAGGGCACAGAGTAGACACGTAAGGAGGGTTCCCATTGTTAGCATAATATTATAATATCGACGGATGGCGGGCTCATTGACCTAAACGATATTATTTTCGAAAATTTTAATCTATGTCTAGATAATGGAGGAAAATGTGCTGATTCCAAATACGTATAAAACTCAATGTCGCAAGAAAATGTCGAATACGCGTGACTATTTAGGAGTTAGTATATTAGTCCGTTAGCTCCTACACTCTACACGACCGCTGTACCGTCCTCGCCGTCGAGGACCTCGTCGCGTTCCCCGTCACCCTGCCCTCTCTTAGCAGTTCCGGCCCGCGCACAGTATACGATTTGAATAATCTAAGTGGACGAAAATAAATAAATGGTATATTTAAAAACAACGTTTTTATGCTTCAATTACACTGTCGAATATACAATTTAACTGATAATAAAAATGAGGCATCCCCAAGCTGCGCGATCCCTTTTTTACAATTGTCTAAACTACCTGAAATCGTTTCAGGTAGCTGTCCTGTCGTTAAGTGTGACCTTTAACGCTAACGTGTATACATGTGTCTCTGTGTTTTGTGCAATTTTAAGTGGATTTTAATGATGGATTCCAAAAATAGAGGTAATTATCCGTTTATTACATATTAAAACAAACCAAATTTTGTATTTTAACAATATGTAGCACCCGCTTAAAATATAACGTATAAAAATTATTTTTTTTTGCCTTAAAGTATTTTTCAATCAGTAATATACTATGTAGTCATACAAAGTCACGCTGTGGCATTAGTTTTAAATGATACTCTGTTTAGTATACTTTAAACCTATTATAACCTTTTTTTGCGAATATTTGCGATAATAAAGATCTTTTTATTTTGTGTTATAGGTATCCAAATGAAGCGAAAATCATTATTTGATCTTTGGCGTTCAGCGCCGGCCAAAGGCCGATTAAGTAATGTTATTAACGCTGTAAAGATGAGTTTTGGTGATCTGGTTCCTAATGAAGAGCAAGAAGGCCAGTTGAAAGTATTTTTGAAAACCGAATGCGAGAAAATTCGTGCCAAGTGGGATCAGAAACAGAGACGAATAAACCTGTTTTTAAGAGCGTATGAACAATGGTTGGATGAAGATTTATCTTTCGATATGCTCTTAGACGTTGAGTTATCACCAAAGCCATGTTCTAGCAAGGGCAGGCCGCAAAAAAGTTTTGAACAAAGCTCAACTAAAACAAGAAAGAGGAAAGTTCAACACTTGTTAGCTGACTACAGCCAAGACCAGTTAACTTTTGCTGCTCAATTAAGCCTTAGAGCCAGTGGCAAACATGATGCTGCTCAACTTATGCCAGAAGTATCTTTGGCTTCACCAAGGCGAGCCACTACTTACAAAAAAGCTCGAAGACTTATTGATAATAGAAAAAAACAAATACCGTATACCGCTGAAGAAGCATTGGCCTTTTACATATCCAACAACTTCACAGTCCAGACATATAAAAATGTTCAACAAGAAGCAAAAGAAAGAGGATTCAATGCATATCCTTGCTATGACTATGTAGCTAAGGTGAAAAAACAATGCTATCCTCCAGTAGAAAATATTACAGTTACTGATATATCGGCTGAAGTAAAACTGGATGCTCTTTTGATCCATACGGCAACAAGAATATGCAAAAACCTACTAGGAGAAGTATTGGACACCAGTGTTTACAATTATACCTTAATGTACAAATGGGGATGTGATGGTTCCTCGGGTCATAGCTTGTACAAGCAACGATTTGAAAATCCAAATGACACAGACGAATATATGTTCATAATATCTTTAGTTCCAATAAGACTTGAAGATGACGCACATAACATCATATGGGAAAATCCCCGTCTATCCTCACCTAGATTCTGTCGTGTGATTAAATTCATTTACAAGAAGGAAACGGAAGAATTAATTAAAGAAGAATGTAAAAGCATTGAAAATCAAATACGGAGACTAATGCCAACTCTCATTGAAGTCAAAGTTGTAAATATTTCTATTACTCACCAATTGATTCTGTCAATGATTGACGGAAAGGTGTGCAATGTTTTATCAGAAAATAAGTCCACCAGTTGTTTTATATGTAAAGCTACATCAAAAGAGATGAATTCTATAGCGATACTTAGAAAGCCAGATGAAACTATGTATCAATTTGGAATTTCAAGTTTACATGCATACATTCGCTCCATGGAGTGTCTTTTAAATATTAGTTATCGCATTAACGTTCGCGTATGGCAAGTTAGAGGAGAGAAAAATAAAGAAATATTCAAAAAAACTAAAGACAAAGTGAAGAAAATGTTTAAGGAGGTTGGTCTTATCGTTGACAAAGTCAAACCAGGCTTTGGAACCAGCAACGATGGAAACACTGCAAGAGCGTTTTTTTTATAACTATCAAACAACCGCGCGGATCACTGGCTTAGATGAAAAATTAATTAAACAACTTGGGACGATTCTCGCAGCCATTGCTTCCGGGTATGAAATAGATAGCATCAAATTTCAAAATTATTGCATGGAGACCAGGAAATTATACCTTAGTTTATACCCATGGTATAATATGCCAGCTACCGTGCACAAAATTTTAGTGCATGGAGCAGATATAATAAAAAATTCCATCATACCAGTAGGACAAATGTCTGAGGAAGCTTCAGAAGCAAAAAATAAAGAAATCCGTAAAGCCAGATTGGGACATACAATGAAGACCAGCAGATACCGAACTAATTATGATTTAATTAAATATTTATTAATGTGTTCAGACCCCCATATAACTTTATTAAGGAAACTTCCTCGTAAGCAAATGGCTAAGCATAGTGCAAACTTAGAAATGTTATTAAAAGTTGAATAAATATACTTTATTAACTAACTTTCTACTTTTATTTATCGTAATACGTCTATATATCTTATCGAAGTAATTTGTAGTGTCATAAATAGGCTCTTGATTTTTGTCCGCCTAGATTGGTCAAATCGTATACTGTGCCGCGTGCCGAAGACTACTACGTACGCATGAATAGGATTAGGTTAAAACCATGTTTCCCCAAACGATCATGTCTTATCCTCTCAGTGGCCGCCCTGAGCCGAGGTTCGTGACCCGTTAGTGGGTCGCCCTCAGCGTGGTCGCTTGAATTTAAGGGTTGCGAGCGCCTTCTGCACTCACCCAAAAGACCGGTGTTCTTGTATAAGCCGACCCTCGTCAGGCTAACAAGAGTTTAGTCAGGGAAAAAAAATATAATTAGTCCGCGAACCGTCGACATATTTTTGTTACATATAAACTCATTTGCAAAAAAAAACGGGCACCTAAGCAATGAACCATTTCAAATGTTACTATTGGTTTGTTTGATAATTATAGGTAGTTTTACTTTCACAATTTTGTAAATTAATAAGCAAATAATCGTTTTCGTCAGTATTATCATAAAATTTTGATAAAATTTATGGGTTTTAATGCTAAAGTTCACTAGTAGTGTATGCTCGCTAGTAGTGCATATGCTCGTGAAGTAAAAGTTAACAAAGATTTTTGATTGTTTTTTCTTTAATAAAGTAAAAGTAGATAAATGTTTAGTATCGAGTGTGACCCCCTCTAGCTGAAATCACAGCTTGAATTCGTCTGGGTATGCTAGCGAGGATATCCCGGATAATTGCTTGCGGAATACGTTCCCACTCCGCGGTAATCACATTCTTCAGCTCTCTGATGGTTTGCGGAGCCGGTTGTACTGATCTCACGCGTCGTTTCAGAACGTCCCAGACATGCTCTATAGGATTGAGGTCGGGACTTCGAGCTGGCCAATCCAAACGACGAATGCCGACCTCTTGCACATACGCTTCCACATCGCCAGACCGGTGGGTGCGAGCGTTGTCGTCCATAAAAATTGAGTCTTCGCCTAAAGCGGCCAATGCGGGTTGTGCATAAGGAATAAGAACTTCCGTTATGTATCGATGTCCAGTCAGTGAGCCGTTTTCAATGAAGACTAACTCGGTACGATCCATTGAATTTATTCCTGCCCAAAACATAATAGAGCCCCCACCATAAGGTGTGATTTCTTCAAAACAAGCCTCTGCAAAGCGTTCTCCTCGTCTTCGTAGCACTCGCCGACGTCGATCTTCACCGAACAGAGATATCCTGGCTTCATCGGAGAACAATACCCTATTCCAGTCTTCTTGAGTCCATGAATCACAATTTCGAGCAAACCTAAGCCTGGCAACTCTGTGCTCACGGAGTAACTTAGGGCCGCGGGCCGGGCGATGACTGCGTATATTGGCCGCGAGCAGCCTCCTCCTGACCGTCCATAGACTAATATGCACATTTCTTACTTCTTCGAGGTTGTTCTTAAGGTCCACATACGAAGACTTGCGATTTCTCAATGCGCGACTCACAAGAAAACGATCATCCCGTGGTTGGGTACATGGTTTTCTTCCAGAACCAGGCCTTCTCTCGACAGAACCGGTGTCTTGATACCGCTGCCAGGTCCTTTGAACCGTCGAGCGACTCACACTTAGCCTCTGAGCCACGAAGCATTGGCTGCAGCCCTCTTCGAGCAGCGCAATAATTTTGGTAGCTTTTACCACTTTCTCTAACATTATTGAGACACCTAAACAGCAATAAATGAAGCTTTGACAATTAAGAATATGAAATAAATTCATAAAAATTGACTAAAAGTTATGAAAACCGATATTATCTTTTGGAACTTCGCACCAAAAATGTAGGATAAAAAGTGGTTTTCTGTAAAAACGAGCATCAAACGAAAATTTTAATTAAGAACGTACTGTTTTAAACACCACGGCATTTTTAAAACCGGCCAGTAACATGTACAAATGATTGAAATCATTTTGGTACAGTATTTTTTTAAAAAAGAATTAAAATCCAAACCGCCCGTTTTTTTTGCAAATGAGTGTATATATAAACTTGTGTTGTCCTAACAATAAAACTTTCTTTCTTTCTTCTTCTTTCTTTTTATTAAACAGCTAACATAGTACTCTTTCTATTACCATTTTTGTTTTGATAGCATAGATTAGAGTGTGATTTTTGTATTTGATCGGTTTATACATTTATGCTGAGTAATATTTCGGGGAGACCCAAGAATAAGACTATTAAAATGCAATGGGTTCCTTCTCACATAAATCTTTTTGGAAATGACATTGCAGACTTATTGGCTAAGGAGGCGGGCACGGAGGGAATACCTTTAAGTCCTGCACCTCATTATTCCGATTTGTTAATACAAGTAAAGCGCGACTGTAGTCAGATGTGGAAGGAGTTCTTTGATAAACGTTCCCAAGAAAAAGGTATTTGGTATCGCACGATACAACCTGAACTGTTACAATCTCCAAGGATTACTGATTGTGTTTTAAGCAGACGGGAGCTAGTGGCAGTGATGAGACTCCGCTCCGGGCATATTCCGACGAATATGTTTAAACATCTTGTGGGGTTGTCAGGCTCACCAAACTGCTCTGACTGTGGAGTGAAGGAAGATGTTCACCATATTTTGTCGTAGTGTGTACGGAGTGGACCTCATATTTTAGTTTGTAATATAGGGGATTATAACAGTATGCTGTCGGTTCCTAAATATTTTAAGTGGACTAGGGTGAACGTTTAGTCTGTAGACATAATTATATGTAAGTGGACGTATGGAGCGACTTAGTCGTAACACACGACAAAGCTCCTTAAAATAAGATTAAAAAAAAAAAAAAAATTTATCAGCGAGGGGTGAAATTGGCACTTACTATACTAAACTTATGGTTGATATTTTTTTGCCACATGGTATTGCACAATCCCCGACGATTTTTACTAGGCGTAGTCAATTAGTTGCAGAACACCAGCCTTGTTGTATTATATACTGCTGAGCACGGGCCTCCTCTACAACTGAGAGGGTTAAGGCTATAAAATGTAGCTAATGAACGTAGAATAACAGTATCTAGACAGTAAACAAAATAAAAACCTTATTCTATATCTGGATGGGGAACACTTTTATTTTTATTTAAATTCCGTTGAGATTTCCACATATAATTTTTAAATGTTAATCATATGGTTTCTACGCAAACTATATGAAAAATGAAAACAAAAATCTTGGATACATGCTCTATAAAGGCGCCACGATATTATAAAAATAAAGAAGCCTCGACAAAAAAAGTGTTGCATCTTTGATATGCGCTTTCCGAGACATTAAACCTAAGAATATATGTTCTTATATGTATGTGCATACACAAGATACACAAGGTATTTTAAACGACGCGCTTCAAACAACTAAATTGTCTAGTAAACGCAATGTTGTCACATATAAAAGCGTTTCTATAACGCAGTGCAAATATAAATGGGTAATCGTACTAAAAACGCGCGTTGTAATCGCCTTCATGGAACGTCATCTTAATATTCTTTATTACGGTTTTCATATTGCAACGTACAAGATTTTTTGTAATAAAGGATTATCCAAGTCATAAGAACGGCGCGCGCGATCAAATGCAACATCCTATCTCGATTAAATATATTTTAATCGAGATAGGACAAAAGTATCTTGCATAGGGCTATGACCTTAGAGACATTTTGTAATGTTATAGGTAAGTGTAGTTATTTACTTATTTATTTATATTTGTTTGTTCTTTGTTCAGTATTTGGGCGCGAATTTAATTCGAATTCGAATGTTCAATCTCATATACGGATTGTTTTATTTCCTCTACAACTTTGTTCTTTATTTCCTCTATAACTTTGTTCTTTATTTCACGAATTATTCAGCCAAGGGCCAAAAAAGGTGCATTAAACAACATAATTACCCCAGGTTCCATAAACCCGGACATGGTTGACGATTTGCCTTGACATTTCAATGTAAAAAGGCAGATATGTTCCACCAGCGCGGCGCTACAAAAAATGAACAAAAACTCCCCCGAGACAAATGACACACCAGAAAAGAGATTATGAGTTTTAGTTTGGCTTATATGAACGGGCCAAATTATGATTTATTTATGAAATCTTGTCCGGTTGAATCTAAGTGTTTTTCTTTTATTTTTGTCTGGTAAAGAAATATTTCTATCCTACACCCTACATGACTCTATTACTGCTTCGGTGGTGTATTTGTATTACGGTGCGATTGCGATGCTGAGGTCTCAGGTTCGATCCCCGTGTCGGGAAAAGTGATATTGGAATTTTCTTTTCAGTATCAGCTGGGCCTCTGTCTATACCTTCGGGGATAAAAGGCGTGAGTGTGTGTGTACTTCCTACATGCTGAAAATGCGAAAATTAGGATGAGGGGTTCCTTAGAAGTAAAATGAAACTTGTCACACTGATAGACTAAGAGCGGTGTTAATAAATCAATCGCATGTTTGAGTAAAGTCTCAAGTAGACATTTAACGTATTGAGCTATTAATAAACTAAGCTCAAGCTGTCATTTAAGAGCCTGTTCTCAGCTGAGTAAATGCTGTTACACAAACAAAACTTAGCTGTCAAAATCCATCACATATTGTAACTTATAGTCAGTTGAGTTGGTGTTAATATGTGTTCCCTAAATAGCGACTATCTTAAGATGCTGACCTTAGTTTGACAGCGTCTCAGCTGATATTCAGAGCGAAATTGTGTTGCATTTACTAATACTGCCCATAGACTCTTTATAAACATTACTATACGGACAGGGTAAAGCGAGTCCATTATGACTGATGGTACAAATAAAGTAGCTTCAAGATAATGTACCGATTGACGTGAGATGATACCGCTTCCGAGACGACATTATACCAGTATGTTGAAAATATTTATAACTAGCGACTCAAGCAGCTTCGCATGGGTAGCAGAGAATATATGCCTAATATTTAGTATAAAAAACAAAGAATTATACAAAAAAACCATCTATTTGAATCACTGTCCATTGGTAAAAACCGTATGAAAATCCGTTCGTTAGTTTTTTATTTTATCGCGTTCAGACAGTTCAGACGCGGTAGGGGGACTTTATAGGATATGTATATTTTAGTAAGAAGGAAGACAGTAAGATGTTTTTGTACCCCTCCTGATGATTCGTCACGCCATTTTGACATTTTCATTAATACGACAGCTTATCGAATGGCAGTCTTATAGATCACGACTTACCGCCCACTTTTGCAAACAACAATCTTGACATTTACAGCTCGATTATACTAGTTAATATATATAAATAATGGTGTTTAATTCCAGTGGATAAAGCCTAAATTAGTGAAGGGAACAATTATAAAACAATCTGAGTTAGGTTCCATGTCCTTAATAATTTAAGGTTATGATTAATGAATAATGTACACGATTTTAAAGTAGCTTTATAAGTTTTAGTACTACGTAAGTATTGTTATTTTTAGACGTTAGTTATTTACAGAAAGAAAAAAAAAACAGAATAAAATGTATTGATTAAATAAAAAATATGGTTTATTTCACCCAGGGACAGAGTAGCCTTTTATTTATGAAATATTTTTTGAACCAGTTTCTTAGTTCTGACGTTTACTCCCTAGTACCAAAAAATAAAAATAATTTCATAAACTTCCAACTTCAACTTCATAGTGTAGGTGGCACATTAAATATAAAGTATAGCATATTATCTATGGCACGCGATTCAATGCCATAACGGAAAAAAAATATTCTGCATGTGTGAAAAATAGTCACATTTTTGCATTAATTTTTACATGTCGTAATAAACTTTTTATTGCCACAATTAATCGGTGTAAATATAACATTCTGACATTTCAAGGCGATCGTTTTTTTTGCAAACTATCAAATGTTCAATTGGAAGTAATTCGAGTAAGCAATAAATGAACAAGAGTAATGTCGTCTAATAAAATCATTTCAAATGCCAAGGCAGACCGGTGTTGTGCTCTATATGAGGGAAAATAACGTTCAATATTTCACATTGACAAATGCCATATTTTTGTTAAAGCAAAAAGGGTAATGTCATTTACACACTTTTTATTTCTTTAATGGGGAAATTTTACTTGTCCCAACTTACCGGTTGTTTATGTTTTTGATGTAATCTGTTTTGTTGTAAGTTCTGTCTGTTTTTTAAAGTACTGTGTCATTCTCGGGGTTTTCTTAACAAACAATAAAAAAAAAATACTTTTCTAAATTTAAAATCACTTATTATTATATAAATTAATATACTGCCTCGGTGGCGTAGTTGTATTATGGTACGACTGCAATGCTGAGGTCTCGGGTTCGATTCCCGGGTCGGGTAAAGCGATATTGAGTTTTTCTATTCAGTATCAGCTCGGAGTCTGGAATTCATGCCCGATATCATGATGTGATAGGCTCGCCCCCTATCACATCATGGGACGGAATAACGGCGAAAAGTGGGTGCACTAGTTGCGACTCTGCCTACCCCTTCGGGGATAAAAGGCGTGAGTGTATATGTGTATATGTAAATTAATATACCTTTTGACAATCAAAACGGACGATAACCTCCTCCACGGATGGAGGAACACATAAAATATCAATAACAAGTATAAATCAAGTGCACAACTAAAAACAATACATACCTCTCTAATTGCCTTGAATAATTTTTTACTATCTTAAAAAATCAAACCTTGAGACACATTTACTGTTGCAACGTACAGGCATATTTTAGAGCACTTGTGCATAAAAAAAAGTGAAAAGGCGGGTGTTATTACGACAGCGAGGTCGAAAACCGTGACAACAAAAATAAAACAAGTTGTGTCCATGTGACAAGATTAAGCGAGTAACGGATTGGAAGAGAAATTTTACACGTAATAGAAACGTTAAGAATTTTGAGAGCCATAGAAGCTTAACGCGTCAAAGAATAACATTTTAAGAATTATTATAGGTCGAATAATTTATTTTAAAATAGTCTAATTACGAGACGTATGAACCCAATCAACACCGGCTACCGCATTCGTACTTAGACGGACTGTGGTTTAAGATAGATCTATTACCCCGTACTGGCGGTACTCATTAGCAATGTTGATCATTCGTCTTAATTTAATAATAAAATAGATGACAAAGATATGTTGATTTTCAACTGAAATATATTTCAAAAGTTTAAGTATACAATGAAATATATGCCTTGTCGAAGTATTTATTGTTCATACCTTATTATTATTGAAATTATGAAACTTATTAACCGTTAAAAATAAGTATCAAAAATATTTAAACGCGAGTTTTCATCACTTGGACCAAAACAACACGGACGCGGAACGTCGTGCCGGCACTGCAATACGACTAACGATTGACGAAAACGTTTTTTACTATACACTACAATAATTAGATTGATTTATAGAACTCGGCCTTTATTAGCCTTATTCGGTTAATAGCTGTACCGTCTACACGCGACAGCACGTCGTTGGTTGTCTCACAGAATAGCATGTAGGCTTAGAATGTGAAAAAAAAACACGAAGACTCGTTTGGTTTTATTGGGATTGTATGAGAAACTGTCACGTGACTAACTTATTGGTCTTTCGATCAATCACAAACATCAAAATTAAACGACATCGTCTTACGAGTTGTCTTTTTGCCATGTTCTTAGCTCACTGGTTTTTTCAACCGTGGTTAATTTTTTGTAGGGGTTTTATAAAGCTGGACGCGCTTCATGCCTCACGCCGGCGCACTCGAAGCTCTGCGAGCACGTACAACTTAATAAAACTGAGGATTATTCTAACCATGGTTGAAAAAACCTCAGCTGAGTCGTTTATTTTTCACTAGGTGGTGCTCCGGTTCTATCCAAATAAGAGACACTACGTTCTTTGCCGGGATAAAAAGTTTTCTATAGGATATAATCTATCGATGATTCGATCAGTGGTTTTACGCTTGCTTCTAAAAAGTCCCACAATATTCATAACATATAACATTTGAAATATTAGTGAGATTAGCTCTAATTATTGTCGGATTGAATACAGTATTTTTTGATAAACTCGAGACCGATTACACCTTTATCTAATGAATTCAACTCTAATTTCTTTTATCACGGCTCTAAAAATAATTATGTAGGTTTTTACATCGACCTAAAATGGACACAGGAACTAATTAAGTGTATTCACACATATTAAGGCGTGTTTACACCGTACGAAATCGGGCCTAAGGCGCGTTACAACACGAAGATCTAATCTGCAAGGCTAGTAGGGCACTTGATTAATGTTGCATGAACTGTAATTGCAATTGTAATTGTTGTGTTTAAAACAGTTTTATGTGCAAGTTACGCAAGATCTATATTCGAGTGTATTTTGGACTTGTGTTAGACCATGGCTGCTCCAACTTTTTTATTTTCCAGGGAAGGCCTGTGCCTCGAAGTCTAAAAAGCCACTTCAGTGTCTTTATAATAAACGATTTTTTTCGATTTTTAAAATAGTAAGGGTTGTAATAACTAGGCAGTTTCAATATCCTATGGTGGGCATAATCTCCCCCAGCTACGCTTATTCTAAAATGACTTTTCAAAATTCACTGGTCACTGTCGTCCTTAATGGCGTACCGGGCTTTACAAACCTGTCCACACGGTGCATCTATAATTCTTTCGCGGATTTGTAGTTAGGTAGACTTGCGTTACACAATGGATTCAAAACTGACTTAGCTATAGTTATCTTGAGATTTTAAGTAATGGCAGATCGAAGGTCGATTTTAAGAATAGACTTTCTTTTAATTTATCCCATGGGAATCTTTGATATCGTGTTTCTGATAAACCTTAATAAATAGTTTATATTCATGATTATGATACTCATAAGATTTCATCTAAAAACCTAAGATTTTATGATTGTACATAATAATAATAATCCCTCTAGCCAGTTTCGGCCACGGCGGCCAATCTCAACGGGGATCAGCCAGGTATGCAGGAGATATTATAGTGCACAAGTGTGTGCACAATACACAGGTGGACTCGCTATTCCTTCACTCTCATAGTCCGGTGAGACGGCAATCCGACATGACCGGAGAGAGATCAGGCGCAGGACCAGCGGCTTTACGTGATTTCCGAGGCATGGGGGTATCACACCGCCAACTTCTTGACTCCGAGATGCGACTGAGTAATTTTTAAGATGGAAAAACCCAGTCACAATGTTTTTTAGCTCGACCCAAGATTCGAACCCAGAACCATAAGGCTATTTCATAAATCAATAAAGGGATTATTTCATGAGCAGATTTCAAATATATAAAAAAATACTTAATGTTTCTCAAAACAATCACGGGAAGCAAAAACAACTCAATGTTTTATGTATATTACCCACTAGCTTTTACCCACGGCTTCGCCCGCGTTAATAAGTTTTTCCGGGCTAAAAGTACATACATAAGAACCTTCCCGTTGAATCACTCTATCCAACACATTTATTTGGATAAAGATTAATATTATGACGTTGATACAACTCTTAACAAATAATGCATTAATTTCGACCAAATTTGATTACCATAAAAACGATTCTAGTGAGTTAATCTTAAAAGATAGACATATACTGTCGCGGACATTTTTTTAGATCATTTCAAGAGGAATAATTCTTTCATACATATATTTTTGGTATCTTGAACCGTTTTCGCACCGCACGCAATGAAAGCCCTCAAGGATGAATAATTTTCCCCGCTTATTTCACATTTTCCATTATTTCTTCGCTCCTAATGGTAGCATCGTGATGTTATATAGCCTATAGCCTTCCTCGACAAATGGTCTATTCAACACAAAAAGAATTTTTCAATTCGCACCAGTAGTTCTTGAGATTAGCGCGTTCAAACAAACAAACAAACAAACTCTTCAGCTTTATAATATTAGTATAGATAACTTCGAATGACAGAATAGCGGACGAAACTCACATGAAAGGCGTGGCCATAAGAACGATTTCTTTTATCAATTTGCGAGTGAGAGGTCCAAGGTTGTGGTCTGTGCAGGCACTGAATGGGCAGTATGATATAGAGTAAAGATACAAACTAAAAGGTCAGCGTTTGGAAAGGGCGCGCCCGTTCAATTCAATATAGCGGTTTTCGACTTAAAGCTTTATTACTCAATGTTAAAGTGATATAGCGTGGGTTTAAATAAGTGTCTAATGAAGCTCAAATCGCCTCGGTTCAATGTGTTTATGATGTCTGAAATCAAAGAATTAACTCCTTTTTTGGCACTTAGTTTGTCTAATTTGATAATTTAAATGAAGTGTTAATTTTCAATTTATATGTAGGTACTTCCTTACTAATATAAAACTTCATCTCCGTAAAAGTTCTTTTATTGAGATCGGATAGTTACTGTTCGTTACGCTTTGTCTACTTTACGAAGATAGTTTTGATTTTCAGTATAATAACCCTAGTTGAAGACTTATTTGATAATATAAAATAGCATTAAACAGAATCGCAGCCTAAAATAATGTTAATATAAGAAAATAATGAAGTACGATGGTTTTATGATGGGTCCTATTATAAACATAATAGGAATATACTGAACAAAGCGTAATCCTATCGAATAAGCTACAAGTATTGTAGCTATAGGCGCCATTCCCATAATATCCGTTTCATTTTGTATTACGACATTAGCATTACTAGATTAAAGATACAATAAATCATTGAATACAACCATGTTGGTTCGCCTGCCCACATCAGCAATGCTACCTACTGCTAGTCCGTTTGCTGCCCACGTGGGCAAGCTATTAATAAAATAGTAAATCATCATCATTAACAAAGTGAAGCTATATTGCTCCAAAGGCAATGCAGTTAAGTACTCAGAGATCAACGTGTTGTTCAAGTAATCAATATTTTCGATCAAAATTTAACGATACATTGTTTGTAGTATAGTTCGCATTTTTAATCATCATAAACTAGATGGCAATTGCACGAATTTTCAAAAGACAAAAACTGATATATATCTCAGCCTTCCTTTACGGTATTTTGTATTCTTATTTCCAATCTATGTTGATTCTTATGATAAAATAATATTGTCTAACTTATTCATAAATGAATATTTTTTTAGGAATGATTAATAACATTTACTGTTCATTTTATAGTTTTCTTTCCGATGCAACAAAAATTCGGTTGATTTCGTAATTAATAGCTTTCCCATTGTGTAGTCAGTTTACTGTCTATTTGCCGTTTACCGTTACTGGAAATTGCATAGGTACCTGTTGTAGTTAAACATATTAGCATATGCCGTACTATAGTTCGTGTTTCGATTCATTTGGTTACCAATTAATTTACATTTGCAATATAAATAAAACTCCTTATTTGGCGACGGATGTTGGCTGCAGCGACTGATTAAGAGTTCTGACCGCCCTAGGCTAATTATGAGGACGCGCCCCCGCCAGGTGTAAGTGATACGGTAGGCCTAAAAAGTAGTATAATAGTTTGACTTTGTTTACTAGTGTGAAAATTTTAACATGGTTCATTCTACCTATAAATGTTTTCAGATCGATCAGTGCAACTAATGTGGTCCATTAATCTACAAGATATTCAGCCTTAGCGTGGCAAACCATTTTTTTAGCTGACCGTATATAAAGGCGCTTTATACGACCTCGCGAATTATACGACCAAAATCATGACAAGTGACTCCAGGCTACCAAGTAGAAAACCAAATCCATGTCGTGTTTGGCCGCATGACTTGTATTGGCTTAATTTCTATAGAGAAGTTAGTTGTTGCGGCCATTAACCATGTGCGTGGTCATCTAGTGTGTGAAGTTGCATTTATCCTTTAGGCGACTTTTATACCAATAAATAGTAATTTTTATTAATTAGTTTCAAGCACGATTTTGATTGAAAACGACAAGTTTGAGTCTCCGTACGTCAAAATTTCTGAAACAGACGTTGGAACTTGGTGGCTAGATTGAAATTAAAGAAAGATATGAAAAATCTCGCTCGTTTATTCTATTAGTGTTGAAATAGTCTTTCCGATAATGTATTATAAATTAATCAGATCAGCTTATTTAAAAAAAAAATCACTATGAAGAGTAAGCTGAAACAGTCAAAATTTTAGATACGGCCTCTTAATTCTTGACTGAAGACCAGACATATTGCTAGCATTATCATAGCTTTGGCCAAGACAGTCTTTAATATCAAGTCCCAAAGTTTTATCAATTGTCGCCAGAACAGCCTTCCCCATGTCTTCACCTTTATGACCGCAATTGGGTAAAAAGGTGACAAAACGTTCGACAGGTTCTCCGTCAGGCAAAACATAACGAATTATAAATGTCAACTGATCGGTGTGTGGAATATCTGCAGTAGAATCAATGCTAATCGAATAATATTTTGCTTTTTTTATTTCTCCAATAATCGAAAGTCGAACTTCATCAGTACGCCGCTGCTGCGGCTAAACATGATGTCTCTACTGTAATTATGAAACATCTTGCATACTCATGTGCGTATGAATACTCATGTTTATACAAATAAAAATTATCTTATCTTATCTTATCAGCGAGAAGTAAAATAAATTCATCGATTATAGAGGATGACAAGTACGATGGAGCACCTCTGCCTTTTTGTCCAAATCTCACCAAACTCTCAGCCATGAAAGGATCAAATTTGGATATAAGCTCAATACAGCCAAGAAAATTTCTGATTAGTGCAGATCCAATAATTTCATTTTGACCGTGAAATGGAAGGCCACGAGAAGCTAAAAACTTAATTGTTTCTATTACACGTATTTCTTCATTATATTGTTTGATTATTTTGGGTATCCAATCGTTGTAAAAGTTTCCTCTACATACATATTATTGTCCCAAACATTTACGATGATCCGGAGAATTGTCATGATCAGTTAGAATTTTTCCAGTCATTAAATCCACTTTTAGCAAATATGGATGTTCCTCCATATAATTTACAAGGACCACAAAACACGTGACCTGTGGATTCTGAGTATACTAACCAGCTTCTCTTCACAATTTCGCCATTAACAAGCTTTATCACAAACATATGTTTAGATAGAAATCTTTTTTAATTTTTATACTACCTTTCTAGACTGCCTCGGTGGCGTAGTTGTATTACGGTACGACTGCAATGCTGAGGTCTCGGGTTCCATTCCCGGGTCGGGCAAAGTCATATTGAGTTTTTCTATTCAGTATCAGCTCGGAGTCTGGAATTTGTGCCCGATATGGCGATAAGCTCGCCCCCTATCACATCATGGGACGGAATAACGGCGAAAAGTGGGTGCACTAGTTGCGCCTCTGCCTACCCCTTCGGGGATAACAGGCGTGAGTGTATATGTATGTATAGTACCTTTCTGATCTGGAAAAGTCTAATTTTTCGTATTCTTGCAGTCCTTTTTTAACAATATAATCTCGAAATTCATCGTTTACATGCCACAGTCCAGGGTCACTTGACGTCTCAGGCTGGAGGCCCCGTCGTCGGGGCTCAGGGTCGTAGAGGCAGTGCGTCCTGTCTTTGCCGATTGGCTGGACAGGCGCCACGGAGCGGCAACGTTCCGCCTGACGCAGGTGCTCACCGGACATGGTTGCTTCGGTGAGTTCCTGTTTCGGGTGGTACGGAAGGAGGTGTCGGCCGTGTGTCACCATTGTGACAACTGCCCGCTGGATACGGCCCAACATACATTGGAGTTTTGCCCAACCTGGTATGAGGAACGCAGCGCTCTCAGAGCAGTCATCGGAGAAGATCTCTCGCTCCCAGCCGTGGTCGTTTCCATGGTCGGCGGCCGGGAGGCCTGGCAGGTGGTGGCCCACTTCTGCGAGGTGGTCCTCTCGTGGAAGGAGAGTGCCGAGAGGGATCGCCAGCGCAGTGGTGATCCCTCTCGCCGCCAGACGAGACGTGTAGGAGGCGTCGGGTGGACGACTGACCGACGTCTCCCGCCCTGTGGATTGGGGGCGTTTGGAGAATTCCACCACGGTATCCCCTGCCTGTCGTAAAAGGCGACTAATAGGGGCCTCCGGGGGTAGCAGGTGGGCGGAAGGGGCCGTCCACCTATTAGTCTAGCCAACTTTTGTGACCCCCGTGATGGACGGCAGCGTGGCGGTTAGGCCTCACGCTGCCTTTGACGCCGAGGGCGTCCTTCGGTGTACGGGGGCTTCTGAGCCCCCCTAACAACAGGAGACGGACCGCAATAGCGGTACGCGCAGGGGCGTTTGCGGACGACAACTTAGACGTGAGTCGGAGGAAGCCCGCAGCCGTCCCTAATGCGCCGAAGATGGCCACCGCGGAGTTTTGGTTGGTATGCCGTGCGGTGTACATAGGTTAGGGACTCGGCCCGGCGGTCGCCCGACGTTTTCCATCTCTCCGGGCGGCTTAACGTCGGGTCGTAAGGCACGGTGAACCCAACATAACCGCTCAGTCTTCCCCTTGAAGGCTGGGCGGTATTAATTAGTCACATTCTCCGCGTTAAAAAAAAAAGGGTCACTTGACGGAATAGACGGCTTTTCTTCTATTAGAATTTCGTCTTCATTGTAGGTCGTCGGCATCGTCGCTACTATAGGACTAGTGTTGGACGGAGAAACGTAAGAACAGTCCGCGATAGAAGGACCAGGGCAAGAAATCGCTGGCGATAGTTCAGCATTCTTCACCGTTTTGTTCCTTTCTGCAGAGCTCGTAAAAAATGTTTCCAGTTTACGAGTATGTTTTAAAATGTTTTCTTTCTTCTTTTCCTTTTCTTTTGCTTTTTTTCTGTATTCTGTTCCACTTGGCTTTTTTACTAGCGAAATACTCTCATTACTACTCATAGTCTTAATAAAATACCGAAATATGAAGGAAAGGACAATAAATATCAATCACCAAAAAACGAATATATTCGAGTGCGTGATAATATGACGGACGAACGACGATTAACGAAAGAGAATGAAGCGCGGCAAAGTATACTGACTATTAACCACTGGGGAGTCCTCGCGCGTCGTTGACGTCGCTCCAAGCGAGTGAGTGAGACGAGTGAGTTGGCAACATCGCAGTCGAGCGAGTCGCTCGACCACCGACCGATTCGAGTGATAAATCAGTTTGTTTTTCGCGCGCTTTTTAAAGTAACAAATCAGGGAGTCCCAGGCTTTTTCAGTTCACAGTGCATTTAGTTTTAGTATTTTGGCTCGGTCTAGTTGTAATATGTAGGGTAGATGCAATGATGCTAGATTAATAGTGCATGCGATGACACGATTTCAGCGCGCCCCCCCAATCCTCGCGCCCTAGGCTGCAGCCTAATTAGCCTAATGGTTAATCAGGCCCTGGCAGCCGATCCCACGAGTTGGAGAGAATGCGCTGCACAAGGAACAAAAGTAGCCAGAGGATTTACAGCTTTAATTCTTGACTGAAGACCTTTGTATTGACCAGACATATTGCTAGCATTATCATAACTTTGGCCACGACAGTCTTTAATATCAAGTTCCAAAGTTTTATCGATTGTCGCAAGAACAGCCTTCTCCATGTCTTCACCTTTATGCCCGCAATTCGGTAAAAAGGTGATAAAACGTTCGACAGGTTCTCCGTCAGGCAAAACATAACGAATTATAAATGTCAACTGATCGGTGTGTGAAATATCTGGAGTAGAATCAATGCTAATCGAATAATATTTTGCTTTTTTTATTTCTCCTATAATCGAAAGTTGAACTTCATCAGCGAGAAGTAAAATAAATTCATCGATTATTGAGGATGACAAGTACGATGGAGAACCTCTGCCTTTTTGTCCAAATCTCACCAAATGCTCAGCCATGAAAGGATCAAATTTGGATATAAGCTCAATACAGCCAAGAAAATTCCCGTTTAGTGCAGATCCAATAATTTCATTTCGACCGTGAAATGGAAGGCCACGAGAAGCTAAAAACTTAATTGTTTCTATTACACGTAGTAATACATTTCGCCAATAAGTTATTTCTTCATTATATTGTTTAATTATTTGGGTATCCAATCGTTGTAAAAGTTTTCCTCTACATACATATTGTCCCAAACATTTACGATGATCCGGAGAATTGTCATGATCAGTTATTAAGTGAGAATTTTTCCAGTCATTAAATCCACTTTTGGCAAATATGGATGTTCCACCATATAATTTACAAGGACCACAAAACACGTGACCTGTGGATTCTGAGTATACTAACCAGCTTCTCTTCACAATTTCACCATTAACAAGCTTTATCTCAAACATATGTTTAGATAGAAATCTTTTTTGATTTTTATACTGCCTTTCTGATCTGGAAAAGTCTAATTCTTCGTTTTGTTGCAGTCCTTTTTCAACAATATAATCTCGAAATTCATCGTTTACATGCCACAGTGCAGGGTCACTTGACGGAATAGACGGCTTTTCTTCTATAAGAATTTCGTCTTCTTTGTAGATCGTCGGCGTCGTCGCTACTATAGGACTAGTGTTGGACGGAGAAACGTAAGAACAGTCCGCGGTAGAAGGACCAGGGCAAGAAATCGCTGGCGATAGTTCAGCATTCGTCACCGTTTCTTTCCTTTCTGCAGAGCTCGTAAAAAATGTTTCCAGTTTACGAGTATGTTTTAAAATGTTTTCTTTCTTCTTTTCCTTTTCTTTTGCTTTTTTTCTGTTTTCTGCTCCACTTGGCTTTTTTACTATGGAATTACTCTCATTACTACTCATAGTCTTAATAAAATACGGAAATACGAAGGAAAGGACAATAAAATATATCACCAAAAACGAATATACTTGTTACGGACGACGAGCGAACGTGTGTTCAACTCGGCGGACTGGCTTGAAATGACATGGAATGCTCCTCGCTATGTTTTTGAATTTATTTTATTACCTTGTTTGCGCACATCTGTGTAAAAATATTTAATTTGTATTTAGAATGAAATGTCTTAATGACCCGACTATCTATTGTATTTAAATTTGTTTTGCTCAACCGTCGAGGATTATAAAACCATTACGCTAAAAATGTAAGGGCGGCTTAACGACGCCGCCAGTGTAAAATTCTCACGTAAATATTTCTTAATTGTTTTATCGCCTTGTTTTCGTCGCTCGGGACCGTCCATCTGTTTTCTTTGCCCGAGTTATTGTAATCGCATGTGTTTTATTACCCGGTGTCATAAATGAATAATTGCATAATCATAAATGAATATTTGTTTTAGCCTTAAAACTAGTCACAGACGACCTGATTTGATGCGGCCGCACCACGAACCTGGTGCGCCAACGGACCATATTCGATCGTATGGCGCACGAACCGCCGTCAATTATTATCCGGTGGCGCACCAGGTTCGTGGTGCGGCCGCACCAAAACAGGTCGTCTGTGACTACTTTAAGACCTAATATAAAGAGGCAAAATTGGGCCTCGTTAGTCGTTACGGTTACCTCGATACCATACTGTAAACATCTCTTTGTACTTGTGATTCTATAAATATAAATAAACAGTCCATTGCATTTTATGCAAACGACCAGCAAACGCTATTTCGATTGGGCGGTAAAACACCCAAATACGTTAGTCCGCAAAGCGTCGATCTACACTCCATTCGACCGCGCCAATGGAGACGGCCGCGTTCCGTATTAACCGATCCAGAGGACGAAATCACTCTGGCCATCCGCCGTAAGAACGAGTTCTTGAAACTCCAACACTCCACAAGACCGCAGTTCCGTCCTCGCCGTCGAGGACCTCGCCGCGCTCCCCGTCGCCCCCCCGACCCCCCTAACAGTTCCGGCCCGCGTGCCGACGAAATAAACGAATAGGATTAGGTTAAACACCAATCTTCCCCACTAATCGTTGATGTCTCATCCTCTCCCAGTGGCCGTCCTGAGCCGAGGTTCGTAACCCGTTAGTGGGTTGCCCTCAGCATGGTCACCTAAATTAAAGGGTTGCGAAAAGCCGACTCGCGTCAGGCTACTGGCCGACATGACAGGTCCGCGATAAAAAAAAAAAAAAAAAAAAAAAAAAGCACATCGTAAGACAAGACTTACGTTTCATTTGGGCTAACCCCCGAACTCTACGAGCCATAGATAACCAACGTCGGTCGCCAACAATACTCGAGCACGTGATATGACGGACGAACGACAATTAACGCGAGAGAGAAGCGCGGCAAAGTATACTAACCATTAACCACCGGGGAGTCCCCGCGCATCGTTGACGTGTTTCATCGCGCGCGCCGAGCTGCGCTGTTGCGTGAGTGAGTTGGCAACAGCGCAGTCGAGTGAGTCGCTCGACCACCGACCGATTCGAGTGATAAATCGGTTTGTTTTACGCGCGCTTTTTTAAAATAACAAATCAGGGAGTCCCGGGCTTTTTCAGTTCACAGCGCATTTAGTTTTAGTATTTTGGCTCGGTCTAGTTGAAATATGTAGGGTAGATGTAATGATGCTAGATTAATAGTGTATGCGATGACATGATTTCAGCGCGCCCCCCCGATCCTCGCGCCCTAGGCTGCAGCCTAATTAGCCTAATGGTTAATCAGGCCCTGGTTGGCTGAGTCAGATTTTTTACTTTAGGCACCAAATAAGTTGTTGAAAAACGGTAAAGTGTAATATTATGTATGATCTGAAATATTGGACCAAAATCTGCATTCCTAGATAGGAATTCCTGCTATCTATAATAACCTTTTAGCGTCTATAAACGAATCTATAGCTCTAAATAAACTTGTCAATTATAATTTAAACAAGTTCTCACTCGTGCTAATTAGTACATTTCTGACCTTCCTTCTTCTTTCTCTTGTCAATCTGTTGGCTTATATAAGACAAGGTCATCTAGCTGTCTTATCTCATATCAGATTTGCAACGCGACTATAACAAATATTTTTAATATGCAAGGCAAGGTGTGTATAATATTGTGTGGTGTGCAATATTACACCTCCATTATAAAATATCCTAATTTGGTGCTTTTGTTATTTAATCGCAATGATTTACGCCGCGCCGTCTGTATCGCATATTTCTTTTTGTTCGAGTGTTCTTTGTTTTTGAAGTTTAAGGTTATAACAGCATCGTTGAAAGCAAATGTGACAAAGTATTTTATTATAATTCTCGTGGCCATGTCGTTCCATGTCGTTCAGAGAACTTTGAGTCCACTTCCGCATTAAAGCTCTGGGTTGGGCAATGTTAACGTTTTTGTTGTGTTTTGACAGCATGGTAAAAGATTTTGCAGTGTAACTGCGCTTTATATTTTATGCTGTAGGTACTTATTTCCACACTTTGGGATCTTGAAATTGTCGAGGGCATAATATTGTAAATTTTGCATCTAAATTCATGCTTGACCATAATATTTTATTCTCTTTACGGGTTGCCTTTGCTATTCGATATTCATACATTCCGCATTATTGATTGACTAGCTTTCCGCCTGAGCTTGCCGTGTAAACCGATAAAATCCAACTGTGATTGACAAGTTGGGTACTGTTTAGAATATAATAGCTTTAGAAGTATTACCGCACGTAATATCAAGATACTCGGTTTTATATTTTCTTTGTTTGAGCGGAGTATGTAATACCATATTCCAATAATGTTATAATATAAACAAAGCCGAAATGTAATACCATTCCTTTAATATTTTAATTAATGTTACCTTTTATATCATGTTTGCATGTTGTTTTTTATGCTTAAATTATTTCATGTGATGACAAAATAGACAAGCGAAGAAAATAACTTCAAGAAGTTTTTAAAAGACTGAATATACCTCGTGTTCAAATGCTTAATCTAAATCATGGTAAATGCATAATCGACCTTTTATTTATTCAGATAGATTCTAATAAATATATTAACGCCTCGCGAGTTCTTCGCAAATATTTTGTTCGACCGCACCTTGTGACATTCTGTAATGTGGTCCGGTGTGAATCGCCAGCGTTCTACCTTTATGAGCATTCTAGCATGATCACACATTTATTTCACATGATGTATGAGCGCAGGCCGCGGGGATATTTTATGTTTTGTTTGAGAAAATGCGCGTTTATCATTGTTGAGAATTTCCTGTGGAGACATAAATTCACTTCTTTGGAAATAATTTGAGAG
This sequence comes from Lapara coniferarum, assembly GCA_949316025.1. Classification (NCBI taxonomy): domain Eukaryota; kingdom Metazoa; phylum Arthropoda; class Insecta; order Lepidoptera; family Sphingidae; genus Lapara; species Lapara coniferarum. The sequence continues at coordinate 17,778,749 of OX438919.1, forward strand.
AATTGCCTTTGGGTTTCATTGCGAATTATATTTTGCAAATGCTAGCTCTTTTAGACGCGTTTAAATGTATAAATAGTAGTTTTTATTGCCCTCTATTATGTTTCCATACCCCGCATGCTCATAAAATACCATATAGGTAAACTGGATTTGTTGTACTATAAAAGGCGTTTTATGGTTTTATTTGATCTGGAATTTAGTTTATTTATTGTTATTTAAAAACATATCCCTGACTTAATAAATATAACAAAATATATTCTTCGAATTCAGTCTTTTTGTTTTTATTCATTACGTTTAAATTATTTTTCTTTATTAATACGTATTTTTTCTAGCTTAGTGTTTGTAGGCCAGCATAACATCCAATTTAATGGAAGTAAGGTGTTTTTAAGTTCAAGTTTATACCAATTCGCAGTGTGGGAGTAAATGCATTCGATGCACGCAAATATGTTAACGATACTTGTCCACATTCACCGACCCACCTTATCGACTAATAGAGTCAATTTTTTCTATCACAAACATGGAAAGGCAATCAGAATGAGTGCTAAAGGAAGAACTCACAGATCTGACTCCATGAAGCTATTTTAGCTGAATTTAGCAAACAATGCAACAAGAAATAAGATTTCAACACGTCATATTGCAATATGCAGATAAATCGTTGCTCGAGCATTTCCCACACGACTGGCCATTATTATGGATCTCATGTTTTGCGGTCCGTCCGTGGGGAATAATAAAGGCTCATTACCCTTGGCTTGCAACACCCGCGCCCATGATCAAGGAATCGCCTGATTGATCAATAAGCCGCACGGGTATTATCGTGTGCCGTTGCGATAACCGGGTCGATTTCTTTCGATAATGCTATGTTTTGGTAATTTTAAGTCTTATGGTTTCGTTAATCGGTTCAGTTTGCAGTACGATTGGTGAAATACATTGGCTAATTGTTTAACATATTTTTCTGAGTTATGGTTTCTTAATGTGTCTTTTTAATTCAATGTTTCTTAGGCGATCATTATTCCTACAGTTTAGTTATTTACCAAAGCTCTAAAAGTAATTACATCTACATACAAAATAAAAACTGTCCAGTAAACTTGAGTAATACTGATTCTAAAGTGTTTCTAGTCTCTACCTATTTTACAGTCAAAATCAAATACCTACCTACCTACCATTTTATTTTCTAATATAACATTATTTAAACATCGTAAAACGAACAAAAGGTAATAAGAATGTTTGTTACAAATCACGCACTTTATTAGAATCTGTAATATACTGGTAAAGTGTCGCTTGTGCCAGGCATGTCGTTTGTTCAGATAAAACGTCAATCTCGCGCCCCAAATCTCTGTGTCGACATTCATTTTAGCTGCTTCATGTATCTTAACCTTATCATCATAGTGGTTATTTTTGTGTGGCACAAACGTCGATTAGCCACCTGTGGGAAACTCAAGCTTTTGTTCCCTTGCTATTGTTTCTATTAGGTTTGATTGTGACGTTTCAAATACAAGGTTGTGTTGTGAAACGTCTGGTAGATAACGTACTTGTCTCAGCACCTGTAGAAGTATTTAATGTTGGATTGTATACGTTTATGATTGATTAGAATGTGAAAAAATCTGAAGGGGAATGCATTGTTTTTCTGCGAAATACCTAAAGCACATAAAGCACACGAAATTTTCTACTTATGAAATATAAGTAGAAGATTTCTAAGTGTGTCTTTTTTCTGTTATAATATTAACGCCTAAGGTCCAGCAATGGTTATGTTCTATTTAATACATATAGTGGAAAAAATTGCATATCACGTAATTTTGTCAAAGTCGTTTATGACCAGGATATGAATAATTATGCTAACCCAAGTTTATCTAAAGGGAATTATATCTATAACAATGTACGCCAATAAACATCGTGCTAAAAATTATTTTCATAATTTTAAAATAAATCCTGTTTTTATTAATGGCACATACCTCCATCATGCAGATTTATGAGGTCTCACAACTTGTTAAGTGTTTCAAGGTATTACGTGATATTCAATTGTTAATGTTTGTTTACAAAAGGACTTTAAGCGTATGTACGATGTAACGGCTAAAGTATTTTTAAAAGCGTGACCATTATTACTTTCTACGTATCTAATGTTGAGCAAGAAGATAACTCTGAAGCAGGTTTCGTTCACTTATCTTTTGAGTTGGGACAATCTTGGCAGTAGCATCGAAATTTTATGGTCGTAGATTTTTTAAGGATTTCGGAATATGATGCAAAAAATCACCAAAAGTACAGAGACTGGTCATCTATACATAATAAAATATTTCAGTAGAAAAATTATCAATAAAGCGTAACCTACCTAATTACATAATAGCAGGATTTTTTTCGAAGGGTTTTGAGCAGTCAATGATCAATAATCTTCTACATGATTACAGTAGATATAGCTATCACAAGAATTATAAAGTTTTAGCTATGTGAACTAAACGAAGCAATTTAAAAACTTATCTGTGATGATGAAGACGTTTCAACTAATTTCACTGAGACTGATGTGGCGTGAGCATAATAGCTTAATTTATTAACTTCGTGCTCAAAACGTCGCACGAGAGAAGCAAACTGGCCCAAATCCCACACAGTGATCGTACACTACGTGACAAAGTGTCCGACGTTTGATAACTTTGCCCATTCTCATATTGATACATATCTCAGCATCAAGGTTTGCTCCTTCTATGAATTTTAATGGTCTCAAGAAACCAGCGCTACCTACATTTATGATGGATCTGATATGATTTGCTCAATTTGGTTGTAATGGTGCTCCGTTTTTCGCACTTTAGTATGCATTGTCGGTTTCATCGTAGGTTTTTGTAACAATTGTACAATTTTATGTCGCAATAGATTTGCACCATACAAAATGTAAGACCTTTACTTTCGTATGTTATTTACTTGGTAGAAGATAAACCTCCGTACTTCTGTTAGTACATAAATTTATATTACGTGAATCTCGTCATCACGTCTTATTTGAATATATCTAGGTAACTATCAAACATTACATAATTTAAAGGTACTTGAAGTATCCATGTACAATATTACAATTTTATACTTCATCATAAACAATAATTACAACAAATGTGTTTGAATCAATAATAAAAGCCCACGTTAAATTTTTTGATTATCAACGTCCGGACTCCAGAGTAATTCCTCAACAGTAGGTAAATTAGTAAAACATATAAATCTTGTAAATTGACAATAAAACAATGCTATTATACTAAACAAAAAGACAATAACTATTGTCACGGAACTTGAATTATGCAACAACACGACAAAATTTGTAATCCACTTTCATTTGCGAAATCAATTACAAGTTTACGTACCTTGATTTGGAAGCTATACATTTTGAGAGAATGCAACACGCGAGTGCCTGCAAGGACGTAGAATGATGCAACTCGCATACCTTCGGCTTAAACCCGGCTATTACAGTTACCGGTGGTTGTTGCTTATTATTTCGATTATTTTGCACCAAGCTTTATTTAGATGTGCATTATAGTTGCGTTTCAAAACTCGATTTAAAGCGGTAATGATCGAATTTGCGATGCTAATCCTAAGTGAATAGTTCATTTGGTTAAGTGTACGTAACAAGGATGATTTGTAAACTCAATGTATCTTCAGATATGACGTGCAGACGTGCATGTCAGAAGTAGAAATGTTAAGTGAAAACTGATACAAATATAATTATAGGAAATAAAAATATTGCTGTGAAACTGAGTCAGCAACTCGTCAAAGAAGAATTTAATAAGGAGAAAAACAATTATCATTATAACATTAATAAAACTGCCAGGTACACCACATCTTCAGCGACTAAAGAATAATTTTCTTTTCCAGAATGCTTTGGCGCCCATTCAAATCGCTCGGATCGTTCAGATCGCGCAGAACGCTCCAGGCAGCGCTCCAGCCCAGCAAGGAGCGTTCCTGTCGCGGCTGCGAGTAAGCGGGACGTCGACTTCGACTGTCCCGAAGAGTTCGGCTATTATCCTCACCCCACCGACTGCACACTGTACTATGTATGCGTGTTTGGCGGCGCACTACTCGAGTCATGTACTGGTGGCCTTATGTACAGGTAAGTTATTTAGGATGGTTCTTTATCAGTATCGATATTTATTTTTACTTAATAATGTAGATAAAGAGTCTTTATAATCTTTATATAATAATAATAATACCAGCCCTGTATTATATACTGCCCAATGCTGAGCACGGGCCTCCTCTACTGAGGGGGTGTAGGCCTTAGTCCACCACGCTGGCCTATGCGGGTTGGTAGACTTCACATACTTTAGAAAATCCTATAAGGAACTTCTTAAGTATGCAGGTTTCCTCACGATATTTTCCTTCACCGTTAAAGCGAACGATAATTGATAAACAATACACACGTAACTTCTTAGTTTTTACTGGTTATATAGTTTAATGATTATTTTTTGACTTGTCAAGCCCCGCGACGGACGCCGGCGTCCATTTAATGTATAGGGTTTCCCCATACATCTATATATTATAAGCGGGACTTGACGGGTTAATATTATGCTCAATTTGATGTATAGGTAAGAAGAACATTTTGTTGTTAGTTCCTTCTAAACAATTAAATTAAATTAGATTTATGAAGTAGAAGAGTAGACGAACTTAAAAGATAAAAAAAATGATGTAATGATGAATTTCAAGGCAAACAAGGTCAAAACAGACAATGTAATAGGTACAAATGGAGTTATTTATGCTTTTCAGCCACGAGCTCCAAACTTGTGATTGGCCGCGTAACGTAGGCTGTGATGGCGCCAGTGTGATCGGTGGCGAGGAGCTGGAGCGACTGAGCGAGCGCGAGCAGCGTCCCCCTCCACCACCGCCTCCGCGCCGTACGCCGCCCCCACCCCCGCCCCGGGCTCAACCCAATCCGGTGATCACATCCAGAGGACAGCCTAAGTTCAACCGTGAAGAATACGAAAAGGTATGACTTCGAGAATTGAGATTAATATTCATTAAACCATTAAACCTTAAATGTTATTTAAATATGATGGTAATAGTATGTGACTATAGTTGTTAATCTGAGAGGAATTGTGGGTTTCCCAAAATAAGGCCAAAGAAATTATGACGTACATTTATGTATTGACCCACGAGTTAGCTGTTTACCCTTTAAGTGAATAGGTAAGCATTAAAGGTCATGAAACGTCAGATTAATGCAACTCATATTGTACTATAGCTTTTTAATTTTATAGGAATGATTTAGGAGTGTGTGTCATAATATATACAATAACGTTAAAATTTATTGTGGATTATTACAGCAACAACAGTTATATGCCGATGTAGATGACTTGCCTCCGGTTGAAGAAATCGAAAATGACAGACAACAGCGTGTTTACCGTGGTCAACCTTCAACAATTGGGCAAGTGCAAAAGGATAGAGATGGTTATGTATCTCAGGTGGTCAGCTCTGGAAGAAATCTTAATTCTAATATAATTCCTGCATCTCTACCGCAGAGCGGTAAACTTGGGTCCTTCTCTTTCGGTTCCCAAGTTGATGACAGACGAACAGCTACCGTCACGCCTGCTCCGCAAAGATATAGGTAAGTATTAAAATAAAAACGTCGTTATGTTGACAAAATGAAAATATTAATTGACATTGTGATTATTTCAGTGAAGACAGTAACAACGTGACTGACTCTCATCTTGACAGACGTTTAGACATTGAAACAAATGAAATTTCTCTTGATGACCTGACTGTAAAATCAATAAGAAAGAAAAGAGAAGTGGGAGAAACTACACCAAGTGTAAATGAAGCTGTTCAAAATTATACAACAGAAATATCAAAAAGGAGTGATGGTGATGAAGAAATGGAATACCTCGAAGTAGACCCAGAAAATCTTCAGAGTGATGATTTTGAGAGAGGAAAACGACAAGTTAGATACTTTTTAAAGAACGGATTCAAAAATGGAAAAAATTGGGCCATTGCAAATCCAGTGAAATTAGTAAACTTACGTCAAGCCGCTTATAATCCAAATATACAGACCTTTAGATATCAACCAAATTTTAGTGGTTTAGCCAATAATAATTTTTATAATGATGGACGTCAACAATTTTCTTTAGATAATAACCTGTATACGTCAGCTAATCCATTTTTGTCATATCAAGAAGAAAATACACAATCAGAGAGGCCATTTAAACCAAGCTTACCTGACCCAGGTAGCCAAAAAAATTATCACAATTCAGCAAATTCAGGTACTCACTTTATAACTAAAAGTCCACCGATATCGTCTTTAAACAATGGAAACCAGTTTTCATCATTAAATGGAGGATTTTACAACAATTCCCCAAGACCCATAACTAACCAAAATAGTTATTCTCCACAAGGGGTTGTGAATCGTCTAAACAATCAAGCGTTCTATCAGGATTCGTCGTTACTTCCTAGTACTATAGTAACTGGTAAACCAGTACTGATGGCGCCTTCTCCTAGACCACAAAATACAAAACAAAATGAAAAGCAACCTATAAATGATGATTATGATGATGAAGATTCTGAAGAAAGTGATTCGTCATCTGAAGAAGATGAAGATGATAGATTCAGACACGATTTCCCTAAGCCTCCTTACGAATTCACCCATCCTAATCATAAATATGCCGACATTGAAAATCCTTTTGCAAACCCCAATTTTGATTTTGATGCATTTTTGTCCAAAATTAGCAATGGTCAGTATCAACAAAACCATAAAATTGTGAAAAACTCACAAAGACATAATCCAATACAAAATCCGCAAACCAATTCTGTAAAGACTTCAGCGGAAGTGACTTCAAACAGAGGTTCGCATTTGAGGGCCTCTACATTGGGCTATGAAGGTATGAGTACTCCAACACCGTTTACTTTTTCTTATAACCCTAGCAGTACTTTAAGGCCAGGCGAGAATCATATAAGATCACAACAATTATTAAAACAACAATACAATCAGTTTTCAACACCTCAGCCTGGTCAGCAATCTATCCCTAAACAGCAACAACAGTCTTTTAACGAAAATGTATTTCCTCAAGGTCCTCAGCAAACGGCCCACATCCCACTAGATGCAGTGCGACCAAAGCTTAATCCACCAAATTTTAGAGATGATCGGCAGTTACCAATAACTTATAGCTTTAGTAATCAGAAACCATACCAAGAACAATCCAAACATAAAGAAGAGAATCCGCAAATACTCTCAGTTTCTTCTAAACCTTATGTTGTAGTAACTGGTACCAGTCAACCTATATTATTTTCGACCCCAAAGCAGCAATATAATGTGAGGCCTGAAAAAATAATATCTTTATCGCCACATTTAGCTTCTACAGGAAAACCATACATTTTTTCATCAGTAAAACCTCAGAATCCAATTATAGTTTTTAAGCAATCTACACCAAAACCCCTGACAACGATAGCCAATGATCAGCTCTCAGCTTTGCAACTTTATTGGAGAAATCTTTCTACTCAAAATCCATATTCTGTACAATCAGTGACAATTCGTCCGAGTTCTTCGCTTAACAACAATAAATCACAGAATTTGTTCGCTCCAGCAATCATATCATCTACTCAGGCTCCAGTCAAAAGCCAGAACATGTTCGTAAATATTGCTAGAGATCCTATTAGTACAACTACAACGCCACCTAAAAGAAGACCGATTCCCAAACCTTCTCCTGAAATGAATGATTATTACTATGATGATGACGAAGAACAATATTATTATGAACCTGTTGTCAAACCAAAATATATGCCAAGTACAGAAGTGAAACCACAGAGACCTGCAATGGCCCAAAATTATAAAGAATACGACAGTTATGAAGACTTCGATGAAGGGAATTATAAACCGAGTACGCTTCGAAAGCCTGTTAAATATACATCATTTAAGCCAGGGTCAGTAACTAAAAACCACAATGATGTATCTATAATAACAAAATCACCTCCAAAAGATGACAACAAAATGATTCCAGTGCCTGTGTTAGTAGACTATTCTAAGCCTACAAATGTTTTGATTCGTCCTGAAGTGTCTAACTATCAAATCATTCACCATCCTCATCGTAACCAAACCATACCAAATACGAGGAAGCCAGCACAGCCCGAAAGTAATCCTTACACCAACCGTCCTCCTAAATATTTGAATCAAACAACTTTAAGACCGTATACAGTTAGGCATAGATTAGCTAAGCCAACTCCAGTACCTGTTAAACAAGTTTCTGTACAAAATAACGAGCCAACTACTGAAAGAGTTAGACATCCAAATATTGTCGCCCAAATGAAACTAACAACTCTGCAAGACAGCTATAACCAAGAAACTCGGTTTACTAAGACTAAACATGACGATAAAACAAACAGGTAACTGAGATATTTTAAGATGTAAATATGAACCCTATCCCTGGTACTTAATTCGACTTGCCTATTTCTCCAAGCATCGATACATTATTCATAACACACGTATTGTGACAAAACTAACCACGACTTTGAATTGACTAAGACTGTACAGACTGATTGTACTGCTTTGTATATGACTGCTTTAGTGGAGTGATTTTTAAATTAAATGAGTTCTTATGAAAATTTTAATATGCTTGACTTTTTAGCTTGGAACCGACGGAAAGTGTCGCACCAATCTCTTACTCCGCAAGTCCTCGTCCGAAAATGTTGTATAATGGATCTCAGAACTACAACCCTGACCAATATGATCCTTATTACGCTGTGTATGATGAGGATGGCGAGTTGTATAAGGACACAGGTAAACAAAAAAAATAAATAAGTATTAGCGATTATAATATGTTAGTTTAGTAATATTATATAGTAGTTTAAATTAATTTAAAATTGGGCTGCACTTCGCATGTTTACAATTAATTGCAACATTTTTAATGTTAGTACATAATAAAATTTTGATCTATCTTATTATCAACTAGCTGCATTGTAGGTTTAGATAGTATTTACTTACTTAGATTAGTAACTTACTACTACGACTAAAGTTATTATCAAAAAGTTAAAGTTACTTTTTATCAAACATTCTTTTTTATTAACACAATGTTGAAAATCGTGTTCTCTCTTAAGAGTAATTATTCTCTCTTTAAGAGCATACTCTGATTACTTACTAAGCACTTTAATATTTCTTGTATTTCTAACTTTTCCACATAATTTATACAATTGGTTAAATCGATATTATTATACAAAGTACCTGCGAACTTACGATACTATTTCTTTATTTATTGGACTAACTTAAAGAACCTTGAACGTAACATTTATCACGATAAAACCAGTAACATTTTTTAAAGTAATTGACTCAAATCAGCTGCCACTAAAATTTAATATAGTCAATGTACCAGAACAAACAATCATTGTAAAGACAATAACAAAACACAAGAAGCACGTGAACATAACCCACTAACTGGTGGTGGTGTTGGCAGACTATGTGCAGCAATATAACATCGCCTCGGTGCGCCCCGTAGTCCAGCAGACTTACCGCGGCACTCCGCCGCCAGCGCGCCGACCCGTCGAGACCTACACGCCAAGACCTGTCACCTCAGACGACTACGACGATGCTCTTATTCAAGGACAGGTATGAGGGCATTTGTTACTCAATTGCGTCATCGTACAATCTCTTCTAGCGTATTCTGGCTGACAAGTTCTTATGAACTATTAATAACACTATTTTGAAAATTAGGTTAAAAAGAAAAAAATAAACTTGTTTATACACTTAATAGAAGTAAAAAAATATAATTAACAATTTTCCAGATCAGCAACCAAAATCAATACCAATCACCTGTTCGCCATTCAACGAGGTGAGTGTTTTAGAAATTAGGTAAAACATTGAATTAACAATCCCAATAACTCTAAGATAGTATTAACGAACCGATTGCCTATTCAGGGGCGAAGGTAATGAATTGGGATTTGACCATAATCCAAGCAGCGTGAGGACGACCTTGTACGAAGCTACCACTATAAGCACAACTCCTCCTACGACCAGCACAAGCACTACTACCACGACCACACAGCGCTCTACCACTGCACCATACACTGAAGCTATGACCCCGTCTCGATATACCCCAAGGTACTACAAAAGAAAAAAAAAAATTAAATTCACCCTTGCTTCAATCATCAAAGAAGAATTCATTAACATCCTTTGAATCATCTATAAAATTTTCATCTAAATTCATTTTACATAAGCAACCTTTGAACTGACAATCTAACATCTAACAAGTTCTGTGCTAATATGTAGATCTTGTTTCCGGTTTGAAGGTTGTGAACTCATGTGAATCAAGTACTGAACTGTACTTTCCGGCTTCATCTATGTTTCTTTTCTGTTTATACTGTAATGTAGTATAAATTACTTGTAGGCTTTTGTGGTATCTTTTAAAAACTCTCACTAAAACAAAATATTTCCCTTATATCCTTACTAAAATTCGTCCGTTGACTACAGTGTTCCAACGTTTATTTTATAAGTAGTAATGTTACATACGGCTTAAATTAGAAAGGTTTTTTTTGCTTTATATTCAACAGATCATCCACAGATGAAAATCCTACTTCCAAACCTGAATCTTCTTCAGACCCTTCTGAAATATACCCTGTATCATCAGACCCTTCTACAACACCAACTACTGTCAACTTCTCCTCTTTTGCCAAACCTTTTGAAAAGACTGATAATTCTAACAGACTTCAAGAGACTTTGTCAACGACTGAAAAAATATTGACTTCTAGACGTTCTTCTTATGTGACTAACAATAATAATACACTACCTGTGGAGACGAATCAAACTGTGACTACTAGGGGTAAGAAAAAGGTCTTGTCACTAACAACTGGCTTTTCGATAAGACGGAATCCGAACAATACTAATAATCCTTATACTTTAACGGTTCATAACAGGCCGTTAGACGAAAATAATAGGTTTATTAAAACAGACGGCGACTATGATATTCAAGCTGATTTGCTATCAAAGGTATATTTCTTAAGTAACGGTGAAGATAAAAAAGAGAAACCAACACGTCTGAATATCGATTTGGACAGATCCACTGAGAGATCTTTGCAAAGAAAGCTTTCTACGACGACAAAAAGCAAATTAGACCAAATATCCGATAGAGGTTCACAAAGACAAATTGAACCTTTGGTGATAATAGATAAAACTAAAGAAAAAACGCCACTTAGGACGTCCTCTACTACGTTAAAAACTATGGTGGATAAAACAAATGGTAGAGGAAAGCCAAGTAAGCAATTATATGCAACAGAATCAGTACAAGACAAAACAACTGAAGGAATTATTTTTAGTAAATTTTCTATTTCATCAGAATCAGGCGTGTATAGAACGACAGAAAAAGTCCAAAAAAAACTTTCTGCCACGCCAGACATACTGGGTAGAACAACAGAAATAACACTCCAAAACAAGTACTCTGTTACGCCAAATATAATAGACAGAATGACAGAAATAACACCTCAAAAGAAACTCTCTATTACGCCAGATATATTGGACAAAACGACAGAAAGACAGATTCTTAGTAAATTTTCTATCTCTTCAGAAAGAGGTTTTGAAAACTTGACTCCAAGATCATTCCAAAGAAAATTATCTGTGAGGCCAGATTTCTATTTGGATAAAACCACAGAAAAAAGCGACCAAAGAAAAGCATCAAACTCACGAAACTATGCTAGAGCAGACCTAAGCGAAGATAATGATATTCCTATAAGACTTAGAAGTAGATCGAGGCCCACCACAAGCCGAACAATCAATATAACACCAAAAGTTACTTCGACGACTACATTTAGTAAATATTACATAAGTCGACCCAACTTAAACGATGAAGATTTTATTGATTCCACCGAGAATTCTATAAATGCCGAGGCAATAGTAGAAAATAATTCTGAAAATCCGCAATCTAGTACTTTATTAAATAGTTATTTATCCGGAAGCAAAGATACATCAAAATGGAACGAGTATGAGAGTTCTCAGGATAGTTTAAATGAACCTGCTGTTTCGCCATACAGAACATTAGATAACTTAAGAAATAGCTATAGGCAGGACGAATCGGTGAAAGCTTTAACTACAAGCACTACATCCACAACTAGGTTTACTACTACTATAACGCCAAAGAAAATTGCTAACGAAAACTTACGAAATGAGAACCTTTCACGTAAATCATCCTACTACAGTTATCGTGTTGACGATGATGCCACATCTGATCAAACTACTGAGGTATTTAGTAGCAAAGTGAAACATGTATTTCAAGCTTTCTTTAACAATATAATGAGCACTCCTCCACCTTATATATTTAAAGAATTTTCTAGTACTACTATCAAACCGACAACACCAAAGTTGAAGAAATTAGAACAAAATACTTTTAATATAGGTTTTCAAAAGAAAACTGCAAAACTTATCGACGAAAAACCTCTACGAAATATAAATCGATTGGAATTTGTAACAGAACCAATCCGTAGTAAATACACTACGCCTATAGTTAATAGAATAAACGCTCCAGAAAGGGACATAGTTAATAAAGAATTTACATCAACCACGCCTACAACAGTTACGACTACTACCACGCCTACTACTATTACTACTCCTTTAACAACATCAACTATGGAAATGATGGCTGAAGACAATAAGCCTGTGCCAAGTAGTGATTATTATCAAGCTAAGTTTAGCGAGTTCGTTGACAAAAAATCTCAAAAGAGCCCTGAAACAACGACACCAGAAACATCTCGGAAATTCCATAATATTATTGAGGAGGAGACTAATAAGAAAACTTATACATTCAACTTTAATTCTTTGGGCGATGAAAAATCTTTTCCTGCCAAAAATTATAATGAGGATTCAAAGATGTCCTTGAATAACAAAGTAACTAGTGAGATTGCATCGACTACAAGTACAACGAAGTCGAAGACGACCACTGAAAAATTTGAACCGACATCTACTACTGAAAAGATTGAACTTGCAACGACAGCGACTCTCACTACCACCACAACTAAAAGTACATCCTTTCCAACGCGAGTGTCTCGAGTCAATCCCGCCATAAAGTTAGCTGCGAAAAACCTTGGAGGTGGGCGCAGGAGTTACCAATCGTCGACCAATTGTTCGTCAGACAACAGTCTGCAAGCGAATCCAAAATGCAACGAAATCAAATATCAGAGGTACTTTTATCGCCGGCCAGTAGTCTAAGCGTGACGTTTTCACTTTACCTATCGAGGGTGGAGGCTTCGTCTATCCAAGTCCTTATTTTCTGCCTCGCGACGTAACTCGCATGAAGATCTACATCATATCAAACTGTTTAATAGCACACACAGCTAAACTTTCGCTTAACATACCGTTCTCATTGGGGGACTTCATATCTGTCGAGTTGATATTCTGAATTGTTAACTCCTGACGCGACCTTTTCCATTTCCTGCTCACTATTGGTAATGTGATTTGTATGTCAAGTGTTGGTGTAATTGCGAAATTTAGTTGTAAATCTAGAAAGTTCCTCAATGTAGCTGTACACCTATGAATAGAGTCGCACTACATAGTTCATTGCAAAAATCATATAGATTTATTTGCACCAGAATTGCCTTGATTAAAAAAGTATTAATTCACCTTTAATACGCTACTTGCATGAACTGCTACTTAGTATTAACTCATTATTTTTAAATTAAATTATTGAGTTTAAATTTATAAATTATAATTTCGATTACCAATGTATAAAAACAATACAAACCATTTTATTTTCATAAATTTGATACACACAAACTAAAAGATCATGCAAACAAACTAAATTATTAAGTCTATTTCCATTAAAAAACATTTCAAATGCTTCAAAGTACAAATCACGCCTACTAACTGCGAACATTTTGGGACTGTTCACTGATATTTTTTGATTTTACAGGCCTACCAGCACACGAGGCCGCGGCTCTGCGCATTATTCCACATCGAGCGTTACCGAATCTTCTCAACCTGCGCCCAACAGAGGAACACCACCAACGTTAGAGTCACACCACACAATTACAATAATATTAAACGAAGTCGTGCTAAAATGACAGAAGTCCTTAAAGTCGCTTCTGAAACAGTTTATAGTTTCTTCAGTTTGATTACACCATTTAGATTCAATGCAACACAGTGCACACTTATGTTTTTAAAATCATAAAGCGACAATAAAAATATTTGGCTTTATGGTGTTTACCAAAAATATTAAAGAAAAAAATTTATTTAACTCAAATTGAAATGCCATTTTAGAATGACTTTTTAGTTCTTACTCACTTAACTCATGTTTCATACACGCACTTACTATTTTGATCTCAATTTCGTGTTACTACTACGTATTTTGGATAATTTGATTTTGAATATCATTATACTTATTGATTTTTTTCTCTGAGTAGTCGAAATCGCCCTACCCTGAAGCCATCCACTGCCATTGTATCCAAGACTACGGAATTTGTGGACATCTATGCCCATCCTCCTAGCAGACCCGCACCGGTCTACCCTCAGCCAACTCCTGACAAAACTGCGGCTAAATGCAGGAAAGACGTTTGTTTATTGCCCGACTGTTTCTGCGGCGGAAAGGATATTCCAGGTAAGATATGGTGCTATATAATATTTGAGTTTGTATTTTAAATTTAAAGATTTTAATTTATCTTTTGAACATCTATATTAATGTCGCCACTTTGGTCTAGTAGGAGTGTATCACTAGTAACTATTAAGGAACTTATTTTTATGCAACAAATGCAGACCGATAGGTATAATGCACGTTATGAGGTTATTAAAGAGATTATTTGTATTGAATGTTTAAATAAGTTAAAGCTATATTCTTTTATGTAAGACTTATTTATGACGTAGGAAAATTGCCCGTCAACGAAGTACCACAAATGGTATTGATCACGTTCGATGACGCTGTTAATGATTTGAACAAAATGTATTACGAAGAACTCCTCCAAAGAGGCCGAGTGAATCCTAACGGCTGTCCCATATCTGCCACTTTTTACGTGTCTCACGAGTGGACGGACTATAGCCAAGTCCAAAATCTTTATGCACACGGTCACGAATTCGCCTCTCACACTATTTCGTAAGTCAATAAATTAATAGATCTCTACATTGATTCTATCAAGGCATACTGATGATCTACTACTAATAACGAGGGTGTACTTTTCATCTAGGTATTTCCTACTGTTTATAGTATAAATACTAATCATGTATGTTTTTTTCTCTTTCCCTTTTCCGTCCTTCTTATACCTGCGACTGTTTCTTCCTCCTTCTCCTGGCACGTTACAAACCTCATGCACGATCATCACCGTTAACCATGACAGGCAATATGCCCGTGGAGTCAGTACCGCAAATCGTTCTTCTGACATTCGACGACTCCGTAAACGATCTGAACAAGGTGCTATACGCGGATCTGTTTGAGAAGGGTCGTGTTAATCCCAACGGTTGTCCGATCTCGGCGACGTTTTACGTATCACACGAATGGACGGATTACAGCCAAGTACAAAACCTCTACTCAGCTGGACATGAGATGGCATCACACACGATTTCGTAAGTCTTGAAGAGTGTTCGTGCACATTACGTTCATTTTGGCACGGTCAATGAAGATACAAATTCTCATTTGCTTCACATAGTCTTTTTCTACATCTGATTAACAACAATTATGATCTGAATTCTAATGTTACTTTTTTCCTTATTTTAGTACTGTCGTTCCTAGACGTTATTTATAACTTTTGTTTTTGTTATTCTCTTTCACCTTTTTAATTGATTCATGTTTTTTTTTATAAAGTAGGAATATAACTAAATCTATATTTGATATTACAGCCATAGTTTTGGAGAACAGTTCTCCCAAAAGAAATGGAACCGAGAAGTGGCGGGCCAAAGAGAAATTCTGGCTGCGTATGGAGGAGTTAAACTAGAGGACGTTAGGGGCATGAGAGCTCCCTTCCTCTCAGTCGGTGGAAACAAAATGTTTAAAATGTTATACGACTCTAACTTTACCTACGATTCGTCTTTGCCGGTCTACGAGAACAAGCCGCCGAGTTGGCCATACACGCTTGATTACAAACTGTTCCATGACTGCATGATTCCACCTTGCCCTACGAAATCATATCCAGGTGAGATTTTGAAAATGAACAATTTAACAATTTGCATAAATTAATGCAAAACAACAGAATAAATAGCAGAAAAACTATTTATAACCAATATTATTTAAATTTTACAATAACTGATAGCAATGGACAGTAGGGTCAATGGCAGCAAGTGCTACAACGATTATATTTATTATTATTCTGATTAAACTTGTTAAGTATTTAATCTGTCCTAGGTGTTTGGGAAGTACCTATGGTGATGTGGCAAGATTTGAACGGAGGACGTTGCTCTATGGGTGACGCTTGCGCTAACCCGCCTGAAGCTGAAAATGTTTATAAAATGATCTTGAAGAACTTTGACAGACACTACACAACTAACAGGTTAGATGTTCGCTACGTAGATATTTCAGGTTATAAAATAGGTTCTAGCTCAATACAGACACTCGATCTCTTGTACCTACGACTTAAATATTAAAGGCTCTCCTTAATCTTCGGTACATTAACTTCATATTCTTTTAACAAAATGTTTAATTAATAATTGGTAAAAAAATACAAGACAAACAAACAAATAATCAGTATTTAAAACCTCGGTGGCGTAGTTGTGTAACGGTACGACTGCAATGCTGAGGTCTCGGGTTCGATCCCCGGGTCGGGCTAAGTGATATTGGGTTTTTCTATTCAGTATTAGCCCGAAGTCTGCAATTTATGCCTAATAAAGGCTCGCCCCCTATGTGATAGGGGGCGAGCCATGTTGCTCCTTGACACGTCCAATGATGTGCCATGGGAGGGAATACGCAAAGCGAAAAGTGTATGCACTAGTTGCGCCTCTGTACATCCCTTCGGGGCTAAAAGGCTTGAGTGTGTGCATCTATGTGTGTGTTTAAAACCAATCAATCGATTATTTCAGAGCACCGTTCGGTTTGTTCTACCACGCGGCGTGGTTCACACAGCCGCACCACAAGGAAGGCTTCATCATGTTCCTGGATTTCATTAATCAGATGCCAGATGTGTGGATCGTAACCAACTGGCAGGCGCTGCAGTGGGTGCGCGACCCTACGCCCATCTCCAGGCTTAACAACTTCCAACCATTCCAGTGTAATTACCAGGTAAGATTGAGTGACAAAGAATTTATATTTTTAGAACGTAATATACTAAGGTGGATCTAGAAGAAAAAGCATGGCAAAATATTGTAAGGGTTATATCTACGTACCAGTAAGTGTTACTAAAGAAGATTATAATTAAATTGGTTTCTTAAATTCCAGGATCGACCCAAGAAATGCAACAACGCTAAGGTATGCAACTTATGGCACAAGTCTGGAGTGAGGTACATGAGAACATGCCAGCCTTGCCCTGAAGCCTACCCCTGGACTGGCAAATCTGGTATCAGATCTTCGCGCATTGACAACGACATCGGAGAATAAACATCAGTTATCAATTAAACATAGCAAAAATTTTACGGTAGAAATAACATCTTTCTTAGATGATTTAGATCCTATAAATGAATAAATATCGAAGCCAACGAGGCAAAGATCATTTCGTTTAAATTAATTCAACGTATAAATTATTTTGTCACCTGAAGAGTGCCATTTAAATTTCGATGGTCACAAAGCATGCTTTCATAATCAACAATTTCATAAAAAATGTGATTTGAATGTTCATTCAGTTTGTTTTTTGTAAGTCGTAATGTATTGGAAACTGTGATATTAAGTGTTTTCATTCATCTCCGTGGAGATTGTGTCAATGTGAATAGCATGATATCGTGCAGTTTGTCGTAATAGTTTCCTATTTTATTTAAATAATAAATACTCTTTGCCAACATCCAAATGTTGTAAGTAGTATCAAGCAATCATTTTATAACAGTTTAATAATTACAATTGAGGTTCACGTTTAAATTCTGTAAATGATTACCAAGTTTTCAATAACGATAACCGAAAGCCATACTATAATTTAGAAATTATGTTTCTACAATCTTGCCAGCTTCGTGGTTGATACTGCCTTTTGTAATGTGTAAATATAGTATTAGATTAGCGTATAATTTAGGATATGTTCGTATTACGTGGATTCTTCTATCACTGTTCCAATAAAATCATCTGATTTTGAAATTCGGTCATTACATATTGAATATTTTTTGATTGGATTTAAATTTAAACACTGTGCAGACGTCTGTCCACATCGCTATGCTGTGTGATGTTGCACATGTCTATACAAGTGGTCAAATCAATTATGAGGACATGTGAATCATATATAAATTTTAGCTTAGAGTGACTTTCTATAGTATTAATGCCTGAATCTTTCTTTCTATCTATTTTCTTTGTATCACGTATTTCGTTCTTCCTTTTTATAATTTTTACAGTGATTTCATCTCAATACTCCCATTAATCGATTAGGTTAAAGCTTTGGTCTGCCTTTGCAACTAAAGTTACTAGAAGCGCTTGCAACGAATCTATTTAAAATATACTTTATTTATAAGTACTATTTTTGTAAATATAGGTTAGTATTTAAAATTGGTAGTTTCACTTTTTGTAATGATATCTCGGCTGTAATGTATTCTCGACATGACCGTTAGCACTGCGACCGTTTTTGTATTGTTACTTCTAGTATTCATTTTTTTATCGGTAATTATTTATGTACAAGAATTGCAAAAAAAATTGTGACCAGTGCTAAATATATGAAATATATAAATGCGGTGTTTTAATGATTTATTCCTTTTCCTATTTTTAAACCTGATGAAGTACGTACCTATGTAGTATGTTCGTTTCCCCCACACCTCTAAAAATTAAATGATAATAATAGGGTAGTTCACTACTTTTTTTAAAATACATTTATCAAAATATGATGTCTTCTAAAATCTAGAGGAAAAATAATTTTTAAAGCACATACATACATATCACGCCTTTATCCCATAGGGGTAGGCAGAGACTATGGATCGCCACTTTGCTCGATTTTGGCACACTACTTTCGCTTCCTCTACCTTCATAAATCTTTTCATGCACTCCCGCCGGTTCAGGGTACTTTTAACTTGGCTTCTACTTAGAATGTCAGATATCTGACATTCGAAGGTTCGGTGCGGTCGACCCCTGCCGGCCCTTCCATCCACACTCGCCTTATATATCCTCTTTGTCAGTCTCCTATCATCCATCCTTTCCAAATGCCCAAACCACCTTAGCATACCCTTCTCAATTTTGGTCACTACATCCTCTGTCACTCCACACATGTCCATCACCCTAGTATTCCGCACTCTATCACACACAGTCACTTCACACATGCTTCTTAAGGCTCTCATTTCTACCGCTTTAATCTTACTTTCATGCTTTTTCTGCCATACCCAACTTTCACTACCATACATTAGAGTTGGTAATAACACTCCTCTATAGACAGCCAGTCGTGCCTTTTTGGACACATTCCGGCTACCCATAAAGGAGTGCAACGCTCCATTCACCCGATTTCCTGCACTCACAATCAATAATAAACGAGTTATTAGCTTTGAAGTGTGGTGGGAGGCGCATCTGTCAAATTACTGAAACAGCAGAATGTGACGTGACCGAGTGTCGCCGGCTATAACGCTCTCAGAATAAGGACTATAACGCTGCATGCGTGCGAAACAAATGACGCGATATCCCCACCACGCCCCCACTTTTGCTCACAACAATATTTCAAATATGAATAATTATAGTTGATTCAACCAATTTTGATTCTGATTTTACTGAAGAATTTATTTTTCGTATTATTTTCTGTTACATATAAAATAATGTACACAATCAAATATAGGAAACTACCCTATTATCCGGATATCCAAACGAATATCCAATATATACATTTTTTAAATTAGCTTTACCTTAATTGTACCTAGGTAACGGAGTAAAAATGAAACTAAAACATAGATAATAATATAATGCAGTTAACACCACTGTGCACAGTAATATAGCACGAATTGTACAATTAGTGTAGGTACATAGGTTTAATAAGTATTAAACCTTTGGTGTTTTATTTACGCTGCCATTTCAGAAAGGCTATGTATTAAAGATGTACCTGACTCTGCTAGTAACTTAAATTAGTAAATCTACCATGAACTACACTATTCCTGGCCATGACCGAGACCGTCCATGGTATTCATCAAAAATGAAAATTCAATCATAACACCTGTCTACTTACTTTTTCATAGATCAAGGTCTTCTCAGCCTATAAAAGCTTACTCGACATCAATTCTTTTTTATCTCGGGTTTAAAAATGAAGCGCGCACTAGTCTGTGTCTTATTATTTTTACCAATAGTTTTCAATGAATTCATAGAATATTATCCATCCAAATCATCATTAAGATTTAAAATATCATCAAAAACGATCTCTCAAACTTCAAAAAATAAGTTATTTTCTGATTTAGGTGATTACAAAAAGGTTGCGAGTATTAAAAGAAAAGAAATACGACGAAATTTTAACAAGGACAACATTAATGTAACCGAAAAAGTAGCAGCAAAGAGAGCTGTAGATTCAGTGTTTCATGGGTACCCCAAAACAAGAGAAGAACTATGGAACGAACATTTTCTTAATGAAAGCAGCGCTTTTGATCAAACTCCGTCTCTAATCAAACTAATTCACAACATAACATTAACTTATTTGAAAGACTGCACACCAGTTTTACTGTATGACAGTCAGGTAAAATCGAAAGAAAGTTATTTGTTTCAAAATTTGCTTAAAGATTTTCCAGTTAGCTTCGTGCATGGTTTCATTAATGAGCAAAATCAATTGCAAGAACCGAAACTTTTGGTACCAGTTAAAGAATGTGTACATTTTATTATTTTCCTTACTGATGTTAAAGTGAGCGCGAAGATTTTGGGCAAGCAATCTGTTAGCAAAGTGGTTGTGGTAGCAAGATCTTCACAATGGGCTGTTCAAGAATTTTTATCTAGCCCGTTGTCCAGGCGATTTGTTAATTTACTTATTATTGGACAAAGTTTTAAAGAAGATGATGATACTACTTTTGTAAGTAAATCTGATGAAATCTGTTTTTAATAAAGCATAAAACTTATATTTTCACTAGCAATTCTGTTTTTAAGCGTTGAAAATATTATGATGATATTACTTAAGCTAAATAACTTTGTGAAGACAGCAAAAGCTGCGAATGAATTTTGCTTAATGCATTTTTTAGGAAGCCCCATACATCTTGTATACACATAAACTGTATACTGACGGACTGGGAGCTAGTCAGCCAATAGTAGTTACCTCTTGGAGCCATGGGAAATATTCTAGAAATGTCAATTTATTCCCACCTAAAATGACTCAAGGATATGCTGGTCATAGATTTGTCGTAGCAGCTGCTAACCAACCTCCTTTTGTGTTTAGGAAGTAAGTACATTTTTAATTTGATATCTACAAACTAACTAATGGAATATTTTACTGGAGAATTCAGTGATAAATTACTGTCGGTTATATAAATGGACTATGTTAGCTACAAACTTATTTTTTTGCCCAAAAAGCCATGCTTTGAAGGGAAATTTGTTTTTTCAATTCGAAAAAATTGCTCGCCTGAGCGAATGTGTCTAAAATAGTCGTAGATTACCTTATCAAATTAGAGGACATCCAATCTTGTTGTAGATTAGTCGCTGTACGTTGTTCTCAAAGACATATTATTTATAATTAAAAGCGAAATAATATTGTTTAAAAAAACTGAAATTATACCCAGGGTGATCACAGACCTCGACGGTGGAAATCCTAGAGTAAAGTGGGACGGCATTGAAATAAGACTCCTAAAGCTTTTGGCAGAGAGGAACAACTTTTCCATAGAAATCATTGAACCACAAGACTTGCAATTAGCGTAAGAGTATTTATAACTACTTAATATTAAACAATTTTTTTATTGCTTCCGAATGACGAGACGAGCATTTTGCTTGATCGAAGGCACGCTATACGACCGCCCATAAACAGTAGTAACACCATACAGAATTTTAACCCGTCAAACCCCGCTTATATATATAGATGTATGGGGAAACCCTATATACTCGGACGCCGGCGGCCGTAGCGGGGCTTGACGAGTCAAAGTACAAAGTACTGCGTGGCACCTCACTGCGTCCGTCACCTTGAGTCCTGAGACATACGTTGTTAAGTCTCATTATGCCCAGCAACTACGCTGGCTACAATGTCCTTCAAACCTATGTCTACCTACCATTCACAACAGTGCATGCACACTGCTGCTTGGCGGTAGAAATAGACACTACAGTAGTACTACCCAAACGGACTCTAGCATACGAGAAACCTACTACCAGTAAAAAAAACAATGGTTCATATTGAGATGACTATTACCCCACGGCTGAAGTTGAGTAACTTCGCATTATTAAATACTAGCTTTTGCCCGCAGCTCCGCCCGCCTTAAAAAGTTTTTCCGGGATAAAAGTCCCGCTTTACGTTTTCCCGGGATAAAAAGTAACCTATGTGTTAATCCTGGACATGAACTACCCGTGTGCCAAATTTCATCGAAATCCGTTCAGTAGTTTTTGCGTGAAAGAGGAACAAACATCCATACATCCATACACTCTTACAAACTTTCGCCTTTATAATATTAGTAGGACAAATTGAATAGATTGCTATTCTAATCAATTTACACCGACAAATTCACGCCTTTTATTCCCGAACGGGTAGGCAGAGGCGCAACTAATGCATCTACTTTTCGCCGTGCGTATTCCGTCCCATGATGTGATAGGGGGCGAGCCTATCGCCATATCGGGCACAAATTCCAGAGTCCAGGCTGATACCGACTAATAGAAAAATCTAATATCACTTTTCGCGATCCGGGAATCGAACCTGAAACCTCAGCATTGCAGTCATACCGTGATAAAACTACGCCACCGAGGAGGCAGTCTAATCAATTTGTTTTTTAGAAAACTGGAAGATGAAGGAGATCTGTTATGTTTTATTTAAAACCCACGGCCAGTTTCATCCGTTCCTGGTAAAGTTCCAGATAACTATATGATATATTTAATAAATAAATCTGACACATTACTAGTGACTTTCTGCTGGATATTTCTATTCAAGACCTGTGAAACCAAAAGTTGTAGTTTATTTGGAGTATAAGTTTTATATTGTTCCAAGAACTAATATTAGGCGGCAGGTGCGTGCCAAAGCTCTATTTGCCCTTACTCCTAGTTATACTAATGCAGGACTCCGCGCACCTCTCCTTCGTATAAGTAAGGCTTAAAATGATCATTTTACTGACATAGATTTGTTTAATATGTCTTCGGCTGCGTTTCGTAACGCCTTGATACGCAACATTAAAGCTACACATTATAAGAATATGCAGAACAAATTGAAAGAGAATCTTTTTCAATCTCGCTCGCGAAACTTAGTTTTATGCAATATATGCTGTGGATAACGGTGTAGGTTACGGTTTATATTATTTTGTATAATATTCTTAAGTCTTAACACAATGTGTAACTGTTTGTATTATCCCTAATAAATAAAAAAAAATAAGCTATCAGGGACTTTATCAGCACATGGTGAAATCGTAGTATATTGCCCTTATTAAATATAATTAGAAATATACTCACGACGACATAAATATTTTATAGGCCAGGTGATGCAGTTGCTAAAGAAATAGCCATGGGTCGTGCGGATGTCGGTGTGGCGGGAATGTACTTGACCATCGAAAGAACTCGAGAGATGGATGTAACGTTTGCGCACTCTCAAGACTGTGCTGTTTTTATAACGCTCATGTCCACTGCGTTGCCACGGTAATAGAAGCTCGGTAATAGAAGCTGCATGAAAAGTGTAGCAAGCTTCAATAAAAAATAATACTTTGTTAGAGAATATGAAATAGTTAATGTTGAACTTTTATTTATATTCTTTGTAGTTCCAAATATAACCTCTACTCCAAAAAAACAACAGCAATAACGGAGATCAAAACATACTTTGTTGTGTTATTTACAACCAGCCATGAGCTAATTACTAAAAGTATTTGGGGCATGATCCTGGCAAAATTATAAGAGAAACTCACGCACTAAAAATATAAATTGACAATACAAAGATAGTCAAGTAAATTAATTTATTATTAATGAACTATTGGGATAATTTTAGGTACCGGGCAATTCTTGGCCCATTCCACTGGCATGTGTGGGTGGCTTTAACATTCACATATATCTTCGGAATGTTCCCTTTAGCATTCTCCGACAAACACACATTACGACATCTATTAAATAATAGCGGTGAAATTGAAAACATGTTCTGGTATGTTTTTGGCACTTTTACCAATAGCTTCACATTTGTTGGGAAGAATTCATGGAGCAAGACCAATAAGATAACAACACGATTATTAATAGGTATGAGTGTATTTTTATTATTTAATTATGCTTGTCAAGAAAACATTCATAAAATTGTAATATCTACTAAAAACAATTTAAGCGTCTCAAACTAAAATACAGTCTCCAATATGTTATTAATACCGCGCTTCGTAAATTATACCTACTTTTAACAGTCTTCTAATCTCTTTTATGTACCAGTTTAATGTTAATTGTAATATATTATTTTATACATACTGTTCTAAGGTTGGTACTGGATCTTCACAATAATCATCACGAGTTGCTATACCGGTTCCATTATTGCGTTTGTAACGCTCCCGGTTTTTCCAGAGACAGTTGATACTATCGATCAGCTTATAGCTGGATTTTACAGAATTGGGACTTTGGGTAAGTATACAGCATAGAATCAATATTAGGTACAATATTTTTATTTTGAACTAGCTTTTGCCCGCTGCTCCGCCCGCGTGAATGAGTTTTCCCGGGATAAAAGTCCCGTTTTATATTGTCCCGGGATAAAAAGTAGCCTATGTGTTAATCCAGAACATGATCTACCCGTGTGCCAAATTTCATCGAAATCCGTTCAGTAGTTTTTGCGTGAAAGAGTAACAAACATCCATACATCCAAACATCCAAACATCAATACATCCAAACATCCATACATTCTTACAAACTTTCGCCTTTATAATATTAGTAGGATGAGCATGAGTATGTACCTACCCGTGAAGTGACTATATAATTATACCACACATTGTCAAGGACTATGAACTACCTGATCTTTAAAAATAATATTGAAGAAACCAAGAAGGCATTCAGTATAATAGGTAAATGTCAAAAACTAACCGGAGCCTCGATCTCAGTGCTGCGTAATCGGAGATGATGACGACGATAAACTGCGTTTTCGTTACTATGCCAAGCTTTGTAAATAATATTATGTACCTACCCATAATTTGTAGTTAAGACAAAACGCAGAGAGCAGCGCCACTGCGTAGAAAACTGTTTCGAGATTATTGTGCGTACCAGCGAATAATGGAATAATAATAATCTACTATGGATGCAAAGCAAAATACCTACTCTTAATAAATATTTAAGACATGTTTTTGCTCGCAGTGTTTCCCGCACTAATAATTTTAGCGGAATAAAAGCCCCGCTGCATATTTTCATAGGATGAAAATAAGCTTATGTCTTTCCTAGGTTCCCAAACTATGCCCACACCAATCATCGGAATCCGTTTGGTAGTGTTTGAGTTTATCGCGTTCAGACAGACACACAGACAGACTAAGCACGGCGATGGACTTTAATAATATGTAAGGACAGAACAGTAGCTCACTACAACTGTGAACGCCCGTGGCATATTCATGGAATGGGGCTCCTCGCCAGTCCATAATCCGGCGACCTGTACTTTTTTAAGGATTTACCTGACGATCCTCTTCTTCTCGGGTCGGGGTCCGGGGATCCCTTGTAACCGAGGGCCCTTAGTATATTGCCGTCATGCCGCCCTATAACCAAGTGGACGATAGCCTTGTTGGGAATGAAACCGTCTGCCGAGACAATGTCCGGAGATTCAAAATCTAAGGCACACACCCTTGACTTCAAAATTACGTGTGTATTGTTTATCAATTATCGTTCACTTTAACGGTAAGGAAAACATCGTGAGGAAACCTACATACCTGAGAATTTTCCCTAAGAATTTCAAGGGTAGATATGTGAAGTCTGCCAACCCACACTAGGCCAGCGTGGTGGACTAAGGCCTAACCCCTCTCGGTAGTAGAGGAGGCCCGTGCTCAGCAGTGGGCAGTATATAATATTTGCATTGCATTGCACCCTATAGTTACACTGGTACGGAATTAGTTCTATTTTTTTATATAATGCATTCCACAGATCGTGGCGGCTGGGAGCGATGGTTTTTTAATTCATCAGATCCAAACACTAACAAATTAATGAAGAAATTAGAGCTCGTACCAGACGTGGGTTCTGGTATTCGGAATACTACGAAAGCTTTCTTCTTTCCCTACGCGTTTTTGGGGTCTCAGGCTGAACTAGAATACATTGTACAGGCAAATTTTTCAAAAACTACGTGAGTTGTTTTTTAAACACAATGCTGATTTTTCTTTATTACTATATTTCAGTCATTTAAATTATGATAATTTAAAATAGTGTTTTAATTATTTTTTTATTTGTAGATCCAAACGTGCCCAGCTTCACATTTCAAACGAATGTTTCGTTCCTTTTGGAGTGACCATGGGCTTCCCCAATAACTCATTATACACGGCGAAGTTGAGTCACGATATACAGGCAATGTTTCAGTCTGGAATTATAGACAAAATAGCTGATGAAGTGCGCTGGGAAATGCAGAGGAGTAGCACTGGAAAATTATTAGCTGTAAGTGAGACGTGTTTCACAAACACAACACTCTGCCAAGAGTGTCCGACTGAGACGAATAGCCGTGTTTGGAATAGCAAGTTCTCCAAGACAGGCCCGGACTAGTAAAATAATTTAAGTCATAAAAAGATAATAAATACTATTGTTTTTTTTTTAAGGTAAAAATGCCCCAAGAGGGGAATGCTTAGGGGCCCCGATATTCTTAATCTGACCCAGTTCCCAGGAATATATGACGCAAGACTTGCCGCGTTTACGCTAGCGCCAATATTTTAATAAATCTATACAAAGCCTACTATCTCGGTGGCGTAGTTGTATTACGGTACGACTACAACACACTACATCAAATGCAGTGAAGTCACTTTGCCGAGCTAAGAATAAAAAAAAATGCTGAGGTCTCGGGTGCGATCCCCGGGTCGGGCAAAGTGATATTGGATTTTTCTATTCAGTATCAGCCCGGAGTCTGGAATATGCGCCCGGTATGGCGATAGACTCGCCCCCTATCGCGTCATGGGACTGAATACGCGCGGCGAAGTGTGGGTGCATTAATTGCACCTCTGCCTAATCCTTCGGGGATGAAAGGCGTGAGTGTGTGTGTGTGTGTGTGTGTGTCTATACAAAACCCTGTATACAAGCCTGCAAGGTCCAGAAAAATATCAGAAGACGCCTTGCTTTTACTGTTTACATAGTAATAGCTTGCTTAAGATAATTTCTGGAAGTTTTCTTGCTGATCTCAACCCCACTTTAAAGGGATATTATTAACAAGAGGCTCTAAAAATATTTTAATGGTTAAGCAAATTTTTAGTAGGTACTTAAAATACACATTTTTTATGAGTAACTTGCAGGCCAGCTCGGGAAAATTGAAAGTAGTATCAGTGGAGGAAAAGGGACTCACTCTAGAAGATACCCAGGGCATGTTCTTGCTTCTGGCAGCAGGTTTCCTAATAGCTGCTTCAGCACTGCTCTCCGAGTGGATGGGTGGATTCTCCAGAAAATGCCGATTCAGAAAGAACGATCGGGGAACCAATAGTGCTGATTCCAGAGAAGAATTAGTATCTCCTGATCCTGGTCACGGCGAGATAAATACAATATGCGATGGAACTGAGAGCGTTTTACGTTTCGGAACAAGATCTACAAGTGCTACTTCCAAAGGTACAATAGAGGGTGAAATAATAAACGTTACTGAAGAGAGAATTATAGTTCATGATAATTTTGACACTGATCAATGGGGTTCGAGACGATCCAGTTCTTTAGATCTGGATCGAGAAGTGAAGGAGATATTTGAAAAGGATTTGCACAGACGTGGTATTTTGGTTGAAGATGTTGATATAGATAGCAGGTTGGGGACAGCCTCTCATGGAGCTTTTGGGGAACACATCAATCGTAAATAGTTACTATGTTGTTAGTAGTATGGTTTGATTTAATAAATAATGTGAATTAGAAAATAAAATATAACATTGACATCCAACTCTTTATTATCCTTCGAACAGTCATCAAAATAATTTATAACAATTTTTCTAACACTGTTGATAAACATTGATATTTCATTCAGCCACTGAGATGTTCATTCACCATACAATTAATTTATACATACAAAGGGCAGATGAGTTCTGCCGCGACACAGAAATACAGGCGCCGTATGACCTAACATTAATGCAATATTTGGCCCGGCCTTATCTTAAAAAATAATTATACATTATGACTTAAATTTCCGAGAGACGATCGATACATCGAAATTATCCCTCGCATTATCAGTAAAAATATCGATAAAATACACAACAGATTTTGCATTCTTTGTAAATTCAAACGAAAATATACCTAAATACCTACCTAAGCATTTTGTAATAATATGTATTGCACAACTGTTGTTACGAGAAATTAAATGTGAAATAGATTTGAGTATTCAATAAGGATATGTATTACATGCCTATACTCTATGCGGGTTGTTCGTACTGTGGTGCAATAGCAAAACGATATTAGAAACATAATACGTAAGTATAGAAAGTAGCGACATCTATCGTGACGTATCACTGACTGAACTATTTCGTACTTATGACTAAGTTTCATTTAAATGCAACCAACTAGATTATAATTATGATAGCTTTGCTATTGTCACACAGGTTAAACAGGATAAACACGTACACGAAAGTAGGTAAATCTACAAAAGAAAACCAAGCAAACACTTTTTACATAAACACACACACGGTTGTGCGTTCAAAATGAATTAATTATATTTATATATTTAATTAATTAATTAATTAAACATTGAAATCATTCCCGATAGCAAAGCTCACAACCTCGGAAATAATGCTCCCAATACCAGCTTAACTGTTTATTTTATACAATGTATGTAGATTATAATTAAAATCTGTGCAAACGATAAAATTATTATCATTTTATTTTGAATATACTCAAGTTTCTGAACGTGTTTCGACTTATGTAATTCCAATAAACATGTCCGTGCAAATCAACCTAAGTATACTACGATTTTGGACTTTAATCGGTTTACTTTCAGTATATTATTCGATTAATTACTGCTTCTGTTATGTGATAGGTATGTAGGTAAGATTGGCGGCCTTGTGATGTAAGTACCATTAAATAAAATAAAATATCGGAGACAACAGAACGTACATCTAATTGTTCGATATAGGAGTTACTAAAGTCTAGATCCATGTCTCGAATGAAACTTACACCACACAACTAAACACAATGACAATCTTTACAAAAGTTTGAAAACATTTTAAATAACGGCCGGTTTCAAAAACCAATCCCTAACTTCAGATCAATAAGAATAAACCAATTAGAATAAGTCATTTATAAGGATGTGAAAATACTTAATTCTGATTGGTCCATTTTCGTTGTCGAAGGTAGCAATTGGAATCGTTCGTTGATGTCGGCTGTAATCAACAAGAAACAAGGTGACATCGGTTTATAGCCAAACACAATTGAGCAATTTTTAATACAAAGCACATCGACTCAATTGAAGGAACTATTAGGAACGAATGACAAACAACATTCGGATAACGCGTTTAAAATCTCAATAAAAGGGCCCATGTTTGAGTTTTATAAACTGGCAAACGTATCTGCAAGGATAAGCATTCACATCGATAAATAACAGGTTTTATCGATAACATTTTATCGATGTGAAAATTGGTGAGAGCTTGGATGTAATAATAAATTTTATGCAGACGAAAATTGGGCCCAATAATGTAACAGTGCAGTGTAGGAATTTGTATCACATCAACAATTTACTCTAACATTAAGTGTAATTACAGTTCCTTAATAACAGGACAACATTTATTATGCACCGGTAATAAAATATTAATTCGTTTTAAAATTAATCGTGTACTTATATTTATTTTACAATGCGAAAATACATTTTTCCCTTACGCGTTCAGACTTTCGAACATCGAAACTGGATATATCCCTGTACAAATTTAACAAGTTTTAACATTTTGTTACTGTGATTTGAAGGGTCAAAACGACGTTACATACTACGATGTTTGTCTTAACAATAATTTATATATTCCAATCACATCGTTTACAAACAGTTTCACTGTTTCACAAAATGGTACATCGAGTTATGACAATCAATACGACCGCAGCTTAGTATACGGATAAGTAACTACACATCGAATAAACATTTAGTTGAAACTACGATCGTAACGATTCAACATCATCAAAAGTCTTAAAATTACCAGGATGTGAAAAATATTAAAGCAAAAATGCTATCGTATCATACAAATTTGGTACAATATGGTATATTTAGGCACTGTGAGTAAGGCATCTACAGTGAGACGATATGAGGGGATAGTTTGTCGAAAAATCAACCCGCACCAACAGAGGCATTGTGAGAACGTTTGACGTCACAATACTCTAGACGCACAGTCCCTTAAGGCTAAACAGTAACATCAAACATGGCGTACAAAACTCTCAGCAAACACGAGTTTCACTAACAATACACATATTAAACACCGATAATTATTATGTTACCTCTATAAAATATGCGCCCTCGGGCCTAGGGGTTGATTTTACGACATCAGAGCTATGTACAGTTAGGATCGGCAACATTCAAGAAAGCAAGGTGAATATACTAAGTTACAAATACATCTGTTTTGCGTATAGTGAGTACGTTAAATATCTTCTCTATTTGTTCTGATAACTATCATCTAAAAATACGGTGGACTGTGATTTATTAATATAGTGCTATACCAAAATATGATATATGTTTCTTTTATATATATCTGTGCGATTAAAGACGCATATTTAAGATTAAGTAGAAACAAAATCGAAATGAGTTCTTCAGATCACACTAACAAAATAAAAAATGGAATCAACAAATTTGTTCGTTCTCAGTAACCCAATGCAGCCACAACTAAATCTAAAAACACTTAACAATTACTCACGATATATGTATGTATATGATAGGTATTCAAAATTGACTTGGTATTCGGTCTGTGAACGTGAGATGACCAAACTACAATAATGTATCCAAACTATTTGGAGATCATACAAAAAACGACCGGTGAAGCGATCCGATACGAAAATAGGACAGCCAATCCAATGGCTTCTCGTTGCGTCCTTGGATGGAGGATTATCATTGTTTTGTACAAAAGTGGCGTTTAAAATCAAAGTGATATCTACAGAGATGATTAACGTTGTTTGGGCCTTGACGGCCGTGAAATTAACTGTTATACTTACAAATCTGCTTAGAGTGCAAGTGTTATCATAAGAAATTTTAAAGCTTCGTGTGGTACCATTATATACTCATCTCTAGCTAACATTACCTACTTACTTAAACAACATTCGTTCCTAACGGGACGTGTATACATATTATGTAAATATCATTATGATTCTCA
This sequence comes from Lapara coniferarum, assembly GCA_949316025.1. Classification (NCBI taxonomy): domain Eukaryota; kingdom Metazoa; phylum Arthropoda; class Insecta; order Lepidoptera; family Sphingidae; genus Lapara; species Lapara coniferarum. Next base: position 17,810,268 of record OX438919.1, read on the forward strand.
TGTATAAATATGTCAATAGATAATGTAGATTTTACAATACATAATTTATTATCTTCTGTGATGACACTACGTTTACTAATTTACAAAGATTCAAGTTCGGATGTCACACTATTATAATATTATTAAAATGGCACAAAAAACTTTTAAAACACTAACACAAAAGTCAACAGTCGTTTGTTTAAGTCTTAACGCACTTCACACGTTGCGACGGTCCTGTGGCACGCACTACACAACACCAACCGTCCGGCCATCCGTCCGTCCGACCGACCGACTCCCGCCGTCCGACCGACCGACCGACCGGCCAACCGGCCGCCTCGATCGCACACTGCCAACACTTCATACGAGTAGTGCAAATTCTTCTAACAATACTCACTAATTTTAAATTGACTAATTTTTAAGCTAAACAGACAATGGCACGGATCGCACATTTAATATAGACTATGTACAGGGGAATAGATGTTTACCTATACTTACAATTCAAAATTGTTCTGAAGGACTGCGACTAACTGTACTTAATTTTAACATTTAACCTTATTAGTGTACTCTCGTGTGCATTACAATAATTACGTATCATTAGGGTTGTGTAAACTTGAACATTTAACGTGTCGATCTCAGAGATCTCGTGGCCCTGTAGGGTCCTACTCTCGTTTGTACGAAAGCACTGACCGTGCCATGTATAAAGCACCGTGAATGATGCACCATTCAGACTTGGGATCTTGGTCGGTGGCACAGGTCGGGTCCGGAGCGGGTCCGGGTTGGGTCCGTAGCGGGTCCCGGTTGGGCCCGGGTCGGGTCCGGGTCGGGTACGGGTTGGGCCCGGGTCAGACGCGGTGCTTAGCAGTGCGGGTGCAGCGGCCTCGGGTACGCACCGAAGGCCTCGTGGGCTAGCTATGTGGTCCAGCCCTCGATGCGCTGCCGCTTCGTGTGCGGCTGCTCGTAGTCGAGCGGCACGCTGTGGCGCATGTCCTGCCCGCCCGGCCCGCCAGGCGAGCCCATGTTACTCGACGATACCGAACCTGCAATGTACAGGTTACCTGTAATCCATCAGTTTATGGAGTCCAGGTTTGTTATTTGGATGCTTTTCAATGATATTAACTGTGTTGGATGTGTGATTTTATTTAGTATTGTTCTTATGACAGATGAGCAAAACGTTAACTTTTGAAATGTTTGTTAAAATATGAATCAGAAATACAGTTATTAAATAAAAAAGAAATTTGAATATAAATAAGTCAGTATTCAAATTATTATAATTAAATGACCGTGCTTTAATTTAAAAAAGTCGTCTATATAATGGCGTTACCTCTAGTATTTACAGGTGGTTATCACATATTACTATTGACATACAGGATCATTTTTACATAATGTTACTAAATGAAACCACATATTCGTCTATACCTCTGCTAACATTGTGCCAAAAATGATCAATGAATAACGAATACTTACGCCAAAAATCTCTGTTGTAGTATTCCAATTTTATGATCATTTTGTAGTTTAGTGCGAATATGGTATGTGTGTAAGTGTATTTCTGACTTAAAGTGTAATGTTGCTGCTGCGACGATTTCTCCTAGAGCAGTTCTAGTGGTATTAAGGCGTGTAAACTTAAAGTTACTTTTTATTGATATTTATTTTGTTTGAAACTTACACTTTTTTATTTTACATCTATGGTTAAAATAACTTAATGGAAAGTGTCATTTTCAAGGAGATAAGTATGTGGTTTCATTTATTAACGCAATGTTAAAATTACCCTGTATATAAGGTAATACCTACGCAATTCAAGAAAAATCATAAAAAGCCCTTACATTAAGGGGTTTGGGCCTTATTTTTTGCAAGATAAGCCAACGTTGTTACACACATTTTGAATATAAGATATAGTTGTACTCACCATCTATAACTGCAGAGAGCTGGTGTGCGGGCTGCGGCGCGGGCGCGGGCGGCGCGCGGTGGAGCAGCTCGGCGGCGCGCGGCGGTGACACCGGCTCCGCTTTGATCTTCACGTTGCTAGGCGACGCTGCGGGCGGTGGTGTTCCCCCGCCGCCCAGTACTGGCAGACTGTTACTGCAGAGCGAGGATCAGGTTAGTTATGAGGAAAGGTGTGCTAAAGTTAATGTATTATGAAAAATGAGCATGCTAAAAGTTCGTTGGGACAAATAACGTTTGACTCGTCAAGCCCCACTACGGACGCCGGTGTCCGAGTATATAGGATTTCCCCATACATCTATATAAGCGGGGTTGGACGGGTTAAAACTTTATGATTATGAAAAAATATCGATCTATTTCAATTATAGAGCATTAATTGCCTTAAACCCTAGACTACGGTTGCAAAGATCAAATTATAAAAAACAATTCTCCGCCGCGACAGTTTTCACTACCGTGACTAGGATACGAACCTGAGCTACTACGGCCACAACGTAGGGTGCTAATCACTAGACGATCACGGCTATCGGGGCTGATGATTGTTAAGAAAAAGTAACGGGTAGCTATTAAAACAGTTTTGAGTTAAAACTTTCACTTACTTTACTTAATATTTCTTAAATTAGACTATACTTTTAAACCGCGGGAAGCATGATGAATAGCGCTGTTTGGCTTTGGAATACAGTACGAATGTTTAAAGGAGATTTCCGCTTGTTGTAATGGTAGGCCTCAAAATTTAACCGGGCTCAAACTTTAGAGATTTTTAAAGGACAAAATATAGATCTTAGATCAGTTAAAAACATATTTTTAGAGCCCTCCATTTGTAACAATTTTTTAAAAACATAAATTTGTAGTGTAATTTGTAAACAAAATAAAATATACATATCTCTTAATATTAAAATAACTTTAAAATTATAATATGATTTATTGCAAAGGTCTGGTTTTTGGGAGCACTATCCAAATATACATGTATATTGTATATAAAGTATATTGGTTAGAATTTAAAGCCCGTTTTTGGACATGTTCTTTAGAATAAACGTAAGACATTTATATAACTGCTTAATATTTTCATTTATTTACTCGGTTAGAGTTTACAGGTAGTTTATCTTATAACGTAATTTATTGTTTACTTAAAACATACAATTTATAAAATTTTACCTTGATTAAATACCGTAAAATGGGTGTTCAAGGCCGCATCATTACGGTATGCCTGATAAGTCAAACGTGAATTTCTCATTTAAAGTGTCTGCTGCAAAGTACATAATTCGATCAGTTTTGAAGATAATTCATTTTGAATTATCAATTTACTACGACATGGCTGTGGAAAAAATCTAATAAAGCCAATGAAATTCCGGCTTGTAAAATAAATTGAGGACTGTGTCCGTAACAAGAACTTCGTTAAAATTTGTTTAGTACTTTTTTGTATAGCCCACCGGCCTTCGAAACGTAAGAACTCTATAAAAAATAATCTATCCAAGCGTGACGTAGCAATTCTATACTCATTTCTTGAAAAGGAGATTATAATCTTGAAAAATTTCAATTTATTTGCATAGTTTTTGCTTGCTATAAAAACTTTTTGATAACAAGAGATTAGTACTGATATCTCTGTCATTGTTATGGTAACTGAATTTAAGCAGAGTCGAAAATATGTCTCCGCTGTATCTATACTAATAAAGAGGAAAGATTTGATTGTTTGTAGTGGATAAACTCAAAAATGACTTGATGAATTTTGAAAATTCTTTCACTAATAGGTAGCTACATTACTGCTGAGTACTATAGGCTACTTTTGTCCTGGGTAAATATTTTTATCCAGGAAAACCTTTTCACGCGAGTGAAGCAGCAAGCAGAAGTCTAGTCTGCTATACGTGAATCTAATCATTAAATAAATGTAGAAATATAAAGATTATATAGTTTATTAATTTATGAATTGGTATGCCTCTTTATTATGAACATTCTGGCAGTCCTAACTAATTATAAAAAATAGAAGCTAAATTCAAAGACAATGTTTTTGTTAAATATTGAAGTTATTTTTCAATTGACGCCGTATAACCTTACAAGCTATCGATTGATTTCATTTACTAATAAAAAATTGCAAACGCTAAATAACACACTGATTTAATTAACGATGCAAAAAAGCTAAATGTTATTTAAAAAAAACAGTCAATACAGGTTTTTATTTGCGTTTCAATTGATTAAATGTCAACACAATTGACGTCGTTCGTGCAGAACACTTTGTACTCTCGTCGTGCTAGGCACAATTTTGTTACCAATTAATAAGAATTTTTCGGCACCTATAGCCGGGACACTGGTTTATTTTTTTTTGTTGAAAATATTCTATAAAATTGTATTCGATTTTTAAAATAGTAATTCTCTTGTCGCTAGAATATTTCATGTAAAATAGGTAGTCCATGGAAAATAGTAACCGATTTAAAAAAAAATATTTATTAGACCAGTTTCTTTTGTTTGTGATAATGCAACTTCTTTATATATAAATCTAAATCATAGTTTGTAATAAAAAAAAATAGATTTGCTGTTTGTATTTGTACATATAAACATTGATAGTTTTTTTTATTTGAATGCGAGGTCAGGAATCGATGTTGTAAATTACTACTAAACCAGGATAGCTGCACTGACAAAGAAAATTATTCGATTTGATAATTTGATTCCTAATAAATTTAGATTAAATAGCAATTTTTATTTCCTTGTCATTTGACAGTTTTTTTATATTTTTTTTTATAACTCATGAAGGCAATGGGGCGTCGGGACTCTATATAGTATTTTATATATTTTTTTAAGTTTTTATTGGGTATTTGTTTTAAAACCATACGAAAGTTCTCATGAAAATGGTCAGTGTCTCGACATTTACAGAACCCCAATATATCATGAAAACAAAAAATGGCATCTCTCGAAAGCATCGGAAACTCCTGTGTTATCCGCGTTGGTATAAAATGGTAGTCATTTGTTTACTGCCAAATATCTTTACACTGAAATATCTGATTGAATATTTTTTGTGGAGATAACATTTCATTTAAAATCAACGAACCGTGACTCTACATAACGGAGTGATTGGTTATTTTGTCAAGTCCAGTACCAGCTCCAATAGCCGTGATCGTCTAGTGGTTAGGACCCTACGTTGTGGCCGTAGTAACCCAGGTTCGAATCCTGGTCACGGCAGTGAAAACTGTCGCGGCGGAGCTGTTTTTTTTATATTATTATATGAATTTTACACTCTACATGGTTGTGATAAAGTTGAAAATAAAATATCACCGCTGTGCCGGTCGGAGTGAGGGGTGTCAGGTTATTTTTCGTTACGGAATTTCAGGATTCGGTCTCGACGCTCAAGGCCCGCGATAGAAGCTATGCAATAGCTTAAAAAGTAGTCTCTTTTGTAATAACAATATTTTTACAAATGCTCATATAATAATGCTCTAATATATTATGTACTACTAGATATCTTTAAGCCAGTAGCAGAAGTAAGAACATAACGCTAAGTATAGTCTCGGTAAATTTGGTTTAAAACACACTGGCTAGAGATGATGGGATGAAATGGAAATATGTGTAACTATCCTATAAAATACCGGGTGCTAACTTAATAGAAAACATAATCAGTATGAGAATATTGCAAGACATACATAAAAATAAATAAATAAATATGTGTGTTAATGTTTTTTATGACATTGAATGACGAGACGACCATGCCGTTCGCCTGATGGTAAGCGATACGACCACCCAAAAATAGAAATGAAGAAATTAAATGATCATAGACCTCAGAAATTCAAGTTGTATATGCACAACTGTTAAAAGTATGGAGGGATATGGAAAATATGAAACGATATTTACTGGAGCATATTAATATGCATGAGTTTAGCGATTTTCTCAACAGAAATTACCATTTTGAAACGAAATATTTTTTTAAATTTATTTATGTTTATAACAGGCCAATTTCAAATACAATATGAATGACTTTAACAACTTTCATAATAGAATTAAATTACAATATCAGAATTAAATATTTTCTATTAATTAGACAGTAGGTAACTTAATGGTCCTTTTTATAAATTATAATAAATTACCATTTTGGTATAATTTTTGTCGTATACTTTGTCTAAAATGTACCAATCCTCAATATATAAATAAATAACCCTCCTTCTTTCGTAGTCGGGTAATAACGAATATTTTTATGAAAAAAATTAAATTAGCACACGATATTGGTAAATAAAAAATATTGAATTGGGCACAGACATGTACCTGTTGTGCTGTAAGGTCTGGAGCTGGTGCGCGCCCCACGTGAGTCCGATGCCCATGTCCGATGTCATGCTGAAGTCCTGTGGTCCGAAATTGCCGAGTCCTGAGTAGCTGAGCGGTGTCTGGAATTTATATTTTTGAATTATATATCATACCAGCTTTTGCACACTATAAAAAGTAGCTTATGTGTTAATCCAGGACATGATCTACCCGTGTGCCAAATTTTATCGAAATCCGTTCAGTAGTTTTTGCGTGAAAGAGTAACAAACATCCATACATTCTTACAAACTTTCGCCTTTATAATATTAGTAGGATTATGGTAGGAAGTAGGATTAAGATTTTTTTTTAGATATTGATCTGCGTCTGGAATTTCATTATTTTTGAATTAAGCATAATAATTGATAATGTGGACTTCAAAATCTGAACTCTGTTCTAAAATTAAACTATTGCTTTTATCAAAATCGGTTCGGTTTAATCGAAGACAAGCAACATAAATTACAAATTATTATATGGAATTTATACAGTTTTACGTAGTTCTTTGCAGTTATTTCTATTGTAATCTGAAAATAGGTCTTCTGAATTATGTTTATATGTATTCATATATTGTAAAGGTCATGCAGCTGCATGATATGTTAATTTTGTGTGTGTTTTCAATATATTGTGGGTTTAACTCTGTCGAAGCGGCATATTAGAGATATAAGAAAAACCTTTACTCTATGATCCAATAGTATAGGTATAGCAGACACTGTCTAGCGCTACCTCTGGAAATTTTAAATTTAAACAAATTGTACCTTCTTTCTTAAACTACGTGTCTTAGAATTTATTTCACACCGAATCCAAAAGATTCATAATTGAAAATCGATAGCTTTTGTTTTTAATTCTCTCCCTTCCTAAATTTTGTAGGGTAAAAAGAACATTATTGCGATGATATTTGGGAATAACAAATACTATATTCGTTTCATGTATTTCTAATAGGATTTGTTTTTAAAACTAACAAAAGTAGGAAAGTTTAGTTTACCAGTAATCAAGACAGCTATGAGTTTTTTGTGCTGATACCGATCTTAAAATAATTCTCATGAAAATGTAAGTCAGTCACCTCTCCAGTATACGAGATGTCATCCTGTGGCGGTGGCATTGATCCGGGTATGACGACGCGTAGGTTGTTGTGTCGGGGCGAGTGGTGTGGCGGCGGTGCGTGCGAGTGTGCTTTGTGCGCGTGCGCACTGTGGTGCCGGTGCGGGGAGGGCGCGGGCCCCGGGGAGGGGGACGGCGTGCACCCCGCGCCCAGCGGCGACCCTGCCCCGCCGTACCCGTTCGACATCTCCAACATTCCGCCGCTTGGGTATACTGCGCACAGATTATATAATTCATTTGTTTGTACATATATATACACTCACGCCTGTTATCCCCGAAGGGGTAGGCAGAGGCGCAACTAGTGCACCCACTTTTCGCCGTCATTCGGTCCCATGATGTGATATCATGGGACCGAATGACCTATCGCCATATCGGGCACAAATTCCAGACTCCGAGCTGATACTGAGTAGAAAAACTCAATATCACTTTGCCCGACCCGGGGATCGAACCCGAGATCTCAGCTTTCCAGTCGTACTGTAATACAAGTACGCCACCGAGCAGTCATTTGTTTAAATTGCAATTTATTTTTATTGAAAGCTGGATAATATAGTGCTTTACATAAATATCTACTGCTCAAATAAATTTCGATTGATTATCCCATTGGAAATAGAGGCTATAATACATTTTAAGGTTACGCACCTGAATCTGTTTCTGAAGAGGATGGCCGTGGACTGATCGAGGGGTGCATCTGTGGACTAGCTTGGAGTAGCGATTGGTCGTAGTTGCCGACGGGCACGCTCACGGGCAGGTTGTAGTTGCCACCCGTTACGCTGACTCCCACGCGGCTTCCGTTCAACTGGTTCCTTTGCATCATCATTTGAAACTCTTCATCAATCTTTGAGTATTTAGCTTCGGTCCGTGGGGTCAAGTTGTATTCTGGCTCCGCTTCAGGGCTGTCCGGCGACATCACTCCGTTCTTGTGCTCTTTCTTCGTTAGTGCCTGGAAGTGTCAGCGAAAACAGCTCAGGTGGCTTGACGAGCCAAAGTTGTGACAGCCCTACGGCATAACTTCACATGCATTATTAATTTTCATTAATACACCCTCTTTACACACCACTAATTAACATCTATTAATAGGTTATTGGTAATTTTATTCAATCAAATACTTTGGAGACTGTCACGCGTATTTATTCTTGTTCCGATAAAGCGCTAGTTGCAAGGTAAGTATTGTTATCGGATTACATCAATAAATGCGCGCGACAATAGAAAACAACTTCAATTAAGAAACTCTCGCGTAACTTTAATTAACTCCCATTTTCAGTATGTAGCGGAGGGTAAAATAAAAAGTGCCATAGTAAGACTATAGTGACTAAAATTGTAAGTGAATTATTTTAGCGTACATTTGTGTGTTGTGTCGAACGCAATGATGCAACTGACTTCACCCGTTGTATCAATCTCCAGTGAGGTAGGCGCGGTTAATTCAAATAAACACAAAAATATTTACAAAGCCCATGCTGTACAAGGAAAAAATAACATAAATATTTGAGGTGTCTAGCAATAAACTGTTAGTATAAACGGGTGTCTGGTGTTTTGTACTTCATCCTTTTTCTAACAGGAAATAAACATGCTTCTTTATTGCTCGTGTTTCAGCTATATCTTTAGGCAGTGATATAATCTACTCGTCCTTTGGATCTTTGGGAATCGTTTTAGTAACATCAACGTATGCATTAGGTATGTGAGTACAAAGCACGCTGTTAATGGGATAAGTCGAATTTGCATGAGCATTGCATTGCGACCACGGGCACACAGATGACGCCGTACTTAATGTACCTCGATGATGTTGCGGTTGGTCAGAGATTCGTGTGGCTCGTTGTATTCTGTGTATTTTAGAAGAACCTGGAACGAGGAGAAATCTTTTTATAATGCCATTCAATGCGCTATTAACGATGTTATTAAAGGAGCATTAATAATGATTATTCTGTTTACTTGTCTGAGCAATATGTTGCGTAATTAAATACTTTCTTTATGTTGACGACTTTTGTGTAGCAAAACTGTATCTACGTTTTAATTCTAGTAGTATATCGGTTTGTATCTGAGTCGGAATGTTATCTTTTGCCCTTTAAAATGTGAAACAACATTAAATATATAGATTTGTTAGGATTAATTGAGCTGTCAGTGACCACGTATCGCTTCCGGTAAACAATGGTCTTGTATAAATTTGCAAACTATTTGCATGGGTACTAGGCTTGGTTTATGCGAATGTAAACTTCACCACAATGACGTCATTTTACAAACCGGCACCAATGTGGCGAGCATTAAGGGCTGGTATACAGCACATGTTCACATAATTAAAGATTATTTATTTCGTACTTAAATCACCATAATATATTTCATTTTATAGATTAGATTTTAGTACTTAAATAATATGCACTTAAACCTTTAGTGCATAAAAATCTAAATAGCTTATACAGTCTGGGTAATTATAGCAGCAACGGAAGGGCGGTTAAATTATTTGTGCTGATGATAAAAAAAACATTCAAAAAGGAAGCGTACCCAATGAATACAGATAAAACGATGTGCGCAAACGCACAAGAATTGTTATAATTACGCATGCCAATAATGTTTCTACATGCACAAAAGCAGTTGATGTTGCTTTAAATGCAGCACACGAATATGATGCTACGTACGTCGAATGTTTCTATCGGACTACTCCATTGAAATATAATGGGAATAATTGTGTACATTTTATTGTAGCTCGGCGATATTACAAGTTTATTTTTCTAAAAGGTAGCATTCACTTTGAAATAAGTTGTAACAACAGAATATCACGACTACAAATATTAACTCTAAATATATTCGTGTAAAATTGGTTTTTAATTAATATGCAGATGAAGATCTGGTAATCAACTATTGACCTTATATTCTAAGAGCACAAACTGCAAACAGCGGCACGTCAATTGGCAAAGTGTTGAGCGTTTACGACGCGATTCAGTCAATGTTAGCCGCGTACGAGCGATAAAAAATATGCAAATGAACGACTATGTTATTGCGGTTGCGATCATTATAAAACTAAAGCTTAATACGAGGGGCGTTCTGTAATAAAAACCGGAGTAAAATGCCGGGGATTTGAGTTTAGCATAATGATTGCATATTACGTATTTAAAATCATTTCATTAATACATTTCATAAGCGGATTTGATTAAACATTGAAATTTTTCGCATTTACGTCTCAAGGACAAGATTACTAACGGAAGAAAATTGCAGTTAGTTATTATTATTCTATAGACAGTAAGAGAAAAAGATGAATTAAAATAAAGTAATAAGGTCAGAGAGCATGGAGAGCAGGGAGACGTAAGAGACTGATTGAAATGTTTACCTTGTCCATGTCCGTGCTAGCATATTGGTACAGTTTGTTGTTAGAGCTGAATATTATGAGGGCGATCTCGCAGTCGCAGAGCACGCTCAACTCGTAGGCTTTTTTCATCACGCCGAATTTGCGTTTGTTGAAGGTCACCTGGAATTTTAAACGGTAATTACTTGTTAGGATATTAAAATATGAATTCTTTAAGGGATGCTATAAAAGAAGAAAAACCGGCCAAGTGTGAGTCGGCCTCGCGCACCGAGGTTTCAGTAAAAACTTGCAGGTGATTGCGTTAACATAGAAGTTTGATTTTGTTACAGCTTAAAAGTATTATGGACTTGTATATTTAAATGAATTTTAATTTAATAGCTCTATGTGTTCATGAGGAAAGGAGTAGTAGCTTTAAGATTATTAAAAATATTTTTATTGTATGATGTAACTAAAAATTTACGGTGTCCACAATCTTTCCTTTATCTGTGCTATAAAACGTTGCTTCATACGAAATTTCGAATACGAATTAGGTTTTGATTCCCTTACGAGTTTCGAAAATATGCGGATTTTTTTTATTTATTTAATTAAGACGCAAAACAGAGTACAATCATAACAATTTTATATAACATAATTTGCGGCATAAACGGCTGTATCTTTTGATTGCGTTGGCTTAGAACTTTGATTTTTTTCACAGCTCTAAGGGACAGTAGACCTGAGTATTTGATATACATTTCTCTTAATACCTCTGCGTTCGTGAGAAAAAGGGCCTTGACAGACGGACAACAAAGTGACCCTATAAAGGTCCCATTTTTTCCTTTCGAGGTACTGAACCCTAAAAGAAGTGAGTGATAAGATCTTTGAGAAATTAGTTTCATATACTTTATAAGGACATGTGGTGGACTTTAAACGTTTTTTAAGACTCTAATAAATAAATAATAAGTGAAGCTGGTACGCATCCATCCGACCGCGTGTTTGCCTCAAAACTTATTTACTTAGTTCGTCGCTGTGATATCATGAGGAAAACATTTTTGGAAATTTTATGGACGCAGGTAGATTTTATACATCAAAATTTAATTAACTGCCGCCGCAAAAATTATTCATTAAATGCTATAACGTAATGACTGCGTACAATTATTTAAGAAGATTTTAATGTCATAGCTGACGACATTGTATATTTTAAAACTAATTTCGATAGAATATATTGCTTCATTATATCTACGATAACGATCTATACAATTTCAGAAATACACCGTTTCATTTCTACTGATTGTCATATTTCATCAGGTACAACGCATAAACGTTGCTTTGAAACATTATTGGGTCACGGGCGGACCAATGTTTGTAATAACTGGAATTTATTTGCTTCATGCGTCACTCTGTTTATAATTTGATTATTTGAAACAATTGAACGTATTCCAAGTATGATTTGTGGTTAAAAGTATGATGCTTTTCCTCTAGTAGTTTTTTTAAAACAAAGATTTAAAAAAAAAAACTGCTAGAGGAAAAAAAATTGATCTTAACACGGTTTTATTAGCTTCAGACGTATGTATCTGACACTTTGAACATGATTTTGACGCACTTCAAAACGTCGAATCAAATAGAAATTTGGCGCACTTATCAAGGACCGATGGCAATACAATATTTTAAACTAAAAAATACGTTCTTATAGAAATTCATATATAATAATACTTAAGTTTTCCTTGTGCTTCAATAGATGGCGCCTGCACAGAATTAGATCGCGCTATGGTTGTCAAGGAAGTGAAACTATAAGTTCGCGCATTTTATTTTATTCATCACTAGCTTTTGCCCGCGTCTCCGCCAGCGTTGCCAGAAGGTTACATTTCTTACATTTTTCGTTACTTTTGACCCCCTCGCGTAACATGTAAGTAATTTTTATATTTAAGGTAATTTTCGTAACTTTTGAGATCAACGAGATTTGTAATACTAGATTTTTATTGTAAACAGTTTACGAACGCATTTCAATTCAACGCATCCAAATTGAACGCACCTAAAACTGGCGTGTCTGATGCCTAGGCCGCACACATCGCGATAACATTCGGGCAATAAACTTCGTCTTCGGTCTACTACGAAGCCTCGCGGCCACATAATGCGCGATGTAAATTTTATCGCGATGTACGAGCGATGTATAAACGCAAAAGACAAAATGGGCGCCGCGGTTGCTCTGTATTTTATGGCAGCAAATAATTATTTTTTTATGGTCAGCTTCGCTTGAATTCCATAAAATCAGTCCAGACTCGTAATTCGCAATAAATTCTAAAATGTTATCGTTACTCCAATCCATATTTCGCTTCAGCTATACTATTCACTGCAGTTTAACTTAACACGTCCGCCACGCACGATAGCTGGCGGCCGACTGAAGTGTGGCCGCGCAAGCGAAGTTCATCGCGATAAAACGCACAGAATACCGAAAATAGAATTTACCGACAGCGGAGCGAAGTCCTCGCAGCTACGTACGAAGCACCGAAGTATACGCGATTACTTGGCTACACACATCGGGATAACGCGAATCTTCGGGTTATCGCGATGTGTGCGGCCTAGGCTTAAAAAGTATTTCATTCCATATCACACTCATGCCTAGGCCGCACACATCGCGATAACATTCGGGCGATAAACTTCGTCTTCGGTCTACTACGAAGCCTCACGGCCACATAATGCGCGATGTAAATTTTATCGCGATGTACGAGCGATGTATAAACGCAAAAGACAAAATGGACACCGCGGTTGCTCTGTATTTTATGGCAGCAAATAATTATTTTTTTATGGTCAGCTTCGCTTGAATTCCATAAAATCAGCTCAGACTCGTAATTCGCAATAAATTCTAAAATTTTATCGTTACTCCAATCCATGTTTCGCTTCAGCTATACTATTCACTGCAGTTTAACTTAACACGTCCGCCACGCACGATAGCTGGCGGCCGACTGAAGTGTGGCCGCGCAAGCGAAGTGCATCGCGATAAAACGCTTTGATCTGCGAGAATTTACCGACAGCGGAGCGAAGTCCTCGCAGCTACGTACGAAGCACCGAAGTATACGCGATTACTTGGCTACACACATCGGGATAACGCGAATCTTCGGGTTATCGCGATGTGTGCGGCCTAGGCTTCAAAGATAGCTCTGAATGGAAAGCGCTATGACAAAATGAAACGTATGTTGGACTGATTAAAACTTGATTTTGCTTGAGTGTGCGCACGCGCGTTTCCTACTTCGCGAGTTCCCGGCTCCCGCCGTTCGCGGTTTCGTAGCTACAGAAATGGCTGATTGTGATATGTTTTGTTCCGTTGCGATTTTGCTGACATCATTGCCATGCTGACATCAATTATTTGCCTCCGACCTCCGACCTCAAAAACACGTAAATAAAAAAAAACAATAGTGTAACTTTTGCAGCAAAAATGTAACATTTCAGGAAACGAAACGTAACTTACGACTCAAGGGCCCTGGCAACACTGGTCTCCGCCCGCCTTAAAAAGTTTTTCCGGGATAAAAGTCCCGCTTTATATTTTCCCGGAATAAAAAGTAGCCTATGCGTTAATCCAGGACGTGATCTACCCGTGTGCTAAATTTCATCGAAATCTGTTCAGTAGTTTTTGCGTGAAAGAGGAACAAACATCGAAACATTCTTACAAACTTTCGCCTTTATAATATTAGTAGGATAGTAGGATTATGTGCTTTTGCACATAAAATCACAATCCTACTTGTTTTTTAGTGAACTAAAAAATGCAAAATAAGTAATAATGATTTCTTATGTTTACGCGAATACATTTAAATAAAACTGTTTTGTCGGATTTTATCGCGGTTTTTTAATCTATATTTTCTCCCGACGTTTCGAAGGCTTTTCAGCACTTCGTGGTCACGGGGCGGACATAAATTAAAAAACCGCGATAAAATCCGTAAAATAGTTTTATTTAAAAAAAACACGCTTTATAGAAAATCAAACTAAATAATAGAAAATAATTTTTAATAAATTCGAATTGAGATAAGTGTAAGTAAGACACACTTTTTTTTACAATATAATACATGTTTTCTTATTTACAATATTCTCAAATTTATTAAACGTTGTTTTCTATTTTTTAGTTGGATTTATTTAATAATATTTGAAACAGTTTATTAGTATATCCAAGATGAATATTTTCGATATTAATTCAAAAGATTTACATTTGAATATTTTCAAAATATATAATATTATAATAATATATTATAGTATTAGCATAAAAATTTGCATTTCTGACTGAGTTTCAATTTTCGTCTACTCAAAGCAAACATATTTTATCTTAATAAGCTAAATGCATTAAGCACCATATTATTGGATATTTATTAAACCATATGGATGACTTAATCAATTAGTTTAATAGAGTGATAACAGTAATATTTCGTAAAATATAATATTAACTTCTTCTTTTTCTTTTAAAAATGGCTCCATTTCATCGGTAATTTTGCGAAAATATTTACAAAAATCATATATGAAAATTTATAACAACTGAAATTAAATTAATAGTTGATTAATCGTTAAATAAAGTTAAATAATTAATAGTTGAGAAATTATTTACTTTATTGAAAATTGCATCTATTTTTAAGAAAACGAGCAGTAAAACCCTGTTACAAATGTATTTATCCTGTCATTTAGAATGCAGAATTACAACAATTACAGCTTAATTAAAACAACAAAGGGAAGTGGAATTACTTAAAATTCAAAATTGACCTTCGCAATTTTAATTTGTCTCTCTACGACCAGCGTTAATAGACCTTTGTAGGTTGCAATTACAGAATATTTAAGTGTTAAAGAGTGCAGTGTGTGGGACTTTATGCGTTCTTCGTACACTGGGCCCGCCAATGTGCAATGTGATCGTATAATTAATAAATTACAAGCGACAGCGGTCATTGTCCCGCTGCGATAACATTTTGCAGTGGAAGTGTTGATACAACACATCTGTTGGGTCAGATCGCCATAAGGTCATACTCTGCTGATGATTTTAATACTTTTGAATATAATGCTGGTTTCATTGTAGTTAAAGTTTTAAAAATGGAACAAAGTCGATTTAATACTCAGAATAAGGACTAAAGCATAGACGGAGTCTAAATCACTCTTATATTCTTATCCTATTTTTTTTAAATAGGTTATAAACATTGAAGAGAAAGAGACAAATATTATGTTGTTGAGGACGGTTTACGTACACTATACAAACGTCAAATTGGATACTTTGGCTACCTTTATGATGCCGAATTAAAAAGAGGGTTAACGTCAAATGATACAATTTACCAACGCGCCCACGCAATTTGTTTACGTTATATTTCCGTGCAGGCTTGGCAAATTTGTTTGCCTGTTTTATAGTTTCTGTCACAAGGATCACAGCACAACTAAATTTCTTGATGTCTATGAGAGTGTACGCTCAAATGTCATAGCATTACTTCTATGCTTAGTCCTTATTCTGAGATTTAATAATTTGTAGCCATTTTTTTATAAGTTTGTTGTTATTAAACTGGCCAGTAATATTTTTGGAAAGTTACTCAAATAGTATATGAAAAAAAAATGAATACAATATAGGATAATATGTTCCATTGCGTGATTCATAGCATTAACAAATTATTTTACCATTTTGTAAAATATTACGTAAATTTTCCTCACGATTGTTCAACTTATTATTGAATATTTATACAGTATGTCAATACAGTAATAATAACTATCACGTCACTAATATTAAGAAACACATACTGTTATAAAAAAAATAAAAAAGGAGATATATTTTATGTTTTTAGTTTCAAAATAACAAAGCTTTTAAAAAGTTTGGGTCGAAAAAGGACTCTAATGGCATTGATACATTTATTTTGCATACAAGCAGTTCTGAAGCAGGTTACGGAACGATAAAGTCCTTTGAACTTTCCTGTTCTGTATAAAGTATGCCAACGGTTATTAGTTAAATAAATTGCACAATTAATGGTCGTTTTGTATCCAATTGTACGATTTTTAGTTTTATGCATGTGTTATTGTTCTAGTTCCGTCAATGAAAATCTGTGGCTTCAATAATTCATTATGTTTACAATTAGTTAATTAGTGACGCGTAACATTGAACCATGAAATTTTAGGACGAGTACTACGTAATTCAAATGCAGTGAGGATCGATAAAAGGAGAGATAAAACCATTAACAATATTTCAGTTATTACTTTAAAATAACTTATATGCATGCAATGCAATCAGCCCTGTATTATATATTTGCCCACAGCTGAGCACGGGCCTCTTCTACTACTGAGAGGGGTTAGGCCTTAGTCCACCACGCTGGCCTAGTGCGGGTTCGCAGACTTCACATACCCTCGAAATTCTTATAGAGAATTCTCAGGTATGTAGGTTTCCTCACGATGTTTTCCTTCACCGTTAAAGCGAACGATAATTGATAAACAATACACACATGACTTTGTAAAGTCAGAGGTGTGTGCCTTGGATTTGAACCTCCGGACAATGTTTCAGTAGACCGTTCCATTCCCAACTTATATGCATGAATGAATAAAATCGCAAGTTTTATGAAATAAAATCGGTACAAACCTGTCGATTCCGTTCGTCCGTAATCCGGGATATTTGTATTTTCTTCCGACCCATGGTGGCAGCAATCTTGGAGGGGGTGTAGGGAACGGGGGTGAGAGCAAAACTTGCCGAAAGGCTGGCTTCTACGGACGTCAACAGCTGATATCTGCGGACAATTAAATTTACATTAACGAGTGTTGCTAGCTGCGAGGTGCGACATCTTTAAGCGTAAGTTGATTATGAATTTATATTTATATATTTATTAAAAAAAAAACAGTAGAGTCGGTTAAGATTCATATTTGGAACTAAAATTTAAATAGTTTTTTATTATTTTTATAAAATATTTTATTTGCGTAATTCGCAATGAAGTCTCTAGTGTTTAGGAGAAACATATAGACCGGACACAATACCTACTCTTAGTGATAATGTTTTATCACGCTAACCGAATATTTTATGACGTAACCCGCGACACAATGGACATTATAACCGCATATGATATGCAAGCAAAGCCAAAATGAAAATATCCCACATGGATAGTAACTGTATAGCTAACACAGACTTCCTAATTTGTGGTTTATGCAATTTTTGCTGTGTTAATTCAGATGACTAATAATTCCAGTGCACGCAGTAGATAAGCCATTCAATAAAAATAATTATGCGTCCTGATTATTATGAACAAAATAATTGAGCACATTTATTTTTTTACGACTTGGACTCCAAATTGTCATTGGTGAGGATTGTCACTCAAAAGGTGATTTTTTTTTATTTAACAAATTATTTAAAGTCAAAATTTCAAATTGCCTACATACTTTTGTGTTCTTACTAATATTTTTCCTCTTCACAAAAATAAAAGAGATTTACTTTACTTCAAACGAAGAAAAATGTTTCAGTTTAACTTAATGCGTATATAGGCGATTTGAAATTTAAATTTTGTTCGGCTACTTATGCTGCTGACTGTACTTGCATACTTTTAAAATGAAATAAAGAATCCACTAAAGTGTGATTATTTTCTTTCCTTGTTCGAAATTCGAACTACAAATATTTAAATTCATATTAATATTATTTCGAAAACGCGGATTTTATGGCGGTTGCACAAGGAAAACACAGATCAATGTGGTCAGGTAAAAACGCGGTCATATGGGCCCAGTGGGGTCATTATGCAAATCTTCGCTTCTTGTGTTAATGTTATCTTATGTTCTACGCTTTGTTCATGGGTGAATAACCAACTAAAGTTTCGTAAATATTTGTACATGTGTCGCGGTCGGCCATCTTTGTTTTGTTTGCTTTTATGTTTTTTATCCACACAGTTATGTAATGTTCGGAAATGATAACAGATTTTGCCCTGTGATCCGGGGGCATGTAAAGAATTTCGCAAGGGCATCCCCTGCCTGTCGTAAGAGGCGACTAAATGGGGTAAGCGAGAGTCGCAGGGCTAGCAGTGGGGGTCTGCTCGCTCAACTACTCTAATGTAAGCGACTACGAGGTGGACGACAATGCGGGTGGTCGGTCTCCTGCAGTCGTAGATGCAAAGCGTGATTTTGAGGTCGGAGGCTTCTCAGCTTCCTCATTTAGAAGGGCCGCAATGCGGCATCGCGCAGGGGCCGTACCGTAGGCGCCGTAGAAGGCCACCGCGGGTTTTGGTTGGTATACCGGTGTAGGGTGTAACTACATAGTGTTAGGGACTCTGACCAATGCTCGCTCGTATGAAGCTATACTCCCGAGTAAGCGAGATGACGTACTCGCAGAAGGAGACCATCGCTCGCCAAGACCTCCAACCACCGGCCATGGCAGCAGACACCACGGCCGGCAGCGAGAGATCTCCTCCGAGAGATATTGACCATGCGAAATTTTACCCACTGCGTGCTGTTGCCCCGAATGACCCTAAGGTAATGTTTTAATAATAGTACAACAATGTTTATTTTACTTTAGACATATCATCTGTGTAAGTGCTTTGTACTTTTCTGGAAAATAAATAAATAAAATGTTATAAATAAATTTGAGTGGTAGGAAGATTAAGTACTTACTAGCTTAACCAAGCTTATTTCGAACCTTAATATATTAAGCACAAAATCCAACTTCGAAAATTATATTGCATTCGTTTGCCAAATTGAGAAAATCTTTTTTAAATTCTGTTAAAAACAAATGATCACTCGTTAGGCGAATCGAAAGTAGGGTGTTAATAAAAAAATAAAATGTTACTTAGTTAACTTCACCGTTGTTTGAATATCACTTTTATAAATGCATTTTAAAATTTATACTAGGATTTCATGCATAATGTTATGCAAAGATTTTACTTATCTGTTTTAGCGATCAAAACGGTTACTAGAATAAATTGATTTTATCGCAGAGCTACTGTTTTATGATGATTTTGAAGATAACACTAATGGAATTAAATGACTACCCATATTATATAGTAGATTAGTCTAGATATAATATGGGTAGCCATTTAATTCTAGATATTAGTCTCTATGCTATAATAAAGCAGTAGTTCCGGTCTGTCTGTACTTTGGAAGAAATGTGACAAAAATAAAGGGGTCACGCCTTTCTTAAAGAAGAGTGATGGACAACAATTAAGCGATTTTTATAATACTAATCTTTTTAATTTTTAACCCCCGACAAAAAAGAGGGGTGTTAAAAGTTTAGGGTGTGTATCTGTGTATCTGTATGTCTGTCTGTGGCATCGTAGCTCTCAAACGAATGGACCGATTTGGACGCAGTTTTTTTTGTTTGAAAGCTGATGTGACTGCGATGGTTCTTAGCTATAATTTATGAAGATCTGTTCAGGCGTTTGAAGATTATCAGCTCATTTTCAACATAAAAAATCCGATTGACTTTAAATTTGGTGGACTGTGACTTTCGATATATTTGTAAACATGAACTGATGCTGCGGCATCAAGTAGTCTGCGGGATACCCAACTCCTTAGCACCTTATAGCAGATATAGTGTGTTTGGGCTCATAAGGATGGGTTCAACGAGTAGGTGATAGATAGTTCATTATCAAGGCCCCATGATGGAGAATAAAGTAATTTAAAAAGTTTGAAATAAAAATTAAATTAAAATTTAAAAAACCCCCGACACAAAAAATCTCCAAAAAGTAAAATAATAATAGTGTCTTTGTCTTTTAAGTACCTAGTAATATTTTGACCCAAGCGTCCTCACGTCGGGGGACCGAACTCAGGACCAGGGAGGTGAAAATACTTCTTTAGCGGTCCCCCGACGCGACGACGCTTGGGTCAAAATATTACTAGGTACTTAAAAGACAAAGACACTATTATTATTTTACTTTTTGGAGATTTTTTGTGTCGGGGGTTTTTTAAATTTTAATTTAATTTTTATATATTATGATTTTTTATACATGTCATGGCCATGTAGTGCCTGGTTAATGATTTTATATTTTTATAGAATCCTGAAAAAGAAACAGTCGAAAGCGGGATTTGAACGCCGGAGGTCGTGGGTTCAAATCCCGCTTTCGACTGTTTCTTTTTCAGGATTCTATAAAAATATAAAATCACTAGGTAATCTTTTTGTTTGTTACCGCACATTTCTGTAACTATTGAACACTTGACTGCTTCGGTGGCGTAGTTGTATTACAGTACGACTGCAAAGCTGAGGTCTCGGGTTCAATCGCCGGATCGGGCAAAGTGATATTGAGTTTTTCTATTCAGTATCAGCTCGGAGTCTGGAATTTGTGCCCGATATGGCGATAGGCTCGCCCCCTATCACATCATGGGACGGAATAATGGCGAAAAGTGGGTGCGCTAGTTGCGACTATGCCTACCCCTTCAGGGATAACAGGCGTGAGTGTATACGTACATGTATATATATGTATTGAACAGATTTCTATGAAATTTCGCATGGAGATAGTTTGAAATCCTAGAAAAGACACAAGCTTTTGCGAAGATTTTTATCCCGGGAAAATATAAAGCGGGACTTTTATCCCAGAAAAGCTTTATTACCTGTGCGGAGACGCGAACAAAAGCTGGTATACAATATATCATCTATGGTTAGTTAAAAGAAGCTGTTATTGAAACATTTTAATTCTATTGGTATTTAAATTAGCTTTTTTTTTATAAAAAAATGCAACGAATTTGTATTTCTTCGGCCACTAACTTTTTAAGTATTCATATTTTAGTGGAAACTCTTTTGGATTCATTAGTTTTATTTTTTATGCTTTTAATTTGTAAATATTATTCTGTTTCCCGAAAATGAATAAAATAAAATATAATAAAACTATAATATATTATACAACTTGATTAGTAATATAATCTAGCTGGGTCATTCAATTTTCCGTGTGATATTTTACATACATACATAAAATTGCACTTTTTCAAGAGTTGGCATCTTCTGCCACTTGTCACACACTACATTTTGCGAGCTATGCTAGTTGTCATGGGATAAGACACGAGCCGATTGCAATTTACACATATTACTATGTTACTATTTTACTGAAATATAGCTGCACATAATAGTCGAACTTATGTCACATAGGCCAATA
This sequence comes from Lapara coniferarum, assembly GCA_949316025.1. Lineage (NCBI taxonomy): Eukaryota > Metazoa > Arthropoda > Insecta > Lepidoptera > Sphingidae > Lapara > Lapara coniferarum. The sequence continues at coordinate 17,831,877 of OX438919.1, forward strand.
TTAATTTTTTTGCGGCACGAATAATCTTGTTAATAATCTGTTATTAATCCTGTTTTAAAGATTGTGGCTCATGCTGTGATTGCTTATAACCAGAGTAACAATTACGTATGTGATAATTAGCTATAAATATGTGTAGATTTTATAAGAATGATTGTAAACTCCGTTAGCAATCCTAAACAAATAAATAAATAATTAAACTCATTTCAGTATAATATGTTCTACAAATTCGAATTATTTCCTTCACTTAAAATCTTCAACCTTTATTGAAGCGTAAAAGCATAGACGCATCTTAATATAATTAAATAAGGCATCCTTAATTAACAAACTACTCCAAATTCAATTATCATCGAGATTATGGACATTTAATTACAAACATTGGAATAAGGAAGCATAAAGATGTGTTGAAACCAAAATGCATTTTACACACATAATCAAGGTTTATGTGTCATTTAATTGAGTTTGCATTGGTTTAAAGATGTATCCGAACATAAACATATAATCGCTCATAGTGTTGGATATTATATGAGAATAAGTGATAATATGTTCGCGAAAAATAGGGTTCCGTTCAAGAAATTGGGACAACATAGTATATTTAAATACACGGAATTTAAAATCAATTATTAATTTGAATATTAACTCTACTTTTGTATTCGTATTTCTGGACCGATTTGAAGAGTTTTGTCTGCTGTATACTATTATCTCATTGAAATATAGCAATCGCTTCAGCAAATATCTTTGGCAAAACTACCCTTTTTATTGTTAGCATGTGAAATGCGAAACTTAATAGCTAGGAAAGGTAGAGCTAATTGACTAGGTGCGCTTCTGATTCATCTCTACATTCAGTGTTAATAGTGCACTTTTCCAAACCTTTTATCTCATCATTCACAATAGCCGGGTAAGCAGAAAACTCAATATAAGAGACTCGAAACTTTCCTTCCATTACTTGAGAAGTACGATTCTATAGTTAGTTATATATGAATTATCCCACAGGCAAAAAGTGGGTGCACTAGTTGCGGCTCTACCTACCCCTTCGGCGACAACAGGCGCGCGCGCGCGTTTGTGTGTGTGTGTGTGTGTGTGTGTGTGTGTAAATATTCCACATGGTGAAGTGCAGCGGCCACCTCCGCAGACACGTATGACGTCATCACGTCCCACATTGCATCGGAAAAGTTCCCACTATCTATATAAGATAAACATGTTTGTCTGTTTCCAGGCAACCAAAGCTTTTTCATAAAGTTTTAGTTCGACAAGTTATAGAGCGCTGGTGAGATTAGAAAACGCAGTTGCTGATTTAATGCGGAAAAATATTGTGGTTCATAATTTATTGTGTTTCTTCAGTATTGTTGACGTATATTGTCGACGACATTAATTGGTGACTAGTCAGTGTTATATTTCCTAAAATTTGATGACTACTAACCATCGTGGGAAACTCAAGGAATAATAATGGAATTTCTTATTTTGATAGTGATATTATATTTGTGAATAATACTTTTACATTAATCCACTATTTATGTATAAATAAACAACCATACAGCATGTTCTCGTTAACTATAAGTTAAATATAAGTTTTTAAACCTGAAACTTCTATTGTGTATTAATAAACGAATCATTTCTAATTTTAAATTCATTTGAATTGCGAGACAAATTATACGTGCAACTCATAATGTGAATTAAACTTAAATAACAATTATTCGATGTTAACACTCAAAAAAGCGACGATAGCCTAGTTGGGAGTGGATGGACTGCCGAGACGAACGTCCGCAGGTTCAAAACCCAAAGGCACACTCTGACTTTCTAAAAAATTGTGTGTATTATTTGTGAATTATCGCTCGCTTTAACGGTGATGGAAAACATCGTGAGGAAACCTTTATATCTGAGAAGTTCTTTGAATTGAAGAAATGTAAAGTCTGCAAACCCGCACTAGGTCATCGTGGTGGACTAAGGCCTAAACCCTCTCAGTTGTAGAGGAGGTCCGTGCTCGGCAGTATATAATACAGGGCTGATATGGTATGGTATAACACCCAAACGAGTATTTTCTTGAAATCATTAGATTCGTTAGCATGTACAGTCAAGTTCGGAAACCTTAATAACGGTAGTAAGTTACGCAGCTAAATCAAAATGACGAATGGATAGGTAATATTATATTAGTAAGATGCAAGCCGTAGTGGGACGTTCCAATTGCGTTCCGAAGTCAGGTGTCAGAAGCAATATGAAATGACGATAATATAATTGACATTTATTTTTTTCAATATACTCAAATGCTTATAGCATATGAAACTTGATCTAAAATTATGAGACCCATATTTTTCTTTTTTTTTTGCATAATTCAGGCATTTTTATTCATGATTTTCACTTTGAATTTTATTTTATTCTAAGACGTTTTAAGCACCAAACGACTTCATATTTACGCCTTTGCTTTGCAATACAAAAAATAAAACTGACAAGTGACAGCTCAACAACTACAACTGCTGTAATCTGTCATCCATTTGGCGATACATGATATATCCAGGACTTAATAATTACATATCTATGTGAATGGTATGAATAGCCAGGCAACTATCTCATTAGACCGTATGGATGACGTCTTCAATTTTCCGTTTTAATTTTTTTACTCCGAAATTAACAATTAAAATATATATATATATATAACCGTATTCAGAATGGAAAAACTATGTAACGGTATTTTTAACCGACTTTCAAAAAAGGAGGAGGTTCTCAATTCGTGTGTTTGTATTTTTTTGTTTAAGACACATTTAGATTTCGAAATGTTATCAATTCTGGAGAGCTCTGGTCAGAATTGTTGGTTGGTAGGAAGATGACGAAAGTTGGCCAACATTTAGTCTGCACTGAATATACAATTCAGTCAGAGTAGTTTTTTTGTCAAGAAGTTTAGTTACGTCACCGTATAGTAAGTTGACCAAGATTAGATATATATAAACTTCTTGAAGTTGACACATACTTTTTAATCTGTAGCTTTTATTTTCAATAATAATCTGACACGAAATATATCAAAGTAAAATTAACCTATATTTATTTCAGTCTCTTCTATGCGTCATCTATTGAGCCTAAAATGTGTCATTCCTAGATGTTTTCATCAAAATATTACACAAAACACAGGTGAAAAACCTGAGCGCCAAATCTGTAATTGCCGTCCCGATTTCTGACAGAAGTAAATTGCCTTCTTTGCGAATCAAAGTGCGCAACACAATCCTAGATATATTATACGACCTTAATCTTTTATTCCCGTGAACGTGAAATGGGCTACGGTGTAAGTCAGGATGGAATCCGAATGAAAGGAAATTAGGCTTTGAGTTATTAGTAATCCTAATTTTTATTAGGGAATTGGTGATTGAGGGATACTAGTTCTTAAGCATGTTAGGTATAGAGGACTCATAAGGACCTTTTTTGTGTCCTCGACGGGAATGGCAATTTTAGTTATATGAAATTACTTTCGCCCACGATTCTAATATCTAAGAGCTTCATATTTGACGGTGGGATCGCGTAAAAAATATTAAAGCACTTTTTGTATTACTTGCTTAAGGAACCAGTATTATATGTTTTAAATGAGGGCAAATTTTTTATCAAGTACCTACTTCACATTATATTACTTCTTTGACCTTCACAAATTTTAGTTTTTTAATGAAATAAAACTGTATTTATGTCTTACACGTGGAATGTGCCATTTACGTGATTACTAACAATACTGTATTAAGGTTATTGTTCTAGATTGCTATATGGCCTAATTTTTTATGGGTAAACCGGAATTAAACACAGAGTCATAGTAGAAATTAATGGCGCCTGCGTTACGAACACGCTTAACTAAAATATTATTTATTACAAGGAATTATGAGTATGAAATGCAGTAACAATATTACCGAACAAGTTTGATCACGAACGGCGATTAATTGTAATAAATTCCGATGAATCAAGTCTTAGAAACACAAAAGCTATTTCAATGTTGAATTTAAACTTAATCAACACTCGTGAAATCTATATTTAGTCATCAAAAAGAAAATGCCGCGATATTTTCTTTAGCACCAATTAAATTGAGAAAGTGATGAAAACTTTTGACGTTTCACGACCAACCGCACTTCGAGATACGGCGCGTAAATTAAAACGTCAGCGGGTAATAATCGTTTTTATCAACTGCCAAGAAAAACTTCTATACCAACTTGATGAAATTCGCTTGACAATGTCGATAAACCTATATGAAACTTTTATGCATGGCTGAATGACCCTTATGTCATACATTTCTAGTACTTATGGTTAATGTCATAAGAGTTAATAGTGACATTGTCAGGTTCCACCAGCCATAACTCTTTCTCCGTGTTAACATATAAAATATACCTAGCATATAGCGAAAGGTTGCTGAAATTGGATGCGACAGGCCGAAGACCGGGTAAAACGTTGGAGAAGGCCTGTGTCCAGCAGTGGATAAAATATAGGCTGATGAAGATGATGATATATCATTAAATAATTATTTGTGTTTTGATTAAGCGACATAATTTTCAAAAACACATACACCCACGCCTTTTATCCCCGAAGGGGTAGGCAGAGGCGCAACTAGTGCACCCACTTTTCGCCGTTATTCCGTCCCATGATGTGATAGTACCATAATACAACTACGCCAGCGAGGCATAATTTTCAAAATCGGATAAATAGGGAGTTTACTCCCTACATAAAAGCTCACAAACAAGCTTCACGTTTTCATAAATACTTTGTATGGATATAGCAAAATTGCAACATCATAGATAGTATAGAAATGCGGGTAATACTGAAGGTTGTTGGAAATAGATCACGGTGTCATGTTGGCCCGCTTCACCCCTCTACTTGGGTGTGTATGTGTGCTACGCGTGGTGCGTGTATCCTAGGCGTTACTTCCATTAATGCAACGGTGTCTGATTTCTTTACTTCAAACTATGCAGATTTAATGAGTTGCACAAAAAACATTGCATGGCGATTTTATAAAAATAAAATATAATGTTATAAATAACAATAACAATAATAAAATGGTCTACGCCATTTAATTCTTTTATATTGTCTTGTAGCTCTACCGGCGTCAAAATCTGCTTACGTAATGAACCTTACTATAAAAACAAACAAAAATTTTCAGAATAAAAACAATTTCAGAGATTGGCGCGTTCAAAAAACCATAGTACATGTACAACTATCAAATAAATCAATCCTCCACGCAAAAGAAGTTACAATATTACAGAATTCCTGCTTGAAAGTGAAATTTCAAGCTTCAGTACTTCGCAATAAGGTTGACACATGTGTGCGGTGGGTCAGAGGGTGGCGGTAACGGGTCACTGTGTTTATAGGTTTTATACGCGATTTGTTTCCAATCATGCATTAGGAGAGCTTTGACTGATTATCATTTGCCTTAGTAAATTCTCTCTATTCTATGTTGATTGAAATTAAAGGTTTTAGAAGGTTTTTCGTCGAATTAAAATTCTTAAATCATTAGTGGCTAAATATTGTACAGATTTTCTTAGAAACTTTTTCTTATAATTTTTTTTGTGTAAGTTTGAATATTAAAATTATATTCTTTACAACGGAATATAACATTTTATAATCTGATAACAAAACTTTAAGAAAAATTATACGTTCGTATTTTGACAGGTTCTGAAACCAGAAACCTACACTGAATTACTTGATTGTGACGTCATACTACTTCCTTGTTAAAAGTTTGTAAATACTCAACCGGTTTCATAAAGACGCTCGTTATAACGTATTAACTTTAGAAATATGAAAGGGTCCTTTATACATATGTAGCGATACCTACACATTATGTATTTTAAAAATCTAATGAACCACGCATAAGTGATAACCTAAAGCGATATTTACCGTCGCCTTCCCTTTTTCGCATGGATCATTAAGTATTTTCTTAAAAGGTTAACAAAGGCGTGAGGGCGTGAACCGAGCCACGTTCAAAGCTAAACGAGTGAGAATATCTTTTACCCTACACAAAAAATAATATAAGAAACTTAGGTTATAAAATGTTACGGACAGTCTTCTTACGCCCACAAAGTCAAGTCGATTGGTGGCCGATTATATCTTTCACCGAAGTCGTTGATGTACTTTGGTTGGCGACAACGTATCTGTGGTTGTACTAGGAGCTACGAGTGACCACAGGTTAAAATCTGCTCGATTATGAGGAATAACACAATGATTTATCGATCGATACATGAAAATGCATAGGGCTTGTGTAAATCCCTTTAATTTAAAGTAATTTATAGCATTCAGGGTTAATATATGTTTGTTTTGTAATATTGTTTGCACAATCGAATTCGAAGTTCTGGAGATGACCTCCTAGATCTATAAATAAAATTACCTTTTAATAGACATATGGGCTAATACAAACTTTACCACCATATTCGTTTAAACCAACACAGATACATTAACAGATCGCTTATGTACCATATGACGTCGTCGACTTGCAACCGTGAAATACAAATCCGTGAAAATTCATTACAGGAATCAAAGCGACAATTTCAAGGTTCAGTGGCTGAGAATCGGGACCTTTCATAGATCAGCGTGTAGATTGAAATGTGCGCCTGTGCGGGCGGTCGTCAAGGAGTTGAACGTGGGCGTGTGGTCTCGGCAGGCCGCCCACGCGCATCCCAGCCAAAGCTGAATGGGATTGAGAGCATAAGAGCCGTCAAATTGTACGTCACGGTATTGACCGGCCAAAGGTTTCGATTACAATTCTGAATGATAAGTGCAGGCAGACTCTCTTCGCTTATCTATACTAATATTATAAAGCTGAAAAGTTTGTTTGTTTGTTTGAACGCGCTAATCTCAGGAACTACTGGTTTGAATTGAAAAATTATTTTTGTGTTGAATAGACCATTTATCGAGGAAGGCTTTAGGCTATATAACATCACGATGCATCTACTAGGAGCGAAGAAATAATGGAAAATGTGAAAAAAAACGGGGAAAATTATTCATCCTTGAGGGCTTCCATTGCGTGCGCTGCGGAAACGGTTCAAGATACCAAAAATATATGTATGAAAGAATTATTCCTCTTGAAATGATCTAAAAAAATGTCCGGGACAGTATATGTCTATCTTTTAAGATTAACTCGCTAGAACCGTTTTTATGGCAATCGAATTTGGTCGAAATTAATGCATTATTTGTTAAGAGTTGTATCAACGTCATAATATTAATCTTTATCCAAATAAATGTGTTGGATAGAGTGATTCAACGGGAAGGTTTTTATGTACTTTTAGCCCGGAAAAACTTATCAACGCGGGCGAAGCCGTGGGCAAAAGCTAGTACTTAATATAGAGTCACTGCGTTGCTTAAGTATTTGAAAGTTGAAATCAATACAATTTAATTAACCAGTGCGAAGTGATATCAAATCTTTAGCAGAGGTCTATGTTCAGCAGTGGGCTTCAAGTGACTGATGATGAAGCAAAATCACTAAAGAAAAATCACTTTCAAAAATTTTATTGTGAACGCAATATTATATCAGCATGAAATTGCTGAATTCGCAATTAGCCAAAAGTTTCCAGATAATGCCAGTGTAGTTGTACATACAATTCAGGCGATATGTAGAACAAACACGACACACAGATGACTGATAAAAACGCTCGGTACGTTATCAAAGCATCCTTGCGCCTCTATGTAATGGGAATTTCGACTGACAAAGGTGACCGATACAGGAAAAAATTCAACGGAATGAAAACTGCAGTTTACTGGGTTCTGAGTTTATAAAGTTTAACGGGATTTAAAAAATAAGTACGTATGGTGATTTTAAAGTTGGTATCGTCTATGTCCCTACGTATTTCTTAAGTTGACGTGAATAAATAGTGAGTTTTTTAACTTTTTATTCTCGATGTTTCGATGCCTGCAGTCTTTATGGTCACGGGGCGGAGACCGCGGAAAAATCCATTAAGTAGCTTTATTTCAAGATATACGTAATGTTTCCACTTATTATACACATTGTCAATCTACCATTAAAAATTTGTGGTTGAGAACGCTTTTATTAGCTTCAGACGTATGTATGTATGTATCAATAAGATTTTGACGCAGTCGGTTTTTTGTTTTGTTTTAATATAATTTTTATTCCCATATTTTTTGTTTTCAAGCATATAATTATGTAATTATATAAACATATATGTTATTATGTAATATAAGCATATACTGTGTTGTTCGTAATCAACGTCATAAATTCTTTATTTTGATACACAGTCGATGTATTTTGAAAACATTATTTTTTTAGGTTACTTTTTGCCGCCAAAAATCCTTAATTTTTTTTTAAATGTTGATTTACCCAGTGTCCCTCTCACGACTTAGACGAATCTATTGACACCACTCACATAAAAATACGTCAAGCCGTTTAGGCTCTAGGGCATGCCAATGAAATATACATACATACATACACTCGAAAAACTTAATCCTCCTTCTTTCGCAGTCGGGTAAAAATAGAAAATACATTTTAATAAATTTGAATTAAGAATAGTGTAAATTATAAAATGTTTTTATTGTAAAATTATTCATTTAATCTTAATAAAAAACTAATATAGTAATAAGTTAACTTTCCTTGATTCTGAAACGATATTAAGTTAGCCGGGCCAGCTACTTATATATACAGTTAGTCTATATATATAAAAGAAAGTGGTGTTAGTTACACCACTTATAACTCAAGAATGGCTGAACGGATTTACCTGAAAATTGGTGGAGAGGTAGCTTAGAACCAGGAGACGGACATAGGATACTTTTTATCCCGGGAAAATATAAACCGGGACTTTTATCCCGGATAATTGTTTTCTGCCAGTGGAACCGCAAGAAAACAAGTATAGAGATATTTCGAGATCCAGTTGAGGACATAATTACTCTTATCCCGGAAAAAGATAAACCGGGAATTATATCGAGCCGCCACGACTAAACCACTGAACCGATGGCGATGCAATTTAGCAGGGAGATAGTTTAAAACCTGGGAAGAATCTAGGCTACTTCATATCCCGGGAAAATATAAACCGGGACCATAATCCCGGAAAATAGTTTTTTGCCAGTGGAACCGTATGAAAATAAGTATGGAGATAGTTTGTGATTCAAAGGAAATCAATCTCAAGTTTGAGTTACATCTCAAGTAGACATAATGTATGAACAGTTCAATACATTATGTCTACTTGAGATGTAACTCAAACTTGAGATTGACCTATTAATACCGCCCATAGGCTACTATTATCCCGGAAAACAGACACCGGGAATTTTATTCGGGATTTTTTTCCGGAAAAAAATATGGTTAGGTATTATTTACGGGGGGGTGGGGGTGTTTAGGGATTTTAAAATTTCGTTAAATAAGGACTCATTTGGTGGCAGGGAGGTTTTTTGCAAGAAAATTACGCTGAAAATTTGAAAATTTTAGAATACTTAACCGCCATATTAAACGTGTATGTCACTGAATTCCTCCTAAGCGGCTGGACCGATTTTAATGATTTTTTTGTATCCTCAGGTGGGTTTGAGAATAGTTTCGATTAACAATTAGATCCGGTAGGTGGCGCTGTACTCGGGTTCTAGGATTTCATTTCCTTTTTAGGGCAGGACAACGTCTGTCGGGGCCGCTAGTTATATATAAAAAAGCGTGGGGTGTATTGTGACAATAGTTATAAATATTTTATTGACAGGTAATATGAGTAGAAAGACTATTATTATGATAATATCGAAAAAGCACCTCACGCTGTTTTTACAATAAAAATAATTTATTATTTACACTATTCCTTATTCAAATTATATTAAAATTTCTTTTCTATTTTTTTAGTTGGATTTTCTATGAAGCGTGTTATTTTGTTTTTTAAATTGTTATTTATTTTGTTTATTTTACGTAAGTATTTAATTTCAGTTTGCATAATATACTAACAGAATGCCCCACAAAACCATGTCATCATTAAATCCACTTGTATACTTCATATACGTAAATTATATGACTGCCACGGTGGCGTAGTTGTATTACGATACGACTGCAAAGCTGAGGTCTCGGGTTCAATCTTCGGATCGGGCAAAGTGATATTGGATTTTTCTATTCAGTATTAGCCCGGAGTATGAAATTTGTGCCCGATATGGCGATAGGCTCGCCTCTATCACATTATGGGATCGAATCCTTACGGCGAAAATTGGGTGCACTAGTTGCGCCTCTGCCTACCCTTCGGGGATAAAAGGTGTGAGTATGTATGTATATAAATCATATTATTTAACTGAATAATACGCATTACCTAGCTGTATCAAAGGTCACATCTGGCAGATGACCTTCATCCGCCATTTTATTAATAAAACAAATTTAAGGAAAGTTCCCCGTATTATTAAAGTGCACCGTAATCAATGGATTGCACCTCCATTAAAGCTTAAACAAATTTGCGGTAGTTTCCTGTAAGCTCGATCACAAAGCTCTGCATAGTCAACCCGCATCCGCATCCCCGCTACAATGATGCACTCTAGCGTATTGCTTTTCGTTATCTGTTATCAGGTTTTCATTGATTGCGCAGTTGTAGTTTAATATTTTCAGTCGGGATTCATTATTTGATATTTAAATATATTTAATGGATAGCCCAATACGCTCCGTTGAAAGGGTTTCAACTTGATATTATAATTATTTGCACTTTTATACATTAGGCATTTAAAATGGACATTCATTTTTTTACTAGTTTTATACACTTGAAACGTATCCCCGAAGGAGTAGGCAAAGGCGCAACTAGTGCACCCACCACTTTTAGCCGTGCGTATTCCGTCACATGTGACAGTGGGCAAGCCTAACGCCATATCGGGTACAATTCCAGACTCCGGGGTGATACTGAATAGAAAAGCCCAATATCAATTAAAATTTTATGCTATAGAAATTAAAAGTGTGATCGAGGAAGTAGCATTTGGAAGGCGTTAGGGCGCATTGAGAGAAACTTTCTATTGATAATGCCTGTATTGGATATCAATCAATAAAATGTTTTTGGATTACATGTAGTCGGATATAGTCATCTGTACAATGTAAATGAAGTGGGTGGGTAAAACGGGGTAGTTTTTTATACAAGGATGGCAAAGTCAACAGAAGTCTACACGAGAACGGAATATTATCATGACAGATAATTCTGTTAAGGGCTGATTTAAAATCATCCGATAAAACTTATCCATCAAATAAATCAAATAAATAACACCCTGGCCGAATATAAAAGTAAGACAATAGAGCTAATGATTTTATATTTTTATAGAATCCTGAAAAAGAAACAGTCGAAAGCGGGATTTGAACCCACGACCTCCGGCGTACCGTGCCGGTGCTCTTCCTTTAAGAGAATTAAGTAGGGATCCTGAAATTGGCAATCGATGGCGGGGTCGGAATAGCTCAATTGGAAGAGCACCGGCACGGTACGCCGGAGGTCGTGGGTTCAAATCCCGCTTTCGACTGTTTCTTTTTCAGGGTTCTATAAAAATATAAAATCATTAACCAGGCACTAAATGGCCATTGACGTGTATAAAAAGTCATTATATAACAATAGAACTATTTTATTTGTACAATAGAATTTTTTAATGTGTTTGTAAAAACTGGTGTCAGTATTTTTGTGATATTATGCCCATACAAGTAAATGACCTTTCCAAACATTTATTGTCAGATTACGTTTACAGATACCTATGCAGTCACGTAAACGGTTAACTTACTTTAACAAGTATTTGATAGAGATCTTTCTTTGGACGTATATTTTACATAGTAAAAAATATGTACTTGGAAAATGCGGAATATCATCGAGACACAATTTCAAAAGTTATTGCACTTACACAATTACTTTGTTATTCAAATGTTGCAAAAACAATACCGATGCCAGAAAATTGCTCAAGAAGAAAAATAGTTTTCTTTTGTAATAAAAATGCTTCATGATTTTCCTCTTAGAAAATCAATAGATCAAGTAAACAAAGCAGGTCATAAAAAATATATTTAATGACTGAAATATAACAATATAGTCTATACTTAAAGTAAAGAAGTCTATACAGCAACATAAATCATTACAAAGTCTTAATTGTAAACAAACGATGACGTAATCGTATAGTCAAGTGATTCAAGATCGTGTACCTGACAATGCTTTAGGTTTTTAAAGGTTATTTTACTTTAAAAGGGTTTTATAACATAATTTTAACGTCATTTTATTTCCTTTTTCAAAATTAATAGTATCATATTATCAAGTTTGAAAGATAGTTCCAAATTCAAATTATAAATTTGAATTTGGAACTATCTTTCAAACTTGGCATACCTACGATATAAAATTTAATAAAACGCATTAAAAATATTTAAGTTGTAGTTGCATTGCCTGAAAAAAAATCTTATTGGAACTGATTTAAAATAGTAGGTTAAATTATACGATTTCTAGACACTGCTTTCATAAGTACGGCAAATTGTTCATCTATGGACGTTCGTATTGATTTGTATCTGAGGATTTTAGATGTAGGCGGTGGACATCCCACGCGTACGTTGATGGTAAACGTGTAAAATCTGTGCGGATTAAATGGCACGTTTCGGGGAAAAGCTAATTAGACACCCGTTGCTTTGAGATTCCGACATTATCACGAAATACGGTAATGGCATGATTCATTATTTCGAGATATTGCTGATACGAAATTATGTATTTTATCTTGTATCGAGGCTTAAGTTGGTAGTTTTAAAATTTTTAGCGCCAACATTCTGACGAGTGATTTATCTTTTTAGAAATATTTTTTACGCCAAAAATGATTACGAAAATCAAAGATATATTTCTTCAGATAATTAATCATATAGTTCTAGTTTTAATTATATATTAATCAAAACTAGAACTCAAAGCTAATCTTACAACTAAAGACACTTTTTCAAAAAATGCAACCGCGAAAATATATCAAAAATCCACTATATAAACTTACTCATTAATCATTACGCTGACAATGCAAACAAAGCAGCGCAACTAAGCAGCGATTAAGGAAAAAGCAAAATAAAAAAGGCCAAGTGACAGTGAGTTGCAAAGAAGGAAAAACATAATCAGGCAGTTAGCAAATAACAAAAGGCATAATTTGCATTTCTAAACGACGATTAGAGTTTAAAAGTGTGATTTAGGATTGAATGTTTTATGCACTAACTGTACGCTAGACACCGGCCATTATGAATTGACATCAACAATTATACAACGATTATTTCAGCTTTTGATGATAGTGGTGTGATACTTCGCGCGCTAACTGTTCTTTTGCAATGTAATTATTTAATCAACTCAATATTCTGTTATAGATAAGGTCTTTATTACTGGATATGAAATCCTCCTAGCCAGTTTCGGCCACGGCGGCCAATCTCAACGGAGATCAGCCAGGTACGCAGGAGATATTATAGTGCACAAGTGTGTGCGCAATACACAGGTGCACTCGCTATTCCTTCACTCTCATAGTCCGGTGAGACGGCAATCCGACATGACCGGAGAGAGATCAGGCGCAGGACCAACGGCTTTACGTGCTTTCCAAGGCACGGGGGTATCACACCACCAACTTCCTGACTCCGAGCTGCGACTGAGTAAATTTTAAGATGGAAAAACCCAGTCACAATTTTTTTTGGCTCGACCCGGGATTCGAACTCAGGACCTCAGCGCGCAAATCGTACTCGTAATGCGTACGCAATACCACTACGCCACCGAGGTAGTCACTGGATATACTATTGGTGAGATTGGAAAAATAAAGTAAATCTTGGGAAACCTTTTATATTATACCTATTGGAGAGACGATGATGAGGATGGAGACAATTCTACAGTTGGTATTGTTACTTTATGAACAGTAGTAGAGCTTAACAGGGCAACCAGCTAAGTCGTTTTGTCATTAAGTATAAAGAAGACAGCTTCCACATACTATTCTCATTTTCAAAGAGATAAAGTTTATGGTCCATGCAATTCGTGGATTCCATACTTAAAAGATTATTACCGTTTTTCAATGGCTCATATACAAAGAACCCCAGATGTATCTAGAATCAACAAAATTATAAATGCTTAATTTTATTCAGCGTCTGAACTGATAAAACGTCGACGGGAAAACACATTTGTCAGTATCTTATTAATAAAAACGCAAAAGTGTGTCAGGATGTTCGATAGAAAAAAAAAGAAGCTGCTGCTCAGTTTTGGATAAAGTTTCGCACACAGGTTAAACATGTCCTGGATTAATAACATTTATTTTTTTCTACAGTAAGCTGTGATTATAAATAACATACAATAAATTATTTATTACAAAATATTTAACAATAGCTTATACACAGGTACACTATGCCTTGTGTGTGTTAATATTAGATCAATTATCCATTGGAAACGTAGGTACACTTTCGGAATAGTGTAATTTTATCGTTAGTACCTTAATTCACTTACAAATTATGTCTGACAGGATGCTATAAATTAAAGAATAGAGCACAGAGCACAAAATCGTATTTTTAACATAGTAATAATATTTTTCCAGTGAAAATATTTGTCGAAAATTCGATTAACTACAAATTATTCCTCCAAGCCAGTTTCGGCCACGGCGGCCAATCTCAACGGGGATCAGCCAGGTACGCAGGAGATATTATAGTGCACAAACGTGTGCGCAATACACAGGTGCACTCGCTATTCCTTCACTCTCATAGTCCGGTGAGACGGCAATCCGACATGACCGGAGAGAGACCAGGCGCAGGACCAACGGCTTTACGTGCTTTCCAAGGCACGGGGGTATCACACCGCCAACTTCCTGACTCCGAGCTGCGACTGAGTAATTTTTTTTAAGATGGAATAACCCATTCACAAAGTTTTTTGGCCCGACCCGGGATTCGAACCCAGGACCTCAGCGCGCAAATCGTACTCGTATCGCGTACGCAATACAACTACGCCACCGAGGCAGTCAAAATTATTATTGCGTCAATGATTACGGAAAATTGTAGAACAAATTGCGCACATAAATTAAAATCGGCTTCACGTATTGTTTATTTAATGATCTTATATATTATTGTCGAATTATAATAATTAAAATAATATAAACTTTGAGAGTAACCTACTCAGGAAGAGATTTTCGTATGACAGAAAAGAATTAAATAATACAATTTGCAATGCTGCGTTATGCGATTTTCGCACCAATTGGTTGAGTTGATTTTAAATTTTTACTTCTATCTAGGTTATATTTAAAGTTTAATATCAATGTGCCGTTCAGTATACATAAATTGGATTATAAAGTTAATATTTAAACTGAATTTAAATGTTGAGTGAAATGTTTGTTTGCAATGTCTGTAAGTGAAATGTACTTGAATTGTATTAAATATGTTACTAGGAAGTAGGAAATGAATGAAATAAAAATGTACAGGTCTTACAGTTCCTGCACATTGTAGTCCAAGATCACAATTATTTCCTTTGCATATAATTTGTAGGAATGTTTGCAATATGACGTATTGGGGAATTCAGAATTCAGTATTGGGGAAATATTAATTTTCGTTATCTGTTGCGCAGGACAACGTCCAGTCAAACTTGGAGGATAATCCAATTAAAACGTTATAATAATCAATTATTTTATTCACTTTATTTCTAAGAATATTTCATGAAGGTACAGGTTGTTTTGTTTTCAAGACTTATAAACAACTAGCGGCCCCGACAGACGTTGTCCTGCCCTAAAAAGGAAATAAAATCCTAGAACCCGAGTCTAAACCATTCTAGAATCCTCTTGGAGACACACAAAAAAATTTCATTAAAATCGGTCCAGCCGTTTTTCCGCGCAATTTTCTTAATTTTTTCTTTCATAAGAACCTTCTCCTGACAATAATAAACACATCAAAAAAAGAAATAACGAAATCAGTCCAGCCGTTCACGCGTGATGCCGTGACCAAGGAAAATGGGATTCATTTTTATATAATAGATTAAATACATTATTTTTGTATATGCAGCAATAATAGGCAAGAACCACCGGGGTTGTGCATCTGCCTCACATAATACTGACGTAAAGTATTCATTTGGTAAATGAGACTTGTAGGCAACACGACTTTCAGACAATTCACTGTAGAAAACCCAAAAGGAGTCAATCGACCTGAATGAACAGAAGCCCTCCCAATCTTCAGCTCGCATACACAGCCACTAAACTCTCAGCATCTAGGCCATACCTACATATATTTAATGTATATTGATATAAGCAAGGCGAAACTAGAACGTAAGTCAAGTATTCGTGTTATAGGAGACAATCGTGATGAATTCATTAAATACGTGAGCCTCGTAAATTATCACTATAATAACACTTCTTATGCATCACAAATATTTATCCACGCGTAATATTCTACTCGCCTGTGACTGCCTCGGTGGCGTAGTTGTGTTACGGTGCGACTGCAATGCTGAGGTCTTGGGTTCGATCCCCGGGTCGGGTAGTGATATTGGATTTTTGTATGTATGTGATTAGTATCAGCCAGTGCCGGATTAGCCCATAAGCAAATTAAGCAATTGCTTAGGGCATCACGTCTTGGGGTGCACCAGAAACAGCACAAAAAAATAACATAAAAGTAAAGCTGTTTGAAAATCCGCGCGATTAAAGACTGATGTTAGTTTACTTATGGTAGGGGGCCCCACAGTCGTGAGTTGCTTAAGGCATCAAGTTGTCTTAATCCGGCACTGGTATCAGCGCGGAGTCTAGAATTTGTGCCCGATGTGGCGATAAGGTCGCCTCCTATCACATCGTGGGACGGAATACGCACGGCGAAAAGTGTGTGCATTAGTTGCCTCTGTCTACCCCTTCGGGGATGAAAGGCGTGAGTGTGTGTAATATTCTACGAATATGTAGCATTAAGATGTCAGTGTGTAAAGAAAATTAGAGAAAAACATCATTCAATCTTAGTTCGTACCTTGTAGTAGGTACCTATGTTCGCCAGGGAGTAATTAAAAAGCAACTACCGCATGGTGATAATCTCGTTGCCACGAAATGAATGTAAATCTGGGACCTCTAAGTTCATAGTTTCGTCAACTTATCTGCTAGGCTAAGAGATTAAAATGGTATTTATTCCAATGTAATACGTATATAACATTTTTTAATCCAATATAAAACATGAAAACGTTTGCAATAGCAAGGACAAATATCGGGATAATTCATAATACAAAAAAATATACACTCTACTTTATGAAAATTTAAGATCCAGATGGTTAGATAACTACTCATATAAACATGGAGTATTCGATACAAAAACATGGACAAATAAAAAAAAATCGCAATCAACCTGTACCGGCTGAGCCGCGTGTGTTCGTTGCCAAGCAACGCGTCACTGCAAGATGGCGACGGTGACGTCAGCTTGAGCCTGGCGGCAGGGCACGCGCGGGCTCGCAGGGGGCGGCAAGGTCTCGCTACCGACCGTGTCACTTCCCAATGAAAAAGATACTTGAGTCTCGAACTCTATTGTCCTTGAAATTACGCGCGACACAAAAGTAAGAAGTAAAAGCGCCGAATATTACGTCAAAATTACGTTGTAACATAGCGCTTTGTTTAGTCACAGCTAGTAAGTCAAGTTCACCGAAAAAGAAAGTGAATCGCGCTTCTATAACTTGTTTCATGTTTACAATGAATACATCTGCCAGTTTGTGGCAGTGCAACTGTTTCAACAAAGTCAATGTCGACCGTCAATTACTAAGCGGTCATCTTACAAGCAGTTATTAATGGAAATTGTCTTACATTGCAAGATTGGTATAAATTACCATGGAAGAGACACGTGAGCGCAACGCAATGTACGAGTATATTTTAAATACATACATTTTTACCTATAATTATTGTTTAACAAGATTAAAATTCATATCGTTTTAGAGATAAACTTTGGAGGAAAATTAGATACAGTATTTTTTAGCTGAGCTCAAAACTGACTTTTAGTTAGAACTTACAATGTCTTCGTTTATTGAGTGATAAGTTTAATGAAAATGACTTAACCAATTAGTATGATGTCAAGTTAACGTGCTACATGACTTTTAAGATGTTAGTTAATGAAGAATCACTTAGAACGAGATAGGTTTCATAATCCGCAAACGAGTTATCAGCCAAAATTAACGAGAAGCAATTTCGAAGTCAAGAGACGGGACGTAGCGATTGAAAATTTTATCGATGGATTAAATTATAATTTGTCCTTGTCAGTTAATATAATGACAGAATAAGACAACACTAACCAGTATTCGGGTCACGCAAAACAGTGCCCATATTGGTACTCGAAAGAAACTGAAAGTAGTCCATTGATGCATATATCCTTTTTGGTAGATACAAGTTAGTTGTTTTTGTTCAATGTAAACGACCTTAAGCGTTACAGTCGATCTAGACATGACGTAGTAGTAACAGTAATATTTTACACGAAATTGAGCGTACGTTAGGCTTTTTTTTTTTTTATATATGGCCATCTTCGGCTCATTAGGGACGGCTGCGGGCTTCCTCCGACTCACGTCTAAGTTGTCGTCCGCAACCGCCCCTGCGCGTACCGCTGTTGCGGTGCTTTTCTTGTTGTTGCGGGGGCTCAGAAGCCCCCGAAACACCGTACCGTGTCCGCCTTTTGGTGTCCGAGGCAGCGTGTCTCACGCTGCCTCGGACATGTCCATATATCATTACGTTAGGCTTGAGTACGCGAGACATTCTTCTGTTAATTCACTTCACTCGCATCGAGCCAAAATGTTAATGCTGTTAAACGTTTTTTTAATTAAAGTATGTAGGTAACATTGCAGGTAGGTCATTAGTTCGTAGCATATGAACACAAACATTGTTATTATTTCCATTACATTTACTAACGATGTTTTCCTTCATTGCTCGAGTACATCGTATATAATGTCATGAAACTCGTGAGTAGATAGCAGATTTGAGCCCTTGCATTCTTGTGTGAAAACGTAATTCTTTGAATTTGAATATGTAACCAATACCGCGTCACATACTACTATAATACCATAACAATATCTCCTTTATCTGAATCGACGTTTCTGTTTAACCACAAAATATTGACATACATAGTCAGCAATTGCTTTTGATTTTTAAATAAATAAAACTGACATTCTTATTTCAAACTGTGTTGCCATCATTGATTCTAAATTCAAACAAGATTCCACAATCAAAACTAAAACAGTTTAAGCGAGCTGGGTGACCGAGTGTCACTCGTTAGCCGTGACAGCGATGACAATTGCATGACGTCATCTAGCTAACAGCGGTGTGCCGATAATGCGACCGCAAGTGTACGCCGTACAAACATGTGTGGGAGTTGCGATTACATTGGTAGCGTTCGGTGTATTAATTAGTCTTTTGTTAAGTTTTATTCTTTTCCCATAAAATTCTTAATGACAGACACAAAGCAGAATTATATGATGCACAAAAAATTAGATCTGTACTTGTGTTTCTAATAAATGTTAAAGAAAGGTTTTTAATTCATGACCTACAAATTAAAACTATTGCTTCAGTATTTAAACAATGTAAATAACACATTACACCTATAAACGTAACCAGAAAATAAATAAATTACTAAACTACTTTTAAAGATACTCAAGTACTTTTTAACTTGCTAACTACTTAATACATAATACAGAGGCATCAATAGATGTATACTATCAGTTAAGTTAATTATTTAACTGTATATACTAGTTTAAGTAAATATTTAACGAAAATGCTTAAACCGGCCTTATGAACCGTAGTTACATAAAAATCAGTAACTGTTCATGTTGTTCAACATAACTTCGTACGGACAAAACTCTTGTAATTTAAAAACCCGTTTAACCACAATTAGTACTGAATTTAAATAATTCTAGCTATCCAAAGTATGACTGACGTGTAGCTATACTTTTGTTCATTAATTATACGAAGGTAATTTGACCCGTCAAGCCCCGCGACGGACGCCGGCGTCCATATTATATAGGGTTTTCCTATAAGTACATCTAAGTATATATAACAAGAAGATTATAATTATTTCTAACCACAAAAAATTTCTAGTTAAAAAATACCTGTTGGAAAGTTTGCCTTAGTGAGGTACTAATCCCATTGTTTTTAATTATTTAGCAAGTTGTTATTAATAGTTTTAAACACTGATCCTTCAGTCAAACTATGTGAGTAGTTTTGAAGGACATATGTAGATTTGTAAGTTTCTTCTGTATTTTTTGTAAAAGTATAAATAAATAAAAAAAAAAAAAAACTAGCTTTTGCCCGCGGCTCCGCCCGCTTTAAAAAGTTTTTCCGGGATAAAAGTCCCGCTTTATATTTTCCCGGGATAAAAAGTAGCCTATGTGTTAATCCAGGACATGGATCTATCCGTGTGTCAAATTTCATTGAAATCCGTTCAGTAGTTTTTGCGTGAAAGAGTAACAAACATCCATGCATCCAAACATCCATACATCCAACATCCATACATCCAACATCCATACATTCTTACATAGTAGGATATATAAGCTTGGCTTGACGGGTTAAAGTATCATTTCTAATTAAAGTATACCTTACTGAACTACATACGGGTTATTGCTTCATAATAGATGTCGATCCTATATCTTCCTATTTTAATGAATAAATAACCACATAAATAATTAAATCGCGCGACAAACGTCGGCCGTTACTTTCTTTGAAGCACGGGCTGCCTCACAAAGGAAGCTATTTTCGCTACAGATCGTTCTAATAATCCTTATTCCCTTTTAAGGTAAAATTAAATTTAATAAGTACTATTATCGAACGCTTTGAAATGCAAAATGATTGGGAAAATTATAGGTTGGTGTTTAGTGCTCTGGCTAGAATGATTTAAAAAAAATATTGTTAGTTGTAAGATGATGATTGATTAATTTACAGTTTAAACTATAAGAATAACGTTTTTATGATATGTACTATAACTTACGTATTTCTCACATTTAACAATAAAAATATAGCATAATGTAAACCGTTTAGTTTCAAAAATTCTCATTATTTAATCAAGAAACTGATGATCAATTTTGTGAATAAGCAGTGTGTAAGGCGACAAATCAAGTGTTTGTCCATGATTGCATGCGAGTTGTACGCCAAGGTACGGAAGACGTGTGACTGCCCATGAAATATGCAAGTGATTTGTAACACACGTCGTGAATATTGCACATCGTTTGAAATTCTCTGCTAAACGAGAATTTTAATCTCTACTTCGACTATGAGGGGACGCCATGCTTCGTAGTAAATATGAGTAGAAATAGCAGTATTTATCTCGGCATGGTTTCTAGGAGACTGATTTACACTCACCGTAATACGTTGCTCGCAATTAGGTGCGAACATGGAATCTTTATTTTTAGAAGCTATGCAGTACTTTTTAGTAATGGACATGATATAGGCAAAGTTAAAAAACAACGAACACATCATACACAACACGATGTAAATCTACAACTAG
This sequence comes from Lapara coniferarum, assembly GCA_949316025.1. Lineage (NCBI taxonomy): Eukaryota > Metazoa > Arthropoda > Insecta > Lepidoptera > Sphingidae > Lapara > Lapara coniferarum. The sequence goes on from OX438919.1 coordinate 17,853,190, forward strand.
TAATCTAAGAATGCAACTTCGCAACCATTAAACCTTTGTTTAAGATAATAAAACGCAACCCACGAGATTATCTCATAAGAATATAAAAGTAAAAAGTTTCGTTTACCTCAGGTGTGTCGACTTTAACCATTTAACGATACACGTGAGCAGTAAAAGCAAAAAGCAAAAAACTTTGTGGTTTTCGTTAAATATTTTCTGTACAATAAATGAAATACCTCTCTCATTCATGAGGACCTGTTGCTCCCTTTTGGGAGTATGCGATCCCGAGACACATGTATTGTTTTGTTTTACTTCACTTTTATTAATAATTAAATTTTTCTTACTTTAGATTCATAGTTAACATGTTTTGCAATCGATATTGTAGTTGTATTGTCAAAATTGACATCATATAATTTGTATGTGAGTATGGATTGTTGTTCTTTATTATTTATTTTTTATACTATGTATAAATGTATCGTATGGGTGAATTTCTTTCATTAGAATCATGATCAAATAGTACATGATACAATATTGAGTCTAGTACGAAACGTCTTGCCAAAAACAGAACATGAATCTCTGTAATTGTGAATATAATCAGATGAGTCAATGAATTGGCACAGTTAGTGATGTGGAGGCCAGAGTTACAATTACCAACTAATCTGTTATAATCTATAAGATCGTGTGGACATCACGTCCATGATGTTATGCGATTTTCTTTGCTCATTGTTCTAACTTTTCGTCTCAAACTTTTTGATGGCGTCTTGTTTTTTGAAATTTAATTATCAATTAGGCCTCTTAATCCATAATAAACTGGGCCCGTACCCATATCCTCTAAATGTATACAAACAGTAAGGAAACGATGTTACAAAACGCCATTCATTTGTTACATTCTGTTATAGATGCAGCCAATAGATATGGATCACCATCCTAACATTGCTGCTGGGAAACACTTATCTCTTTTACAAATACATTAAAATTCTTATGAGAAACAATTTTCCCGGCCGTATACATAACTTGGCAAAACTTCAGATAAGAAGAGTCAGGTCAGTTCTTTGTGTGAAGATTAAAATGTCAAATTGTAGACGCAAGGAGTTTCTGTTGAGATGCTAATACGCGAAGATGGCGCCACTAAAGATACTATCAGTTGCCGGGCGGCTATCCAACATTCAAGACTCGTTTACAAATCGAGCTGGCTTGGATATTTTCTTGTTCTAACTACTAATAGCTTAGACCACGCTTTCACTTATTTAGTTATCTCGGAAAAGTTGGCCGTGGTTTATGGAATATTTATGAAAAAATAAAACAAATTCAAAATAATTTCGAAATTCGAAAAAATATTCATAAATATATTTTTTGAAATTTTTTTTTGTTTTTTATTATTTATGTTCATGACGCATGTGTTAGTATGATTAATTAAATATTTTTCACTGGTTCAAGATGAAAGCAAGTTTGTTCCTGAGAATGGATTGAAAAGATACAGTTTTAATTATAGCGAGAGATAGATGTGCATTTGAAGTTAATTAACGACAATAAATTTTGAAGTTGGAATAATTCCAGAATCGTTTGGTCTCTGAATTCATGTGATATCTTATCGTAGTTGTCAAAACAGTCACATTGCAACAAGATACGGGAACTGATTTCATCGTCACAATAACAATTAAATAACCTCCTATTAAATTAAAACATTTTTTCCGTTATAGCGCCTACATTTATCTCAGCAGCCATATAACGAACTTGTCAATGTTGAAAAAAAATTCTGGATTAAAATGATTCATTTTCTAAGTCAAGGAAACCGATCATTTCTGAGTGTAAACGACCTTAATCGCTACGACCGACAGGTGTAAGTGTAGCCAGACATAGATACATTAGTATGTAGTTACACAGGCTACAATATTCTTCAAACTGAAACACAACCGTGCATGCACACTGCTGCCTGGCGGTAGAAATAGACATTGCGAAACGGACTCTCACATCGAGAGACCTACCACCAGTAAAATCACGCCATCATACTAAATTATTCGATAACAAATAAAAATTCGATAACAAAAAAAAAGTATTTACGTCTTTATGTAAATGTTGAATTCATATCGGTTTATAGAGCAATTTAACATTAAGTATGAAGTTTGTCTGGCAATGATGAGACATTATACAGAGTAGATACGTGATATTTAGATTTTAGAATCAACCATTATGAGTGAGGTTACCAACCAACAACCGATTTTCCAATCGTAAGACGTAACGAAGCATTTTGTTTACCGGGCTCCAGCACCCGTTTGACCCGAAACGTGAATCTGTGTCAAGCAGTTTATTCAATCTGCGGACTGAGAGTCGTTGGCACGCGCTACGCGGAACTCAATTCTATCTCTAAGTCGTAGAGTTCGGAATTCGTAGGCTCCAACGCTATGGGGTAACCACTAAACCCTTGTAGGTGTGGCGGGCTGTCCTTGAATATCGTGCTAACGATGTGTCGCGGGGTTAGAGCGAAGAAAGTGGAATGATTTCACGTAAGGTTTACCTAGTTGGCTAGGTACTTCAGTTCTCGAACGCGGTCCAATTATTTTATTCCAGACGTATGAGTATGAACGCATCAACTTAGAATGCCAATGGAACTCTTCATTTGAGACTACGATAAGTACGTTTTATTGAAAACAAAAAGAAGAAACGATTTTCTTTAAACCATGATAAGTACCTATACTTACAGAATTAACCCAATTCTCTTAGTAAGTGTAATGTATTTTGTTTTTTATAATAATAATTAACAACAGATTACTTAGAAATACCAAATGAAGCTGTAACCAATGTAGAGATTCAAACATCGCACCAAATGTGTGAGACCGCTGTCGGGAAACCGAACGTTCCTAATAAACACCATTCCGAAAGACTAATCTTAACACTCGATTAGCGAAATTCGTCACCGAATCCAGCATACGTGCTATCTCAGCTAGGAAGCGGATTAAAGAGCCCTGTCAGCCGGAATAGATAACATGTGACATGAACCAAACGGTGTTGTCATACGAAAAAAGCTTGGTAAATTTAGATGGTTATTTATGCTATTGCCTGGATATAAATACAGGATACTTAGTCATCAATACATAATTGATATTAGTATTTTTATTAATAACCATATTTTTTCCATTTTTACGTGGTATCTTGTTATACATTCACACTACAAACCTATTACCTACCTACATTTTACCTACATGGAAGGAAAAAAACTAAATGTGATCATACCATAAACTGTTCAAATAACAGCCTTGTTCGAACTTGTTAATTACACCAAATACTATAGGGTAAATCGAAAAATGGGTAGTTAGATTCATATTGTTTGATTTGGCATACAAACTATTAGAAGAAAATTTAAAAGAATGTTTCACTACTTATTTGCATTATTTAGTCTACTTATGCGATTGAGATTTTATAGATGTGAATTTTTAAAATTTAATTTCTCAAAAGGCAATAAAGAATAAAAATGGTGTTTTAAAAAAACTTTCCCAGAGAATATTATATTTCAATTCCACACTCAGGCAACTATTAACACCTAATTAATTATCACGATCAATATTTATTTTGCTAATTTTGTCAAACCAACGGTCGAATTTACCAAATAAATATATATGTATAATAAATGCATAGTTCTACTACTGCCTCAGTAGCGTAGTTGTATTACGGTACGACTGCAAGGCTGAGGTCTCGGGTTCAATCCCCAGGTCGGGCAAAGTGATATTAGATTTTTCTATTTAGTATTAGCCCGGAGTCTGTAATTTGTGTCCGATATGGCGATAGCCTCGCCCCCTATCACATCATGAGACGGAATAAACACGGCGAAAAGTAAGCGCATTAGATGCGCTTCTGCCTACCCCTTCGGGTATAAAAGGCGTGTGTCATGTGTGTGTATTGGGTCGTGCCTTGGATATCTTGGAGCGGGTTTTATAGTTGGTATTTTTTTATTTTTATGCGTCAACTATACCTGTAGGTATTGAGAGAAAAGAGGTCTTGTACTTTGTAACGAGATAAGAAAATTACAATATTATTTTCCAAAAATAATATTCTTTAGATTACATACCTGTATAATTTTAATTTAATAAGTTCAAATCCTATTTACTTATAGTGATTACTGATTACAACTCCTCGGTGGCACACAAAAATTATATGAAATATAATATATATAATCATGTAGACCATCACTGAATAAGAAAATAGCAATATTGTTTGTAACCAATAACAATATTTGTTGTTTTTGCACCTTGAATCCAATTAAAACAATAAACGTAATTTGTATGGGATTAAACAGTCGAAAAAACTCAATTAAAGAATTCTATAAAAATTAACACTTATTGCATTTAATACCTATTTGAATTGTTACGTTTTTACATTAACTGAACAAATTAAAAGGTTTTTACAATAAAGTATTTGTTTCTTTTTAAGTGGCTTAACTCCAAGCTAGGATCATCAGAAGTATGTAGAGGTATAAATAAGGCTTTACGGTTCTCCACACATAATTTATCTCATGTGTTCGCATCGCATCGTATCGTACGTAAATTCCTAACCAAAGTAATAACTCATGTATTTTTTTTTATCGAAAACAAACAAGTTTTGAATCATATTCGTTCTCAGAATCAAATCTCGTTCCTGTATATTTCAATAAGATATTTTTTGCAAATAGTAATAGGTAAAATACGAGCATTGAAAACCACGAGAGTTGTATTATTACACGCATTTGTAACATAGATGTGGCCTGCCTAATAGCAGTCAGTTTTCAAATAAAAAGAAGTTGCATAACGAGTTGCCTTATAAGAAAAAAAATAAACGAACGCACCGCACACCATCATGTTGGCAACATTGAACGGGCGAAAAAAAGTAATGGCCGCCGTCAAGGTCACAAGAAGCTGTCCTAGTCACGGAGGGCATTTACATTTTTTTTTACATTACAGGGCTTCGCAGACTGGATTTTAATTTTATTCTGACTGGCCAGTAACGATTCTAATTCATAAATTCTTTATCATTGCGGACTCCATACACTTAGAAAAGTTGATATTCAGGGGCAACGTGGTAATGTAATAAAAAGTGTTATTGCCATTATAATGTTAACGTTATCGACGTGTAAATAACATCGAGATTGGGGTTGCTAGTTATATTCCTTTTGAAATCACCATCTTAGAAATAGTTTTGTGAGAAGGCTGAGTTACAATTTATATAGTTTAATAAGGAAAAACAATCATTTTAGTAATTTTAATTATGTAATAAATTTACATGTAATTGTATAAAATCAAAACATTTAATTCGACTTTTGTTATTGATTTAGCAAGTAGAAAAAATATTCGAAAGATCTTATGCATCATAAATAATAGAATTTCTTGGTACATAAGACAAGTTTTCGTAGCATATATTTTATGAACAAAAGAAGGTACTTTTTAACCCCTGACAGAAAAAAGAGGGATGTTATACGTACGTTTTGCATTTATAAAAAATACTAAAATTTTATAACTGAATAACTAACTTGTTGATAATATCTAAGGCTTACTATCAAGTACCGACATTGCAAGTTGCCTTGCAAAACCAGAATTTTCTCATTGTAGACCCGTTTCAGATAAAAAAATAAATTAAAAAAATGTGCAGTACCCGCCGATCGCCTGGGAACGTGGTAAGCGCGTCGGCTATGTGAACTTAATTTTGTTGTTTTAGTGAGCCGTAAGTCTGTGTCGGTAGGGGTGATTTTCAAATTGCACTTGTATAATTGAAAAAAGTTGACGTAACCATAAACAAGATGGTTGCAGCTGTCACAAGGATCCTAGTTCCTCTAGCAGAGTATGAAGTAGGTTTTAAAGTTACATGAAACCAAACTGCGTTTTATAGGAATAAAAACGTATTTTTAGTTTAAACTATTGTATTACCATCGGTCCTTGATAAGTATGCCAAATTTCGATTTAATCCGACGTTTTGAAGTGGGTCAAAATCATGTTCAAAGTGTAAGTTACATAGATATACACACGTCTGAAGCTAATAAAACCGTGTTAAAAAAAATTATATATAATGCCTTGGATATTCGGGCTATATTTCAAATTAAATTCAAGTGCTCTAACTTTTTTAATTTTAATAAAACTGTCAATACCTAAATGGAAACCTTTCTTGATTTATAAAAAACAAAATATAATCAGAAAAGTATAATTTGGGAAATACCATATTGGGTCACATACTATCAGGTAAAAAGGCGTCTGAAAGATTTATATCTTGTTACTTTAAAATGAACATTTGAAGGTAGGTATAAAAACATAATTGGTTTGTTTACGAACTCACTTACGACCTTGGTGATACAGTACGATACACCTAGTTAGAATTGTAAAAGCCAAATAGGGATTTTCTAAGAACTTCGAAATTCTGTAAAAATAAGTTTAAAACATAAAAAAATAATTCCAAAGCGTTTTCTAATCACGTTTCGGTTTTTTATCTTCATACAGTACAGCTTTAGCAGAGAGTCTACTGTTTCAGTTTTCACTTACTCCAGCCCAATAAAATTTCGTTGTACGGTCTTTTTTTGTTAGTTGTGATTTGAGGTAAAACTTAGATCGAGATTTTTTTCTTAAGGTTTTTTTCATATGTTTTAAAAATATACCGCTATTTGGCTAAATTGTTCATTGGATGTACTTTTATTAAGCTATCTGCTGCAATAAAAATCAAGGTTATGATATTTTTTTGATACGGCTTTTGATTAGCACGGTAGCATATTGAAAACATGTCTCTTAACGCAAAAATCAAAAGCTATTAAGATTTGCATAAAGAATTGTATCAATAAGTAAGTTTACATAAAAGCAGATATTAAGTTCTGCATTACATTGTTAATCGTTATATCATCTTTGATTTTTTAATGAGATATAACTTAAAAAGGCTTACATCCGTGGCTTGATAAAAACAAACTTAATGTGCATAACTTTATTAAGCCAATAAGATGTATTTAAGTAAGCTTTAATTTTCTTGATAGACATTTTTGGAGTTTAAACTGCTTACGGACCTGAATATTACATAATCTTGTATAAAGTGAAGAGCCACATTCAAGTAGTATAATGTAGATAATGCTCTGCTTTATACTTTTAATATGTCACATAATTGTATCGCGACCGGTCTGAAGCCGACTAGCTTGGTAGCAATTAGCCACAACAGTAAATTACTATCGGCAAAACGATGCGTTCACGCACTCAGCGGTGCACCTGATTGGTGCCTTGAATACAGGGTTGCCAGTCTAAAAATATTCTTGGATTTGGTAGTTTCAGAGCAGATTGTGTTGTTAAATTCAAGATTGTTTGTAACTTTTAATTTTAGTTAAAACACAGCAATCTATTCAAATATTCATATACAAACACCAGTATTTTTTTATTCTTACAGTATAAATTCAAAATACCTTAACCTGTTCGTGTTCACGGGGAAACAAAACGCTATACCGATTAAGCGTAAGTCGTTTTTACGCGCCTTTCTATAGGATTCTAATAAGAAATATGAATGACAGCCGTCAAACTGACACGGAATATTGAAAAGTTAAATATCGATCTATTTTTAGTCCAGGCAACCCTAATAGTACAGGTATTCATAAAAAAATCTAGCCATGCTACTGGTATACCCGCGCTACCCAGAGACTCGCTTATTATATTATATTAACAGGTATAGCGTATCTATATGTTTTGGATTGCTGGCCAGTTAAATATTCTTATATAATGAACCGTACCAGCAAGTCTTAGCGAACGAACTTAATTGATAATAATGGGCAGAAGAATATTTTGATTTTAAGTAATTTTTCATTGTAATAATAATAAGAATTATTTTTTATCTTTTTATAAGTGACTAGCTTTTGCCCGCGGCTCCGCCCGCGTGAATGAGTTTTTCCGGGATAAAAGTCCCGTTTTATATTTTCCCGGGATAAAAGATAGCCTATGTGTTAATCCAGGACATGATCTACCCGTGTGCAAAATTTCATCGAAATCCGTTCAGTAGTTTTTGCGTGAAAGAGTAACAAACATCCATACATCCAAACATCCAGACATCCAAACATCCATACATTCTTACAAACTTTCGCCTTTATAATATTAGTAGGATGAACATACTTATATCAAACATACATTCCAACATTTATATATTATTATAGCTTTTGCCTGCGGCTCCGCCCGCGTTAAAAAGTTTTTCCGGGATAAAAGTCCCGCTTTATAGCCTATGTGTTAATCCAGGACATGATGTACCCGTGTGCCAAATTTCATCGAAATCCCTTCAGTAGTTTTTGCGTGAAATAGGAACAAACATCCATACATCCAAACATCCATACATTCTTACAAACTTTCGCCTTTATAATATTAATAGGATTAATAGACCTGTTTGATTTCCAAAGATAAATAAATGTTTTAGCATACCTACTCGATTAGTAGCAATGTAACCACTGACATCATTTTTTTTGCAACGTTTACATAAGGCAAGTTTTCACACCGTCGACGATAATATAGACATGTCGTGTATATTATTATCCACGTAACACCTTATATTAACTTGAATTACATAAACGAAACGTACCTAACATTTTACATTTATACCACTCATCGTCAATCTAATCTCTGAATTACATAACATCATTAAATACGACACTGACACGAAACTCTACGTGCCCTATCGACAATTTGTAATAGATGTCAGAAGATTACTAACGCGCACGCGAATTTGAACTTTATGCAGCGGTAATAAATTACACCATTTTATTTAGAAAACGTTTGTATGGGAAATAGAAAAATGCTGTTTTGAGGATTTTCCCGGCAATTATTTGAATTTTTCCCACCTTTTAAACCTTCCCTAGACCTTCACGTATAATTCAAGACCAAGATAAGATAAATCCGTTCAGCCGTTCTCGAGTTTTAGCGAGACTAACGAACAGCAATTGATTTTTATATATATAGATAATAATTAAGATAACTAGTACAAATATGTTTATAATAAACTAGGTATTTTATTTTTTATCGTCACTAAGATTTTAAAGTTATGCAAGTCAAGAATTTCTTAACACATGATTTCTAAAAAACAAATTGTTCATAGTTTTGGAATCATTCAAATTTATTTTATTTGTTTATCGTCACTATTTTATTTATTTATTGTCTATAAATAAATAAATAAATTTAAGTATTGTTTTAATCGTCGATACATAAATACATAGTTTTATTTCTTTATCGTCTTTCAGATTAATTTTATTTATTTATCGTCACTAAGGTTTTACAGTTATAGAAGTCAAGAATTTCTAATAAACATGATTTCTAAAACGATTTCTAAAATTTATTTATCGTCTACAAATCAATAAATAATATTAAAAATCGTTTTAATCGTGGATGAATAAATAAATACTTTTATTTATTTATCGTATTTCAAATTAATTTTGTTTATTTATTGTCACTGGAATTTTCCAAATTAATTTTATTTATCGTCACTAAGGTTTTAAAGTAATACAAGTCAAGAATTTCTTTAACACTAAACATGATAATCATTTCTTATGTTTACGCGAATATTAGACAGTTAAATAAAGCTATTTTACGGATTTTATCGCAGTTTTTTAATTTATATTTTCTCCCGACGCGACGTTTCGAAGGCTTCTCAACACTTCGTGGTCACGGGGCGGACTGAGGTGTAGCTGGTCCGAAAAGTTAATGTTCCAAATCTACCTTCAATTGACCACGAAGCCTTCGAAACGACGGGAGAAAATATAAATTAAAAAACCGCGATAAAATCCGTAAAATAGTTTCATTTAAATGACTAAACATGATTTTTAAAAAACAAATTATTTGTAGATTTGGAAACTTTTAATTCAACGTTAAAGGAGTTTAAAGTAATATATCTGTTTAACATCATTTATTAGATTTTAGCTTTTGTACTTGAAGAAGGATTTTGTGCTTAACATGTCGACGATAAATATTTAAGGAAACATAATATGCTACAATACTAAATAAAAAAAACAATGTATTTAGGTATAATATTACAATGTTTCTTAGTTTTATATTTCTCAACTTTTGTTTCGTCTTTTGCGTAAACTCAGACACTGTTGAATGCAACTAAATATCTCCTAATACTAGGTTTTACTAATAATATTATAAACATGAAATTGTAAAAGCATGTTTGTCCAAAATTAACAGGTGAATAAATTTTGAAAAAGTTTGTCTTTTAAGTCCTAAATCCTAACTATGTGATGATTAAATATCTGAATATAATTCTAAATCTATATAATTATATATTTGAATATGTTGTTCTAGAATTTTCTTAAGCTACTTGAAAATAATTTGAGAAAGCGGCAAAACTAATAATTGCTCATAAATTTAGGTCAACGCAAACATCATTTTATTTTTTTAAAGGACGATGTTTTTATGACACACATAATTTATTTCTTGGCAACACACCAATTTTCAGACGCATTTCGGTGAAAACTAAATAATCACATCAATTTACGAAGCGAGCGAACCTACTTCATGTTTTCTAAAACACATCACTTGAATTTCCTTCTAATTATTCTTTCTGTTTACTTCTTTACTTAGACCTTTACTTCTTTACTTTATTTAGATTATTAGGTAGTACTTATGATAATTAGGTTGTATGCCTAATTCATATTAATATTATGAATGCGATAGTAGCTTTGTCTGTCTTTTACGCTTTCACACTAAGCCGATTTTGATGACATTTCGTTTGAAGTAAGCCTAAACCCCAAGAAAATACATTAGCTACTTTTTTAAAAATATGTCATAACTGAACCCGTAGAAAACTGAAAGCAAAAATGTGTAAACCATATTAAAACTATACATACATAGTATCAATGTAAACATATACCTACATATTGCTGGAAATTGGCAATCATATATCTTTTTTGTTATTAATGGGGGACATTAAAGCTACTTTGAAGGCGACACAGCAAAATGGATTCGATTAGTACGCTGTAAAACGAAATACCAGTTTTTTTTAAACTATGTTGGCACAGTGAAGTTTTATGCACCTGACGGTTGGGTAAATACACCTTTTAGAAATATTTACTATTTTTCTCGATACACGCATGCAAGCCTCGGAATTTTTTTTTATGGCATTGAATGACGAGGCGAGCATGCCGTTCGCCTGATGGTAAGCGATACGACCACCCATAAACAGTAGAAACACCATCCAGCACCTTGAGTTACAAAGTACTGTGTGGCATTCCACTGCGCTCGTCATCCTGAGACATAAGATGTTAAGCCTCATTATATCCTGTAGTTACACTGGCTACAATGCCCTTCAAACCGAAACACAACAGTGCATGTACACTGCTGCTTGGCGGTAGAAATAGAAATTGCGGTGGTACCCACCCAGGCGGACTCTTAGATAATTATTATGAGAGTCCTACCACCAGTTACCACCTAGTACCAGGACTCCCTTTGAAGTAGTTTTTTGTATAAACCTTTCTGAAGCTACATCTATGCTTTATAAGGAACTTGTATGTAAACTGTCTGCAAGCGTCATTGTTCAGTTATTATTATTTCTAGTCAAATACAAGTTTTAAAATGTTTCGATGTTAAAAGCAAAAGGTGACTGTTCATTGAGTTTGCATAAAAAGCACATTGACTTAATCCTGGTTACTTTTTATTGTGGTAGAGTGTACACGGCTTAATTTATTGCTAAACCTACTTCCAAATTAAAATAGATAGAGTTTTGTAGAGCTATTATTCTCCTTAACTGATTATTTATAGTCAATATTTATTTAGCTATAAACACAAACATATATAATGTATGGTATAGCATTCTTCCTCATAGCCTTATTTTTGCGATACTATTGCAACAACTAATCTCAAACGTAATCAAGCACACATCAGTCGTACGATTTGTTTATTAATCCACACCGAAATTCCCGTTGATAAGAGATAACGTATCAGTCAGTGTCCACGTCAGGCAATGTTGACTGTTATGTTGCATAAAGCTTATATAATAGAGTTTGGTTGTGATAAGGTTACAACTCTATCTAATAGTGACTATATCGTAATTTGGTGTTTTAGTGATGTGCAATTAAAAGTGAGTTTAGATTATCCTTTCTGGTACCGCGAGTTTGACAGCTGACATTTGTTTTATTTTATACATACATATATATATATATACACTCACGCCTATTATCCCCGAAGGGGTAGGCAGAGGCGCAACTAGTGCACCCACTTTTCGCCGTTATTCCGTCCCATGATGTGATAGTGGGCGAGCCTATCGCCATATCGGGCACAAATTTCAGACTCCGAGCTGATACTGAATAGAAAAACTCAATATCACTTTGCCCGACCCGGGGATCGAACCCGAGACCTCAGCTTTGCAGTCGTACTGTAATACAACTACGCTTTTTTTTATTTTTTTACTAAAACCTTATTGCGTGGGTAGGCGTGGAACGACGATTTTCGCTTTTATGACAGGAGCTGTCATGGTCGCAATGGACCAAGCGAGCCTGAACTATTAAACCCTATTACAGCATTCCGACACAAACGTACCGTAAAAGCTTGAGTTCAGATTAACTTGACAAGATTAATGTAATAAGTCGTGTCGTCTTGCTGTGAATACGTTTGCAATCCGCCAATGTGAATAGAGCATTAACGTTATCTAACCATTGATTAAACAACTCGGCCTTAAACTAGCCATCTAACTAATGACAATAGGAGGAATTTTTCAGTAGCCATCACTAAGTATATAGTTTTATTATTTTTCACTTTAATTAAATAAAATTCTTAAAAAAATTATTGCAAAATAAACCTACAACTTCAGATATTCATTATGCACATATATATTAGTATTTAAACTCAAGGTTAACTTTTTATTCGTTACTAGAGAGCGAACTACCTGTTTGTTGAAAATGTTGCGTTTGACGTAAAACAATCTCTTTTATTTTTTAGCATACCTCGAATATTATTTGTGTTGTAATAAAATAAAACTGGAAACGTACCTGAAACAATGAAATAAATAATTAGTTATCGCTTACAAATTAATCCATAACATTCATTAGGTTCACTTGCCGTTTATTTAGGCTATAATCACTCGCATAATACAAGAAATAAAGGTTATTTTCACGTGGCAAAACCGACAGCGTAGCGTCAAACCACGCGTGTTATAGACCCGTTTCCTAATCAGGCGACCTAGTATATAGGCTAGGTCGAAAACTGTTGACGCAAGCACATAATGTAGGCAAGGTAAAGTTTAATACCTACACATTTAATTTTTATTATCAAACCTATAAACCAATGTTAAATGAGCATTAAATAACAGTAAACAAGGACGGCCTCGGTGGCGCAGTTGTATTACGACTGCAGTGCTAAGGTCTCGGGCTCGATTCCCGGGTCGAGCAAAGTGATACTGGATTTTTCTATTCACTATCATCCAGGAGTCTGGAATTTGTGCCCGATATGGCAATAGACTCGCCCCCTATCACATCATGGAACGGAATATGCATGGCGAAAAGTGGGTGCATTAATTGCGCCTCTGCCCATCTCTTCGAGGATAAAAGGCGTGTGTGTGTACCTATGTGTAAACATGGACGATCAATCGGAATTTTTCCGTGACTTTTATATGAATTTATTTACGTAGAAACTATGTTATAGAATCTAAGTAATGTAAATGGGGCTTTCGGTGAATAATCTTACCATATGTATTTAGCGATAACCGGTCCAGTCCGGCCCTACGTCACAAAACCTTTCATTTCGGTAACAAGTGAATGGTTTTACAATTCATACTTTTAATGCTTACGCATAAAATTCAATTGAAATAATCATGAATATAGTATTGGAACATCAGCAGTTTGAATGCACTGCGGGTGAACTCATGACCCCAAGATACATACTATCGGGTCATGTTTACTGAGAATATTTTGACGAAACGATAAATAAGTTCACATGTACACACAAAAAGCTATGATATTCCGTGCCAAATGATCACGAACATGAAGTAGAACGAATAAAACATATTATGAATGTGACCTATTTTTAATCTCAAGATGGCGACATAAGCCATTTTCTGGTTTCCAAAACTGAAAGTGATTTACAAACTTTCACTTCACATTAATGAAACGAAAGAGAAAGGTGACATGAAAATGATCGGTTTAAACAACAAACAAAACAATATTCATTATAATTAAAATTATTACGATCGTATAGGGTGTCTTTCATTATTATAAAATGAACAGGCAGTTTATTATAAAAAAAGTAATATATTTATCCAATGCTATAATTAAAAACATTAAAATTCATATTTCGAACGCGCGGTGTCGCGATAAAGTAACATTATCGAAAAGAAAAAAAAAACAAACAAAGAACAAAAACAAGTGGAACATGGCGTCGAAACGTCACCACTACTATCGGTCTCGGCCACGTTATCACTCACGCGTAGACGATCCGTTTTTAGAAATATTAATTCAGTAATAACCGTTGTACTATTTTTAGTGGTCGCTAGTCTAAAAATACAGCAGCGGTAGTAGCGAGGCAATGACGTTCGCACTTGATAATATTGTACTAATGTTACTCATGTAACATAGTGTCATTGACTCGTATGCAATTTATATTGGATTTATTGTTTGTGAACGACACAGAACGTCGTAACTTAGGTCATCGGTAGTAAATTGATCATTAGATGGGTTGTGGAGAATGTGATATTTAAAATACTTTAATTACAATGTAAGACGAGATTTTGTAGATTGCGTAGTTTTTAGGTAATCAATTATTAAATGATTTATTTTTTTATTATTATCTTAAATGCTTTAGTTTATAAAAATGTTTGCATGTTTAGGTGTTTGTTGGAAGAAAACGCCAAAACTGCTCAACGGATTTGCATGGAATTTGGCGAATAGATCGACTATAATCTAGAACCATTTTATCCCAGAGAAGTTCACAGGTGTAAGTATAGCCACGAGAAACACCATTTTGGTAACCCATAATTTAGAATTATGGTACTTATACATATTACATATCGACGGCTCCGAAGAACAAAGTCGTATATGCAAAATGTTAGCTTTTCAGTAGAGCGCTTTGAAAGTCGTTAGTTTGTATTCATGTGCGAATTAGTGCTATTTTCACACATTAAGTTCAAAGTTGTTACTGAACCCTATAGAATATAATGTTTTGTTCACTATAACTTGTGATTTTCACAATTAACTTAGTCTTTCAAAGCGCTCTACTGAAAAGTTTCATTTTGCATATACGACTTTGTTCTTCGGAGCCGTCGATATAAGATGATAAACAGTTCATTATTACTAAACTGCTCTCGATTGGGTTGAGATAATTATAGATAAAAATGTTAAGATGAAAAAATATTATTTATATTTTTTTTTGTGTCAATGTTATATTTAATACTATTGATATACTCTGTCTTATGAATATGAAATCATAGGTCGACGTCAAGGTGCCGTTCTGGTGCCTACGCTATACCATGTTTTAATAGTGCGTTTGCTATTTTATCTTCCTTCTAAAAAAAATATATATTGTCAATGAATAAGCTGTCATAAAAAAAATATATTATTCATTGAATAGATTTACAATAATATACTCTAGTCTGTGGTTCTGAATAACGACATCGCTTTATTAAATACCAGACTTCAGTTCGCTCCAATAAAATATTATTCATTGAATAGATTGACATTAATATACTCTGTGGATCTGAATAACGAATTGGCGGTTCTACAACTTCTACTATTAAATACCAGACTTCTATGCGCGGCTCCGCCCGCGTGAAAAAGTTATTCCGGGAAAAAAATATTTCCCGAGATAAAAAGTAGCCTATAGCACTCGGGAGTAACGTAGCCTATTAGTGAAAGAATTTTCAAAATGGGTCCAGTAGTTTTTGAGTTAATTCATTACAAACAAACAAATCTTTCCTCCATATTATGTTAGTATAGAAAAAGGCATGTTTTAGTAATTTTAAAGGTAGAAAGAAAAAAATCTCCATTAATTTGTAGTATTGCAACACAATAGACACATTTTTCATGTAGTAACATGTGAAAATGTTAAATTTTACTGTTCCTAATTTGAATTTTGCTAATCAACCTTCCAGCCAGTACCAGATTAACACTCGATTTAAATTCCGAACGATGATACATTAGCAAATTAATAGTTGAGTTACGTAACTATGTCCACTGTTTGGCCGGTCCGACGTGCTCCGACAAGCCGCAAGGCCGACCTCTCGACATTGACCGTGAAGTGACGCCATCAAAAAAATACTTATGTTTCCGCAAATCTAGACTGCTTCGCTTCAAGTCGAAATCGTTGAAAAGTGAACTGGAGGTCGCGATACGTCACAGTAAACAATGTTTTGTCACTTTACGTTCGTAAAACCGTGGTATTGTGGTAACTGATATTCTTTGTTGAATCTGCCGTTTCAAACAGCAAAAGTGATGAATTTTTTTTGGTATTGTTTAATTTGATTCTGTAAGTTCTGTAAGCAGGCATTATTGATGGTTCAAGAATGAATTTAATAATAACGTAAGAAAATATAACGAATCTAAGGAATGAATTATTTCAATATTTCACCGCGAGTTATTAACTAATTTTTATCTTGTGTGATGGGGGCAAGAAAAAAGTGTTATTTTAGTGATAAGTGGTTTATAGATGCATGCGGGTTACGCTCTAGCCTCGGTCTAACCTCGCAACTGGTCTTGCATTACAGAGGTATACATATCTTTCAATACATCTGCATTCTTTGCTCTAGAGCATATTAAATATTTCTTTTAAATGTAAATGCTGCATGCCTGGTGTTGATCGTTGCAAAATGATTAAAACGTGTCCATTTATGCGCATTTTTGGTTATTTGATACAAACAATAAAATGAGGTTTAAGATTAAAGTTACTAATACAATAAATTAAGTAGTCATTCCTAGTCAAATTTAAAAAAAATCGCTTTTGTTTTTATAACCAATCAAAATGAGTTTTATTACTGTTCAAAATTCATGAATTAAATAAACATTTTATTTTGCATAAAATGGTGATAAAACGATAGCTAAAAAGTGTATAAATTATCTTATTTTATAAAAAAATAGGTAAATATACCGACACAATAAATCTTTTTTATTTATCTACGTAGTTTATCTCTTGTTCAAACGTAAATTGATTTATCAATTGCTTAACTAAATTAAATTAGTAAAGAAGCACACAAATAATTTTATTATTCCTTCACAAAACAATACTTGTAACAAAGTCAGAAATAAACTCATTTGGTCAGTGACACGTGAAAATGTTATAAATAGACGTTCCAGAATCCAAAATTGTACACAATTGGTCACAAGACAAGTCCCAAGTCCGTTTCAATTAACAAAAATTATTAATCTGCGCTAGTTGGCGCCAATGCATCATGCCAGTCGTAACACTTCGGCCGCTACCACCAGCTTTATGATATTATCGCTGTCTTTGGATTTACGATACATTGATGGGTTTCATTGGAAATAAACATTGAGTTGTAATGTTATGATTAGGGCTGCAATCATTTAAATTGCCGACGCCGGATATACACGGCAAAAATCCCGGACATTAGGGCGAAACACGGGCTTTTCCCCGGACACCTCTGAAAAAATATGTTGCCGTGCCTTCTTGAATGCGGATTATGAATGAATTTTTAAGTTATTTCAATTTATCGCTTATCTATAAACATTTCCCCTGACAACCCTGCCGGACGGCCCCCGGACGCCCTTCAAACTAGGACAAATCCGGACGGATGTCAGCCCTAGTTATGATTTACCCCTACATTCTTTACTTTTCCGTGATTCTTACGACCGTGACTTCATATTAATCATACTTCGTAAATGCAAATTCTTATTGGAGAATCGTATTCTTAATAAAAATCGTGGTAGCAGAAGATGGCAAATATTTATTCTCAAGGATGCTAGGACGAATAATACAATTCCACCTATGATCAATCAATACTTCAGAGTGTATGAACAGCAAACAACGTATTGCTTATACCACTTTAATTAGACGCAATGGATTAAGTGGTCATGTTGGACGTCTGAGACATAAGTTCGTCCAATTTAAAATTTCATGCGGGTTTCATGATCACGTTTAAGGCAAACCCGATGGAACCAGATGGCCGTAATAGCAGGAATGTCGAATGACATTGCGCAAACGGTGCGGACAATTAAATGCACTCGAAAACAGCCTGAGCGGTAAGAGCTGCATTTATCACAAATTAATGTTGTATAAAAGTGTTGCCAATTTTTGCGCATATATAACTATCCTACTATCCTACTTCCTACTAATATTATAAAGGCGAAAGTTTGTAAGAATGTATGGATGTTTGGATGTATGGATGTTTGTTACTCTTTCACGCAAAAACTACTGAACGGATTTCGATGAAATTTGGCACACGGGTAGATCATGTTCTGGATTAACACATAGGCTACTTTTTATCCCGGGATAATATAAAGCGGGACTTTTATCCCGGGAAAACTCATTCACGCGGGCGGAGCCGCGGGCAAAAGCTAGTTTTATAATAAAAGGATTATAATCGGAACACTTTTTTAGAAATAAATTACAGAATAAAGTCGGTGGATGTTTTAGGTGGTTGGGAAGTCTTTGAATAAGCCTATTTTAAACAGTGGACATTTTAAAGCGAAGATGTTGGTGATGAAATTTCAGTATATTTTGTAATCACTACCAAAAGTCTTTTGTTTTCAAACGTAGATCTTATTTCTCAAGTAAAGCCGTAATATGCTCGATGTAAAGCACGTATTACTACAAAATTATTTGTAATGACTACAATACGACCACATCTAACCGCAGGACAAGTCACTATATTCTCCGTATTAAAATTATTCTGTTTGGTATGGAGGATAACACTTTAATTTTCATAGTACGACAGAGTGACCTTGTGTTGTAATCCAACTAGTTAAAGCACATTAAACTATTCATTATTTTGCATTAATTTGTATGAGTTCGGTCTTAGTTTTTTTTATTGTGTGAGTGATGTCATGAATTTATAAATTATAAGATCATGAATATTCCATCCTAATGCATTCAGCATTAGTTGTTTTGATTTGCCTAATTGTTCCGAATGTTTAAAGTATTAAAAATTTTAATACCTAAACTAACAACTTTATAATTATTACAATATCTCATATAGAAATTGTAATACAAATTAAGAAATACAAGTAAATCTATCGAAAAACAGGTTGATTATACTGATTTTGCTGTGTCATTAAGTAATTAATGATTTACTAACAATAAATAAAGACAGAGTGTAATCATGGTAAATGGTAATTGTGGTCCAATTGTATTTTTTTTTCATAAGGTCGTATATGAAATATTGAATCACCTCAAAATAAGTGATCTCAATAACCAACATACATCTAAAATAACAACCGATCAGTAAATGCTGCAGATCATAATAGAAAGAAATAAGAGCTAGGTAAATGTAGTGGTTGGATGATACTCGTCAGGTTCCCTGATATCTCACATTTAATAAGAATCAAGCGACATATTACTAAACCAGGAAATTTAGCAATAGAAGAACTTACACGTGTATAAAAATATATAACTGCTTCTGCATAAATTATTTGAATACCAGCTAGCACTTCATTTAATAATCATAATTCACTTTGAAATGCAAGATATGCTATTGATCTAATATTTAGACCACAAATAGCAGTCATTTTGTATATCCAAGTACCGTTTAATTTAATGCAAGAATTAGATGGAGGAATCGAACAAATAGCAATGTACCATTTAAAGTTAAGTATTTTCTTGCTAAAACAATAAAGGCAGTACGAAGATGTATAAATGTAATTAATTATAATGAAAGTATGTTATTCTTATAAAGCTGAAGCATTAACACGTCAAGCCCCTTATATATCTATATGTATGCGGAAACCCTACATACTCGGACGCCGGCGTCCGTCGCGGGGCTTGACGAGTCAAAAAACTTTATCATAATTCTTATAGGATTTGAAAGAGGTATTTCACTCCGCAAGAGAGTGAATAGAAGACGTATTTTAAATTGGAATAAGAGATTTCCGCATTGTTACTAGAAATTATATGTTATAGGAAATGTCTCAATAAAACTTGATTGAAAACAAACTCTTGCAGATTACCGTCAAGCATTACTTCAATACAAAATGTGTTTTCATGTTGTGATTAATCAAAGGTAATGAGATCCACAATGTGCATTTAAAGTATGTTTGTCAACGGGAGCAATATTTCAATATTTTAATTTAGTAATATCAATTCACTTACGAAATACAGTTTACCTTATATGTCTCAAATAAGACTTCTATAAGTTTGTTTCGTCTATCTCTATCTGTTAATCTACATTTTTTATGTGTTGCCAATTTGTCCCACAACTTGAAAATTAGCCTATTGGATATACAGGCATTACTGCTGTTAGGCCATTGTCGCACTCTTAATAAAACAATGACCTGATCCAAAATTTTGGCTAGATGAGTTTTAGCAAAACATGGACCCTAAAAGGGCAAGCTGCATTGATTAAGAAAAAATTCGCCTTTTCTACATTAGGAATAGGGTCAAAATCGTTTGAATTCATGATCGTTCCCCGCCCAACTTAAAAAAAAAATGTCGCATACAGTTAGTTTTTGTGACGATTCCCACAAGTAAACGATTTTGGAATAGGTCATTGTTTTATTAAGAGTGCGTTGTATAAATAAAATACGGTAACTACTTGATTCACGTAATCAGAATCGTAGAGATAAAGAAAAATTAAAATAATGCACTGCCAATGTTACGGTAAAAGAGGCGAGGCAGAATAATTAGCCACGTGACACCACTGTCAAGGCCGCAGGTGAGGAAGTGAGTGCACTAGGATTTCGCAACGGTACTGGATCGGTTTACCTGGCCGCTCTAGGAAGTGCAAGTATTGAAATCGATGAAAATGAAATATTGTTTGCGGAAGATGCTAAAATACTTCAAGGTGTTTACGGTTATTTGTCTTGCATTTTTTCAATAAGGACTGAGTCGCATTTTAATGAGTAAAGCGGGGTACAGATAAAAATCCTTGCGGTGTAACAGCGTATATTGAGCTGATAAACCTTCTACCATACATATTGCAACAAATTCATTGCATAGTTATTTTTTTTTAAAAAAAGGTACACAAAATCATTACCAGGGGTTCTCAAATTAGGCTGAGCCTGTATCTTTGGTTGGTTGGTAAACCAGTTGGTAAACCATTTTGGTTGTTGATTTTTCCGTTGTAGCAAAAATGTATAGTTACTATAAAAATGTACAATCTCTATATTGGTTTTAGCCAGTATTATCTAAAATTCCCCCGCATCAAACAAATTCGATAGATTTACCTGCCACAATTTTTGCTACTCTACTTTTGCTCTCAAATCTTAACGCAATCAACTAGGTGATAAACACCTTCTATGACCCCAAAATGGTTGTTAATTCACATCAAATGCCATGAATCATTTGTAACTTCTATATCTTTAGTCTTCTTTAATTAATAATGTAATTTGTAAAATTCCTATTACTAACTTTGCTCATATCAAAATCCCTTAGTACAGTACCTCGGTCGACCTTGTGCCTTGACCTTCGCAGTTCGCATTTCGTCGGGTTGCGTGAAACTAGCATTCTGCATTAAATTAGTCTATATTTTTATTATTCTGATAGCAGTTGCGTGTATTATTTTTTTAAAGTAGTAATTTTTTACCTATACTCCTGTTTAAATGACGGCATCGCCTGCATTATTGCTTTCTAAAGTAATAATTCCACTTTCTAATGCATATGATTACTGTACATGGACTCTAGATTATTTTGCATCACCATGAATTACTAAGTTATTCAATTATGTGTCTTGAGAAAATTGCATTATAGTAATCTTTTCTATAACGTTTCGCGATCCTTTTAGTTAGATAAAGAAACGTGGAGGTAGAATGATATCTAAGCAAAATATATTTTATCAGTGCGATATACAATCTATTTGATATGACAATTTATCGTACAAGTAAGGATATTAATCTTAAGCTATTGTCCCGGTGTCTAAGTACCAGATAATTCAATTAGATGTGGTATATTAAACGCATACACACCTCTTATTTCTGAAGGGGTAGGCAGAGACACTAACGCAACTAATGCAGCCACTTATCCCCATGCGTATTCCGTCCCATGACGTGATAGGGGATCATGTTGGCCTATTAATTAAAAAAAAAATCTACTGAAATTAGCATTTTATTCTTTAAATGAAGTGAAATTATTTTAATATCGACATGAAGGTAAAAGTAGCTTGGTCAAAGATCGGAAGTCATTTAAATATGTTACTCTGTAATTTTCTATAAACACACCCTATCGTGGGAGAATTAGCAACGCCATTCAATTCATACTAGCTAATCCTATATTATGATTTTTATACATGTTAATGGCCATGTAGTTAGTGCCTGGATAATGTTTTTATATATTTATGAGAACATTGAAAAAGGAACAGTCGAAAGTAGGATTTGAACCCACGACCTCTAGCGTACCGTGCCGGTGCTCTGCCGCTGTCGCAGATGTCGCTGGTCATCTCCTTAAGAGATCAAATAGGGAACTTGAAATTGGACAGCCGCAGGTAGTGTCGAAATAGCTCAATTGGCAGAGCACCGGCACGGTACGCTGGAGGTCGTGGGTTCAAATCCTACTTTCGACTGTTTCTTTTTCAATGTTCCCATAAATATATAAAAACATCATACTAGCTAGTTACAAAGGGGCGGCATTTGTATCAATATTTTCCTTCTGTTCAGGACCGTCTTACAAAATCTTGGCTCGAAATTGACCATTGTGTTTCGCAATTCCTTACAGGCCATGGTAATTTTAAGTGCAAATTATTCTCCTTTAAGTTGGTTGATTCGCCTGCGTGTCCATGTCCATCTAATGACTGCAACTACGAACAATCTGCGCATCACATACTTTGGGAGTGTAATCTTTGGCAAAATGAGCGTAACATTATGTTTGATAGTATGCAAATAACATCTGGAGTTGTAGGTATACTACATGGACCTTGTGGACACTACGCAGAATTTCCGTGCTTTCCGGCGTTTTTGCCATACCTACTATTGGAATCAAGTTTAACAGCTCAAGTAGGACCCCTTTAATTTTATCCGTGGTGCGTTACATCTGGCTTTTCCAGTTGTGAAACTCTAAATAATTAAGGTTAAATTACCTTTTTTAGTTCATTATTTTGTCTCCCGCTTTGCTATGGAGGGAAGTGGAAAATATATTTCTAACTCCTCCCTATTCTTCTGTTTGATTGACTTCGTTGCGGGTTAAGACTAATTAGTGTTCCCTGAGACTCGCCGAGCTTCACCGCTCGGTGTCATAAAATGCGTGCCACTGCTGATCCTGGCTTACAGGAGTTGCAGTGGTGGGTGTGAGGGCGGGATAGTCTCGTAGCTAGTTACAAAGCACAGCATTGGTTCAAACCGTCATTAATGGCTTACAAAACTTGATTGGTTTGTACGCGTGGTTGTTTTAAACGGTGTAATATTAATATTCGCAAGAAATTGGGTTATTTTCTACGTTTGATTTTGTACATTACATACTTTATATGTAACAGAAAATTATACGAAAAATAAATTCTTCTGAAAAAACAGAATCAAAATTGGTTGACAACTAAAGTAGTTATTCGTCTTTGAAATACTGTTGTGAGCGAAAATGGGGGTGTAGTGAGGATATAGCGTCATTTCTTTCGCACACACGCAACGTTATGGCTGGAGACACTCGGTGACGTCACATTCTGCTGTTTCCGTTATCTGACAGATGACCCTTCCACCAAACTACAAATCTTTATAGCTCATTTATGATTGCTGGTATTTTAAAGATTCTTTTTCCTCTAAATTTTAGAAGACATACATTTTTGATAAATGTTTTAAAAAAAATAATCAACTACCTTATTTTTAACGATTTTCATATCAATCAGTTTATAAAACTACCATAGAGCTCACAATTGTCTGTCGTTAAGACTAAAAGACTGTTACATAATAAATATAGGATACAAGTATGTTCTGGTAGTGGATATTCAAATTGCAATTATGCAAATTCTATTTAATTCTAAGCTAAAATAAACATTTATTTTTACAGTAATACTAAACTAAACTTAAATATTAATCTCATTTAATCACTCTTCTTTTTTTTAAGTTGAAGCTTAAAAAATTATAGAACAAAATCCAACATAAAACAACGCTACTAGTGGGCTTGTAACTTTGCATATAATTTGCATATTTTTTTTTTGCTTTAACACTAGTGGTAGGATGACCATTCCGGCAGTCTGCTGATGCATATATTTGAATAACAAATTCTCACGAGCTGTTGGTCTTACCATTAAAATGTAGGAGATAATACGTTTGGCTGCTTGATGGGAAGTATTGCATATTTTAGTTGAGTTAAGGCTGTTTATAGTCAAATAATTTGTAATTAAGACAACCATGATTACACTAGCGGCTTCGCACGGGTAATAATAATTATACTTTCGCATACTCACGCTTTTCATCACCTAAGGGGTAGGCAGAGACGACACTAGTGCACCCACTTTTCACCGTGCGTATTCCGTCCCATGATGTGATAGGGGGCGAGCCTATCTTCATAATATACCATATCCGGCACAAATGCCATAATAAATGCAATCTAAAATAATAATAATTAAAATCGCTATAGCCGACTTGGAGTTCATCTACATACGTATTCACGTTTCTTTTATATAGTTATATTACACTAGCTTTTGGCCGCGCCTCCGCCCGCGTTAAAAAGTTTTTCCGGGATAAAAGTCCCGCTTTATATTTCCCGAGATAAAAAGTAGCCTATGTGTTGATCCAGGACATGATCTACCCGTGTGCCAAATTTCATCGAAATCCGTTCAGTAGTTTTTGCGTGAAAGAGGAACAAACATCCATACATCCAAACATCCATACATTCTTACAAACTTTCGCCTTTATAATATTAGTAGGATTAAACGGAACAAATATAAAGAACGCAATATTAGTCTTTACATGTTATAACTAGCTTTAGCCCGCGGCTCCGCCCGCATTAAAAAGTTTTTCCGGGATAAAAGTCCCGGTTTATGTTTCCCCGGGATAAAAAGTAGCCTATGTGTTAATCCAGGACATGATCTACCCGTGTGCCAAATTTCATCGAAATCGGTTCAGTAGTTTTTGCGTGAAAGAGGAACAAACATCCATACATCCAAACATCCAAACATCCATACATTCTTACAAACTTTCGCCTTTATAATATTAGTAGGATTATCAAGCCGTAAAACACCACATACCACAAATAATTACTTATACGACATCCCATTCCTTAAAGTAATGACTCCCGAAGGAGCCTGTAGTGGACGCAATAAAAGGACGAAGAGAAATAAAGTTGATTGCCTTAGAGACGGATGCGTAAACTTTATCTTGCAAGTGTGTAATACACAGTCAAGTTATTAAGTGAAGTTACTAAGCATAAAACTAACGTCGCGCACGGGAACGAGCAATAACCACGTCAATTCCAACATGAATCACTTGACATTGAAAATACGAAAAACTGACACCACCTAGTTTTGGAGTGACTGTAGAGCGCTACCATCGATCCTCGTGGAAATCGGGTCGGTCTCACCCCTCCGCTAGTGACCTTGGGCCGGAGACCGCCGAGCGTTTCCGAAAAACGCCGAGCGGTTCATTCATTCAAATCTACCTACGCTAAAGCCTCGGGGTTGGGAAAACTTACTCACTTTAATGATGTGTACTTAAGGGTCGGTTTTGAATGTTCCAGGTTTTGTAATGTGTTTTTTAATTGTCACATTTGTATATTCATCAATGTGCCTATATTTTTTACGTAAATTAATATAATATAAATTTATGAATTTATAAAAACTGATAAACATAAAAAAGGTTGAATGATATAATTCATGCGCGTTTTGAGTTCCAGTATTTTAACATAAATTTATGTAAATACATTTTTATTACCTCATAAAGGCCTACCAGTCATTTCATAAAATATATTTTTACATAAATATATACATATACACTCACGCCTGTTATCCCCTAAGGGGTAGGCAGAGGCGCAACTAGTGCACCCACTTTTCGCCATTATTCCGTCCCATGATGTGATAGGGGGCGAGCCTATCGCCATATCGGGCACAAATTCCAGACTCCGAGCTGATACTGAATAGAAAAACTCAATATCACTTTGCCCGACCCGGGGATCGAACCCGAGACCTCAGCTTTGCAGTCGTACTGTAATACAACTACGCCACCGAGGCAGTCAATATATTTTTTATGGTCATATTTAAAAAGGTTTTATTTTGAGTCTAATAGAAAGTTTTTTGCAACATCACATGACATAATTTAAATATATTTCAGTAAAGCCAGAGGTACTATTGTGCTTAATTTACTACTTTTGGAGTAGTAAATTAACAAAGTATGATAGTATTATAAAATTTATTATTTCTCAAAGTATATACAAAAACTAGAATAATCTTGGTTTAATTGTAAAGATATTTATCAAAAAAAAAATTACTTGAAATATGCTATAATTCCGAAACCTAAATCCAAGTTAAAAACTTTAGCGAAGCTCACGAAGCTGTTTTTTTGATACTTGTATGCAGACCGTAAACGAAGCGCTAAGACTAAGCTATGTTCGATGTGTAATTTTCTCAGGCGGCGAGCTAAGCTAAGCTTAGCTTAGTCCTCTTCTGCAACCTGAATGAAGACACTATTGTACCATATTAAAATACAACGTGAAAATCCTTCTATTATAAACGCGAAAGTTTGTAAGTATGGATGTTTGTTACTCTCACACAAAAACTACTGAGCGGATTTCGATGAAATTTGGCACACGAGTAGATGTCCTAGATTAACACATAGGCTACTTTTTATTCCGGGAAAATATAAAGCGGGACTTTCATCCCGGAATTATATTTTAACACGGGCGGAGCCACGGGCAATAGCTAGTACTGTGATAAAGTTATAAATAATATATATTCTGTCGCTACATACAGCTCTCAAATTTCAATGCAGTTCAGCATTTTTATGTTAAATTAATTAAAGATTCTAATATTTATTTAATTCTGATATGTCAATTTAAATGTCAACATATATTTCTGCAAGTCGTGTTTTTGAAGATAATCAATGATCATTAAATAGTTTGTGACGTTGGGTCGTCTTGCGGAAACAAGTCCGCGGCTAAGTCTTTAAAGCTCATTTTTATGCAGCAAATCGTACCAGCCAAAATGTCGAATGCCATTTGAATATTTAGTGCTAATATTTAAGTGTTAATATGTAACCGATAGTTAATATGACTAGATTGTTTTAATTAAATCGTTTGCTAGTTACACTGATATACTGTGAAATATATAGTTTGTATTTTATTTTAGAGAGGTTTCGATTCGCAAGAAAACTTGCAGAAGCCGACTTCGACAAGCAATATTCTTATTAACGTCTAAAAACAGCAAACTGCTTCTGCAAAATTTTAAGCTCGCAATTTTTCCGACCAGTCATGTGTATAGAAGTATGTAAATTATGTCACTAGTGTAAACGCATCTGTTCTTGCGCAATATATTGCTGCGAGAATTTGCTAGTTTAATTTAGCCTAAGAATAATTGGCATAATTCTATCACAAGAGACGGTTTCCTTCAATGGAAACCAATTTAGTGCCGGCTTTACTTATTGTACATTACCGGCCAATACCGTAACGAAAAGTCCATATTTCACCATGTACAGTAATTGGTATTCACACACAGACACACACACACACACACACACAGAGAGAGAGAGAGAGAGAGAAAGAGAGACACACACACACACACACACAGGCAGGCACAACTCGTGTTCCCACTTTTCGGAGTGCGAATTCTGCACCTTGCTGTGATAGCGGGCGAGCCTATCGCCATGTCGAACACAATTCCAGGCTCCAAGCTGACACTGAGTAGATAAGCCCTATATCACTTTGCCTGGCCCGGGGATCGAACCCGGGACCTCAGCATTGCAGTCGCACCATCACACAAATACGCTATCGAGGCAGTAATATGTACTCAATCAGGAATACGACCACCTCAACCCTAGGGGTTTATGTCGTTAATTTAAATGTTGACATATCGTATTCCCTTTCTATAAATAAGAGCTATGATCGGATACCTAACGCGGGTGCGTGGGGTTCGTTTGACACCGAACATTGCTTTTGTTTTCAACCAATCTTAATGTATACAACACTTTCAAGACGCATGGATCGATTGAGAAAGTGTGGGTGATGTTTGCAGAGTTTCAATCGAAAAGTGACTTTTTTGTAGTAGGACAAAATTCATAATTGCTTGTAAGAATTTATGGCATAGGGTCGGAAACGAACAAATACGTCACTTAATAAAGACGACCAAAAACATCCATAAGTTTTGCTAACAAGATTAAGGTGCAGTTTCCCCAATTCCTTATAAAGTTCCAGATAACTATGACATACAGCGCTATCTAACAAATAAATTTGACACACGACTAGATAGTTTTTTTGACAGATATTTCTATTCGACACCTATAAAACCAAAAATTGTAGTTTAAATGCTAGATAGATTCCGAATGGGCTATTAAGGACTTTATAGTGAGAGGAAATTAGCCCTTGTTCTTCCCAAAATTAAACTAATATCTTAAGAAGCATTTTTACAAAAAATACCATACAATTACTGACTGCCTCCGTGGCGTAGTTGTATTATGGTACGACTGCAATGCTGAGGTCTCGGGTTCGATCCCGAGGTCAGGCAAAGTGATATGGAGTTTTTCTATTCAGCTCGGAGTCTGGAATTTGTGTCCGATATGGCGATAGGCTCGCCCCCTATCATATGATGGGACGGAATAACGGCGAAATTGGGTGCACTAGTTGCGCCTCTGTCTACCCCTTCGGGGATCAAAGGCGTGAGTGTATATATGTTTATGTGCCATACAATTTTCTGCAACGTTGTGGTAGAGATACTCTTAAGACAATACAGGGTCGTCTTATCAGTGTGACAATATTTGCGCATGACCTTAGGAAAATTACATATTGCATATTTATTAGATGACATTTATCAGCCCATAGCGCGATAGTATCAAACGTGGAGATAAAAAACACGTTGAATGATAAAATATTCATATATTTTGACAGGTTTTGTATGGTCTTATGTTGAACTTATGTTTTGCTGTGGATGAATCTGCGTTCAAATCTCGTCGTCACAGAAATATTCAATGATGCTAGGTTAAGTTAGTTTGGCCGACCCGGAGATCGAACCCGAGACCTCAGCTTTGAAGTCGTACTGTAATACAACTACGCCACCGAGGCAGTCATTGATTCATATAAGAAATAAATATGGAAACAATTGCCGCTAGTAGCATTTCCGGATAATACGACCTGGCGACCTTCAAAAAAAGAGCGTCTTCCCACCTAAAAGGCCGGTAACACGTCTCTAAGCCCGCCGGTGTTGCAGATTTTCATGGGCAGCGGTGATCACTTACCATCGGGTGAACTGTATGTTCGTTTGCCCCTTATGCCATAAAAATTTGAATTATAAATGCAAATATTATACGAAGTTTTAAACAGAAAGACAGGTTCCGCAGACTGGCGCTAAACTCTGTTTTAATTAAATTACAGAGTTACACGACCGCGCCACATTTTATGGACCATGAATATTATTCAGCAAGACCTGTTTCTACCTGACGTTGAACACCAAAAATCAGTAACCTTGAATCGGTCAGTAAAATTATGGAAGGGTTACTTATTACTTAAAGTTGTACTTTGTAATTTATACAATTTAATTTTGCTCGCTTTGAACCCGTTCTTGGAGATAGTGTAGCTTCCAATTAGTAAAACGATTTTCAAATCGAAGCATTAATTTCAGAGATAAGCGCGTTTTAAAAATCTCTCTTTATATTACAAGGATTTACGGTGCATACATATTTTTGTTGTCTCAAAAGCAATCTATTACAAATCGAAATGTTCTATAGCCCACTCAGTTCCGCTTGCAAATTGATAAGTTCGGCAGCCATTATCAGATCTAAATCGCTCAACAGTCGGCGTTCGTACTGTTGACGTCTGATTTACGAATCATTTTCATTTACCGTTAATTTGTAGCGTATAAGTAAGTCAATAAGTCGATAAGTCTTTCATTATCTTCATACTATTGTATTTGCATTGATATTAGTCATTAGCGTAATTAGAAAGACTTTTTTTTCATAGCTCCTGAATGATTTACATCGGCTTTTGGCTAAGGGTTGCGAGCGCCTTCTGCACTCACCCAAAAGACCGGTGTTCTTTCATAAGCCGACCCTCGTCAGGCTAGAAAGAGTAATGTCAGGGACCAAAAAAAAAGCATCGGCTTTTATAAACCGAACCTGCAACTTTTATCTATACAGCAAGTTGCCTGCGCCATATCGTCATCCTGTCTGTCCGACGAGCTTCTAATGATTTGATTATAAACCCGGTATTTTGAATAATGTAAATAAATCACATTTAAATTGCAAATACACGATAGTCGAAACAAATTACTTTGCTGATTGTCAGACTGCGAAACGGAAATTAACAAACTTGTAGCGCAACGCATATAGCTGTATCAAATATTGCGCTACTTATTCTACATTAAGCTTTCTATAACTTATCTAATTTCGTTTCGAGTGTGTAAGATAAACCAAACATCTGGTGGCAAAGTGGAGACGAATAGACAAAAAGTGTTCACGTTTTTTGCTCGCAGGCCTGTCCGTTGTGTTACTATTATTATGGTCTGTATGTGAGCATAAATAATAAATAAGTTCCATTTACAAAATCCGAGACCTTATCTTCTATAGTAGCTATATTCCTATGTAAATTCGATCGATAAGCCTGAACGACTGTATTGTTTTAAAGCACTTGTCAAAATTGTTTAAAATCAAACGCCGAAACTCGAGTGGCGACGCACGCGGCACGACCAAGGTACGACGCTACCGGGTGACGTAACGCGATAGCAAAACAGTCAATATTTGATATGGAACCATTAACCACGATGTGTGATAACACGCGACAAGTTCACTAATGAATACGGGACACAAAGATACTGGCGCGGTGTTGTAACAAACGTTCTTAGCGTCTTTGTAGCGGCAGAAACAGTTGATGTCTGTTGCGGATTCCGTGTACGGAATTTGAATAGATAAGTTTTTTTGTTTATGGTATGCTCTGCAATACTAGTACTAGTTATATTAGTACACTTTGATAGTAACTATGGTGCACGAAGGAGATTCTGCGCGTTCATATTTATGCAGATCTTTACTAAAGCTAACCACGGAACGCTAATTGTCGGAATAAGCCGTTATGGGGGTATCAACGTGTATTGGGGTATTCAGTTTTAAAGTATTCCATATTTTATTTAAATTTATAAAATGTGATGTTTCATTAATGTTAACATATCTTTTTCTACAAAACGTGTTATTTTATTACTTGTAATTTTCCGAATTTCCTTGGACAAGTTTTTTTTAAAAGTAGTGCTCATTAAAAAAAATATCCAGATATCGAATCCTCTCACTTTAACCGAACGACTTTTTGTTATAATTATGGGTTGTGATAAGGTCAAAGCGAGGACGTTCGAAAGTCCTTTTCCAGTTGATTTATATTGGATTGTTCATTACTTAATAGTGGTTTGACAGAAACTAGTTTCATGTGCATACATTTTTTCTATAGCTACCTAGCAACTTTACAATGGTGAAGTCCTGACAATGCGATTGACCATCCTATGTCTGATATGTAACGGTAAATTGTACGAAAAAGAAGCCGTTCTGCGGAAACTGCATTAAAATTGGTTAAGAAATGAGGCAGTAATTCGTATTTCAAATATTGAAATAGGCAGCAGTGGGGTTATAGCTTCATGTCATTATTTCGCACGCGTTGTAAATTGATGACGTCATATGTGGGTATTGCGCGTTAATTCTGTTTCTTGACACTTATCCCTTCCACTAAAATTCAAAGGCTTATAATTTACAGATTTCTATGCTCGATTTCATCATTCTTTTTGTGCTAGAATTTATATGAGTAAATCCTACTAATATTATAAAGGCGAAAGTTTGTAAGAATGTATGGATGTTTGGATGTATGGATGTAAGGATGTTATTACTAGCTTTTGCCCGCGGCTCCGCCCGCTTTAAAAAGTTTTTCCGGGATAAAAGTCCCGCTTTATATTTTTCCGGGGTAAAAAGTAGCCTATGTGTTAATCCAGGACATGATCTACCCGTGTACCAAATTTCATCGAAATCCGTTCAGTAGTTTTTGCGTGAAAGAGTAACAAACATCCAAACATCCATACATTCTTACAAACTTTCGCCTTTATAATATTAGTAGGAAGTAGGATGTGGATTTTAGCTTGTCTGTACGTTTATATGCGACAAGCTTTTGCATTTAACTTCCCTTTTGTGAGTCCTTTTCCAAAATTAAATTTCATTAAATGTCTTAATTACTGTTTCTAGTATGCTTGAGTCTGTATGATAGGAGAAATGAATACTTTTAATTAAATACCTCAAGATGATGAGCTATGACATGTAGTTATTTGTGTAGCGTTGTTTACCACGTCAAAAGAAGCGATTTATTAATTGTACAAAGTCTTTTATTTGTAAACATTTTGAAACAACATTCGAGGTTAAAATGATAAGACAAACAAGATGTTATTAGTATTAAACGGTTTCCTATCACGTTATCTGTCATAATAAATAATTTGCTTCTCCAAAACTCATTTAAAATTCAAGGAAATAGCTATTATCCGCTCGGCCACGCCATTAAAGTCAGCCAGTCTTTGATTCACATTTTTATAAAATTATTAAGCTGATACTTTATGGAATCAAAAGCGTTATTAAAATTGATTACAAATTATTCACGTTACTGATAATATATAAGCATGATACTAATCTTTATATATATAATTCTTCTGTGCGTGTGTGTGTCACTGAACTTTTTTTAAACGGCTGGACCGATTTTAATGAATTTTTTTGTGTGACTTCAAGTGGATTCGAGAATGGTTTAGATTAACAATTAGATCCGTTAGGTGGCGCTGTACTCTGGTTCTAGCATTTTATTTCCTTTTTAGGGCAGGACAATATCTATCAGGGCCGCTAGTAAACTATAAATGTAATAACTTCTTATAATGTTAATTTAATATTTGTCAGAAATTATAACAGACATCGCTAAATGGGTTTAGATGGAATTTGAAATATAAATAGACCTAATAATTGATAAATATAGTATACTTTTAATCCGCACATCGGGAACAGACAGAAAATAATAAAACCATTTTCGTTCCTATTGTAAACCGTACTTCTTAAATCTAATGACTCTTTATTAAATTTAATTATGCTCCTCTAATCTTCCCACTTTCACTAGGCCGGGGGAGAGGCTAGGAGGGGCAGCAGAAGGTTATCGCAGCGATAACGTGTCATCCATCACGCCCCACGCAACTGTCACTTACTGTGCACACGGAAGATTTTCGCAACATCTATCTTATTGTCGACGCATGACTACAGAATTTAGCAAGAATAAAATTTATTATTAATTTTGCGGAAAAATTGCAGTTTGTTTTTGCAGCTTTTCATGTCATATTATGACACATACTGTGTAAATAATAATAATCCTACTAATATTATAAAGGCTAAAGTTTGTAAGAATGTCTGGATGTATGGATGTTTGTTCCTCTTTCACGCAAAAACTACTGAACGGATTTTGATGAAATTTGGCACACGGGTAGATCATGTCCTGGATTAATACATAGGCTACTTTTTATCCCGGGAAAACATAAAGCGGGACTTTTATCCCAGAAAAACTTTTTAACGCGGGCGGAGCCGCGGGCAAAAGCTAGTATTAATATAAATATATTAATATATTAGTAGGATTATTTTCCTGTTTTTTCTTAATAAGTACTTATGTTATTATTATAAAAACATATTTAAGTTCTTTAATTGTTTATCAGTTATCGTTCAATTTAACGCTGAAGGAACACACGTGATGAAATCTCATACCTGAGATTTCTACATAAGAATTTTGAGGGTATGTGAAGTCTACCAACCCGCACTAGTCCAGTGTAGTGGACTAAGACCTAACCCCACGCCCTCCCCTCTCAGTAGCAGAGGACGCCCGTGCTCAGCAGTAGGCAGTATAAAATATAGGAACGTCGGGTCGTAAGGCACGGTGAACCCAACATAACCGCTCTGTCGTTCCCCTTGAACACTGGGCGGTAGTAATAAGTCACTTTCTCCGCGTCAAGAAAAAAAAAAAAAAAAGTATAAAATATAGGGCTGATTGCAAGTACTTCAAGTTGTTCATATAGATTACTATCTTTTTGTCAGAAATTATAACAGACTACTTACTTTGATATTTGACGGCCGAAAATGTTTAATTACAAACAATGCTCATTTCAACAGAATATAAGAATATTTTCCCGATTTCAAATACATCAAAGAGGTGTACGTTTCATAGAATTAGTAATGAATCAAATTGCGGGAATAACGAATATAACAGGAAAATAAGGGAATTTGCGCCGTCAGAATTTGTATCAACTACAAATCGAGGCTAATTGAAATCCGAGATCCTCTGTTTTCGGGCAACGCTTTTATACCCTCCTAAATATTAAATCCTCGAGCAATTATGATAATAGAAGTTTAATATCCATTCAAAATATGAGCTAAAGATTCTACGATTCATTACGTATTGCTTCGGTCATTGAACCCCTAGATTGCCATTAATAAACTCCTTCTGGGTTGAGCAAATAATAATTTTAGTCATTTAGTAAATAACACGATGCAATAGGAATCCACTCCGTTAAGTCTTAAAGAATACTTCATGTTATCCGTCTCTTGAGTTTCTGTCGGATATAAAACTGCTTTCAATCAGCTTCCAGTTGCATGTTATTTCATTTATAAATTGGTCAGATCCGTAAGATAAGAGATCGTTAAATCGAGCAATCATTTAAAAAATCAGATCATTAAAAACTGCAACGCATGTGACAAGAAATGGGAGGTCACGGGTTCATTGCCTGAATTATTGTGTTAATAATTAGGCCAATGAATTTTTATACAATGAAATATTATTTTTAAGTAAAATCTCTTAGTCTGATGTCCAGATAAAGTATGTTATGTGGGTCTGTAGTACATCATATCATTAACATTTATTAGATAAATCCGTGTCGTTTATTCCTGTTTGGTAGCAACTAACTAAATAACAAGGTATAAATTCCAACTATAGATTGGTTACCAATCGTATTAAAATTTCACCAAACATTACTCATACAATGTATTTATGGATATAGACATTAAGGTTATTTTGAAAACCTATAAAACCAGGACGCAATGTCCTACTACTAACAACAGCAATATTTTGTTGAAAAATACTTTTTAAAAAAAAGCACATATATACAAGATATATCCTGTTTTAATGCACAGCACAAACTGAATAAGATTGTCGGTATTACGCAATAACTCGTGACTCTTATTATGAATTGCTCGATCAATAAACGTAATAAGTCGTGTCGCATGTTTTAAAGTAATGTAACCTTTATCGCGTTTACAACAAAGTAGGGTATCACATGAACCACTACTACGAAACTCTTCGTCAGTTGCCACGAATCGGTAACTATGCTTTTCCCTAGCGTGGCCTGAAATTATCACTTTATTAGAGGTTCAAACGTTCCATTGATCCATTTTGATATACACTTATGTATCGTTGTAATCAAATACAGTGTAGAAGTGACCGTACCTTTTAATTTTGATAAACGGCTTCGGATTTTAGCAGCGCAATTTAACGTCAGAATAAATCATTAAAATGCCTTGCGATTCACAGGTTCGTACTACATAGCGTCGATAGCCCAGTAAACGACGATAGCTGGGAGTG
Organism: Lapara coniferarum; assembly: GCA_949316025.1. NCBI lineage: Eukaryota > Metazoa > Arthropoda > Insecta > Lepidoptera > Sphingidae > Lapara > Lapara coniferarum. The sequence goes on from OX438919.1 coordinate 17,888,952, forward strand.
TAGCGGACTGCTGGGACGAATATCCGCAGGTTCAAAATCCAAGGCACGCATTTCTGACTCTTCTAAAAGTTATATGTGTATTCTTTGTGAATTATCGCTCGCTTTAACGGTGAAGGAAAACATCGTGAGGAAACCTGGGAAGTTCTCTATAAGAATTTGGAAGGTATGTGAAGTATGCCAACCCGTAACAGGCCACTAAGTGGCCACTGCTGGACTAACGCATAAAACCCTCTCAGTTGTAGGGCAGTATATAATACAGGACTGTATTATACATCTAATGTTCTCTAATGACTAATGTTCTCTACATCAAATTAACCGCAGGAAACATAGTCTGGCACGCAGCTTTCCGCGCCATGTTTATCTTAGTCGTTAGAGTGTTACTTATATGTAAATATGCTCTGAGTGTAAAAACTCATTAGTGCACGCCGAGTCTAACGCTCCTCAAAGACGACGATGCCACTTGCCACCGCTCTTCATGTTTAATGAACACAAATTGCTTTTGATCATATTTAAATACCCAACATTACGATTGAGAGGAATTCACCCAGGATAAATGAGTGTTCACAACCCAAACTGTGCCTGCTGCGAAATAGGATTAATTTAAACTGTGAAATTTTAATTCTCTCTGAAAATAACATAGGTGTTACAATATTACAGATCACAGTTACGTATTAGTCCTTCGCAAGATTTCATTATGACTGAACTCTCATAATAAACGTGTTTTTCACTAATTGTACATACGAAATAAAAGGAACATCAGCGTATTTATTGTGCCGTAAAGGTCGGTGGCAAACCGTATGATATTAATGAAAAAACGAACAAGACATTCGTACACGCATGTCAAGATATCCAAGTGGTCCGAGCCACACACTAGCGGAAAAAATGTGTATTTACACGGCATACATACACAGTAAAAACTTTTGCAGATGTGCTCGTACGCATCGGCATCGAGCAAAAACCGATCGCTCCCTGTATAGCTTCACTGTTGATCAACTTCGTTATTGCTTTTACCACTTTATTTTTCATCTAACAGGCCTTTAAACACGCAAAAAACGTGGTAAACCTTTTTTATTCACCTTTAGAATGTTTGGATTTAATAGAAGTTTTAAACGTTGTACAATCAATTTGTTTTTTGCTACTTTATCTTATTTTGTTGTTTCCAAAGCGTTAGTACGTGCGTCTACTTACTTCGGCGAAAGCCTAGCCTCGTTTTAATTTAAAATATTAGTCTTGGGATTCCGCGAGTTTCAGCAAGAGATCGGAAATTAAAACGAAATTCTTGTTGAGTGAAGTCTCTTGAAATTATAAACTTTTGAACGACAAGTGATAACGCTTTAAAATATTTCTAATTTACTTTAAAATTATATGTGTTGTATTTACGTGTGAATACAAATTATAAAATAAGTAGACTAAGTACAGTAAAAATGTTTAAATTCCTAAGTTGATTCTAATTTCTTATACATAATTCATTAAAATTTTGATTTTAATTACTCCAAATCTTTGAATTTTATTTTTGTCATCGGATACTTTAATTGGTCCTTTGAAGTTCTACGGCTTAACCAGTTATGAGTGTTTCAAATACTTTCGAATTATTTGCGCATCCAGTCTCTACATGGAACCTGTACAATTAAACCTTTATTATTCGTAAGTTGGGTCGTCTGAGTGGTAACTCGTTTTTAATTACATTTTAAGTACTTGCCTAGACAGTTTATTCCAGAGATGCTCGACATAACCAGCTATCACTTAGTACTGCGTCATTACAATAAACATTGTTTACTATAGTGTGCTTATGCGACGCATTTATGCTTTATCATTACCAAAGGTTCTGATGTGATTCATTTCATCTGTCTTTTCTTTTTTTGCTTTTTATTTTGTATGTAATAAAATAACTATAATAATTTTTAAATAGATATTCTTTTTTGACTTTTTATTTTGTATGTAAAAAATAAACTAAACATTTTTAAAAAGATAATTTGACAGAGAATTTAACTTTATGCAAACCCAAGATTTACGTTATTTAACAATATGTACAATAAACTTTACACAATAGGAAAAATGTGTTCAGAAAATATAATCTATAATAATTTTTAACAATATAATGTGCTGCGCAGCACTGTACAAATATTGTTTGACTTTGAAACATGTTGTTGATGCAGTGACAAGAACCTTCAGCCATATGTAACGTAATTGTTGGAAGGTAAGGCGTTGATTACATTATATGCATAATAATGCTTCTACAAATATAACTAATCACTAGAGAACTTGTAAAACTATAGTCAGCCGCCACCATACCAGCCCTGTATTTAAACTGTCCCACTGCTGAACACGGGCTTCCTCCACTACTGAGAGGGTTTAGGTCTTAGTCCACCACGCTGGCCTGGTGCGGGTTGGTAGACTTCACATACCTTCGAAATTCTTATAGAGAACTTCTCAGCGACGCGGGTTTCCTCACGATGTCTACCTTCACTGTTAAAGCGAGCGATAATTCACAAAGAATACACACATAGCCTTAGAAAAATCAGACGTGCATGGCCTTGGGTTTTGAACTTGCAGATATTTATAGTCAAAAATACATCAAATTTGGAAAGCGACAGTAAGTTACTCAGTCTGACGCATGCTTCATTAGTGACTCAATTTGAAAAAAAACTTAAATCACCAACAATTTCTATACAAACTCGATACTTAGGAATTATCCGATAGCCTCTCAAACATACGCCAAATCGGCTTCGTACATTTTATGTAAAACGTCAATATAGAAGGTCGACCGAAGAACCAACCAGAAGCAACACTTCCGATAAGCAGTTTCACGTCAAGCATTCATTGTATTTCAGAAGCCCATAGAATATTCATTACAGTCAAAGTTTAAATGATTATAATCTTCAAACAATTGCGCACATCTACTTTAACGTGTAGATTGATCATAACAGTTAAAATCTATGCTGTACCGTAATGAATTTTAACATATTTTAATAATGTGTTATATAAACATCGATATGTAATTATTAATATAACATAGTATGTAACAATGAATTCATCATGAAACAAAGAAAAATAAGAGTTTTCTTCGAGAAAGTTCGAAAATCTTTTAACCACTTTTATGTTTGAAATCTCCTTATTGTTTTTCCATATGTAACTTAAGCTTTAAAATCAATGTTCGTAAGTTAACCAGTGAAATTACTTTGAAATTGATTTAGTAATTACCGCAAATACCTAACAAAACACCTATTAAAACTAACACAAATGAAACAAATGCATTTAATGAGACCAAGTTTCTTTTCTTCATAAAAGGGAAAATACTATTTTAATTAGTAACGCAGTGGAACTAACAGAGAACCGCAATACTCCGCGAATCAAAGCCTCATTTGTAGGGCAGGTCATGGCTGAACGCGCTCAGCGGATGTGCAAACGATAACATTATCACTATTTCACGGTTTGTTTGCACCAGTGAGAGCTGTGGACTAATATTTGACTATTACTATTATCGCTGTAACATTGAAGCGAGATCTTCGACGTGTTTGTTGGTAAATAAGTAGGGAGTAATGCACGTGATATTATTGCGTTCGAATAGAGGCAATGAAGGACCAAGTGCCTCGAATATATTTTCATTTGCTACATTTCTGATAAAACGCCGATGATTTACCGGGTTCTCATTAAATTTTGTCGGGAAATATTTGCAGTTTAGTTCCCAGTTTTGCAGTGAATTTTTTACACATGATACAAATGTTATTTACGTAGTGGTGGTGTGTTTGTCTGGATAGAGCGTCTGGCGATCGCTACAAGTACCAGGCTAGCAGCGGATCGCGGCGGTGTCACGTTACGCGGTGGCTGTTGACACCAGCGCCTGATTAATATTTATGATACAGTTGAGCATCTCGCATGGCCGGTTCGCTCACTCGATGCGAATTATCTCCGTCCTGCTCCCACCCACACACTTCGTGAGCAATAGAAAGAGCACGCACACGCAGTATGGCAAACGTTGTCTCGAGGATCGTATGTGCGTAAGTGCGAATGAGAAACACAAATATGATTGTATTAAGTTTTGTTTAAACTTTTTGAAAACAATATTTTGTCCTTGACATTTTGATTTATGTTCATGACGTCTCTGGGGATCTAGATGAGTTATACACATGTTTAACGTTGACGTTTTTAAGTACATATTAATTCCAATAAAAACATGTTTACATTCTGTATGATATACATAACAATATAGATTTGTGTCAAACGAAGACCGATCCGTTTCTGAATAGTGAGAAATGAGTATGTGGAACAAGGCGTGGGACTCGACTCAAACCTGACCGTATCGAGGCGTCTCAACCGGACAGGCTCGACTTGTCCGTCATCGTAAAAAAAATTGCAATCTCGCCGGAGGAAAACCGTGTCGTAGAAACTGCAGCCATTTAGAAACAAGAACACACAAGCTCGTTTTGTAAAAGAATTAACATTACAATTTCTTGGATTTGGAATTTCAAGAGCGTCCATAATTCTCGCGCAGTAAGGACATTCAGTTCATTGCTTTTAGGTTTCAAACTATAGACACTTGTTTATTAATATGTACCGAATACGTCCTTTGTATTTCATTAGTCATCCGAACAACATCATTTGTCGTTAATTGAAACTCATCCAAAACTCCACTGATCCGCTCTTTATCATATTCTTCATTAAAGTAATCAATGTCTAATGCTAATGCATTATTTGGATTTTTGACCAATTGGATGAGTATCATCTGGTTCGAGTCTTATAAGAATATCAATGTATATTATGGTGTTGTTTATATCGTGGCAGGGTGGTGGTCGAGTTATAAAGTTGTTGAGTCGTAGATTGTGGAGTATCACGCATTAACAGAATTATCATTGTTTATTGGTGATGGCTGTGCGAGCGCGGCACATTATCATTGTTTGTCTGGACGTTTTCCGCGAGCGCGCGCGCTTCCACCGGCGCGGCCGGCCGGCGTTCGCGAGACTTCGCTTCAAGGTCACTTTATCGCGCTATCGCCAGCCCTGAACCGCACCAAGGTTGCCACGCCGATTATTCCCTTCGGGAGCGGCTCCTGCGCTCTCAGCGAGTCAGCAGCGCGAGTCACGACGTCCTTCTTACAGGAACTGGGCAATCTCGACGGCCGCGCGCCGGCTCTTTATTGTTAATTTGCGAATGCCGTCGGCAGCGGAGCGCTCGCCGGACGCGTACTCTCGCTTTTAAGTGGCAACAGCGTAATATGCGCTCAAATCGAATTAGCTGCATGTTTACATTTTATAAATAGAGCGCGTTCACGTGGCGCCGAAGCGAGATAAGCGTCCGACGACTCGTCCCGGCTTCACTCACCGTGGGCTGTTAACATCCTCCGCGTCGACGCGCCGGATCCTCCGTCACACTGACACTCGTGCGGGATATCAAAGCACTCACAAACGGCGCACTGAGTTCGGCGGCACACGCGAGGACTGCACGGCGCGACACCCACGACTAGAATGCGGGCGAGACGGCGAGTCGCGGGGTGCGCGGGGGCGCGGGCGGCGCTGTGTACGCGCGCGGGGGAGACGGGGCCGGCGACGAAACGCAGCTCGTGCGAAGGCGCGGCGACGAGCACTGCGACCGAGTGCGAGCGCGCTCTCCCGCATTGGTTGCCGGCACGGTGACGTCACAAACTTACTCCAATCACTGTGCGGCGCGTGTTTCCCGCGAACCGCCGCCAGAGGCGCTGTTGTTGAGGAACTCGCCCGCCCTACAGAGCTTTCTTCGGCTAGGGCGTATGCTTTTACGGGCAGCTCGCGGCTGAAATTACGTTGCCGGCTACCGTGTGTTGAATGTAATGAATATGTTACATTTAAAAATGAAAAAGGTATTATACACTTTGTTAATGTTCATATTTTTCGACCTTTGAAAGAGAAAGGAAATGTTTGAACACTTCCGCGTCGCGCGGACTATTTTGGACCATTGCCAAAAAAAGGTTACTTTACTTATGGGCTAAATAAATGTACATAAATTAATGATGGTCTTCCAGTGTTATATTTACATAGATATAATTTATTTGATGAAAAAATAGAGTTGTAGTCTTAGTAACAACGTAATAAGTAAGTATGAAGTCACTTGACGCTATAGAATATAAACCATTAAATACAGCGAGTTCTGCAAAACTGAGTTAAATGTTAAAACAATTAATATTCACTAACCATCAACGAGTTGGGGCAATAAATCCATTAGAAACAAAACTTTGTATACACAATTCCTTCTGAATGTAACCAAACATCATTTTGGAGGGTAAATTATTACGCTAACGGTATACTTCATTGTCAGATAAGGTTTGCATTGTGTTATAATTATTTCATTTTTATTTCCTAAACTAGCTGTTGCCTGCGGCTCCGCCCGCGTTAAAAAGTTTTTCCGGGGAAAAGTCCCGCTTTATACTTTTCCGGAATAAAACGTAGCCTAATTTACTCCTTATTACATCAGCTACCTCCCAATAAAAGTCCCATCAAAATCGGTCCAGCCATTTCAGAGGTTAGCCGGAACAGACACACAAAAATAAAAAAATAAAATATTTTGGTGTATGTACCGTATAATTATTATATATTCATTGGATAAAGTTTAATATTATTACGTTGATACAGCTCTTAACAAATAATGCATTTATTTCGACCAAATTTTATTACCATAAAAACGGTTCTAGTGAGTTAATCTTAAAAGATAGATATATACTGTCTCGGACATTTTTTTAGATCATTTCAAGAGGAATAATTCTTTCATAAATATATTTTCGGTATCTTGAACCGTTTTCGCAGCGCACGCAATGGAAGCCCTCAAGGATGAATAATTTTCCCCGTTTTTTCACATTTTCCTTTATTTCTTCGCTACTAATCGTTGCATCGTGATGTTATATAGCCTAAAGCTTTCCTCGATAAATGGTCTATTCAACACAAAAATAATTTTTCAATTCGAACCAGTAGTTCCTGAGATTAGCGCGTTCAAACAAACAAACAAACTCTTCAGCTTTATAATATTAGTATAGATTTGATTGCTATTAAATTTTGAAATTAGAAGATATGTATGCTACACAAACTTTTCCATTGTTCATAATGTTATTTATCTGATTTTGGATGCAAATAATAATATAATGTTCCTTTCTTTCAATTTGGTACAGGAAATTAACGTTTAATTTTTTGCACTCCTTGTTAGGTAAAAGATGGATTTACAGAAATAGGTTAAAACATTGAATGAGTTAGAACTCTTTCGTTGTAATTTCCGAGCGTCTTAGAAAAAGAGAGGTAAATATAGTAACACACATACATTACGCTTTTATATCTTCTCAGGGGGTACGTAGAGACGTAGTAAGTAGAGTAACATTGATATATTTTTCCAGATGAATGACATCTCACACGCATACACACACTCACACCTTGTAGCCCCGAAGGGGTAGTCAGAGGCACAACTAGTGCACCCACTTTTTGGCGTGCGTATTCCGTCCCATGATGTGATAGGGGGCGAGCCTATCATCTGTCATATCGGGCACAAACTCCGAGCTCATCCAGACTCCGGGCTGATACTGAATAGAAACATGCCATCAAGGCAGTCTACATGTAATGTAAAGTTAGGAAACTTTTTTTTTTTCGCGGGGAAATCGATGTTTTCGATATCGTCCAGTCCCTGGGGAAAGGCAGACGGTTATGTTGGGCTAACCGGTCTTACGGCCCAACATGAGATCCTCCGGGAATTTGACATCCGATCGACCATCACGCTGGATCGAGTCCCTAACACTATATACACCCTACACCGGCATACCAACTAAAACCCCGCGGTGGCCTTCTCTAGCGCATAAGAGGCAGCTGTGGGCACCTTAGGCAAAAGGGCGCCCTCATAACGACCGCAGCCGTCTCTGCGCAATGCCGCCTTGCGGCCCATCTCTATCAGTAGTAGGGGCTCCGAAGCCCCGACACACCGAAGGACGTCCTAAACGTCGGCAGTGCTATGCCAGCATCATACTGAATGGAATGGCACTGGCACCCAGCTCGAGGTGGCGCTATGTACGAAAGTACAAAGGACGCAGTCGCAGTCCCCCACTGCGCGCCCGCAACCCCTGATGGCCCTTTTTAGTCGCCTCTTACGACTGGCAGAGGTTAGTGTGATGGAATTCTCCAAACGCCCCCATCCACAGGGCGAGGGGATGCCGGTCATTCATCCACTCGGCGTCTCCAACGTCTTCTGTGGCGACGGGCGGGATCGTGGCGCTCCCGATCCCGTTCAGCTTATTCCTTCTGTGAGATGACCTGCTCACAAAAGTCAGCTACCACACGACAGGACCCCCAGCCGTCGACCATGGCTTTAACCACAGCCGGAAACAAGAGGTCATTTCCGACAGCTGCTATAAGAGCGCTGCGCTCATTATCCCAGGCTGGGCACTCCTCTAAGGTATGCTGAGCCGTGTCTCGTGGACAGTTGTCACAGTGGTGACATGCAGTTGTCTGTTCCTTGTCGGTTACATGATACAGGTACTCACCAAAACAACCATGATCTGTGTCTGTCCAACCATTGGTTAAAAACAGGACGCACTGCCCCGACGACACGTAAACCCGCATTTGTTCTCTCCAGCCTGAGATACCACTCCTCCACAGCGGCCCTGCGAAGGGAGGCCCGCTTGGCCCTCACCTCTTTCGGATCCGGTCTCTCCCCGCGACGAAACACCTCTTCTCGCCAGTGAAAAGTGGTAGAGAGCGCCTTGGCATCCAACTCCCAAGGGAGAAATCCGGCCAGAACGCAGGCCGCCTCATGCGAAATCGTGCGATAGCCCCTGATTGCTCGCTGTGCTACCGAGCGCGGTTTGCGCAGAAAAGCAATGCATCGATTGTTCAGGGACCCGCCCCACACAGGACAACCGTAAAGGGCCATGGATCGCACGACTCCAGCATACAATGTTCAGCAAGGGATGCCAGGACCCTCCAGATTAGGCAGTAGGTTTCCCAGTGCACCTGCAAAGTTAGGAAACCTATTTCCATTTGACGGGCACTATTCCAAACTCCCAACTGATACGAGAAACGCCTAATCCCATCAAAAACATAAATGTGAAATGTGGAAGCCAAGTCTAATATTAAGAATATGCGTGCTGGTCGACTTCACCGACAAAAGAATTGAAATCTTAATGGTTGCCAAGCCCTGTAGATAATCCTGAAAATTATTCATAAGAACACAATCCATTCTAAAATAAATTTAAACTAATATTTCTTTGATTTTCTGCTACGACAATGTATGATATTTAAAAATACAATTTCTTAAATTTTAATAGTCGAAATATTTACACAAAGCAGATAACTTAGTATAAATTTAAGCTCAAGATTTGACTTGGCTAGTCTTCACATAAAATTTTTCTTATATTTGCCTAATAAAGTTATCTTTATGTTACTGTTTTTATATTGTAAAGTCAACATATCCTACTCTTCGAAAAAAATATTTTCTGATAAAACTAGCCAAGACAAATCTTGAGCTTAAATTTAAACTAAGTTATCTGCTTTATCTAAATATTTCGACTATTCAAATTTAAGAAATTATATTTTTAAATATCATACATTGTCCTAGCAGAAAATCAAAGAAATATTAGTTTAAATTTATTTTAGAATGGATTGTGTTCTTATGAATAATTTTCAGGATTATCTACAGGGCTTGGCAACCATTAAGATTTCAATTCTTTTGTCGGTGAAGTCGACCAGCACGCATATTCTTAATATTAGACTTGGCTTCCACATTTCACATTTATGTTTTTGATGGGATATCATTACTTTTTGTAAAGATATTATTTATTCAAATATTGAGTTAAGTAATTAAAATAATTACGTAAGAAGTTACCTTTGATCAATATTTATGAAGTTACTTATTTTAGAAAGAAAATAAACAATGTATTAAAAGCCGTAAATCGCTTCATCGTTCTGCTATGTGCACGCGATGAAGTCCTCTTGGTATAAAAATCTCTATTTAATAATTACTTCAACTCTATGATTCGCAAGTATTATGATTGAACGTCCAATGTCATTTCATGTCAAAATAATAAACGTCTTAAGATGTAAATAAACATTGTAGATATCAGAAATTTTTAATTTTGGGCTCGAAACAGAAGTAAATATATAATATAAAAGACTTAAGAGTGGGCACGAGTTGCTGATACCTATAACGTATCTATAGGAACCTACCGCCGTGTCCCACAACAGCTCTGTCTAAAGTCGGAAAATTTATAGAAAAATTCAAGCAAAAGTGGTGCCCTAATACAGAAGGAACGCAATTAATGGATCAAGGTAAATAGTATTTAAAGTAAAATAAAGCATCAATGGACGTGTACGCCTAAACGTTCATTATTCTAAAGATAATTTATAGATAGTATGCAGATTTTCCGATTGCTTGGAAAATGTTTCAAATCTTAAAAATATACTGTTTTCAGATTTTTTCCTTTGTATACATACAATTACCTATCTGGACACCAAATTTCAACTTTCTCGGTCATCTGGAAGTGGGTTAGGTTTTTGATCTATATGTCAGTCAGTGATAAAAATGCCGATTTTTAGATGTTAGTATCTCAATGACCGTTTGAGCTATATTTATGAAATTTGGGATTCTGGTTAACTTGAGGGGGTTTAATATATAAACCAAATCTCAGGTATTTACGTTAAATAGATTTTGAGTTATGGAGGTGTCAAAAGTCGCTCCAAATGGTTCGGGTGAAACTACACTAGGCAGCTTCGACTTTTTTTTTTTTTTGCTTGGCTTGACACGCTGCCGCGTGTCTCGATATTAATGTATTCAACCAGAGAACCGACCTCAAGTTCACAGTACCTACAGCACTTGACACGCAATAGACACGCTACGGAACACGTAAACGCTGAAACCTAAGAAGAAATAGACATGATTGTAAATGCAAGCATGATATTAAAACGACTAATTATTCTGAGGAACAACAAATAATAAAAAATAATAATAATTTCTCCTAGCCAGTTTCGGCCACGGCGGCCAATCTCAACGGAGATCAGCCAGGTACGCAGGAGATATTATAGTGCACAATTGTGTGCGCAATACACAGGTGCACTCGCTATTCCTTCACTCTCATAGTCCGGTGAGACGGCAATCCGACATGACCGGAGAGAGATCAGGCGCAGGACCAACGGCTTTACGTGCTTTCCGAGGCACGGGGGTATCACACCGCCAACTTCCTGACTCCGAGCTGCGACTGAGTAAATTTTAAGATGGAAAAACCCAGTCACAATGTTTTTGGCTCGACCCGGGATTCGAACCCAGGACCTCAGCGCGCAAATCGTACTCGTAATGCGTGCGGAATACAACTACGCCACCGAGGCAGTCAAAATATACAGCCTGCAAAGACTTTAAAATAGTAATTGTTTTAATTAACTCTTGTATAAAAACCTACGCTCAAGAACGTAATAAACGAGCAAAATTCATTAAACTTTGGTTCTTACAATTCTTTGTTTAACAAATTTTAGAACATTATCTAATTAAATTTACTTATATTTAAGTCCGGAAATATAATGAATACTCTTCATAACATTGATTCGTAAGAAACACACCAATTCCGCTGTGTGTAACTAAGTAAGATCTTTGTCATTAGAGTGAGCTGTAAACAAAACCCTTAGTAATGCCCGAGGGAATGACAGCTGTCTCCAAGCCCAGTCCACGCCGTTAAACACCCACGATGTTGCGCAACCACCATCATCAGACAGTAAATTTAAACTCTACGCATTCAGCCATAGAGTCCAAATCGAAATATGCTCTAACACCGTACCAGAGGCTGCAGCACGAAATGTTTAAGAATTTTAAAGCTACGACAATAGAGTTCATTTTTGTAAAAAAATTTGTTAAAGGAAATTTTACTGGCGATTGAAGTACGAAAAAGTGTTAGTGAAATACGCTTAGGTCGCGATGAACGTTATTTGTCATGTTTTTAAATTAATAACATGAATTTTAATTTTAGCTTATTATTATCTAAGAGACAGTTGATAATATTTTCATATTGATTTTTTTTTTATTAAGCCGTGCGTCCTTTTTCACATAATATTTTGATAAAAACAAATGAGATCTTTCTTAATCGACATAATATAAGTAGGTATTCAATGCATTTGTTGTCTACTTACAAATTCACATCATTACGTTAGGTACAATAACTTATGTCGAAAAGAACATCAAAACTGGTTAACTTTTAAATTAGAGCAATTAAAATTACAATTTATAGAACTATAGAGAGCAAGTAGCTCGCCTGATGGAACTAAACTAGAACTTAAAACAACAAATCACTGGAAGACTCTCTTCATTCGTACAAATTAGATGTTAAGGGTCAGTCTTACCCGTTCCTGAAAAACGCAATTCGTCACATAAATCTATAGGCCGACCAAATACAAATGTCACTGTTTGCAAGTAATCTATACTCTTAGATTGGAGTGTGACATTTGTGTTTAGGGAGCTTATACATTTATGTAAGAAAGAAAGCAAGAAATATTTATTATTGGTAAAATAACCGTATAATATGTATCTTTTCTAAAAAAGGGGAGAAAAACGAAATACAAACAAATATTACATAGTTATATGCATTGTACCAACAACGGGAATCCCGCTGATTTTAAATGGAGACCCAGATGACATATGGACACTAAGTTGGTAACACAATTTTAACTAAACCTAAGTTCAAATAAATACAAAACATAATAAATTCAACACGCAACACATTTAAAACTATCTGTTTATAACTGTTACATAAAATATAAAAAAACATAAATAAAATGTAAAATATCTCGCTAGTACTAAGACAAATAACGTTTATCAGCAAGAGATGAAATCGACCCTTAGGCTCATAATGTCCAGCAATTACTGAATACAACACAGAATAATTATCGATTGTCCACGTAATAACTAAGCAAAGAAAATGCAGCAACGGAAGGCGATAATGCCTAAAATGACACACATTACGTCCCCAGGCTGGGAACCCACCACGTGGTCAAGTGTGAAATAAATGAAAATTATGACGCATAGACAATAGACCGCAACAAAGATAATAATAAGGATGTTAGTCATCAGAATGAGTCGGGTCAGTGGGTCGGTGCAGATCAATTTTTGATGTAATAAAACGTATTACATCAAAAATTATTTATTCGTTTATATTGGACCGAGAGCGACCAGGCTCAATTTTCGGATAGGGTAATTTTGTATATTGTAATTTTGTATGGTAGGTACCTACAATAAAATTTTAGGGGGAATATTAGTTGTGCATGTTTGAAACATTGTTGCTCTCATGTCGGTAGAGTTAGATGAGCGAAATTTGCAATATTGATGAATTTCTGCGCAATGGAAGCTCAAACCCCTTTTTTATCGGGGAAAAAAGGCGTTATCGCTACCACCACGTAGGTAAGTGGAATGGTTATGTTGGTTTCACACAGTCTTACGGCCCAATGTTGACACTCGGGAGTATAGCATCGCCCGAAACTCAAACCCCTAAAAATGACGGGTACTTTTCATTATATTATGTTTTAGTTACAAAACAATCTCCAACCAAAATTTCCATACATTTTAGGTTGGTGAGAAAGTTTTTCCGCATTTTATATGAAAATTCAAGACTTGTTTTTTTTAAGTTTATTGGAACGAAGTTCCTTATCGCACGTTGCGAAAGGGGCTAGAAGGAAAAAAAATAAAACCAAAAGTTGTAACGGCACAGCCAGTAACAATAAAGAACTGACCGTAAAAGAGACATTCGAAATTTAAATAAAAAAAGACAATTGAAATGCTTTTTTCAATAGCTTTTTTTTCAAGACATTTAAATAAAATAGAATCCCAAACATATGTTTCCTACTTCAGTTACCACAAGTCAATTATTACTAAAATTGAGCCTACTTATTAAGTTTATATTACATTATATTTGTTAATTCTAATATTTATAACCTCTTTGAACAGATATAAAATAAAAACTTTTAAAACAATTCAAACTTAGAATCACGTCATCCCGCCACGGGGACATTCTCATCAACTGCGCGCGTTTGACATTTCGATACGTTTCACTGACTGGAACAATTTTTACATACACGGTAATTTCGACCTTTTATCGTTTAACATTCAGTTCATATCCTCTTACATATTGTATTCTTACAAGACTGCGATGTTAAATTTACTTATGGAATTTTACACTCTACATGGTTGTGATAGAGTTGACTGCCTCGGTGGCGTAGCTGTATTGCGTACGAGTTAAGAGTACGATTTGCGCGCTGTGGTCCTGGGTTCGAATCCCGGGTCGAGCCAAAAAAATTGTTACTGGGTTTTTCCATCTTAAAATTTACTCAGTCGCAGCTCGGAGTCAGGAAGTTGGCGGTGTGATACCCCCATGCCTTGGAAAGCACGTAAAGCCGTTGGTCCTGCGCCTGATCTCTCTCCGGTCATGTCGAATTGCCGTCTCACCGGACTATGAGAGTGAAGGAATAGCGAGTGCACCTGTGTATTGCGCACACACTTGTGCACTATAATATCTCCTGCGTACCTGGCTGATCTCCGTTGAGATTGGCCGCCGTTGCCGAAACTGGCTAGGAGAATTATTATTAGAGTTGAAAATAAATTACAAGACTGCGATATTTCATTTACTTGTGGAATTTTACACTCTATATGGTTGAGATAGAGTTGAAAATAAAATATCACCGCTGTGCCGGTCGGAGTGAGGGGTGTTAGGTTATTTTTTCGTTACGAAATTTCTGGATTCGGTCTCCATGCTCAAGGCCCGCGATAGAAGCTATGCAATAGCTTAAAAAATATTATTACAACTTAAAAGAAATAAAATTTTATTACAATTATTTCGCTAATTAATAGAAAAACTTCGTTCCATCCGGGGAAAACTTGACACCTCTCAAGTTTTGTTATTTTCACTTAATTACGGTATGTAGGAGCCATTTTGTTCGATAACTTTCTGTCGTTCTGTAGTGCCATAATCCTGTTACTGTAGAATTCGGATTCGGGATGATAACCTGACAGTGCTTAAAGAATTCTGAAGAGGACGAAACAGGTGAAAATCTGAAGATGCAAGGCAAGGTTATATGGTGGATGCATTACCACCTTCCAGCCAAACTCTCTTAATTTATATATGTCGATCTTGCTCCACTGTTTCAAAAATGGCGTCCACTTTATCCGTAACAGGGCGACTAGACCGAGGTGCATCTTTGACATCAAAATTTATATTTATTTATTACAAAAATTTCCGGAAGTATTTAATACAATAATTATTTATGTAACTTGATCTTGACGAAATCGCGATAACTCAAAATCGGTGTTTTGCAAGAAAAAAGTATTAGTAAATTATTGTAGACAATTTTACGATCTATAAACGTTCCGTGAATCATTTTCCGATAGCTCTCACCATTTCAGAGATATACGCAAAAAACTAAAGGTTAGGACATTTAACCTCGGATAAAAGACAACGCACAAGCGGGATCGATGGGGACTTTTGACATAGCATTTGTAGTGACGTATGTAAGGTCTGTACAAAAATCCAGCTTGTTAGGAATTAATGCATACTCGACTGTTTATCTTTACCGGACTAAATCCTAACAAATGTAGGGATGGAAGAGTCTATTTTCTTTTCTTTGAAATGGTGCATTGAATACCTTTAAAGAATAAAATTATCTTTGCGAAATATACATATTATAATTATTATATGAGACTATAGAGTCTATCGGCGATTCCATCTACATGAAATAATTTTTGATTTTATTTACTTCATTCATCACATTCTCAGACGATTATATATATATTTTTTTATTAATTAGCACACACATGCATCACGCCTATATCCCCAAATGGGTAGGCAGACGTGCTACTAGTGCACCCACTTTTCACCATGTGTGTTCCAACTTTGATCCTATGATGTGATAGGGAATGACTCTGTCGCTTTGTCGGGCACAAATTTCCCTCTACGGGCTGATACTTAGAAAAACCAAAAATCTATTTGCTTAATCCGGAATTTGAACGTGGTAACCTCACAGCGGTGTTGTTAGGTCTATCCACGTTTTCATTAACTATTTTATTACTTTAGTTATTGTTTTGTCAATATCTATTCTTCAAATAATTTACGAGCCGGAGACTGAACACTTTAGAAATTACCAATTCAGTGTTGACTAAGAAGGACTTACATTAAGGAAAGTTTTATTAGCATAATATAAATCGACGGTCCCATAGAACAAAGTCGTATATGCAAAATGTTAGATTTTCAGTAGAGCGCTTTGAAAGTCTAAATTAATTGTGAAAATCACAAGTTATACATGGAGGAAACATTATCTATTAGGGTTCAGTAACAACTTTGAACCTAATTTGTGAAAATAGCACTAATTCGCACATGAATACAAACTTACGACTTTCAAAGCTAACATTTTGCATATACGACTTTGTTCTATGGGACCGTTGAAATGTATTTCAATAAACTTTTCTATATTTTACGTTATAAATAAATTAATAGACAGATATACTACAGACGAGGTATTTTCTTTCACTCAATGTCACGGTAGAATATTTACATACGCTGCCACCCCCATATCCCTGAGACCCGAAAGAGTGTTTCGCAAAGATTACGCTCAAGGTCCTCCAACAGTATTTCCGCCAAAAGGGTCAAGGTTATCACGATATTTTTATTCGCTGTTAGATCTCTCGTTCGCCTGGAGGTGTCTGGGAAGGTATCAATGCAATGTATATTTTTACCGCAAAGCAACAGTGTGCATGAACTGTTGTGTTCCGATTTGAAGTCCGTATGAACGTAAAAATGAAGAAAATTGCGCAGAAATATAGAAAATTTAAGATTACTTAACCACTATATTAAAATGTAACTTTAGCACTTTTGACAATATAAACATTTTTAATTTAACCTTATGGCGTTTGACATAACATTGACAGAATGCGTGTTGCAAATATCAACAAAGAGGTAATATACATAATTCTTCTGCGTGTGTATGTCACTAAACTCTTCCTAAACGGCTGGACCGATTTCAATTAATTTTTTTCTATATCTTCAGGTGGATTCAAGAATGGTTCAGATTAACAATTGGATCCGGTAGGTGGCGCTATACTCGGGTTCTAGGATTTTATTTCCTTTTAAGGCAGGACAACGTCTGACGGGGCCACTAGCTAATTAATTAATAATCTAATTTAAAACGTTTGTTAATACGCCTTTTTATATTTTTTAAGTACATATTTAAAGTTGTCAGATTTTCCCTGTGCTGTAAGACCATGCTTCTTGCCAAATTTCATGATTCTACGTCAACGAAAAGTACCCTATAGGTTTTGATTCCCTTGCAAAATATGCGGAAATATACGACATAAACGATCAAAACTTTTAATCGCGTTGACTTACAAGTTTGGTTTTTTCACAGCTGAAAGAGACCTTAGACCCGAGTATTTGATATACATTTCAACTTGATATGTCCAGGCGTTTCTGAAACAAACGGTGACAGGCAAACCGACAGACAGACGGACAAAAGGTAATTCTATAAGAGTTCCTTTTACTCTTTTTGAGGTACGGAGCCCTAAAAATGTAAATACTTTTTTTCTACCGAGCAAAGCAGTCCACTTATTCTCTATAATAGTGTCAACTCGTAACGCGGCCGCGTCACGTTAACTTCGTGTAATTAGCGTTAAATAGTATTCTGTATGCCAATTTCCATATTTCAATATGGCAATGGGCAGGGCACATAGTTCGAAGAACTGACGGCAGATGGGGCAAAAAAGGTCTCGAGTGGAGACCACGTACTGGCAAGCGCAGCTTCGGCCGTCCACCTGCAAGGTGGACCGATGATTTAGTAAAGGCCGCAGGAACGCGCTGGATGCGGGTCACTTTTGACTGGTCAATCTGGAAATCTTTGGGGGAGGTCTATGTTCAGCAGTAGACGTCATGTGGATGATGATGATGCCAATCAATTTCCATAGTGATAAAGGCGATGAGTTACGTTACGCACTTGTTACGAGCGGTCAATAAGTGTGTCATAGAGAATAAGGGGCCTGTAAATTGTTGTTTACGAACTAATATTTCTATCCTATATATGCGATTAAACATGAAACTACAAATCTAAAGCAATTCAAGTTTCTCATGCAACCGTTCGCAAAAGACCTCCTACTTAAATTAATAAATAATCATCCATAATAAAAGGGAAAATAAAATATTATACGCCTTAACAGTTTCCAGGAAACGGATTTTTTTTTCTCTGTATCTAATAAGGGGACATTATCTCTTGACAGATTTATAGAGCGGGAGGGATCATAGAGCGAGTAAATTAACTCTCTATTACTGCAGTTAGTTAAAATTGGATTTATATTTCGTGTATATCAAAAGACATGCTTTGAAATAAGAATCGTAATATTTCTCGCTTTGTCGTCGTCGTACATTTTAAAATATTCAATGTTATTTCTTATTTGAATGAAATTGTTATAAGACTTTGCAGCTGAATAAGATTTCCGGAAGCATAACAATTATTCGAATCTTTTGATGGTCAGTAACGTCTTATCTACAGTTGTTATTATGTAACACACACACACTCACGCCTTTTATTCCCGAAGGGGTAGGCAGAGGCGTGACTAGTGCACCCACTTTCCTCGTTGTTGTTATACGGTGGTTCTAAGTAGCCAAGTAATTTGATAACGTCCATCAATAGCATATTCTTTTTCTGGATATCTTATCAACTATAGCTTTTATCTTGTAAGCATGAATTCAACTCAACTTTGACGCGTAGAAAGTAACATTTATTCATGACATCTATAATATTATAATAATACCAGCCCTGTATTATATACTGTCCCACTGCTGAGCACGGGCCTCTTCTACTACTGAGAGGGTTTAGGCCTTAGTCCACCACGCTGGCCTAGTGCGTGTTGGTAAGCTGCACCTTCGAAATTCTTATAAAATAACTTCTAAGGTATGCAGGTTTCTTCACCGTTAAAGCGAACGATATTTGATAAACAATACACACGTAACTTTGAAAAGTCAGAGGTGTGTGCTTTGGGTTTTGAACCTCCGGACATTGTCTCGGCTGCCCGTTCCATTCCCAACTAAGCTATCGTCCACATGCCATCTAAATACCTTCAAACTGGAAAGCTCATCAAATCATTTATTCACCTGTCCATAAACTAGCAAACACACTTCTAAAACTAAACCAATAAAGTATAAAATATTCTATTGCCCTCTTTCCACGACACAAAAAACACAAACATCTGAACATAAATGGGGGAAAATTCCTTAGAAAATCTTGTGCAAGATTATGTTGGCGGCGCATAAACAAGATTTAAAAGGCGCGTGCGGCCAACAATCCGGCTTCATAGTAATATGACCAAGCACAGGAATCCGTGAGTCTATTTTCGTTCTGTTCCCCTCGACGGCGGCGCACGCGCACTGCTGCCAGATTTACACGGCCGAGTTTAATGTACTTAGATTATGCTGGAAGTGACATAAGAAAATAACGTCTTGAAATCCGAAAGAGGATGGATTTTTGTCTTTCTAGGTGAAAGAGGATCTATCTCCCTTTATGCTTTATGCTTTATCACTCGAGTGTGATATTGGAATACACATAAAATTTACTCGCATTAGATAATTGAGATTACCGATTTTGCAGCGTTCAATCGCATTATTATAAACTGTTGGCTTTTCCAACAAACTTTCGTTTGTAAAACTCGTTATTTAGTAACAGTTACTAAACAAAATAGTCTCTATACTTTAAATAATTTGCGACAGTAGAACCCAGAAGTAATAAATCGATATTGATTTTTTCTATCTCGCGCTAGATTTTTTCTCCTTCAGTATCTTCTTAGACAAAGCGCTAACATTGTCCACAACTTGTCGAGAAACATTACATTACTAGAAAGTTTCATACAGACAATTCCTCATCAACTGTCCGTTTCATAGTACAGTATAGTGTAGTTTGCGATAAATTTATACGTCTCCGCGACACCTTAAATAAGACTTTCGAATTTAGGACGAAAAATAATAATCGTGAAGCGTTTCTCACTATTCTATGACAATGTATGTACATGATTTGGAGTTACGTTACTTAGTGCTCAAAAACTAAACACGCACGTATCTGGATTCGAAAAGGTGTGGTTTACAATAAGTATATTATGTATACAAACACCGTTGTCGATAAGTATAAATTGTTATAAACTTACTAAGTAGCTCTTTCGTATCCAAATCAATCTCATAAATTTACTAACGTAACGAATCCTAGGTTCATACCCTGTGCGGAATGGCTTTGTATATTTCTGCCGTCAAGCAATAACATGCAGATATTTAAGAGGATTATAGCATGTTGTCATTATGAATCTTATCGTCTAATTTCTAAGGTGAAGAACGCAGTACCAAGTAGTATTTTATATTATTCCGAAAGGTTGGGCAATTTTTATATCTCAAACAAACACAAGTACGGTGATTGACTTTAATTGACATTAAAGGTAGTGGAAATACTTTCAAGCTTAATATCTGATGGTTGCCGAATACAGTGCTATAAAGTTCTATTTAATTATATGTAGACTTAATAGAGTTAAGTCCATAAAATACCAATAAGAAACGTTATGTTTCTCTATAGAAACATAACGTTTCTTATTGGTATTTTTGTGCTAAAATACCTATTGCATTTACCTTTACATGTACTTTTTTGATTTTTCGTGCAATTATTAAAAACATCTGAACCACAATTTATAAATCCTGATTTTATATTCTTATAGAATCCTGAAAAAGAAACAGTCGAAGGCGGGACTCGAACCCACGACCTCCAGCGTACCGTGCCGGTGCTCTTCCAATTGAGCCACCTCGACTTCCGCCATCGATTGCCGTATTGATCCGTATTTAATTCTCTTAAAGGAGATGACCAGCGACCTCTGTTAGCAGTTATTACAACTACTAACTCAGCATTACTCCTTTACAGGAGTAAGTAACCGAAACGAGTCGCTAAACTTTTTTTTTCCTAATTTTATATTATGTTTTTTTTTTCACATGTTAATGGCCATGTAGTGCCTGATATCAATTTATCGTGACTGTCGCGTGGCACAGGTAATTCTCTGTTTATAAATCAGTCTTCATTTAGTTTCTCCCTTCGTTGCAAGTCGTACAATCTGTTACACATAACGTCTAACCTTTCGCCTGTCCCAGTAGTCTCCCACAAGGTAACATAGCTCATCTATTCCGCCATAACATAATTTCAAAATTCAACTCATTTTCAACTCTATTCTTATTTACATTAAGTTTAATGTTTAAAGCAGCGATGGGTGATATAAGATCCTTTAGGATTGTATTATATTTTTCAGGACCCACGTGGTGTCACATATGGTTGGGACTATCCTCCCGCGTCAACCCGGGAGATGCATGATAGCACGATTTTGAAAGCAATTTGTCCTTCCCCAACATTTTACCTTAATTCAGTGCCAGGGGATAAATTAAAGAGCTCCATGTGTATGGCACGTAATGGATTTTTGATTCTGTCAATAGACAACATTTTAAAAGACGTAAGGGGAAATGAATTCCCTTGTTTGAAATGGAAAAATAATAAAGTAAATCACGCTGTTTTTTAAGTGTGCTTTAGTATATTAATTTATTTGAACGATAAAAAAACGATCAAAACTGTTTTGCCAATGAATATAAGAATTTTTGTATTATGAATAAAAAAATACCTACGTAATATTATTTTAAATTTCTTCAGTAATGATTGAATGCTAAATTTTTCCTCTTGAACCTGTGCTGCGCAATGCACTGTGATTTGTAATCTTAACATTATCGTTTCTTAATGCTTTATGTTCTACAAAGGCGTTTATTATTAAACCAAACGACGGCACACTGTACACGTATTCATTATGTTTTGATCATAAAAATAATGATTCATCAAGATTGTGAATAACATAATTAAAACAAAAAAAAAACAATTGTTCACAAGCCTTTGTCCCTGTATTCGTCCGGTTGTATATTGTCATAATAGAAACAATAAGTAAAACCGATTAAAGTATATGAAATAACACTTAAGTAAGAAGGTGCTTCTAAAGACTGGTTGAACTTCATCGCCCGGCATCATAAAATTGTACTGGCAATCTTAGACTACAGGAGTTGCAGTAGTGATTTCGAAGCAAGTCGGTGGGCATCTGAAAGTAAAATGATCACAAATTACCATTACCAATTATCTAGCGTTGGTTGAAATCTCTCGGCAATTGTCCCCATCGCATCTGAATGGATTCTGTAAGCACGCTTGAGTTTACTTACAAAAATACTTTCTTAGTTCCAGATTTTGTTTCTTGGAACTATATTTCGTATCTCCTCTATCCTACTAATATTATAAACGCGAAAGTTTGTTATGAGGGTATGGATATTTTATACTCTTTCACGCAAAACTACTAAACGGATTTCGATGAAATTTAGCACACGGGTAGGACTTGTCCTGGATTAACACATAGGCTACTTTTTTCCTGGAAAAATATAAAGTGGGACTTTTATCCCGGAATTTTTTTTTAACGCGGTGGAACCGCGGACAAAAGCTAGTTAAGAATATACTGATATAAAGATTAATGTTGAAACAAACGTAAAGACACACAAACGAGTTTTTGCATTTAGCACTCGCGACAGAGTCAATGAATCAGAAATTCTCATGAAGTTAAAGAGACGCGGGCGGCGCGGCGGCACATGTTGCGCACATTTTGTAAAACCCCCGCCCGCCCCCCTCACGTAACGCACCCCGCTAAGGGAACCGCTGAAAAAAACCGAACGAACAATAAAAAATGTGACTTTTATTCCTAATGCAACAGAGTCGAATAAATTAACAAATTTGAAATTTCAAACAGCGGTATTCTTAAGAAATTGTACGTACTTCGAAGGGACATGCTTTTTGTAATGTTCGAGGTCAGTGACCTCTGTTGACATACATTTTGCGTGTCTCCAATAAGTTGGGTTTATGGATCTTAGTTTCAAATGAACAATAATTTTCTATTTGGCTATAGTTGGTTAAAGTAGGTTAATTAATTATTATATGAACTATCCTCTTTCATATCTCAATTTTGTATAATACGTAAATGCTGAGGTCTCGGGTTTTTCTATTCAGTATCAGCTCGGAGTCTCGAATTTGTGCCCGATAATATGGAGATAGGCTCGCCCCCTATCACATCATGGGACGGAATAACGGCGAAAAGTGGGTGCACTAGTAGCGCCTCTGCCTACCACTTCGGAGATATGTGAGTGATAGGTGAGTGTCTGTTTGTGTGTTTGTGTATCTTATTTTTGTATTAAAATCAATAATACAAAAATTTTGGCAGTTACAGTTATATTTTCTTTTCTTTATGGAATCGAATGAGGAGACGAGCATGCCGTTCGCCTGATGGTAAGCGATACGACTGCTAAACAGTAGTACATACAGCACCTTGAGTTACAAAGTACTGTGTGGCATTCCACTGCGCTTCTCATCCTGAGACATAAGATGTTATGTCTCATTATGTCCTGTAGTTACACTGGCTACAATGCCCTTCAATCCGAAACACAACAGTGCATGCACACTGCTGCTTAGCTGTAGAAATAGACATTGCGGCGGTACCCACCCAGACGGACTCTTACTTATGAGAGTCCTACCACCAGTTATATCTCGTAAAATCAAAAGTAGCACCGAAAGAATATATTATTAAATACATTATACATTGTAATTTTATATTATGATTGTTTTATACATGTTAATGGCCATGTTGTGCCTGGATAATGATTTTATATTTTTATGGAATCTTGAAAAAGAAACAGTCGAAGGCGGGACTCGAACCCACGACCTCCGGCGTACCGTGCCGGTGCTCTTCCAATTGAGCCACCTCGACCCTGCCTTCGATTGCTAATTTCAAGATCCATTATTTAATTCTTCTCATTCATCTTCTTTTTAGTCATCTCCTTTAAGTTCGTAGTTCATCTCCATTAAATAATGGATCTTGAAATTAGCAATCGAAGGCAGGGTCGAGGTGGCTCAATTGGAAGAGCACCGGCACGGTACGCCGGAGGTCGTGGGTTCGAGTCCCGCCTTCGACTGCTTTAAGTCAATTTGTTTGTAAGTGGGATAAGACTAAACCTATCTTTACTATTTCCCGTTTGAGTATCAATACTCCATTATCATTGACACTATCAATTTACAGTATATGTTCATCATATTTATCTTATCAAAATCTCGATCAAGTAAAGTGTTTTTTCAAATTAGTCTTGGTTTGGCGCGTGAAACGAAATCATGTGGTTCAAGCACATTATTGTTTCTTTGTTGTTAGTCGGTGTTTTAGGGCTAACTATCGTGCCACCGGATTCTACGGAAGAGATTACAATAGGGTCAATAGAAGGAACGACAGTAGATGCTACAGAAAACATTACAATAGAGCCTATGGAAGGAACGACAGTAGACTCTATAGAAGAAATTACAGAAGAGCCTACAGAAGGAATCACAGAGGAGCCTACCGAAGAAACGACAGATGACCCTACCGAAGATATTATACTAGAGCCACCGACAGTGACGATAGAACAAGGAACAATAGTCGGTACAGTGGCAGAGGATGGCGGTTATTTTGAATTCCACGGTATCCCGTACGCCGACTCGACATCAGGGATCCATCGATTTCAGGTAAGTTCTCCACAACTTGAGTTTTCTATTTTTAGCTTATAGAATTCTGCTATTGGTACTGTCAGGCTTGACTGTATGTATATGCGGATATAGATATGTTTGAATTGCAGTCATTACTGTTCAGCAGAACATTAACTTTCATCAACTAAGGCAACAACATTCGAATCATTTGGGGCAGACTGTAGGTATGATGAGATGT
Organism: Lapara coniferarum; assembly: GCA_949316025.1. Lineage (NCBI taxonomy): Eukaryota > Metazoa > Arthropoda > Insecta > Lepidoptera > Sphingidae > Lapara > Lapara coniferarum. Next base: position 17,913,741 of record OX438919.1, read on the forward strand.
TTATTGATTTGCAATGTATGTATACGAACATAAAAGATAGTAATTCACTTTCGAACGTTGTTTAATGATTAGGCTATCTTATAATGCAAAAAGCATATTAAGGATTAAAAATATCGATTAGATTATCAAACTGCCTTTATTTTTTAACTTCCGTAAACAATAAAATTGATCCAATATGTTGACTTACCTCATGGATGTATTGGGTTTTTAATACATCAATGACTTCCCTCAATCTTTGTCGCATACTTGATTCTTATTAGAATTATTTTTTTTAAATATTAAATGAATTTCTAATTTTATATAATTCAATAGTTTTGAAAGAAAATTGTTGTTACACAAAAAAAATGCTCTCAAACATAATATTATCATGTTCTAGCATTCTTAAATTCGATTTAAATTCCCAAATTAATTGCTATGTATTGAAACTATAAAATATGATTAATCCATCAAACGTCTTAATTTAGGCACCGTCGCCACCACCGTCGTTCCAAGACACGTTCATAGCAAACCGAACGGGCATAAAATGCATAAGGGCAATAGGAAATGGATTCGAAGGGACCGAAGACTGTCTAGTTGCCAATATATTCACACCAACGCTGAACGAGACGACATATTTACCTGTCATGGTTTGGATAAAAGGAAAAGAGTTTGATAAAATATACGAACATGAGCTATCCTTCAGAAACTTTATGGAAAAGGAAGTTGTTATTGTTGACCTCAATTACCGCGAATCCATTCTAGGCTTCCTTTGCCTTGGCACTGCAACAGCTCCGGGTAATGCTGGATTGAAGGATATCGTGGCCGGTCTACGATGGGTGCAGCAAAATATCGCAAAGTTTGGAGGCAACCCTGATGATGTCACACTTTTTGGACATGGAAGTGGGGCCGCTGCTGTAGACTTAGTGACTCTGTCTCCTACGTCCGAAGGTGTGGTACATAAAGCTATAGCCCAAAGTGGAAGCGCCTTAGCGCCTTGGGCAGTCACCCGCGACAATTTAGCTTACGCTATTCAGGTTGCTGAAGCTTTAGGGCATGTTGTTACCAGTACACAACAACTTTCAGAGGTTTTTACTAGAACAAGTGTATCGGCTTTAATGGCCACTATAAATGAACTTGATTTAACTGATAACTCTCTGGCATTCGCTCCTTGTATCGAAAAAGAAGATCTGGAGGATGTCGTACCATTTCTGACTAAAACACCGTATCAGATAATAACAGAGGGAGATTTTGTTCAAATTCCTTTTATCATGGGATTTGTTGATAACGAAGGAACAATACGAGCACAAGAAGCAATTGAGCAGGAATGGATAGAGAGAATGGAAAATTCTTTCTCTGACTTTCTTCAACCAGACTTGGAGTTTGAAAGTGATTCCGAAAGAGCTGAGGTTGCGGAGGAAATTAAAGCCTTTTACTTCCGAGGAGAGACTATAAGCATGGATAACGTCAATGACTACATCACTTATCACGGTGACACTATGATGCTAGTCTCTACAATCAGAGAAATGCGTCTGCGTGCAGAAATTTCTGCAGCTCCGTTATATCTTTACCAGTTTTCCTATAAAGGGACTTTAGGAGCACTTTTTGAAGGTCCTATTGTTGTGAACACAGCAGCGCATAGTGAAGAGTTAGCGTATTTGTTCTACGATACGCCTTCGGAGGAAATACCTTTGATGGACCTGACAGTTGGTGATATTTTAGTAGATAGATGGACCACCTTTGCAAAAACTGGGTAAGCATTATAACATACGGATTTATATTTTTTTTATTAATTTACATGTATAATTACCGAATAACATATCTTAAGAAAGTTTCGATACTATAAACTATTATAAATTGGGTACCAGATTAATACGTGAGCTAACCACCTATCAATATTAATCAGTATGAAAGAGCAATACTCATTTCAGACCCAGTTAGTGAGCATCATTAAACCATTAAACCGTATTCCTCATAATTATAGTTATATATTTAAATAAGTAATAACAATCATTTCTTAAGCTTTGTTAAAAGTCTGCCATTGGTATTTGTTGTATTACGTATTTTTTGTAAGAATTCAAATGATCCATGAAGCGCTATGAAAACGCCTGTTATTTATTAAATCTCTGTTTTTATTTTCAGTTCTCCTGAAAGTGAAATTTCCCAAGTTCCGTGGACACCGTTCACCATTGAAACTTATTCTTACTTGCGATTCCTAGATGATGAAGAGTTGAACGAGAGACAACTAGCGACTTTGGAAATCGAGCTCGAAAATCCTCACCCCGAAACTATAATGTTTTGGAATGACATTTATGAGGAGCATTTCTTGGATGCAGTAGGTACTTGGACGATATCAGATAGAAATGAAGAGGACGAAGACGAAGTGGCAGAAGAAGATGATAGTGGGGACGCGGATGAAGACGATGGGGAAGTGGTAGATGAAACGGACTTCGAACCAGATTCTGCCTCCACAGCTGTAGCATACACGTTTACAATACTAATTATTTTTGCGGTCCTAAACAATTTCCATTCATATACATTATTATGGTAACAAACTCTTCGGTAGATAGTAAAGCTACTGTTAAAGTTTTGCTAAGTAATTTCGGACCTTATTTGGATTTCATGTTGAAATCCAGTATATAGGTTTAGTAAATATCTCAAATTATTTATTATTTATTAACTGTTACCCTTAAGTTTCATCGAGGTAGATAAAGTCATGTTAACATTTCAGGATTATACAAAATTAATATTCAACTTTAGTATTTGGAATTGTAGGTTTTTATGACGGACGGAGATCATTTAATTTGATTCACCTACTTGTTTACCGGCCTCATGAAATAAGGCTTATGACGATAAAAAGTACAAGGATAGTGACACACTTATTTTTTTTGATTTATCAAGTGGTAAAATTTTTAAAATGAGTAATAGGTAAATCAATATCATTCCAAAAACAACACATGTGATAAATCTGTTGGCGTTGCAAGGATCGGTTATTAAAACTGCTAAAATAAATACAACGCACAGAGTATTATTACAATGTTTTACATTGCAAGAAAAATCATCCTACTTACATTAAGTTAATTAAATCATTGATAGAAAGATAGACGTAAGTATAATCAAACGAGACATATTTGGTGTCCAGGATTTTTGTATTTCAGCATACCATCGTCAAACTTAAGCCTTTTTGGTGTTACCATCATAAACTTTGTTTTTAAGTGGTTATTACATTTACTATTACTATTTATATTAGTTGAACTATATACGTTATATAATACTGTACAAAATAAATGTATTTTATTAAGAAACCAAAATACCAAATTTGTTGAGCTCGACATCCAATAATTTGATTTGAATACTCCTTACTTTTTGTAATGAAGATATAAAACCAACAAAGTTGTTTCAATCATCTTCGCTATTGTTCTGAATGTCGGCCTCTATACCATTATCTTTTATCACCTCGAATATTTTCTTATTCGAGATAAAACTGTCATATTCGATTGTTTTGGACTGATCCATCGATGTGATCATAGACATTATCTCTGTTTTCGAGTCTGTAATCTTCTGGTATTATAATAATATAAGTAATATTAACCTAGCCATGTGAGCTATTTTAAAGTTATGATCTTGAGAGAAGAAATCTATAACGCTAACTAAACACCAAGCTGCATACATTGTTTTTATGCAACCGAAGATACTATAAATTATGACAAAACTGACCAAAACCTAGAATTAAAATGCTCTTTTTTAGATTGTACTGTCCACTATATCATTTAAATAAAATAGTACTAGTACACGTCTGACTACAGGAGAAATAAATAAAATTACGTTATCTACTTAAACACACTTTGCCCTAATAAGTCACATGGGTTTAAGTACTACAGACATTATTATTGAATTGATTACTGTATATTTCAAAAGATACTTATCAACCCCATCGAAATTAATAAGGCATGAGCAGTCCAGAACATTGTCAGCGGTAAGCAATTATCCGTTTTTCTAAGAAGGCTGCAGCGTATAAAGTTGCGTGCTGAGTGATGATGTATGAAAGTTCGCTTGGGTCGCGACAACCGTGTCAGCTCACCGAGGTCAGAAGGTCGGTTAGCGTATTGCTACTGCAAAAATTACGCAGTCACTTACAAAACTAGAGAAAAAGTATAAAATCATACTTTCGTCCGTCAATAAACCTAAAAACGCCTAGCAATGAAAAGCTTTTTATAATATAATATTCCTATGACACTTTTAAAAGGAATAGGGAATCTTATAAAAGTTGATCCAACTCTCTGTACCACCGTTTTTAATACAATAAATTGACGGAGGGAAACTATTATTGTAATTTTTGTATGATAGAAACCCTTTTTTTTTCAATTCCATACTATGGAAAAAATATAATGCACCCAATAAACATATTTGCAAATGATACGTTAGCTAAATTAACAATTCGTAATCAATTTTACTCCTATTCATGTACAATTTTTCAACGAATTAGGGATATTTTTTTTCTAACATCTGCCCGCGTCTCTACCCGCCTGTAAAAGTTTTTCCATGATAAATATTTTCCCGGGACATAAATCTATAGCATTCTGGAGTAATAGCTTCTTATTAGTAAAAGAATAAAACCTACTATGAAGACTATAGAAGGTTCATACAAACTTTGCCACCCCTTTTATTCCATTAGGAGTTGAATTTCGCAAAATACCGTTTTAGTGAGCACCTACGTCCTAAAAGGAACTCCCATGCAAAATTTGAGACTCCTAGCACTTGTGGTTTCTGAGATTTCGTAATGAGTGAGTGAGTGACCTTTCGCTTTTGTATAACTATACCGGGTGGAAGGGAAACGCTCTCGGAAACGAATACAGGTGATAGTATTGATGATTCCTGACGTGATGGCACTAAAAAAATCGCGATCGCATTGTTACAATTTTAGTAGGATTTTCTCAAATTTCTGTACAACTTCACGTATGGATAGATAAATCAAACTATTATTCTGTAAAACATAGTAAAAAAGGTCAATATTTCAAAAAAATCGTAATGAAACACGTACATCAGCTGACGGGTTAACGACCGCATGGCCGGCGCAGCGCGGCGGCCGCCGCCTTGTCGGCGTTTGCTTTGTAGTTTGTACCCTACCAAGTTTTGTGTACGCTTTACATTGCGCGCGCATGAATTACGGAAATACTAAAATCGTAAGTATTATCGCTTAGCTTTGCAAATGAATATAGTTTTTCGTTAATGTTATGGTTCTTCTCTCTTACCGTTCCGGTATAGAGAGCGTTTCCCTTCCACCCGGTATAGATTATAGATAATGGTATAAATGAATACATAACAAATTCATACTGAAAACATTTCCTATAAATACAGATTTAAATCTCAATTACGAGATATATTTAAATAATTAAATCACGTTCTTGGAAATAAATTTTCCTCCCCTGACCACCCTCGATTGAGTGCACTGCCTACAAGTTTACTATGCAAATGCATGGAATGGCATAGGATGATAAAGTCACGTAGATACTTTTATAGTTGCAGGTACGCTGAATTAATTAATGCCATATACAAAAAGTAAAGATATAAGACCTTTGTTTTTGCTGACGAATGTATTTTTTTTATATGGGCATGGCAAATTTACCCCAATCATGGTAAGTGGGCAACTTTAACTCACTTTTATGGCCAATGAAAATTGACAGAACACTGTATGGAAAAAAAACTATCTGCTGTTTACTTGTTTACTACGGGTATGATTTTCGTATCAGGGCCGTCTTTACCGTGAGATACCAGGGGCGCGAGGACCGAGGGGTCCAAGCCCATTGCCCCCAAAAAAAACTTCGGGGGGGGGGGGGGACTGCTAGATAGAGAAGTCTCATTATCGCACCTTTAGAACGAAAACGACACAATTCATAAAAATAGAAAATTGAGTTGTCAATTTTAAATGATTAAAAACTAGTGCTTTATTTATAAAAATATTATAAAAAAGGGACCGATATAACAGATTTTTCCTTTTCCTGCTTGAATATGGCTGTGTTTGAACTATTATTGTATTGAGAACTTCGTTTTAAGTAATTTTATGACGCGATACCTCAATTTTCTGTCTTTTTGAATTGTGTCGTTTTCATCCTAAAGGTGCGTTATGTTCAGTAGTTACACTGGCTACAATGTCCTTCAAACCGAAACACAACAGTGCATGCACACTGCTGCTTGGCGGTAGAAATAGACATTGCGGTAGTACCTACCCAGATGGACTCTTACATATGAGAGGCCTACCACCAGTAAAGATTGAAGGATAGAATTTCGTGTTAATATCTATATTGTATTTTATATTGTATCTTGTATTTATTATACCTTACCTCATCCCGGACTCGAAAAATCATGACGATCTATAATCTCTGGCATCTCATCAGCCATGAATATTGTTTACACTAAGTTAGCAAGGTACAATAAACAAACTCTACTAGACTGCCTCGGTGGCGTAGTTGTATTACAGTACGACTGCAAAGCTGAGGTCTCGGGTTCGATCCCCGGGTCGGGCAAAGTGATATTGAGTTTTTCTATTCAGTATCAGCTCGGAGTCTGGAATTTGTGCCCGATATGGCGATAGGCTCGCCCCCTATCACATCATGGGACGGAATAATGGCGAAAAGTGGGTGCACTAGTTGCGCCTCTGCCTACCCCTTCGGGGATTACAGGCGTGAGTGTATATGTATATATATGTAATAAACAAACTCGATTGTTGAGACTAAATCCATGGGCATATTTACATAAAACGCTATGGGGCCCATAAAACAGTTATAGGTACTGACGCCATAAAGAGTGCATGAGTGCAGATTTGCACGGTTTAATACTACGCAGCGGAACTCTACAGCTGTGGGCAATCGTAAACTCGAAAAAACAAGGGCATCTTAATCTTTACTCGCGGCTTCTTCTGAGTTTCACCGAAGTAACTTTACTTCACCGAACTAAAGTACAGTAATAAATACAAGTAATTTTTTTTGCATATTTTGCGATTTCGCAAGGGGATCAAATCCTGCAGGATACTTCCCGATTGCAAATGTTACCAACAGTACTTAATTGGCTATTGAATTAAAAGTAAAGGGACTGACTGCCTCGATGGCGTAGTTGTAGTTCGCTACGACTGCAATGCTGAGGTCTTGGGTTCGATCCCCGGGTCGTGCAAAGTGATATTGTTTTTTTCTATTCAGTATCAGCCCTTAATCTGGAATTTGCGCCCGATATGGCGATAGGCTCGGCCCCTATCACATCATGAGACGGAATACGCACGGCGAAAAGTGGGTGCATTAGTTGCGCCTCTGCCTACCGCTTCGGGGATAAAAGGCGTGAGTGTGTGTGTGTGTGTGTGTGTGTGTGTGTGTGTGTGTGTGTGTGTGTGTGTGTAAAAAGATGACCACAACCTCTCACGTATTCATAGTAGACTATGAATCTATGTATGAATGCATTTAAATTAATTTCTGTTGGTCTAACTAGCTCTAGAATACCTAAACCTACATAAAATGTATACATGTACCGGAGCTTACCAAATAATACCAACGCAAAGCACGTGCCGACCTACGGTAGCTTGCGTGGGCTTCCGTTTCCTCTTATATAATACCGTTCCATTTTCAAACTTTTCCTTTTTAAATCGCAATACCTGGAACCGCCCTTGAAATACTGGCCAGATTTATAAACAGCCACTTATTGCGTCATTATTCACGGGGATTTCTATTTATGTGGGATAGTGCATTAATAAGTATCAGTTATGTCTATTTTTGGCGCTAGACAATGTAAATATTGTTGTATTCTAGATTAAACGGTTTGAAGTACCTACTACTTTTATTGTGAATTATAACACAAAATTTTTTAGGGTGTAGGGTGCTGGAACGCGCTGTACTCAGGCTACTTCTATCAGATAGGTCTGGAAATCTGACTTCTAAAATCTAAAGAAGAAGAGTGCTGCGCTACATAGATAATATTTATAAACAGGGGCTACTATTGCGAGTTTTAAATTATGCTATATAGCATTAGATGCAATTATTGTTGAAATATTAACATTATGAAATTCATTAAAGCTATATACCCACGCACTCACGCCCTTTTCCCTGAAGGTGTACGCAGAGGTGCAACTAATGCACCCACTTCTCGTCATGCCTATTCCATCCCATGACGTGATAGCGGTCGAGCCTATCGCCATATCGGGCATAAATTTCGGACTTTAGGCTGATAATGAATAGAAAAACCCAACCCGACCCGGGGATCGAACTCGAGACCTCAGCTTTGTAGTCGTAGGTACCGTAATACAACTACGCCACCGAGGCAGTCTAAAGTTATGTTGATATTATTAAGCTTTCAAGTGCAGGTTGGGCAATTGGGAATTCATCATCAGCCATATGATGGTCACTGCTGGACAGAGGCCTCCCCTGATGATTTCTAGACGGACCTGTCAAACGCGGCCCCATCCAGCATGTACCTGCAAACTTTATTAAGTCAGATGTCCACCTTGCTTGGGAAAGTAGATAATTATAATGTTGCTATCATTTTTGAACAGAAACAGCCTATATCTTATCAAATTATCATCATATACATCAACACAATTAAATAAATATAAAAATATTATAAAGAGTAGGTACATCCGGAGTACATCTCTATCGGTGGGTCGTGCATTCGACTGAAATTGCCGAGCACACGTGCTGCTCGCGTCGATTTTTAATGTTACTCACTGTATTGTGTAGGTAATAGTGTGGATATGCCTAACTTTATATTCTTTGTTGGGTTTGAGTTTGTTTGGGCGGTGTATCACATTACCTAAGTCGTATTTACTTTAAAATATAAGTACTATAAGGGCCGATTTCACCGCTTCCAGATAAGTGCTACTCGTCACATAAATGTATAACCTGACCAAATACAAAAGGCACTATAATCAAAGCTTCCAAATAAATGTCAATAATATTAGTACTATCTATATTAGCCGTTTGATACGATAACTCTCAAATAAAATTTACTTGAGTCTTGGGAAACTGGCCCTAAATAGATTAAGGTTTTATCCGTGACATTAGGAACAATATGGCGCTGAAACAACAAGAATACACAGAGAATTGAGAAACCAAATAATTTTGGTTGGTGCCTCTAATAATAGCTAATTAGGTTTTGCTCGCAATTTCTGCCACATGAAAGGCCTTCGCCACCAAGAGTCCCATAATCATTGTAGCTATTCTTAGAGCCAAGTGTACGATGCTAGCGCCATATATTTAAAAAACAAATTAAAAATGTTAATAATATATACAAAGTTATCGTAATAAAACGAAGTCTATACCAATCAAAATAATATTAGCCTTATCATAAGGAGATATAATTATAATTTTAAAACAACGTAATTAAATTTGCACTCTTCACTGAGTGTACAAAAGTCCTTTCAGTCCAATAAAGTTAGATCCACACTATGCTACCAAACGGTGCAATAAGGCGCCCGTGCCGCAGCCGGCTCTTGCGGGCCATGTGGCACCACATCCTGCCCCTCCTCCCACTTTGTTCAGGTTACAGTGACGAACGACTGTTGCCTCACCGTACCTAAGGGATACGGCAATACGATTGATTTTATATCTTTTGTGAATTGCTTAGGATTAATATTATGATTAGTAATTATTGTATTACATAGTAATATTGTATATTGTAACTTTTCGGCGTTATTCTAGAATGATGGCGATGTTCAGTTATACCTAAAACGTAACTCGTAGCATCTACTTAATATATTTTATCTACGGAAAAGTTTATCTGGTATGTACTCGGACATCGATTATATCATGACCAAAAGCAAACCTAATGTTGACAATTTAAATGGCTTAAAATTCAGCAATTACATTCCAATACATACAATCACTTACTATCTTTGGAAGCGGCCTATGTTCAGCAGTAGACTTCTAAAGGCTGATGAGAAGATATACAACCACTAAGCGTAATAAGTAAACAACTAAGAGGAACATGCAAGGAAGAAACAGCCCCATCGAATTAGTGTTGACAACTTGATACTAAATCAATTCGATACAGTGTAGTAGCTGAAGCAATACAGCCAAACTTCAATAGCTTCTCAACTTTTTACACATTTCGGTATATTTCCTTACGACCAGTTAATGAGTACAAAGTGAAAGTTTACGATTTGACACCGTGTTACAATTTTATGGTAGTTATAAACCATCGTTTAAAGTTCGGCTGTTTTGAAAAGTTACGTCAACGTGTTATGCTACGAACTATAATTTATTACCTTAGTTATACAAAGTACTATAGATATCTATTATTATAGATTAACTATTAAATAGTTTCATAACACTAACTGACAACGCAAATATTAGGACGGTATTAATACATCAATCTCAAGTTTGAGTTACATCTCAAGTAGACATAATGTATTGAACTCTTCATATATTATGTCTACTTGAGATGTAACTCAAACTTGAGATTGAATTATTAATACCGCCCTTAAACTGGTGGATCTATAATATTGATTGGTATACTAGTCGTAAAAGTTATAACATTCGTAACATCGTGAATAATGTTTGATAATGTGTTCTATTTTGTGCTGGCATCGACATCATCAGCTGACATCATCCTTACGAAGGACTTGACGTTCTTAAGTACAGCCTAGTTCAAATGGCAGACATCAATTGTGGGGAGACAGCAACTCTCTAGTCAGTCTACCAAAACATTTTTCTATGTTTTAGTCTTCAGCAGAATTAGAGTTCTATCTTCTGAATTTAAAAAGTTTGATATCAATTCTATTTGAAATATGCTTCCTGATAATTCAGCTGTATCGTGAAAGTTGACCATGGCCTGAATATCGATAACATCAATAACAGTTTCAATGTCACAATAATGATTTTATTTACATGAATATTAGTTTTATTTCCCTGGTGGTGACATTAGTTCAGGATACACTTTATACTTTACAAATCTAATGCAAGTTTATGAATGACGGGATGTATAATTCTAATATTGTTTTTGTGTTGTCGGAATTTTGTTGTTGTGTAAGTCAGAATAAAAAAATAGAAATTAAAATCGGTTCATCCGCTTAAGAGCTGTTTAAATGCCATCATAGAGAGATACATACGTAAAACTTATAACACCCCTTTTTTACGCGACTTTTGTGTATGGTTATATAAAATACTCAGACGTGAAGGCGCTTAGTCTAGAAGTCTAGAACGGTTACTGCTGTTACTAATTCACAGAAAACTGTGTACTTTTTGCGACAAACTCGTTACATACTCACACAGCAAATTACACGTCTGTGTTACTTTGGTATGATTGATTACGTCTGACAAGAAAATTATACTTCGTGTCCGCTCATACATATACAAGAAGATTCTAAATGCGATTTAAAAATACTCGTAAAAACTGTAAAGTCCTAATATTACGATGCCTGCAATTTTCAAGATTAAAGACAAGGTGCTACATTGTGTCAGAAATCATTTTATTTGTTGACTAGTTGTGCCTGCGACTTCGTACGCGTGGATAACTTTTAGTAATCCAATTTTAATCAAAAGTTTATATTATGCTCCGAATTATATCCTCACTAAACGTGAAAACTACACGCAAATCTGTTTAGTAGATTATTCCGTTTATTAGTTAGGTTAGGTTTAGTATTCAAGTTCTATAGATGTGGCTTACAAACTGATTGAAAAACTGGCTGACTGAAAATAATTCATCGCTCATTTGTGTTCTATAACTCTTCTTCCTCTTTCTTTTTTATTGATTTTCTTTCAATGTACAAACACCTCGGGTTCTGTTGTTTTTATATATAGATCATTAAATAGTCCGACATATATCAGACCCATGATAATCTTTCTACAAAAAGTTAGTCGGTACGTAGATCAGTCGGGTGTTATTTCTGATACAACTAGTTTTGTTTCTGGCTAAGACTGCATGGACGTCGTTTAAAAAATAAATGAGTAAAGGTGCAATTTTCTGCGATTAAGAAAGGCCTACATTATGTTAATTAAAGACTTGGTCTATTGGGCCCATGCCCAAATCCTATCCTCCTTTAATCCAAATTAGTTATGCGGTTAACCCTAAACAAACATCCAAACTTTAAGAAACTTTCGTTCGCATCTGTAATATTGTAATCGTTATTATAAGTCATAAAACCAAGGAATTACATATGAAAACAGCATAAAATTACAAAGACAAATAAAAAGCTAAATTACGAAAAATTATAGTTAAAACTAGGTCTCAGCGATAGTTTCCAAGTCTTTTCAACTCCACTTAGTTGAATAGCTAGAATTCAAGTTGTCAAGCGTAATAGCACCGTGTGTGGTCACTATTTATTTATAAATCGATCGATCGTCCATAGTTTTGTGTCCCTAGTAAGAACGCTGTAATGCTCACAATTGAATTTTCGGTTGACTTTCTTATACAACAAATAGTAATTATAATTATCAATACTTTCTTGTACAACTGCGGTGGCACGATTCTGAGGTTTTCGGTTCGATCCCTGTAAAGTGACATTGAGTTTTTCTGTTCAGTATCAGTCAAGAGACAGGAATTGTAAAAAGGCAAAAGACCTCCTCTTACACGTGATTGTAATGACTAATTATGGAACAAAATGTAATACCACTACTCCTATCTATGGAAAAGAATAAAGTGTGACACTAATATACACGGTTATTTTGACATAGCGCCAATAAATGAAACTATATCCTCGTCTTTAATTAGTCTTAGAATAATAAATATTTTCACCAAAAATCCCAGTTTTACTTTTCTGATTTTTTATAATTTTGTTGTTTAGTGCGAATATAATGTGCGAGTGTATTTTTTTCTCTTAGAGTAAGTATTAGGGCGTGTAAAACTTAAATTACTTTTTATTGAAATTTGATCGAAACTTACAGGCATGATACTTACCCTACATATCCGTAAATATAACCTACGGATACTTGACCGAGCGTCCAAAATATCCTAAAATGAAAGACAAATTGTCCTAATCGCAGCGTCGAAGGCCGAGTATCTTCTGCGTGGGTGTGTTGATTACTTACTGCTATTCTAGTTACAATACCTTTTAATGATCGAACAATAATTTTTAGACTAGATCTTGCTGTTTTGGTTAGCGTGAAAAGAGAAATGTCCAATTTTGAAATATCATAATATGTACATATTATATAGGTGTCCCAAAAGTTACGCAAGATTTGAATTAAATTGAAAACACAGTTTTTAGTATTTTGATTGATATTTTTTTATTGAATTATAAAGTACATAGGATAAAGATATTAATGGACAAATGGCCGGGCAAATGGCCCTCTATCGTCAAGGTGAAAATGTGCTTCATCGCTTAGGATAATTTTGCTCGAAAAATAAGCATCCATTTGTTGACGTTCAGTAATCCATTCAACAAACTCTCTTCGTTGTACATGGTCAATTGTTGTGTTAACTGAATTTTGTCAGCAAGGAGACCCAAATCTTTAGTGAGTATACGTTGTAGAGAGCTTGAAATTTGCAATTGTCGTCCACGAGGCCGAATTGATGCTCCTGGATTTGCAACAACACTTTTACCCGCTGCTTCGATATTGACATTTGAACGGCTTGTTTTTGGACGACCAGTGTGTTTAGTGTCTCCAGCTGATCCAGTCTCCCTGAATTTTTTAATTAATCTCTTCACAGATGATGAATTAAAACCTAATCAATGATGATGAACCTAATCAATTAAAAATAAATATTATGTACTAGCTTTTGCTCGCGGCTCTGCCCGCATGAATGAGTTTTTCCGGGATAAAAGTCCCGCTTTATATTTTCCCGGGATAAAAAGTAGCCTATGTGTTAATCCAGGATATGATCTACCCGTGTACCAAATTTCATCAAAATCCGTTCAGTAGTTTTTGCGTGAAAGAGTAACAAACTTCTATACATCCATACATCCAGACATTCTTACAAACTTTCGCCTTTATAATATTAGTAGGATGTGGTAGGTACAGCAGCGACGAAGTGGAAAACCCCTAGTTTAGAAAAGTAACAAGTCAGTTTAACTGATACAGAACTACTGTTTTATAAAAAATATTTGAAACATCCCCGTTACTTTTCCGTTTCGTACTGTTACTGAACTTCCATGAAGCCTGTTCTTCAATCCAAATTCGATAAATAGTGCCAATAATTTACTACCTAGTGACAAACTTATTATAAATAAAAGAAAATAGATTATTCAAATAGCACAACAGTTATTATAAACGCTGTAATTCAATGAAATGATTTGAATGAAAGTGCATATTATTTCTAATGTTACAATGTTACACAGGCAATTTTCTCATACATTATTTTTCACAATGAACATTAATGCAATATTCATTAAAAAAAATATATTTCAACTTAACACTCAAGGTTTAAATGCAAATAACGTTTAATAGTATTTGTGATGTAGGTACTCTAGATTATTATACCTATGTACTATTCAGTATTCTGTGCCATAACCCAAAACACAAATATACACAAGTAAAAAAGATTAAAAGCAATACCAAAATGATTTTTGAAAACAGCTCAAACCAATAATAGAAAAATGTCTGGGAACCACGCTATGAATTATAAAGGCTGGATCGACGTGCTCTCAGATAAATGAACAGTCGGTGTGTCCGCCGATTCCGTTTCCAACTGACTGCTACGTTGAGTAATTGAGACTATATTGGGAATATCGGGGTATAAGCTAGTTTCCACTGTCAGGCTTTAAAACACTGTGTTTTGAGGTGTTTTATGAATTCAGGCGTTATTTTTAAGTACCACTAGTGGTTTGAGAGGTGGTATTATTAATATGATACAAATATTGAAATTAGATTTAACTTGCCATCAAATTATACTCAACTTGTATTGCTCGCGGCTCCGCTTGAAAAGGTTTTTCCGGGACAAAATCTAGTCTAAATACTCAGCAGTAATGTAGCTTTCTAATTGTGAAAGAATTTTCAAAATCGGTTCAGTAGTTCCTGAGATTAGCGCAGTCAACCAAACAAACTCTTCAGCTTTATAATATTAATATAAACATCCTACTAATAATCCTACTAATATTATAAAGGCAAAAGTTTGTAAGAATGTATGGGATGTATGGATGTTTGTTCCCCTTTCAAGCAAAAACTGCTCAACGGATTTTGATGAAATTTGGCACACGGGTAGATCATGTCCTGGATTAACACATAGTCTACTTCTTACCCCGGGAAAATATATACCGGGACTTTTGTCCCGGAAAACTTTTTAATGCGGGCGGAGCCGTGGGCAAAAGCTAGTATATTATAATACTAGCTTTTGCCCACGGCTCCGCCCGTTTAAAAATTGTTTATATAAAGTATATAAAAATAGTTTTTACAAATATTTCTTTCTTGTTAACTAGTGACGTGTGAAAAAAAAATCCCTTACCTTCTATTCTTTATAATTCTTCGATCGCTGTTTGCTTACCTATTATCAACGATACGCCAACTGTATTTAGCTGTAATTATTCCGTAACAATCTTGGTAATCGGAGCGAATTAACTACTAGCACGTAAATAGAAGTGGAAAGCTCTGAATAAAATAATATGCGCTTTGCATACCTGACATCACCGTCCATTACATAGTAATTATTTGTACTGTTATATTGGTACAAATTTTACATGACATCGTTTAGGTTTTTAGTGTTCATAGATGATTTATTTCCGGTTCGTGGAGATTGGCATGTTATTTAAAATAAGATAGAATTTTTTATTCATAAAGGCTAATATTTACTGCTTCGATGGCTGTTGTATTGCGTGCGCAACACTTTGAGGTCCCAGGTTTAAATTCCGGGTCGGGCAAATTGATATTGGGTTTTTCTAATCACTATCAGCCGGAATTGTGTACTTGTGCCCGATATACCATTGCATTGCAATATATCATTGCAGCTTTCCTTAACAGTCATCACATTGATTATTGTCTCTATTTCACTGTATGCGACTCGCCAGAAAGTAACTTTTCTGGCTTAAAAACGCATCTTAAGACTTAAGACCAATTTTTATGAACCAATAGCGCTTAAACTTACACTAATAAAAGCATCCACAACAGCAATACAAGTTTCAAAAACTTTAGCATTGTACGTGCTAATAAAATAAAACTTATACGAATAAACCAAAAACAATTGTATTTTTGCTTTGCGATTATGAACTTTATACCGTTTACGCATGGGTTAAAGTTTGTGTTTAAATGTAGGCACGTGCGTTAGCTGGAAAGGCATGTGATCGGCTCACGAGTCCACGTTCAGGAACAAAGCCGTACAGACCGACGGTAGAACACTCTCTGCTTCAAACACATGACTAATTAGGTTTTAACTGCGGAAAACGGAGCGGACTTAATTAAAAATGAATGTCTACGGAATTACTGAATATTTTATTGGTTTTGATTGGTATTCGTGATTCCTCTAGTTAGTCGTCATGATATTTGATTAGAGGAACAGAACAGAAACATATTGATTTTTGCATAAATAATTTTATTGTTAACTAGCTTTTCCCCGCGGCTTCGCCCGCGTTAATAAGTTTTTCCGGGCTAAAAGTACATAAAAACGTTTCCGTTGAATCACTTTATCTATAAAAAAAAAACGCATCAAAATCCGTTGCGTAGTTTTGAAGATCTACGCGTACATAGGGACAGATAGCGGGAAGCGACTTTGTTTTATACTATGTAGGTAGTGATTTTTATTTACATTATCCATAACTTAAGCAGGTACCCAGCTTGTATTTCTTTATTAATTTGACAATGTGGTTTCCAGTTTTCCGTACACACACAACTGTATATCTACCAAGTTACATAGCTATAGAAATTAATTTATACTTTCATCATTGCGCGGATGTGTACTTGATAGAACATTGTGTAGGATTTCTCTTTGTACTCTCTGGTATAAGCCTCTATCAATATCCTTTGTAAATAAGCACGAGGGTTGTCGGTTGCGTTTAATTACTGGTGGTAGGTTTCTCGTGTGCGAGGGGCAGACGAACACGCTGGATGCAGGCCGCTTTTGACAGGTCCATATAGAAATCTGCGAGAGGCCTATGTTCAGCAGTGTACTGATGATGATGATTGCCACTGTATATCGGTACTCACGCGACAAGCTCACCTGTCCAATTATTTTCATGGAAAGTAAAAGTAGGTACAGAAATAGTCGTAATAATTAGTGATTACCCAAGAAAATTAATACCATCATTTCACAATAATCGAACTTTAGATTAAGTCTCAGGGCTACGTTCGTCTCCATGTCCACGAGTGTGAAAAATCCACCCATTTTACCAGCAATAGACCTTTACCAGGGCATTTAAAATTCATTTCAATATTGCAGAAAATACACGCCGCCCTACATTTCCAAATGTAAAACCCAAGTTACAATAATAATGACTTCAGTTGATTCGGAAATATCTTGTCCCAGATATCAGTAAGATCAGCTGGTCTAAAACAGCCAGACTATTGCACTGAAAGTCGCTCAATTTTCATTAGTAAACTACCAGGTTAAGCGGTTTTCTGTGTTCATGTTCCCGAAATATCCAGCGCTTTACGATCCACTGCAGTTTGTGATGTAAATGGTTAAAAATGTCGCACTAGATTAATTGTTTTGAAATTGCTTTAAAGTCTATTAGTGGGCTTTAATTTAAACGCTTTCCTGTCGATAATTTAACGAGCCTTGATTGACAGCAGAATATTACAAAAATAAAATGACATTCTCCAGTCGCATAGATATAAGGGCGGTTTTGTGTACAGGTTATGATTACATCGTGCCGCCTGAGTATAAAACTGTATCGTTCGTAGTCCCTCTAGAAGATGCACTTTAGCATATTCAAAACACCCAACATGAGTCTTATCTTTTAAACCGTAAAAGAGATTCGTCCTGATGCAATGCTAGTCTGTCTCTTTTTGGGACATGACAGCCGCCTTTTCACTTTTAACGCAGTAGATCTCTTCAAGCAAAAAGGACCCTCACCATATTTCACCATTAAAACTTGTCAAAAACCATTAATTATACAACCGCATTCATATACCTTCCTAACCCAATATAAAAATAAAAGGCCAATAGGTCTAAGGGTCATTCGGTGCTAAGTGACGTTTCACCGCTTGCATAATTGGTAGCGGAACTGACAAGCCTCCCCGGTTCCAGTGGGGGGACGTCAGGCGTCGACGTGTCAAAGTCAGGGGCTGAATTATATATGGACAGTGGAGGCGGATGGCTCAGCCACTTAGCGGTTACTGAATAATGCATGCAACGAAGTGAACCATCGGATTGTTTGCATAGAGCTTGCATAGTGCAAGTGTTATGTGCTAAATTCTTTATTAAAAACGTTCTGCTATTTTACACGCTGTTTCTGAACGTCTTGTATGTAATGCCTTGATCGGTTTGACAAGGGATTGGTAATACCTATATATTTTCAAACAAATGGGGCGTTTTAGGGTTTAAACTTTGATGTAAAAGTATGTAATTAATTTACAATGGTAGGCAGGTTACTGCTCCGAATATTATATAGAATTTTAACTATACATGATACAATGTGTCAAAATTATTTATCCATTCTCCAAATAAATGTTATATTAGCAATCGGTCACATTCCCTATATGTATAGACAGTCAAATATCTCTAATGCCACTCTATGACATAAACTACCGACTATATAAAACACAAAAAATCCCTAACTTTCAAAATCCCAATTCAATAAGTCATCATTACATCAACACTTAAAACAAAAAAGATTCACTACTTAAACCGCAGCAATATTAAAACGCCATACGTTTACGCGCATGCGTGACGGAGCGGCGCACGCGCAGGTGTCGTGCCGGATACGGCTGAAACGCGGGGCTGAAGCGCGGTGCGCGGGCGCAGGACGAGGCGAGAGGAAAGAGGGTGCGCGCGTGCATTTAAACGGATTTTTGTGTTTTTAAAGCTCGGTTTTGATTTAGATTCATGAAGAAGACATCTTTATTATTCGGCAAGTAACGTTTATGATGGCGACAAAAGAATTAAATAGCATTTTAATAAAGACAAAAGTTCACATGATGTTAACTCAGAGGAATATAATATTATTGTGACCATTTCTATGGCTTTCAATTCTTAATTTCATAGTTTTGGAGGTATCTTGTTTTGAAGAATGTTTCGTATTATTGTTAATTATGTAGGTAATACCTATTACTATGGTTATCAATAAAAACGGTAACCACACACATTAAGGAAAACCACATATTTTCGTATAATATGACAATGCAGGAAATTATACCCTATATTATTTTGATAAGGTACTCAAACAAATTGTACGATAAATAAGTAACAACTAAAAATAATATTTAAAATATATTTATTCAACGATGTTCATATTTGCTTCGTTAAGCCAAATACAAAGTTGGTAAGAATTTCTAAAGCTGAGTTATATAGCACTTTAAAGTTAATGTAAGAATTTTTAGGGCTACCTGTAATTAAACATAATGTAATTTTTGTAAAAATACTGTACTGTTTCCCTGAATTTTTTTTCCACCAGTTTCCTTTTTTGTTTTTTGAGACTACGAATGTCAAATCTCCTCCACCCTAGATATAACGTATAATCGAACCCGTTATTACCCTGGTATTAAAAATTGGTATTAAACATATAGCTGATGTTTGTCTTTGTCTGAGGATTTAGACCTCACCATAGGTTACCATCAGTTGTATCACAATATACTTTTTCCTTTCAATTAATAGGGGACAGGTATAGAGTTTGCAATTGATTTGCTATCAAAAGTCGCTATTATTTGCAACTGCATCCAAATTGCAAAAACTCCAATTATATGTTGTTATAACATACATATTATGTCATCACGGCATTTTTCCGTTTTTTTCCTTTTGAAGTATTGTCACAAAAAATATAACTATACTATAACCTTATATCCTCCGTAATAATTAAGGTCAATCGCTAATTTTAAGGCGGATTGAGAACATTTCAGAGCGGATGCCATTAAGATGGGTACACACGGACGGGGGTCATCGACCGCGACACATTTTTTTGTACACACCGGCTGGGCCGGCTTCCTGTTTCAAACGCTTTTTTTCCCTAACACCGTTACGGGTGTTTTTGTTATCCGTTACTTTGTTTTTGCATTGTGAGATAGTGAACTTAGCTTAAAAAGTTAGGGATCAACGACCATTTAATTATTAAACTGAATGAAACAAATTGCGAAACTACATTTTGTCGCGTGGATAGTATAAAGGAGTTTTACAACATTAATATTGTAATTTAAAGGAAGTTTTCAGATTTCAATCAACATTTTAACCTAATGATTTTTAGAGGACGCTACGAAGTGGAAATTAGGAGTTATTATAGCAAGACTGCATTATCTGGCTGTCTATTCCATTGACAATATTTTCTGAAGTTAATGGTAGATGTTATCACATAAAGTGGCTTGAAATCTCCTTTTTAAAAAATCTTAAATTACCACTGGCACTTAAAAAGTGCAAAAAATCCAGAGGAACGTGTAAAGCAAATTTTTTTTTTATTTACTATAGTTCAAAATGATAACCATTATTTCGTACGAAAAACTATCATAAAAATTCGTATGATCACATATTCTGATTATTTTCAGTCCATATTATACTTGCGCAGGAACACTGTCGCCCAAAGTACAGGTTTAACCTAGTTTAGGTGCCAGGGGACCAAAACCTTGTTATGTAAAATGTAATTTTTTGGGAATTAAATAAATAAATAAAAAATTAATATAATCGGGATGCACACACCGGTTAAACCTATGCCAACACCAACCTAAACCCAATAAAATCGATATTTTCCCCGACCTACCCCACCGAATTTTATCTACATTATCGCTGTTTCCCGTTCAATTATTTCTCACTAGGATGCAGCAGTCGCTAATTCAAATTGACATATCAGGCCAGACTAAAATACACTGCGACTGTCTGGCGGGGTGGAGTGGGGACGCTTACCCCACTCTCCTTTACTGAATGCACTTCGCTGTTGTCATAATAGTTTTTGACAGCGTGAAACTGGCTTTATTTAAGTGATATGAGTTTTCGTTTACCCTTTTAATGATTTATGTTCGAAATTTAAAGGGTTTTGCTTTTTTGTATTGGTATAATTTACACACTTATGAGATTATGTATTGTACATTTTACGGAGATTAATCAAAATAACCAATGCAAGCAAAATGCTGAGGCATATGCTATTTTATAATTATACATACATATACACTCACGCCTTTTATCCCCGAAGGGGTAGGCAGAGGCGCAACTAGTGCACCCACTTTTCGCCATTATTCCGTCCCATGATGTGGTAGGGGGCGAGCCTATCGCCATATCGGGCACAAATTCCAGACTCCGAGCTGATACCGAATAGAAAACCTCAATATCACTTTGCCCGACTCGGGGATCGAACCCGAGACCTCAGCATTGCAGTCGTACCATAATACGACTACGCCACCGAGGCAGTCTTATAATTTTATAATAAGTCTTTTATAATTATCTGAATGTAAAATAAAACAATGTTTATAATAACTATACAAAAAAATATATCGTATATATGACAAATTCTAATTTTGCTTAGATTTTGCTAATATTATTAAAAAGGGAGCTTCCATAAAACGTACTATTATATTAAATGAAAAAAAAAAATTAATATGACCATTAACTTCAAAATAATACATTGCACAACAGAACCGTAAATAAAGATTGCCTCAAAAACTAACCAACTTAACCGGGCCCGTAACCGGCGCTAGGTCTACGCGGCTCCGCTACATAGGTCCCGAAGAGCTACGAGAGAGCGCGCTCGCGACTCGACGAACGCCGCCACTCCGCCGCGCTCAACTCGCGCGCCTTTCTCCACGAACAAATCCTCGCAATCAATGTATAAATAATCGTTTACCAATGCGTCCGAAAACACGCAAACCACCGGCCGTAGTACGATATTTCAGGAAGGTATTCCCCCGACCGTCAGACGTAACTTCAGCACATCCTATTTATAAGCGTCTATGTATAAATTCACTAAAAGTTAACACCACAACACACGTAACGAATATAAACTCGGAAAAGCCTCTATTAATAATCGACCGACTGACTTTGCTACCAAAAATAATAGTCTAATTGTGAAAAGTTTATGCGCGATGGGTCGTGGACCGGGGCTATCTTGGGGCGGCTAAACTTAGTGGTGCGTGCGAGCCAGATGGTAAAATTAGTGTTGAGACGCCGTCTGGTGCGGTGGTCTTCGTGACGCCACCGCTGCCGTCCATTCACTCGGACTCACCTCGCGCGGCAACCGCGCCGACGCCGCGCACACGCCGCTACGCCGCGCCAGTGCAATTGCCAAACTTACGACATTCCATTTTCGAATTGGCCGTCATGTTGCCAGGTGACAGATCGGCCATGTTGCCGCTGATTTATTACTCGCCCATCGTCGCGGCATTCTTCAGCGCGCACTTGAGTTAGTCGGGGTTCATAACGGAACGTGATTTGTCCCCAAAGGCAACAGTTGATTTATGGTCTGCGTTCGATAACTTCCTTACCTTCATTGACGACTAGGCGAAGCGGCGAAATCAAATTCGGAAATTTTATTGCAATAATTTATCTCCCTCTATAATTTTCCTTATAGTGAAAAATAATTGAAGAAAGATCCGTATTATAATATTTGTTCTTGGCCTAGCCACTCTTAACAAAATTTCAATATTTAGCAATTACAGTATAGATTAAAATAAAACTGTAATAACCAACGTTTCACAAAATTAAAGAAAATAATATTATCATACAAATTATATAATTACATTTTATATGCAAAAACGTAACGTGTGAAAGTAATTTGAAGTAACTCGAATTTTAGGGCCTATTGAGTTTGGAGGCTTTGACCCGTCGAAATGTGGTGGAGCGGCAAATCAAAGGGTTTTTCAGACCCTTCTGTTTTCAGCCGTCCATTAATGAGAGGATAATCATCTGTAATGTCCGCCACCTTTGCACCGGCTTCACTTTTCAACAAATAAATTATGGTACACTAGGCAGAGGAGAACGTTTCCTTGGCTCACTATCCTTGTATGAAAATTAAGGAGAGTTCAGATTAATAAAATTATTTAATATTGGAAAAACTGGCTATGTGGCAGTATATCCTATACCGGTTTAAAATTAATAACTTCTAGAATATAGACCTATGTAATTTCGACATACATTATTACTTCAACATTATTCAATCAAAATAGGTACACGTATTTCTTCATAATGAACTAATACGTTTCCTCCAAATGGTTGATTAATTACAACAGACTCGGTGCTCGAAAGTTCATTAACCTTGTCTTATGAGAAACGAATATGAAGCACCTCCAATATTAATTCTTGTAAGTTTCCATTATTGTACGGTTGTATTCTTTTATTAATATTTTAACGGTGTTTTGAAAGTATAGTATAGGAATATAATTATATATAACCTTATTTTTATTTAAGAGTGAAACATATCTATATTGCTTTTTAAATTCCTTATCTAAAACACTTTAAATTACAAAAAAAAACACACATTTTGGAACTTGATTTTTTTCCTACAGCAGAATATCTAGGGAACATAAGCGCATTAATATTATGATAAAATATTGTTTTTCCAAAATCATCCATTACGCAGAATATCGTTGAATACGGGCGCAACGGAAGTTTTACAACTGCATCATTGGACGATTAAATCCTTGAAACTGTACCTAAAAATAATTTTGGCAGCCGGCCAGATATCTGAATGACGGCAATAAAATGCTAGAGATTTAGGCGAGGCAGTGAGAAAACGATGGCGAATTCTTTTTATCCACACATTACAGAGAAAGAGACCTCATTACGCTAGATAATAAATACTGTATTAAAGGTACTGAGAATTTTTATTCAGTGGTTTGCCTGATCAGTGTTTTAGCTGACTCGTAAATTAATTTATTTGGTGTAAGATGATAGAAGCGATTTATTGACTTCTAGACTTCTGCTCGCGGCTTCGCCTGCGTGAATGAGTTTTTCCGGGATATAAGTCCCGCTTTATATTTCCCCGGGATAAATTATACATATAAACCTTCCTCTTGAATCACTCTATTTATTGAAAAAAACCGATCTAAGCATACATAGGGACAGACAGCGGGAAGCGACTTTGTTTTATACTATGCAGTCATAGAATATGTTATTGTGTTATTATTCTAAGTATGTAGTGATAACACACTCGTTATCAATAATATTTGTTTTATCTGTTACTAGTAGTGCTCGCGGCTCCGCCCGCGTGAAAAAGTTTTTCCGGGATAAAAATATTTTCCCGGGATAAAAAGTAGCCTATAGCACTCAGGAGTAAAGTAGCTTCCTATTAGTGAAATAATTTTCAAAATCGTTTCAGTAGTTCCTGAGATTAGCGCGTTCAAACAAACTAACAAATAAACAAACTCTTCAGCTTTATAATATTAGTATAGATATACAGTCTAACCCTATAAGTTATAATTTAAGATTATATAGGACCTAACACAACTGATGAAATGTTGGTATGATAACAACTTTATGAACTTAATAGTTTGTTGTCGCCTTTCACGTAATGCTACAAGTTCTTAGGTGTATTCATCTTTTCCTTTTAAGACGAAATTATCATTTCATTTTTTCAACTTTGACACCAAAATCACTTGGATAAACTCTCAAAATCATATTTTTGTAACATTCATTTGGAGAGTATTTTTCGTTAATTTTTAAAAATATAAACATGACGGTACTTTCCACTCTAAAGAATAAGTTACATCATTGACAGGAATTAAAACTAAACCGTTATATCCTTTATCAATTAAAGTATCAATCACTAACATTTACTTTATAATTTCAAAGATGGACAAGAGACACTCGTAAGGAATTATTATGTGGTCGCCATGCGGAAAATGGACGGTAAAGAAGTTCCTACACGATAGGTTACATTTCAATCGCTGACTACACGAAGCTACGACTTTTAGCGCGAGTCTATATTTTATGATATTTCAAAGTTATATTAAACTAGTAGTGCCCGCGGCTCCACCCGCGTGAAAAAGTTTTTCCGGGACAAAAAGTAGCCTATAGCACTCAGGAGTTATGTAGCTTCCTATTAGTGAAAGAATTTTCAAAATCAGTTCAGTAGTTCCTGAGATTAGCGCGTTCAAACAAACAAACTCTTCAGCTTTATAATATTAGTATAGATTAGTTCCTAAGTAATTTAATTATAGCCGAGTTGAAGGTGATGATTTTAATTAATTTTATGTTGACATATAAATATTTTATTATAAATCTTATCATAATATTAGCGATCCGCCTCGGCTTCGTACGGGTAACATTAATTATCTATGGCCAGATGACTTCTCGTAGTCCGATTGTTACCAAGGATCACAAGATCACCCACTAGCATTCGAAGATGACGAATAATCGATGAAAATAATTTTATGGACACACATCACACAAGCAATTTGATAAACCCATCAATATCTAAGAATTTTTCGACCAAGAGCTAGGCAAAGCAAACTTATAAATTCCAATAAATTATGCTCAGTATTGCTAATTTTCTAAAGACAGACGAGCTAGCAAGTATCACCACGTTTATTTCTGTCGCCAAGCATCATTGTAGAAATACTGTCGTCTTCTAGTTTGAAGGACATTGTATCCAGTGTAATTACTGTCCACTGAAACATGACATCTAATGTTTCATTGCCACGTAGAACTATAATTCAAAGTTTAGGTAGTAATGCTTCTTCTTTTAAGACTCCGTAGCTCTGTCGATTGATCGCTGTTTTTGCCAATGTCAATACTCAAATAATATCCAGTGTAAAATATACATACATAGCATTACACCTTTTGCCTTTTCAGGGGTAGGCAGATGTGTATGCCGCCGATATTCACCAGATATGTTAGGTCGGTACCAGGAGGCGTCCTGTTGCGGTTTACCGGGCACATTTCCAAACTCTGGGGTGATATTGAGAAGAAAAAAACAATAATCACTTTGCCCGACCCGGGATTGGAATCCGAGACCAAAACGACAACTTCAGTCGTACTACAATAAAACGACGCCACCGAAGCGTGAAATATTAGACATAAATATACATTGTGATTTGTGCAATAGCAATTATATACCTACTTTTATACGGAGTCATTTTGACACGGCGTTACTAAATGAAACCACATACCTACTTATCTAAGGAGATATAATAATAAATAAATAATTCAATGGATAGTAATATGTTCAAGGGAAAATGATACTATCCATTAAGTTATTTTATTCATTGATGTGAAATAAAAGAGTGTAAAATTGAAATGATTTTGATATTCATTACTCAAGGATGATATTTGGCACAAAAGCAGAGACAAATACAAATATTTGGTGTAATTTATTAATGCAATGTCAAAATGACCCTGTAGAGATAAGCTGTGATTCCGCAGAACGCGGCAGACGGCAACAGCATGTGCTGTGACGGCAGACGGCACTACTATGCAGTATTAAATTGTATGAGACCTATTCCGCACACGACGGCAAATGACGCGCGGCAAGTGACGTCCTGCCATCTGCCGTTGCCATCTGCGGTCTGCCGCGTCCAGCGGAATCACAGCTTTAATATTATCGCCTATCACCATAAAATATTGCTCATATTTATCAGTCACCTCTAACACTTCCTAGCTCACGGTGCCCCAGACGAAGTACAAGAAGCGAACCGGCTACAACAGTAGCATTTATCATTTATTCACTAGTTTACGAGTGCAGGCTGTCGGACCGTCAGGAACGAGTGTCGGTTAGTTGTTCTGCGAATTTCCTATACAGACACTTGATCGTTCGTGTCTCAGCTAACTGCTACAACTTTGATTTGCTATTTACATTTCTGGAGTGTTTCTAACTTAAGTTACAATTTAGGGCATTGATTTATGTTATTGATAAGTCAACGTTCATCTATTATACGTGTATATGAATTTGGGATTAATAGAAGGCTCTAAAGTGTTGTTTATAGCTTACGAAGGCAGATGGACGTGCTGGCGGGCTAACGGATGGTAAGTGGTCACCGTCAGCCATGAGCATCAGCAATGGTAAGGACACAGCCAAGTTGCCTTCTACATGTAAAACTTTTCATAAAAATTTAGAGCATTCATTTTGATTATGTAATTGGTTAGTCAACGTTCGTGTATAATAATTATTATTGTGTACATATTTGGTTAGCAGAAGGCTCCAAAACGTTTTTTATAGCTTACGAAGGCAGATAGAGATAGATAGATTTGCTGGGTTGGCTCGATGGGCAGCATCGGCAATGCTAACGGCACAGCCAAGCTGCCTACTATATAAAACTTTTTTCTTCTTCGTCTACGGTCTCATGGACTCGTGATGAGTTGCCAAGTGAAAGGCGGTATTATATTCGGCCCAGTTGTGGGCTACGAATTACTGATAATATTATTAGCTCGATCTATGAGACTTCATTTGTTGAGATGGATTGATTGATATCAAATATACACGTGGGTACGAAAATAAAAGTAATTACAATGAAAATAGTAGAAAAGAATCAATGAGATGACAGATATTATATAAGTGAGTATTTTATTTATTGAAATAATAATTTAAAGTTAAAGATAATGCTGATTTGTATAGCATATTGCAGAAAAGATATATCTAGACATACAAATGTGCATTTTTCAATAATTACCAACTATGATTCAGCGAGCCTGCTATAATTAGAGTAGTTGACAGGTTCAAGCAAAGACTAGCTAGACGTAACTCCTTTTTATATCTATCTTTTTTAATGAATATCGCCTCCTAGATATATGTGTGAGGAATATGGATGGTCTTTGGTTCGATTTGCAGGTCTAGGCAACAAAGCGATGGGACTTTTTAATAGGTACGATTTAACGACAGACAGACGACCGGTTATAACATTTAAGACCCATAGTTTCTGTAAGACACTTAAAATATCTCGTACTAACTGTTTTTGTCCGCGGGGAAAAACTCGTTATCGCTACCACTGCTGTGGGAAGAGTGGAATGGTTATGTTGGTTTCACCAATATTATGGCTCAATGTCGACACTCGAGAGTATAGCATCATCCGAGCGAGCATTGGACCGAGTCTCTAACACTATGTACTCCCTATACTAGCATACCAACCACAATCCGCAGTGCCCTTCTTCGGCGAATATGGGATGGCCCCGGGGTATCATGTTGCACGAAGATAGCTGCACAGAAACGCTCCTGCGGGATGCCCCTTTGCAGCCCCTCTAGAGGGGGCTAAGAAGCCCCAAACTCTACACAACCTCTTCCGTGGACTGGTCTGCTCTGATTGGTGGTTGACTTTATTGTTTACTTAAAATTAAACATATAGGTGGTTGCTTGTCTTAGGTACTCTCCGGTAATTTCGCATCTAATATCCACGTTTAAAATTAATTTTGTATTGTAAAATATATTCTATTTAAAAAAAAAATAAGATGACAAAAGACCTACGCTGAGTTTCTTGGTGCTTCTTCTCAGGTCAGTGGGCTTTTCCGAAGCACCGGTAGAATCTTCTAGTTGATAAAAAAGTATTGTAAAAAATGACGTGTAAAAGCGCCCTTAGGGGCCTAATTACTCAATAAATGATTTGATTTGATTTGGCGTTTATGACTACAGGAGACCCACATTATCGTCCACCTCGGAGTCGCATAAATTGGAGTACTAGAGCGAGCAGTCCCGCCTTTTCGCCCTGCGACTCTCTCAAACCACCATTTAATGTCGTACTAACCCTGGTATGGAGTGGTAAAAAAAAAAAGATTTTCATTTAATATTGTATTTCATTTAATATTTGCATAATAATATATGTCGGGACAGGAAGGAAGTATAAAAAGGAATTATCATTTTTATTAATCACATTGAGGGTGTCTGAATATATTACGTCGGGTAAGACTAAATAAAAATCATGTTGAATTGTCAGAGCGACAGTTGGGTTTATAAAAGGGGTGCCGATTCATTTGAAGAGACAGTCTTAGTTCAGTCGTCGTTGAGTTCGGTTGTGTTGCAACTAGTACGGTGCAGATCACTAATAAGTGGTAACTATGGTGGTTTCCATATCAGTCAGTGCTTAGTAAAGCGGTTACTATGTTATTTCGAGGTGTTACTAGGTGAGTTGATTATAATCACTTAACCAAACGGTTAAGTAATTGCCTCAATATGCAATGTGTTATAATAACCAAAGTTAATAATGAATCCTGACGTGGTATTGTACTCTGTGAACAGTTTATTACGCAATAATTGACCAACGAACAATAAATAGCGAGTTAAAGAGAATTCATTTGTGACTTTTATTATGTGAACCTACGTGTATCAATATCGGCCGCCACTCTGTCTCCGACATCAGAAGTGGGATGAGCCTATTCCCGCAGATATGTGAAATGCAATTAATGGTACTATGGAGAAGCTATTTAAGTACCCGCAATTTACATGAAGAAAAAAATTGCATTGAGTAATGTCGGAATAAGAACAAGACTACAACGTGAATAGTGACAACGTGTGAAATATAACTATCGCATGGTCATTTGTGATTTTATGTGCATACGACTTCGAATGAAAGAGAATCGCGTGTGTACCGCGATTGAACTGTTGGTGTTCAAACGTTCCTGTTGGTGCTCAAGCGTTCCGGTAGATGTGCTGCCGTATGGTGCGTCGTAGTTGGTGTCCCAGACATGACTGTACGGTTGTCTAGTACCGGTTGATGCTAACTATTGCATCGCGTATCATGTGTGGCTATATATGAAGACAGATATGCTTACTGCAGCACTACAGGAAGTTTGGTATCGTATGACCCATAATCCTTATTTGAAGGTTATGGTTTCCTTTATTATTATTTTTTGGTTATCTTTAAAAATATTGGAATTTCGTTTAGTAGTCATGTACCTAGTTCTTGTACGTAACAATCTATTTGTGGATGTAAGTCAAGTACCGTATAGTGTAAAAAGAAAAGTATAGCCATTTTCTTGTGTAATTCGCATAGTGGATGTGTTTTGTGTCAATAAGATTGCTGTCCAGATATAATGTTAGTGATATTTGACTTGTTGAGTACTTATGAAGGTTCAAATATTTTCCGTTAAATGACAGTTTTAAGTACAAAATATCGTTGATGGCTTCAATTGGTAAAACTTTTAATTTCTACTACTAACTACTTAGCATAAAAAGATTCCTTAAAGGGAAGTCCAACCGTAATTCAACTTATGTGATTTCTTTTATTTCTTGGTAACCTTTACAAATGTTGAGATCTTGTTTAATAGGGCATGTGCAGCCATGGATTAACGAGCTATTCGTGGTTTATGTTAGTACAGAACCGTCCTTAAACTTAAGGACAAGTAGGTACCTGTTGTTGGAAACTATGACTGTGCATAGCATTGGTTTACAAAAGTGATCTAGGTGTATAGTGTTGGGTCTGAAGGATTGCTAGCCTTCCATGGTCATGTTTCCCATTGTTTAAAATTTTTGAATTAAGACCGAGACGTGCGATAATTTTGTGATTGTCCTCATATTAAGATAACTACTGAATTCCCGCTCAAAGATTGATGCGTGACTTGATTTAAGTTCCGGATAGGGTGAACGGTTTGATGCTGTTGCGATATTTTTGATTGCAGGAACTGGAGATCCTTGCAGGGAGTACTTAAAGTATTCTGCGTTAGAAGACGCCGTAAGCTGTGACTACTGAAGAGCCTCTGCGGGATCCTTTGGTGGACCTGACATTAACTGCGGTGATAGAGGATTTGGACATCAGGAGTTTGAAGATTCTTGCACTTTGGTGAGAAGTTTTCATTTTGTTGTGTTGAGCTTTTTTTTTTTATTTTGTCCCTGCGATTGATTGTGGAAAAGCCTGAAAGTGAAGTAGTGATTGAGACGTTCAACGCTAGAACAAAGTAGATGAGCCTGTTCTCGCAATAAATCTGTGTGGTGAATGTTCCAGTAAAATATCTCGAAAAGGATCTTTGTGGTTAAAATCTTGTACAAGATCTATGTGGTTAAGGACGGCTGTGTGATCAAGTCCATGTGGTTAAGGACTGCTGTGTGATCAAGTCCATGTGGTTAAGGACTGCTGTGTGATCAAGTCCATGTGGTTAAGGACTGCTGTGTGATTAAGTCCATGTGGTTAAGGACTGCTGTGTGATCAAGTCCATGTGGTTAAGGACTGCTGTGTGATCAAGTTCATGTGGTTAAGGACTGCTGTGTGATAAAGTCCATGTGGTTAAGGACTGCTGTGTGATCAAGTCCATGTGGTTAAGGACTGCTGTGTGATCAAGTCCATGTGATAAAGGATGGCTGTGTGATCAAATCCATGTGGTAAAGGATTGCTGTGTGATCAAGTCCATGTGGTTAAGAATGGCTGTGTGATCAAGTCCATGTGGTTAAGAATGGCTGTGTGATCAAGTCCATGTGGTTAAGAATGGCTGTGTGATCAAGTCCATGTGGTTAAGAATGGCTGTGTGATCAAGTCCATGTGGTTAAGAATGGCTGTGTGATCAAGTCCATGTGGTTAAGAATGGCTGTGTGATCAAGTCCATGTGGTTAAGAATGGCTGTGTGATCAAATCGATGACGTGACTTCGACCAGTCTTATATTGTGAAAATAGTAAATAAATTACAATCTGCTCACTATATGTGTCTTGTGTATTGTGTTGTAACTATAGCGTCATCATCCTCCACTGGGTCTGAATCATTGTAGCAAATTTGGTCCTGATGGTAAACAAGCATAACTGAAATAGTGATTGTAGTAGTTAGGAAGAGTCTTAATGTAAGGTCAGAATAGGCCGAGCGATGTGATGCTGCTGCGTATATTTTCTGTTTGCAGGCATTGGAAATTACTGCTGGTGGTGCCGCGTGTGACGTGTCTACTCCGGTTCGAAGACAGTGTGCAGTGCAGTGCAGCTACTGAGCCGCTTCCGAGGGAAGATTGCTGCTGATCGTCAGTGGCACTGATCTCCGTTTAGATAAGAATTGTTTGCATTGTATACAGTTCTAATAACTATTGGACAGCTGTATCCTTGAGAGTTTGTTACCGTCACTACTTCTCTCTTGTTAGGAGGTACTAGGAAGTGATGGCGGAAGGGCGATTTGGGGGTGCTGTCTATTTTGTAAAACATACGTAAGAGAACGATCACATGTCAGGAGTATCATGTCACTATACGTGATTTAACTGAATTTTAAAATTAGATTTGTTTCTTAAATCCCTTGCACTTAGGGAGACACATTGCGAGCTTTTCCTTAACGTTTGAACAATGGAAGCAACTGACTACAGTAACTTGTGTAAATGGTTACAGCGATAACTTTCTTTGCCTATCGATTATGGTCACTGGTATGACTGCAGAAATAATTCTAAATTCATGACAGCATTAATTCCTAATTCCTTTAATTGGAATTTTAAATTGTCATTTAATTATTCGGTGTTAAATTTTCATGAAGCGTGCGTTGGCGAAAAATGCTTGAAGGTTAAGTTTTGAGATAATCGATGAAATTGTAGCAGAGACAAGTGGCAGTGACAGTAATTAAGTTTGCATGATGATCTGGACTGCACTTTAGTAGTCCGTTGGAAGTCGGTATTTGCTGTGTAAGCAATCCGTGGATGCGCGGTGCGCGGGTGGTTCTGGCTGAGGTCGGGTTTCAAAGGAAGCCATAGAGTTCGAAAGAGATGAGAGTAACTAGAGGTTACTGCCAGAGATCACATGCAGGGCTTAATTGGTTAGATTATGTGGTTTGCATTTGGCAATCGAGACGGACCTTCATCCATTTTTGGTACTAACTATGTTGTTTTGAAGAGTGTTGTTAAGTTTACGTGATGATCGTACTTTGTGTCATTCAGAGTAACACACGAGGACGTGTGTCTTACCAGAATGGCCGTGTCGGGACAGGAAGGAAGTATAAAAAGAAATTATCATTTTTATTAATCACATTTTTGGTACTAACTATGTTGTTTTGAAGAGTGTTGTTAAGTTTACGTGATGATCGTACTTTGTGTCATTCAGAGTAACACACGAGGACGTGTGTCTTGCCAGAATGGCCGTGTCGGGACAGGAAGGAAGTATAAAAAGGAATTATCATTTTTATTAATCACATTGAGGGTGTCTGAATATATTACGTCGGGTAAGACTAAATAAAAATCATGTTGAATTGTCAGAGCGACAGTTGGGTTTATAAAAGGGGTGCCGATTCATTTGAAGAGACAGTCTTAGTTCAGTCGTCGTTGAGTTCGGTTGTGTTGCAACTAGTACGGTGCAGATCACTAATAAGTGGTAACTATGGTGGTTTCCATATCAGTCAGTGCTTAGTAAAGCGGTTACTATGTTATTTCGAGGTGTTACTAGGTGAGTTGATTATAATCACTTAACCAAACGGTTAAGTAATTGCCTCAATATGCAATGTGTTATAATAACCAAAGTTAATAATGAATCCTGACGTGGTATTGTACTCTGTGAACAGTTTATTACGCAATAATTGACCAACGAACAATAAATAGCGAGTTAAAGAGAATTCATTTGTGACTTTTATTATGTGAACCTACGTGTATCAATATCGGCCGCCACTCTGTCTCCGACATATAGAAATAACTACTCCTAACACAAACAGACCAAGTCATCTTCCATAATGTATATAGAACAATATTGTTTCTTTGGAAGTGATTAACGATCGCCAACAATACGTAGCGGCACACAAAAATCATGACAATCTCATTAATCTTCCACTATTATACCCAAGTTGTTAGATGTTTAATGACTGAAGAAACTGAATTATGAATGAAAATTTATATTTTATCGTAAACTCGTTCGTGGCTCTATCAATGTGAACGACCATAACACAATAAAATTCACATTGTGTACTTTTACGGGAATAAAAAATATGTAGTTGGGTTTTTCTAATCAGTATCAGCCCGGAGTCTGGCATTTGTTCCTGTATGGTGATAAGCTTGCTCTCCATCACATCATGGGTGGAATACGCACGGCGAAAAGTGGGTGCACTAATTGCGCCTCTGCCTACCCCTTCTGGGATAAAAGGCGTGAATGTGTGTGTATTTATAATAGAATATACTCTAAAACATGTTGATTTTGTGTACAAACGGTCAAATTACATGCAAATTCGTTCAGCGGTTTATTTATTTACTTATAACGAACATACAACCACCACTAACACCTATTATTTTAGAAGAACCGCGATGATGAGATGCGAAGAAATGGATGCGTTGACGCTATCGAGCAAGAACGCGAATTAGGAAGAAGAGTCGGTTTTCTCGGTCTTTGAAAATGTAGCGGTTGTATGTGACTGTACCAGTGTAGTTTTACCTCTACGTTTAGAATATAAGCACTGGTGTCGCTAGACTGAGTCTCAGTATGTACAACCGTCAACAGAATAACAGCGATTATGTGATATCGTGTTTCATTGATCGGTCACCCCCGCGTGCAAACTAAAAAAAACTTCTTCACAAAAAACTCAACAGCAATTTCACTGGCTGGTGGTCTTTGTATCCAACCTGAAAACGACCAAGTACACAAAGCGTATACCTGCCACAGTGGCCTACGCAACTGTGGCGCGTTCCGGGTTCAGCCTGGGTATACGCGGTTTCGTTGTAAGCCGGCATAATTATATTGACTGAAAGGGAAAATCATCTTTCGTTAGGCGAAGTTTTATCTTGACCCCACTACGTTTACTATGAGGTACAGTGCTGTCAGTTAGTTGAGATTTTTAGTAAAGATTTTTTCTTTCTTCTTTTCTTCAGTATAAAAAACGTGTTTCTAAAAAACAGTGGTTGTACTACCACTATAAGCGGCATACACACTGCCTAGTTGGGAGTGGAACGGACTGCCGAGACAAATGTCCGCAGGTTCGAAACCAAAGGTCACACACCTATGACTTTTAAAAAAAAATATGTGTGTATCTTTGTGAGTTATCGCTCGCTTTAATTGTAAAGGAAAACATCGCGAGGAAACCTGCATACCTGAGAGGTTCTCTGAACTTCGAAGGTATATGAAGTCACCAACCCGCACTAAGCCAGCGTGGTAGACTAAGGTCTTAACCCTCTCAGTTGTAGAGGAGGCCCGTGCTCAGTAGTAGGCAGTATATAGTACAGGGACTGCCTCGGTGGCGTAGTTGTATTACAGTACGACTGCAAAGCTGAGGTCTCGGGTTCGATCCCCGGGTCGGGCAAAGTGATATTGAGGTTTTCTATTCAGTATCAGCTCGGAGTCTGGAATTTGTGCCTGATATGGCGATAGGCTCGCCCCCTATCACATCATGGGACGGAATAATGGCGAAAAGTGGGTGCACTAGTTTCGCCTCTCCCTACCCCTTCGGGGATAACAGGCGTGAGTGTATATGTATGTATGTATGTATAATACAGGTCTGGTATGGTATGGGTACTACTACTAACTACCCTATTCGAACTAATTTATCTTGTTAACACAACCAATTCCAATTCAAATTTCTTATAATTTACCGTGTCGCTTTTACGCCAAATCCGCCACTGTCAAGTTTGAAAAGCAGAAGACACGTGTGCAACATAAAGGTGAAGAGTTTGTTTGTTTGTTTGAACGCGCTAATCTCAGGAACTGCTGCACCGATTTTAAAAATTCTTTCACTAACAGGAAGCTTTATTACTCCTGAGTGCTATATACTTTTATCCCGGGATAGTTTTTTAATGCCGAAAAAACTTTTCACGCAGGCGGAGTCACGAGTATCTCGTAGTTAAATATTAAAAAAATCTCTATGTCCGGGTGAAAATTAAAAGAAGAATAACGTATACAAATCTATACATATGGGCACGTTAATACATCAACATGATATTTAAATGCTGACCTGTTATAATTAGCAGTTTGTTGCATCAAATTGATATCCCATAAAAAAAATATGTGAAAAATGGGACCAAATGCCAATATTAAGAATATGCGTGGTTGTCAGACAAAAATGGAAAAATTGAGATCTCTTTGTGTGGCACCTACAGCCGACCTTGTAGAGACCTGAAATTGATTTATAAGAAGGTACACCATAAAAATTAGATATGTGTTTGAAATACAAGTCTAACAAATTTGGCTGATGGATGGCATAAGTACTTCTTAACAATACCAACACCACCCACATCTTTCAATCACAAAATTCTAATATTACTGATTGCTAGTCATCTTAAGACACCAGATACTAAGTTGCATTATGCCTAGTTATTATTGGCTATTATTCTACCTAAACCCGATAGTATTTCAATCTGCTTCGCTCACTAAATTATTGGATTAAACACAAAATCTTCACTTTTATCATTACTTCCTATCAGTAGATTTTCATAAAACAGATATCAAATAATAAAAACTATGTTTTATGATATATCACTCTGTAAAAAACAGAAGGTTATTTTATGGTTGTTTATAAAGGAACACGCATAATATTCATAGTAAACGGCTCATTAAAAACCGCCATCAAGATGCGTGGAGTCAGGTCGACGGGATCATGTCGAAGTATGGCGCCAAAGAACACGAAAATAAAGACAGGTGATATTATATAGAGTTGATTTAACCGTATTAATAAATGCCTACAGGTATAGTCGTACCTTTGTACTGTATAAAATTATATCTATTATTAATTTCATATTGATTGTAGTTTAATGAATAAATAAATTCATAATATTAATAAAATACTGAACATTATAGTTATATCGCCTACCACAGATTACAGGAAACCTAAAAAAATTAAAACTAAAGTTTATTTTCGCTATTAAAGCAGTCACGCTTAACATTATTTATAGTAAGTTTATGTGGGTCGTTAACATGTTCGGTATCAAAGAGTTCTAATGAGCTATATACGCCCACGCACTATGCCTACGTCAATGAATATACACGGGAAAACACGCTTTGTACAATCAACAGCATACGTATCTGAACAAATTCAAAATTTCAAATCGCCTATGTACGCGTTAAGTTAAACTGATTTTTTTTTCTTCGTTTGAAACAAAGTAAATCTCTTTTATTTTATTATTGTGAACAGAAAAAAATATTAGTAAGAACACAAAAGTACGTAGACAATTTGTTCAACTACTTAATATGCTGCTGACTGTACAGTGAATTCAAACATTTGCTCAATAACGAATTCAACAGACCTAATTCTGCGGATGTTATTTTCACCTTCGAGGATTGTAAAACAATTAGGAGAATTGTAATAACGCACATAATTGAATATAAATATTATTTGTCATTAAATAATTTCAAAATTTTTAACAAGCTAAAAATCAAAATGGTGTATCGCTTCTACACAAATCGGTGGCGCGTTGGTGAAGCGCGGGGCAGGGCGGGCGCCGCCCAAAATAGCACGCACGTGCCGCTCGCCGGCGGCTGCCCACGCGCCGACAACATGGCGGCCGACGAGCGCGCATGTGTGCGTACGATAGCAGCCTGTGCGTGATGCGAGCGTGTGCGCGATTGTGCGACGGTGTTTATGTGTGTGCGTTGCCCGCTCTTGCAGTAATAAGTACATAAAAACATGTATAGATATTGGTATTTATTGGAATTTGTTTGTATTGTAATACGCGTTGAATTCAAAAAGTTGTATGAATATGGATGTAAACACAAAACTGTACAATGATGACACCGATCTTAAATACCGATATTAATCTAGGTATCTTATACTTTTGTGAATGTAAACTTACTTTTAGTCTGTTATTATTAGCATTTTTTACGTAGATAATGGGCAGTAGAATTATTTAAATTTTATTAATTTAAAACAATATTTACTAGACCGTTTTTTATCGAGTTTTTACTTACACGACGTCTAATATGCATACGAAAAATCATAATAAAAATATTTTTTATTTCGAATTATTTTAAATACATTAAAAATATTGTCACTCATAAATATTATGATCATGAAAGTGGTGAATCAGCGCATCCTGTAAGAATACCTATCCCTGCACACGTGTCTATCAGACATTTCTCAACAGCAAGTGAATCATTTAAAAGCATAAAGGATCAACTTTTTTGATAGACCAACGCCGAGATGTGTCATGAAGAACGGAAATTCCTTATGAGATTTTTTCTGTCCGTGAAGAACAAAGTTAATTCCTTTTTTACTATAAAATATTTCAAAAAAGCTGCAAAGCTTTTTCAATGATGAAATAAAATTTATGCATCAAATAAGTTATAATCTGACTGATTAGAAAAGTGTAACAAATTCCCAACTTTATTCATGTAAATGTCATATAGAATTCGTTTGTTTTGTACTTGATCTTACGAATAAAAATCTGATAATTAAAAAATCAGCCCGTAGAAAACGTAACAGTGAAAATGTCATACGCAAAGGTTTACCTATAAAATCGTAAAAGCTCGCTCCGTGCTTTATCTAATCCCTTAAACACGAATTCAGCTTTCCTTTCTGTGTTGAATAAACTTCTTGGAGAAGTTTTTATGCAGACTATTTCGGACTGTAGTTAACCATAATCCATAACTTTTAAAAGATAGAGAGAATCATCTTAAGAGATGTAGTCTGTGATTTTCTTAATATATGGGAGCATTAAGGCTTTTCTGAATTATCTTCATAATATGACAATATTACGTAGTTACCTACTTACTTAAAGTTAAATAATTGTACATAGTAACCTCGACAAATTAGAAATTACCGTTTTTTTAATAGGAAAGAAAGGCCTCGAGTAAGTCTATTACGATGATTTTTTTATTATTGTTTGGAAAGAAACATTGTCCACCACTCTTTTTATTTATCACTTTAGAATGTAAAACGAAGTATTTTAAAAGCAAGTGCAAAGTTAAAATAATCTTATGTACTTATTAGAGTCAGCATAATAGCGTCAATAGGACTTAGTCGAGAGTGAGTCAAGATGTCAACTTTGTCATCTAAAACTATAAATAGTTTTTGGTTTGATTTCCAAATTATTGTCGGGTATTTTACCTATTCCTGATTTTACGTACTACGATTTTCACGCACTTTTGTTTGCTACTCTTCTCAAGTAAAAATAAAATATTCAGATGTTTGATCTCGTCTCTTACTCTTCTATCTAAAGATAAAAAAAAATCTCTAAATACTACATCCATTTTCCATTATATTCCTTCGTGGAGTCGTTCCGTTCTGAGTGAAACGGCAAGCTGAAGTTCAGTGATCCACAGGTACATAACATACCTCTAGAGCAGGCGTCGATACCTCATGCGCACACGCACACATACTGATAACCGTTATTCTGGATTAATCGACTTTGTTATAATCTCGCTCGCAACAACGTACCCTTTCTCTTATTGGTTTACCATGGGTTTTGATCATAGGGATCATAGTTTAGTGAGTTTTTGTTTTTAATTTACTCGGTTTCCACTTCCATATATTAATTTGCTATATCAGAAGCTGCAACATGTTTTAAAAAATAACTATTATAGTAAATTTTAAGTTGGACACAAATAAAGAACATAATATAATCCTAGAACCTAGACGATGTTCTTAAAAGGTAGTTCCTATCACCAGCCATTGAATCATTTAAGATCAAAGAAAACGCTTAGAACATTCCAAATGTACACCAGGCTTGGCATAATGTCTACCGGTGAAGTCGAAGCATCAAGAATGAGCGGTCTGTAGGAGGGCAGCGCATGCGCGGTGGTACGCGTCGCGGCGCACTCTAAATATAGCGACGCCTCCCGTCGAGAACGCCACTGGAGATTTCCAACATTCCTTCATTATTGTTTTTCTGTACAACACTGATATTTTACATAATTTATTGGTGATGATTTTTTGCCACGTAAACTTGCCACACTTTGTGGGAGACGTGTAGTCTGCAGGGGTAAATGATGAAGATATGCATCTCTTTGTGAGGTTCAGAAGCAAGTTTCGATGGATTTTCTTTTATTTAAAACGATCCTAATTAATAATTAATTAACCCTACTCCAATTTGATGAAAACACCAGATTAAAAAACATAATTCGTAATTATACTCGGGACTGTAGACACAGCATTATTTAATTTTTAATTTAAAACAAAAACGTTAATAAACCTGCTCCTCATCAGACACAAAAGGCAAACCTCCCGAGAGATTAATAGTATAATTAATTAACAATATATAAATATCTTAAATCAATCATAAGAAGTGAGTAATTAAAACTGCAGACGCGGCAGCTGCCGGGACGAAAGGCGACAGCTGCGCACGCGCGACGCTCGTAAATATTCGCCTTAAATAAATGTAAGCACTGCACTTACTTATGCTCTATGTCGCCCTGGTACATAGAAAGGGAGATTGACAAAAAACAATATTAAAGATATATTTTTATTTAAAGACGGATTCTCAGGTTCATTTAATACATTTTTAGATTGTGTGAAAACTTTATTCATTTTATCGTGTTGATAAAAAACGCCAATTTATTTATCTTATGAAGCATCTGATAGTAAATACAGTAAAGTCTAAATATAATGCCGACCAACGAGAGACATTGCGTCTCAACGCTCACCAAAATGATGCCAAAATCCGCCTCATTGTGAAAACGGAACAATCAGTAATACCTATTATGTATATATATATATAATAATGCCGTCCAACCGTAAATTTTACACACTCACGCCCTTTATCCCCCCCGTGATGGACATGTCCGAGGCAGCGTGTCTCACGCTGCCTCGGACACCAAAAGGTGGACACGGTACGGTGTTTTGGGGGCTTCTGAGACCCCGTAACAGGAAAAGGACCGCAACAGCCGTACGTGCAGGGGCGGTTGCGGACGACAACTTAGACGTGAGTCGGAGGAAGCCCGCAGCCGTCCCTAATGCGCCGAAGATGGCCGTTTTAAAAAAAAAAAAAAAACGCCCTTTATCCCCGATGGGGTAGGCAGAGGTGCAACTAGTGCACCCACTTTTCGCCATGCGTATTCCGTCGCATGATGTGATAGAAGGCGGGCCTATCGCCATCTTGCGCAAATTCCAGACGCCGGGAAACTTAACATTTAATTCCAAAAAAAGCATTAAATTTAACAAAAAATTTAAGTGTCTCGTAAAATAATTCTGTACAATTTAATCTTACTTCTTACTAATATCGTAAATACGAATGTCAGGGAAAATGTTTGCATATTTGTAAAACGAAACGCAAAAACAGCTGAACGATTTTAGATGCAATTTGGAACACTGATAAACCTTGTCTTGGCTTATAGGCTACTTTTTATCCCGATAATTTGCTCCCGTGGGTAAGATTTATTTTTTATTAGATTTGGAACAGATGCGCCATCTGTACGATGCCCAAGCCATCCACTTAGAAAATCAGATAAAAAATATAATATATAAAAATAAAATTCTTTCAACGGAAGCAATTTAGCGGAACAGAAAGTATAAATGTTTCATCTAAGTCTGTTCAGAGATTTTTTCGTTTACTTCTAAAAGCATCCAAACTTTTTCACAAATATTCCTAACTTTATATTTTAAAATAACAGTAAAAAGTAAGATTGCCCTACAACTGGGCAACGAGGCTCCGCTACTACTGACATATAAAAAAATACTTATGATCAGTTTCTAAATGCAATTCAACAGACCTGTCTGAACTCAGAGAAGTGGCTCATTGGATTAGCAAGTTGAAGTGGCAATGTGCTGCTTATATCGAAGAATGAGTAACCAGTAACAGATCGCTGGAGTGCATCGATTTTCCTTTCAATATGTTGATGTACCTACTGCATTACTACATTTTCGTATCATCATGTTTATACTAATCTATGCTAATATTATAAAGGAGAAAGATTTGTATTTTTATATGTTTATAACGAATAAACTCAAAAACTACTGCACAAATTTTAAATTGAACATTGTTTTCGTATATTTGTTCGTGTATTTCCTTAACTCAGCTGGCAATTTAAATTAGGCATTGACTCCAAATATACGTATATACTAAGCGAATGTAAAGTTAAATGTTTTTTTGATTTGTAGTGGTTTTTAAGTCGGTTTTATTTTTTGTTACAAAGTTTTTATATATTACTTTTTTGTTAGTTATGAAATGGTTTAAACAATAGATCATCGATATACGATTGCAGCATTCGCAGGTCATCTGCTGTCAATTATTGAAGAGTTCCATTGCGTATCTCCGAAGATCTTCATCAGATTCTAATAAATTACATACTATATAACCTTTCTTGAAAAACATAAATTTGAATAACAAAACCCCATCCAAATTTGATCAGCAGTTTTTGAGAAACTCGCGGCCACACTAATTTACATACATACATACATACACACGGATCGAATACAGAACCTCCTTTTTTTGAAGTCGGTTAAAAAAAATTGTCGGAGGTAATATCTCCTGAAGGCTTAGGAGGCCGACACACCCACAGTTGTAAGTGCTTGGATATAATAATGCGGTGTCGATCGTTTATCATTAACTGTCTTACGCTCGCCAATCGACACAATTATGCCGGCCTGTTTGGTATACACAGCTTGATCTCAGAACAAGGCTTATGAGGGCTACATAACACTCCTCAAGACCGCTGTACCGTCCTCGCCACGTCCCCGGTGTCCCAACCCTGTTAGCAGTTCCGGCCCGCGTGCTGATGAAAGCAATGGATAGATTGGTCTATTACACCGCTAAAATACCCTAATCGCTTGTGTGTCAATCATCGTCCAACGACCGCCTTGAGCCGAGGCTCGTACCCCACATAGGAGGTACCCTCAGCGTGATCGTTTAAATGTAAAGGGTTGGAGCGCCTAAAGCGTTGGAAAGTCCGGCGTGGCCAGAAAAGTCGACTCGCGTTAGGCTACTGACTGTAAAGCCATGCCAAAAAAAACGCGGGCTGTTATGACGGGTCTTATGATATTGTTGTCGTTGGACGCTATACGCGTGGATACAAAATATATCCGACCTCCAGCACTTACTGCTAATAAACATGATTGTT
Source organism: Lapara coniferarum (assembly GCA_949316025.1). Taxonomy (NCBI): domain Eukaryota; kingdom Metazoa; phylum Arthropoda; class Insecta; order Lepidoptera; family Sphingidae; genus Lapara; species Lapara coniferarum. The sequence continues at coordinate 17,956,463 of OX438919.1, forward strand.
TTCGCTCAAAGCGTCTACGTCATTTGAACGTCATAGAAGTCTGGATGAAGTTCTCTGGGGCCACACTAGTTTTAAAATCGAGATAAAGCGTATTTAGGCGTCCCGCGTGACCACGAGTACCGCAATTATTACAACTTTAGCCATTTGACACCACGTTTTATTTAGCTTAGTATTTTTGTACTCATTACGATATTATACCCTGTGTTCGAGAAACTTACAGAGATACGCCTGAGGTGGTTTGGTCATGTTATTTACAGCAACGATAATTACGTAGTCAAAAAAACGATGAGCCTTACGACCTCTACGTTGTGGATTAGTAAACTATTAAATCAAAATAAAATACCCGAACCCTACTACCAAGACACACCAACTTGACGCAGACATTTGAGATTCGGCTCCACATAAAGTGGGAATGAGGAAAGATTCATTGCGATGTTGGGCGGTGTCATGAACCGTAGCGTAGACCTACTACATTGTGTGCATATTGTAAGGTATATTAGAAAGAAACAACACAATCCTTACCACGCAATTTTGGCAGATGGTAGACGTTGTTTTCCATAGTGGATCGTTTGAAACGACACGTGCGCCGTGCGCAAAGTAAACCGAGATCCTTTGGCAGCTGCGGCTCGATTGTGACGCTTGACGTGAATCATACGTGATGGGCTATTCTACATTCGATGTTTTATAAGTATGTCGGAGCGTCGGGTAGTTTTGAAATAATAATCGTGCAAAACAGGTCGCGATGTCAAAGTATTAGTGGGGGTGACAGAAGGCGCTTGCCATTTGAGAAGCACAGTATTAGTTTGGTCGTCGTTCAGTATTCAACTAGTTATCAATAGTCGCTATGGTAACTTAGTGGTTACTATGCTAGTCCTGACAAAGTGATGAGTGTCAGACGAATCATGAGTTGACGAAATTAAGCTCAATCATGACCATTGCAAAGTATTCGACACGTTTTATTGGTCCCTGTGAAATCCTCGTCATATGGTGACCGTAAATATTGTGCATTTTATGAAGGTATTAATTACGTATTTGAGATGTTTAGTTTCTTTTTTTTATTAATATTTGCCACAACCACATGAAAATTTCATGGTATGTACTTAGAAACCACAGGAGCCGTCTGTTTTATTATAATTAAATGCTTACGTGTCTCTTCGATCGATAAACTGTATGTACATCTAAAAAAAACATGTCTATCTGTTGCTCTATTACAGCTAAAAAAGAGTTAGTGCTTACTTAAAAATGACACTTTCGCATTCCCAATATTCACAAATATTGAAGAGGTAAGCTAGCTAGCTAGCAAGTCGGTGTACAATAGCTTATTACTATTAAATACGCATTGTCATTTAAGGAAGTGAATAGATCGTTCAAACTATATGGAGTCTATGTTAAGCAAGAGGTAGGTTTCGTCAAGCTCTTTCCCCCCACTCAATAGGTGACAGTAATTAATAAAAAGAAAACAATTGGATACTTATACATTTTTTTTTATAATAATGTTTAATTTTATCGAACTTAGAATAGCCCACGTTGACGGCGCTCAGCTTGCTGCAATTTTATACGTAAAAACAAAAATAATTCCGAATGAAATTACAATTCACGAGCAATAATATGCAAGAGGTGACGATATTAACCGTCGTCATCAATGACATACATATTTATTTTTAGTCCAACACTAGGTGAATCAAATCAATAAAATAACAGGAATACTATTTTTAGTCACTGGTATTTCAAAGCTATTACGTAATTCTCGATTTCTCGGGAAATCCTTCCTAATACTGTGAATAAGGATTTAAAAATATATTCTTTATTAAAGTTTGGTCAATGTGAACTCTAGCTCAAATATTCAAATACCCTATGTAGAATAAGTTTTGTTTTCATTTGTCGAATTGTGAATGTAGTATTCTAATATCGCATTTTTTTTATTAAAGTATTAAAATATAAATTCTAGAGTCAAGTAAAAAACCACTCAAAATGTTATTGGGATATATTACACAGTCAATAATATCACGCGATACTCGTATTATCACGATAGTATTAATGCAATATTGATGCGTATCGTGATAATATAGCAGCTTATAGGCATAGCATTTGCGATCTTGTGATAATATCACGATTCCAAATCACGATATTATTGACTGTGTAATATACCCCAATCAAGTTCAGATATGAATTTTGAAACATTGTTGTTACCCTAACACTTGTACAGTCAGCGACGTAGGTACCTGAACATATTCAAAATTTCAAATCGCCTATAGGTACTTAAGCGTAAAGAATAATTAAAAAAAATGTGTTTAGTAAAATGAATTCTTTTAATTTTATATTTGTGAAGGGAAAACTAAAATTGGCAAGAACACAAAAGTATTAAGGTGTTTAAAAGTTTATCTATACATACATATAAATAAAATTGTAGTGTCTGTTTGTAATATTGAAATAACCGTTTTTTATTACATGTATATGAATATCTATACGGTTCACTCACCAAAATAACATTTTTTACAATCTTTGTCTGTCTGTCTCTCTGTCTGTTTGTTCCGGGTAATCTCTGAAATGACTGTACTGATTTTGACGGGACTTTATTTGCAAGTAGGTAGCTGATGTAATAAGGAGTAACTTAGGCTACGTTTTATCCCGGGAAAATATAAAGCGGGACTTTTATCTCGGAAAAACTTTTTAACGCGGGCGGAGCCGCAGGCAACAGCTAGTTCTGAATATGAGTGACCATACATACAATAAATATCCCTTTTCTATCTCTTCTGTTACTTAAGACAATATTGCTCTAAAACACTTTATTTATTTAAATATCCGATGTAACCTTTTCTACAACACAGCGTCCTGTAAACCTTTTACAACAAGTCGAGTGCACTCAACTAAAAGTCAATCTTCGCGATAGAGACGTTAGCAATCCAGGCCAGTAAGTGGCCCAATTGAACGACATAAAATTTGTTATGATAACACCAACTCTGCCTGTTGATTCGGCACAGGGAGTCGTAAACTTTACACCAATAAGCTAGGAATGCGTTTCGACTATGTCCTTAGTTCGTTGATCGCGTAAGCTTCGGGGCTAGCCGGGCGCTTAGCGTCTATCGTTTCGAACTCGCTAGGGAATTAGGACATTTGCGGCTATAACGAAGGTATTTATGTTGTTGTTAAAATGTTAATTTTTGTCTGTGGTTCTTCTATAGATGTAAGTGGAAGCAATGTTACATTTTATTGGTAAAACAAACAATTTTAAAACGTACTCAAACGTTTTTGCTTGTAATTTTGATCATGTACTTAATTAATATCTTGTTCCAAGTAATTATAGCACATTCCATTAAAAACAATTTCATTAATAAGCTGCACAAAAACGCCTTGCTATCTAAAAAATCTTACGAAAATTCACTACGCTATCGAACATCAACCGGGTAAGCACTAAAAGGGGGTGATTCGGTGTGTTGGCTACGCGCCAGGCGGCGTCGTTGGCGGTGCGCCAAAACAGCATCGTACACTGAAAAAACGGCGTCGCGCATCTTTGATATGCGTCACAGCGCGGACGCATCCGGGCCAACCGTGATTTTTCATTACGTAAAATAGGTTTTATTGTGGTTTAGATACGTAGGCGGAAGTATAAACTCTTTGATTGAGGCTACAATTTCGTAAATGGTTAGTCATTTTGTAAATAGCGTTATTGTTAGGTTGCTGAAGTTTCAAAATAAGCTGGATTTGCCACTAAAGTATTTCATCATTAAGGGCCCATGTCCCCTGGGTGGGGCAGAGGGCTTCCACAGTGACTCTCCAATTCGATTGATCTTGAGCTTCGCGTTTGATTCCGCTCCAAGTCTTCCCAATACTCTTCGCTTCTTCAACCACAATGCGCCGCCAAGTTTGTTTGGGACGACCACGCTTTCGTTTTTAGTTGGGGATTCCAATCCATAACCTGTTTAGGTAGATCGCGACCTCTTCGGAGGGTGTGCGGGCTCACTAAAGTATTTACTGACAGATATTTTAATTGTATGCGTTGGTTTAAGTTTAACGTACTTTAGTATTGTGGACTATTTTTGAAAATGAATGCTTCTTACGAACATGCCAAACTTTAGAGACAGCATGAAACAACTCGCACCTCGGGCTGATTACAGTACTCGCTGATAGATACTACTTGTTACACAAATGTATAAGCTTCCGAAATACAAAAGTTACACTCTAATCTATGTACATTAAAAAAATATAATAAAATGAGAACTATCTACATCAATTACATAATACGGTAACTGTCAAATAACATTTAGTTGAAACCTGTGAAACGAGCCCCAATGCCTTGTATTGACTTAATATATTATTACGAGATACGCAATCGAATGCGCTAAAATGTTTATTATTACCTTTAATTTCGTGAGTAGGTAACTATTATTTTACACCTTAAACACTTACAAATAACATATAAAATTAAACATTCTTTACTAAAACTGGAAATCGTTAAATATTCCAACGAAACAGCGCCTTGACCTTACTACAAAATCGATCTTTATAAAAAATTCATTGACAGAAATTTCATATGCGGTTTATATGTCTCACTTTCATACAAATGATGTCCAAAAAACATGATTTACATTCATAATAGAGACTTCAAGATAGGTAATTTATATGATTTTAATATTGGTTGTATAAGTTGGTAATGTAACGGTCTGCCGAGACAATGTCCAGAGGGTCAAAACCCAAGGCACACACCTCTGACTTTTCGAAGCTATGTGTTGTATTTATCAATATCGTTCGCTTTAACGGTGAAGGAAAACATCGAGAGGAAACCTACATACCTGAAAATTCTCCATAAGAATTTCGAGGATGTGCGAAGTCTGCCAACCCGCACTAGCCAGCGTGGTGGACTAAGGCCTAAAACCCTCTCAGTAGCTGAGGAGGCCCGTGCTCAGCAGTGGGCAGTTTATAATACAGGGCTGGTATTATTCTTTATTATTATTTTACGTGTGCTGCGTAGCCTCAGAAGGTAATATACAGACTGTAGACGTTGAGATCTTAAAATATGGGTAGGCACATAAAAAGTCTAAGGTACCTAGCTCAGTTAGATATTTTCTGAGAAATTGACATTGTCGAAATCCCGGGTAGGGCAGAGCGATATTGGAATTATGTATTCAGGATCAGCCTGGACTCTGGAATTTGTACCTGATATCGCTATAGACTCGCACCTATCACATCATGGGACGGAACACCCATGACGAACAGTGAGTACCCTGTTGGCACCTCTAGTTACCCCTTCAAAGATAAAGACGTGGTTTGTGTTTTGTTTCTTTTGTAAAACTTTGGCTGTGTTAAACAATCTTGTTAATTTTAGTTTTAATTTATCAATTCTATTTTTTTTTATATCTGCACATAACATTTCTATAATATTTTGTTAGAATAAAAGTTTTGTGACGGTATTTGTAATGGTATTTGTAGCGTGTTGTCAGTTGTGAAAACCAGTCGAGACGTCAAAGTAATGACAGTTGGGTGTATAAAAAGGCTGCCGTACTGCCATTTGCATTCATTTGTGCTCAGACGCTCATTGGAGCTCGGTCTCATCGTCGATCTCAGTTGAGTAAGTTGAACATTGACTGTTATGCTGGTCGGTTAGTTGCCGACATATTTGTAAAAGTATTTCTGTTACATGTTCTTATGTAAATGTAAAATCAGTGATAAATTGTTTTTATTTAAATCAAACTCGCTTCTGATTTCTAACATCAGAAGTGGGATATGTAATCGATGCCCACAGAAATAGATTGTGCTCACTACATATGTACGCTATGTGGAATACGTACATGGTACGATGGAGATATTTGACTACCCGCAATTTACGTGAAGAAAGACATTGCGCTGAGTAATATCGGGATAAGAACCAGACTACAACGTGAATAAAAATGGACAAGTGTGAAACATAGCCATCGCAGGTTCATTTCTGATGTCATGTGCATACGGCTTCACATGAACTTGAGGATCTGCGTGTGTACCGCGATCAAACTATTGGTGTTCAAACGTTCCTGTTGATGCTTGAGTGTTCCGGTAGATGTGCTGCGTACATTGTCACAGTTGGCGTCCTGGGCTAAGTGAACGGCTGGCAACTGGCGGTTGAAGTAAACTGCTCCAGCCCAGAGAATGTTTATCAGTGACTGTAAAGGAAGTTTGGTATCGTATGACCCAAAACTCTTGTTTAGAGGGTTCTGGTTTCTTTTATTTATTGGTAACCTTTACAAATATTGAGATCTTGTTTATCAGGGCATGTACAGACATGGGTTAACGAGCAATTCGTGGTTATTGTTGGTAGAGAGCTGTCCCTAAAGTTAAGGACTTGGAGAATTAAAAATACCTGTTGTAGTAAATAGTGACTGTACATGGCCTTGGTTGACAAGTGATCTAGGTGCATAGTGTTCGGTCTGAAGGATTGTTGGCTTTCCTTGTTCATGGTTTAGGATCGCAGCACACCACTGCTTAAAATTTTGGATTATGAGCAAGACCTGCAATAATTATGAGGTTATCTTCACGCTAAGATGACTACTAAATTCCTGGTTAAAGTTTGATGCGAGACATGATTATTTAAAGGCCAAGGTAGAGTGAACGGTTTGATGCTGTTGTGATATTTTTGATTGCAGGGACTGAAGATCCTTGCAGTGAATAGTTACTCAATGTCTTCAGCATTACAAGGCTCCGTAAAGCGTGACTACTGAGGAGCTTCTGTGGGATCCTTGGTGGATCTGACGTTTGCTGCAATGATGGAGGAGCTGTGGTATCGTATGACCCATGAGCCTTACTTGAAGGCTATGGTTTCTTTTATTTCTCCATAATCTCCGCAAATGTTGGGATCTCGTTTTAACACCTGGTAGTGTCTAGAGATTCTGCCCAAACCACTTCACAAGTGGATTTGTTGTAGCAACAAGGTTGCTGTTCTAAAAGTTTGACACTAAACTTAATCAAAGGTCAGAATAGGCCGAACGGTGTGTTTCTGTGTTGGTTTTTTCTTTGCTTGCAGAAATATGAGATCTGTGTAGTGAGTGCCCAGTGCAGAGCAGTGTACTCCAGGCTATGTAGAGACGCGCGGTCTATGCCGTGCGGGTCGGCTGATAGTGTACAACGCAAGCACCCCTACCGTACGTGCCCCCTGCCGTGCGGGCGTGCAGGCTCATATGGCTGGCAAACAAACTAAGGCAGTTGTCGATTATATGGTGCTATGGCGAGGGAATGGACGCCGGATACTTGCCGAGCCTTCTTCAAGAATGGAGAGAAAGTTTATTGTCACCTTTGTGAATGGCGAAAGCCATGTCACCTTTGTGAATGGCGAAAGCCATGTCACCTTTGTGAATGGCGAAAGCCATGTCACCTTTGTGAATGGCGAAAGCCATGTCACCTTTGTGAATGGCGAAAGCCATGTCACCTTTGTGAATGGCGAAAGCCATGTCACCTTTGTGAATGGCGAAAGCCATGTCACCTTTGCGTGTGCCTGAGCGTGTGTGAGTTATATCAAGGAATCTTTATGGTGTGTTGTGGATGATTGAAGTCCGGAATTCAAGCAGTCAGAATATACCTTTTGTCAATTTTTGTTACAATGAATTTGTTCAAAATTAATTTTGATGAGCTTGTTGCTCGTGGAAGCTCGAGTGCACGCTTGCTTTCATGAGCAAAACTTACTTCACTGTTTCACTGTTTCACTTACTTAAATGTTACTTCAGGTTACATGTTAGACGTGCGGAGGCATGCTTCAAGCGACATATAACGGTGCGCCCTATACGCTATGGAACTGTGCACCCTATACGCTGCGGAACTTCGCGCTTTAGACTGCGCGACATCATGGCATCACCTGTCGGTGTGTCATGGTGGGGTTGAGAGGGTTTGATCCCCGCAACACTTGCAGTAATGTTTCGACATCATAGTTCTGCCTAATGGGGAGCTATTATGATTGCGAGCGCCTTCTGCGTTCACCCTAAAGACCGGTGTGGCCAGAAAAGCCGACTCGCGTCAGGCTACTAGCATTAGGGCCATTAACAAAAAAAAAAGGAGCTATTGTGGGGCTGTATGTCGGTTCCGGTGGCATCGCGTATTGGACATCATGACACGGTCATGGTGAGGCTGTATAGCGGTTCCCTTAAGGGTCCGACAGCATCTCGTTGTGTTTTTTTTGTTTTTGTTTATTTTAAACATGTTTCGGCATGACTGCAGCATGTCTAGACATGAGCTTATTAGTTTGTAACTTGGTTCTAAAGAATTCTGTTTAACTATTTGCAAACATAATTTGTGTGTTGCTGTTGTGGTTTTTATGATTGCAGTGTACATGCCCTGTCTTTGCAATGCGGAGTAGCGCAGAACGACTCCCTCCAGGCTGTATGAGTGCGGAATGTCGCGCATTCCGGTTGTGCGAATGCATATCAGGTGCAGTCCTGGCGGGCGCTGTCCCGGTATCGCTGCTGAACTGCGCACTCCACGCGCTGCAGAATTCCGCGCTCCTCGTACTGCACTCGGGTACAGGCGACTGGCAAGCTTGACTCCGGCATGCATGGGCCCTATCGTGTGGTCAAGGCAATTCACATGCGCCACATGGTCATATGAGCTACATCTGCTGGCAGGATCCTACGTCAAATTAAGGCAAGCTGCGGCCGAGTTTATGGTACCGTGGCAAGGGGAGTGGACTTCTGAGACGTGCGCTGCATACTTTGAGGAGTCCACGCCTGAGCGAACTGCCATACCCAGCGGCGAGGCTTCTGTCGTGAGGACGACGGAGGCTGTGCCTGGTACCTCCAGATCTGCAGAAGCTCATCAGATCACGGGAGGACGAGGACTGCTGAACTGCGCGCTCCTGGCGTTGCGGTGCGCTGCTGAACTGCGCGTTCCTTGCACTGCTGAACTGCGCGCTCCTGGCGTTGCGGTGCGCTGCTGAACTGCGCGTTCCTTGCACTGCTGAACTGCGCGCTCCTGGCGTTGCGGTGCGCTGCTGAACTGCGCGTTCCTTGCACTGCTGAACTGCGCGCTCCACGCACAGCAGAATTGCGCGCTCCTCACGCTGCTGAACCATGCGCTCCTGGCGACGCACTCGGGTGAGAAGTTTTCATTCTGCCATATCTTTTTGTTTTGTTGTGATTCGATGAGGCCTTTATAAAGAATTGATGTTTTTCGTGAATTTAAAAGATTGATCTGAGTATAACATTACTAACAAACCATTATATAACAAGTTTTGTCAGTATGCCGCTAGTTAAACGATGAACACATTCGTATAATGATTGTTTGGTGTTTTTAACGACACCTAATACAAATTGTAGTTTGACATTGAATTTGAAATGGAAATGAAGTTCCAAACTGAAATTTAATTCTATATTGAAATTAAGAATGTTAGTTGATGATGAAATAGGCGATGAAATCGAAAAGTTTTGTAAAAGGGTATCTAATCCTTCCAAGTAATTTTCCACCTAACTTCATGAGGGTCAGGAATGGCTGAGCGATGTGATGCTGCTGCGTATATTTTCTGTTAGCAGGAATTGAAAATCGCTGCTGGTGATGCCACGTGTGACGTGTCAGTTCCGATTCATTGACGGTGTGCAGTACAGTGCAGCTACTGAGCTGCTTCCCAGCTGGAAATTGCTGCTGACCGTTATTGGCACTAATCTCCGCTTAGATAAGAATTTGAATTGTATTCAGTTTAGTAACTATTTGACAGCAGTCAAGACACTAGGACGTGATGGCGGAAAAGCGTATTGGGTGCTGTATATTTTGTAAAACTACAGGTTTCATAGAAAAGTTGTTAAAACTCTTAAGGGGTGAACACGTTTAAGGAAAGTTTTATCTTACTATAGGCGTAGCCTTTGTCTTATGTCAGGCATGCTATCCTGATCAACGAATACACTTCAAGTGCAGTATGGTTTCATGTTATTGGATGCTGCTTTGTAGTACACTCAGACATGTGATCCTAGCACATGGGACGTACTCTGGGTGTTTGTTTTCTTATTATCTTTGTGGACATGTTATTGTGCTTTGTGTTTTTGTACGCAGATGCAAATGATGAGGCAGATGCTCCTAGTGTCGCCCAACCTCTGAGACCGAAACACCTGGTGGCGTCGTCAAGCATCAACAACTACGTCCTGGACGTAGAGGTGTATTAACGAGCCTTCTGCACCATCCAGCGTCATGGCGAGTGAAGATATTTCGAGGGAACTTCATTGCCATTCTGGAGATTGATCTTCAGAGCTAGAAGATGGAGCCCGAGGACGGACTCCTGTCAGGAGAGGCCGTGTTAGAATAAAAGTTTTGTGACGGTATTTGTAATGGTATTTGTAGCGTGTTGTCAGTTGTGAAAACCAGTCGAGACGTCAAAGTAATGACAGTTGGGTGTATAAAAAGGCTGCCGTACTGCCATTTGCATTCATTCGTGCTCAGACGCTCATTGGAGCTCGGTCTCATCGTCGATCTCAGTTGAGTAAGTTGAACATTGACTGTTATGCTGGTCGGTTAGTTGCCGACATATTTGTAAAAGTATTTCTGTTACATGTTCTTATGTAAATGTAAAATCAGTGATAAATTGTTTTTATTTAAATCAAACTCGCTTCTGATTTCTAACAATTTTGTATATTAGGGTTTTTACTTTTACACTCAAATATGGTGAGTGTATAGAAATATTTCTATATAAATAAGTTTCCATAAGCCATGGGCCATGGAACGACGAGGTTTTTAATCAACCAAAAGATGTTGTGACACAGAGAAACGCTCGTAATTTACAGAGTATATTATTACTAAGTGATGCTCACGGCTCCGCCCGCGTGAAAAAGTTTTTCCGGGATAAAAAGTAGTCTGTAACACTCAGGACTCAGGAGTAATGTAGCTTTCTGTTAGTGAAAGAATTTTCAAAATTTACTGGTGGTAGGACTCTCATATGTAAGAGTCCGTCCGGGTGGGTACTACCGCAATGTCTATTTATATCGCCAAGCAGCAGTGTGCATGCACTGTTGTATTTCGGTTTGAAGGGCATTGTAACTGCAGGACATAATGAGACTTAACATCTTATGTCTCAGAATGACGAGCGCAGTGGAATGCCACACAGTACTTCGTAACTCGAGCTGCTGGATGGTGTTTCTACTGTTTACGCGTGGTTGTATTGCTTAACATCAAGCGAACGGCATGCTCGTCTCGTCATTCGATGCCATAAAAAAATCGTTTCAGTAGTTCCTGAGATTAGCGCGTTCAACCAAACAAACAAACTCTTCAGCTTTATAATATTAGTATAGATATATAAGTATAGGTTTAATAAGCCAGCATTGCGTTAATAAATTAAGTAGGTAGATACGTAGGCAGAAAATGTATACACGACACCTTTCTGTCATACCATTTCATGAAATTTAGTTAACGAGAGTAAATTACAATGAAAATTATGCCCGAGTGAATTACATTAAATTGCTTTCAACACTACTAAACAGTATAATTGTAGGCTTGTAACATAATTTCGCTTGTTATAATTATACTAACATGCGTAACTAATTGCAATTGTTACACTATCGTTATCAAATTTCCAAAAACTAATCATGCCCGCTTAGATTGTGGCATGAAACGAAACGGACGTCCGTGTCGTTCCATTGTTATTGATCGAGAGACGGACACGTGACTCATGCGTTGGTCTCTCGACCAATCACAATCTTCACAATTAGACGACACAGACGTTCGTGTCGTATTTGTTTAATCATTCTGAGGAGCATAATTTATTTATAATGAGGTAAGTCCCCATTAAATGAAAGTCTATCTGTTACTACCATTTATTTTTGACACCAAGCAAATGTTCAGGCTCTCTTATGTTCTTTTCAAAGACTTTTATGAAAGTGTAAGCCATTATAAGCCATAATGTTTCTGGCACAGGGTTATGAGAATAAGATAATGCCTTGCAGTAATATAGACACGAATTTTGGATTAGAGTTATTCATTAGTGAATGTGGCGGTTATTATCAAACGCGCGAACTGTCGGTCCCGTCATTCTTTTTTTACATTTCCACCGCAGCCAATTTACCCTTACTTCCAACTACAAGAGAATTTTGTAGTAGTTTCATAAATTATTAGTAAAGCAACACATACCAGTTGTCTGGGTCACAATTTGTATTATTTTATAAAAATAAAATTGAAATGACAAGACTCATTCAGACTTAAGGATTAGTAGAGACTGGTAGTCTAATAAAGTTATTGAACTTCGTCAAAAAATCTACACATAAAAAATCGAAGTATAAATCAAGACCTAAATAGGCTTAAGGGCATTCAAAGACATCAAATAACATCGCCTTCATGTGTGGACTAGGCCCAGATCACAATATCCCGTAGTCGAATCCTTTACTCATGGCACTCAGAAAACAGAAAGATATTTCACGCACAATACTCTCAAAACCATCAGTAAACAACAAACAAAACGTGTTTCTAAAATCTCGTTCGCATTAACAGGTCGTTGGGAACATTATTTTCCCATACGTCGGTGACATCGGGACCGCCCGCCTGTTGCTCACTGGCGCTGCGCCAACTGAACACTCGGCTTCAGACGTTATCGAGTACTAGATAATGTTTTCTGTATTTTAGCCATAATTCAGTTGTACTGTTTAATTTATATAGCCACACACACACGCATGCCTTTTATTTCCGAAGTTGTAGTCAGAGGTGCAAAAAGTGCTGCAATTTTTCACCATGTGTATTCCGCCCCTCGATGACAGAGGGCGAGCCTATAATAAGGGCACGAATTCCAAATTTCGGTCTAATACTAAACAGAAAGATTCAATATGAAGCAGAAAGATCTAATACTAATCAAAGTGTTGCTCGATCTGGGATTTGAACCTAAGACCCCAGAATTATTATTCTGGGGTCTTTGGGCAGTTACCGTCATATTTTTCCATACAATTATAATATAACTAACAGTTGTTTAAAGAGCATGAATGATAAAATCATAATTTAAAATATCTTCCTTGCCAAGCTACGTCTCCTGACAGTTATATTTGAGGTAAGTGGACAATTAATATTTCCAACTCCTCCCGATCTATATAATTAATTTCTGGCTAACGACAGATTAGTGTTACCTGAGACTCGCCGAGTTTCACCACTCCATGTCATAAAATGTGTGCCACTGCCGATCCTGCCTTACAGGAGTTACAATGGGTGCGAGGGTGGCCGAATAATGTCCAGCTGTTATTAGTTTTGCCCCTTTGAGGTGGCATTAATCTATACTAATATTATAAAGCTGAAGAGTTTGTTTGTTTGAACGCGCTAATCTCAGGAACCACTGGTTCGAATTGAAAAATTATTTTTGTGTTGAGTAGACCATTTATCGAGGAAGGCTTTAGGCTATATAACACCACGGGGAATCAAACGGGGAAAATTTTTCATCCTTGAGGGCTTCCATTGCGTGCGCTGCGAAAACGATTCAAGATACCAAAAATATATGTATGAGAGAATTATTTCTCTTAAAATGATCTAAAAAAATGTCCGCGACAGTATGTATCTATCTTTTAAGACTAACTCACTAGAACCGTTTTTATGGTGATCAAATTTGGTCGAAATTAATGCATTATTTGTTAGGAGTTGTATCAACGTCATAATATTAATCTTTATCCAAATAAATGTGTTGGATAGAGTGATTCAACGGGAAGGTTTTTATGTACTTCTAGCCCGGAAATACTTATTAACGCGGGCGAAGCCGTGGGCAAAAGCTAGTCATTTATAAATGACAAAAACAATCAATTGACCAGAATTAGTAGTGCCAGATATTACAAAGTTCACGCACCATGTCGACGTAGTACTTTTACCGCCTACTCGAGATACAGCCATTATAAATTAAAAATATCCATGTAAAAATAACTGTCAATGAAAACAAGTATTTTATGAATGTATTTTAATGGGATTTCATACACGTGTTTTTTTTTATATTTTATCACACGTGTCTACTATTTTGTAGAAAATATTGCATCACCAACGTCATCATCAGCCACATGACTTCCACTGCTGAACATAGCCTCCCCTAAAGATTTTCAGATGGACGTGTCAAAAGCGGCCTGCATCCAACGCGTTCCTGCGGCCTTAATCAATATTGTATAAGTACTACAAAATTTACTCTAACGCAAATTTAGAACATTAAATATCACCAACGTAAACTTTATTTAACTGCTCATAGTTTCTCATTCCGCGTAAACATAGAAGCTGAAGAAAACATTTTAATAATAATACAATCAACAGGCACACAAATTGTTTTAACACCATATTTATGACATTGTGAATTATTTAGAAAAATATGCAATTCTCAACAAACCCAGTAATTTCTATAGTGCCTAATTTTAATTATAGAAGTAACAATGATTAACACTTTATTAATAAGTCGAATCCATTAAACACAAGGTGTTGAGCCTTGAATACTTTATGAAGTTGGCCGTTGGTTTTGATTTAGTTGTTACTAAGCTGAGCGCTGAACCTGAAAGGTGTTACATCACCGATTGAGACGTTTTCAAATCGAGGCATTTACAATATGTTTAGCTATAACATTGTAACGGTTTTCTTGAATTATAGGTTTAAAATATATGTCTAGTATTTCGTATCGATTCCGAATTATATTCATATGTTAGCAATATCTTAATAATTCCTGTCGTTCCCGGCAGGGTCCTTTATGTACAAGATTATATTATTAAAATGAAATAAAATTTGTTAACAATAATTGTGGAGTGCAATAAATTGAAATTTAAATCGCCTACTTTAAACGTACGCATACTCAGAGGCGCAACTAGTGCACCCACTTTTTGCCGTGCGTATTCCGTCCCATGATGTGATAGGGGGCGAGCCCATCTCCATATCGGGCACAAATTCCAGTCTCCGGCCTGATACTGGATAGAAAAATCCAATGTCACTTTGTCCGACCCGGGGATCGAAACAGACACCTCAGCATTACAGTCGTATCGAAATACAACTACGCCGCCGAGGCAGTCTTTAAACGTTACGTATAGTAAACAATTTAGTATAGATACTAGCCATTTTATTTGAAAACAATTCTACAATTATTCATTCTAATAAGAAATAATCTGGTTATTTCGATACACAAGTTTTTGTAAAGATGTTTTATAAGAAATATAATGTACAGATATTATTTGTGTCTCAAGAGGCGTATTAAATCGTCTCTCGTCTATCGGCACTCTATGTATCGTCAGTCCACTTACAATCAGAAGCACCTAGGGTCACATTGCCCTGTCTGTATAAAAAAATAACGTTTGATAAAAAATAAAACATTGAGTCTCCTACGGCTACAGTAGGCGGTAATTCTTCAATAACTATATTATAGATAAATCAATAACTAAGAAAGTTTTTAACGAAATTTCCGCTGTCTCCGACGATTTACATTCGTATATTTTGGTTTAAAGGCCAGGAGCCGAGCTAAAGGTTAAAGGTTGACTGCATGGGCGTATATAAGCGGGGGGGAGGAGTGCAAGGGGTCCGGACCCCCTTAGCTTACAATAAACCACGCTGCGCCACTGACCACTGATATTTTGGGGATCCGGACACCCCCTTAGGTTCTAAAATGATCAGACTACAAAACATGTGCACACTATAATGCCCATGAATTTTAGAGTTTATATTCCAAGGGTCCAAGGTGGCAGGGGGGTGTACGGTATCATGCAAGGCATATAAGTACCCGCAGGGGCGGTTGCGGACGACAACTTAGACGTGAGTCGGAGGAAGCCCGCAGCCGTCCCTAATGCGCCGAAGACGGCCACCGCGGAGTTTTAGTTGGTATGCCGTGCGGTGTACATAGGTTAGGGACTCGGCCCGGCGGTCGCCCGACGTTTTCCATCTCTCCGGGCGGCTCAACGTCGGGTCGTAAGGCACGGTGAACCCAACATAACCGCTCAGTCGTTCCCCTTGAACACTGGGCGGTAGTAATAAGTCACTTTCTCCGGTAGTAACAAGTCAACAAAAAAAAATATAAGTACCCGCGACAATAAAATATCGTAGCATCCACCCCCCATGCGAAAACTATGGCTACACCCGTGGTTGACTGCATACTGGACATGTTCAGTATGCTTTTAATATAGAACTTGTTGCTAGCTCTGCCGTAGCTAGTAGGAAGGTCACCCGCAAGAGAACCTGAAAGGTCTCGGATTCAATTCCTGAGCAAGCCAGAATTTATCTGTTTAAGTTTATGTTCTAAGTTTCTTGTGAAGGGAAATAGTTGTACAGATATTTTTAACAGCCTAGAGATTTGATAGCATATAAATTTAACCGTATAATACAAGTGCCTATGGTAAACGAAAGGCCTAACCTCTCATTCGGAAAACAGCCTGCGCCCAGAATTATATGTATAATAACACAGGGGTTATTATTCTTATTAGTTTAAGCTGAAAATTAAAATCAAATACGGAACAATACAGTAATAATAATTGCTAGCAGTGATGGCACGGATATGTCGACTCGACTACCTTACTTTTTTATTATAGGTAGGTTAGCTAGGCTAGGACCTTTTTATCCTCGCCGGCGAGGACCGTGACGTTTCCTTTCCTCGTAATGTAATGATACTCCTTCCCTTTTTTTTTTGTATATCAGCTCCACTTCTCCTCCCCTAGCCCTATTCACGTCCCCAATGTCCGTGTCCTCTGTACCTATCAGCCCGTGCTGGTTGTTCGTTATTTAACTTTATTACTTCATTGGTTTATTATGCACCTTTGTTAATATGTCTACCTTAATGTCATGACCTGTCATAAGTGCTTTTTTATAAGCCTATTTGATCAATAAATGATTTTATTTTATTTTATTATTTTATTTTATACGTAAATAATATTTTATTCCAAAAAAAAAATTTTATAAATTATTACTGTCAGCATCAAAACATTTAACTAAACAGCACAAAGCAAACAATAAAACAAAATTGATAACAAAATATACAAAGATCATTGATTGAATTCATAATAAAATATCAAGAGTAGTACCTCATTTAAACAAACCTCTATAATATTGCCAGAAAACATCGGGTATAATGATTTATTTTTCATTTTAATTCGAATAACAAGAGAACGAATCGCAGATATGTACAGGGGACTGGCTGTTTGCCAACTAAAAGTTGTAGCGGTGAAAATTTATCTGTGTGTAAAGAAATGTACGGACAGCAAAAACTTCGTGAAACTATTCAAAGTTTTGAAGTTATTTTTGCTTTTTAGTTGAATGTCGTGGTCTTTTTATATAGGAAAACGAGTGGATTTTTTTTAACTACAATTATATTTGTGTCATCGCTTTGAAGTTATAGCAAACTAGCTTTTGCCCACGGCTTCGCCCGCGTTAATAAGTTTTTCCGGGCTAAAAGTACATAAAAACCTTCCCGTTGAATCACTCTATCCAGCACATTTATTTGGATAAAGATTAATATTATGACGTTGATACAACTCTTAACAAATAATGCATTAATTCCGACCAAATTTGATTACCATAAAAACGGTTCTAGTGAGTTAATCTTAAAAGATAGACACATACTATTGCGGATTTTTTTTTAGATCAGTTCAAGAGGAATAATTCCCTCATACATATAAATTTGGTATCTTGAACGATTTTCGCAGCGCACGCAATGAAAGCCCTCAAGGATGAATAATTTTGCCCGTTTTTTTCACATTTTCCATTATTTCTTCGCTCCTCATTGTAGCATCGTGATGTTATATAGCCTATAGCCTTCCTCGATAAATGGTCTATTCAACACAAAAAGAATTTTTCAATTCACACCAGTAGTTCCTGAGATTAGCGCGTTCAAACAAACAAACAAACAAACTCTTCAGCTTTATAATATTAGTATAGACAACATTAATTTTTTTGATACATTATGCAAATACAATAATGAATTGATTTAAGTTATTACAATGTATTATAACATTGAAATATATTAAAAAATATCATAATAGATCAGGACACTTCTAAATTCCCCTTTGATGGCTATTAACCCGTCAAACCCTGCTTATGTATACAGATGTATGAGGAAACCCTATATACTCAGACGCCGGTGACCGTAGCGGGGCTTGACCAGTCAATAACCGAAAGCCGGGGCCGCGGCGACCAAAAACAGCGCCTGTGTGCGAAATCTATGAAGCGCCTCCGATTTTTGTCATGTATTTCGACGTTCATATTTTTTATTGGTTTTTATTGGGTCATTGTGGAGCGCAGATATTTTTTTATACACTTTCCACATATGGACGGCGCGGCCCTGCCGAAAACCTTAACAGTTAACAGTAGAAATATTTATCTGTATTTTAAGTAATTTCTGTTCCCTTTTTACTTACTCCAGTTAGTATGGTAAACTCATAAGCTAAGCCCTATTTAAAATCATTAGTTAAAATTTATGTCGCTATTCTATAATGGCCGCATTTATTAAGTTCATTTACTCGTTATCAACTGTTTCTTGCAAAGTGACTCTTAAACCTGATGGTAAGGCAATTAACGTCCAGATATACTATCCACTGACAAAAGATTATTATATCTAGTCGCAAAAATTATGCCGGCCTCTTCCTGCTGCTAACAGCATGGAAGGGAGCTGACTTTTTTGCTGACAGTGCTCGCTAAGAGACGATGACCTCGAATGAACGTCTAGCCAAATGTCGGCGTGCCGATCTTGCGTTATGTCCCAACACCACTGATAAACAACTGGCCGGTATGCCTACATAGATCGATTGTTATGAACTACAATGCGTTGGTAAATTAATTGGTACTAGGCGTTGCTCGCGGCTTCACCCGCGTGAAAAGCCTTTCCCGCTACAAAACTACTGGTGGTAGGATTCTCATATGTAAGAGTCTGTCTGGGTGGATACCACCCCAATGTCTATTTTGACCGCCAAGCAGCAGTGTGCATGCACTGGTGTGTTTCGGTTTGAAGGGCATTGTAGCCAGTGTTGTCGTAAAAGGCGACTGACTAACAGTGGCCACCAGGGGTCGCGGGTGGGCGAAAGGGGCCGTCCACCTATTAGTCTAGCCAACTTTTGTGACCCCCGTGATGGACGGCAGTGTGGCGGTTAGGCCTCACGCTGCCGTTGACGCTGAGGGCGTCCTTCTTTGCGCGGGGGCTTCTGAGATACAGGAGATGGACCGCAATAGCGGTGCGCGCAGGGGCGGTTTCGGACGACAACTTAAACGTGAGTCGGAGGAAGCCCGCAGCCGTCCCTAATGCGCCGAAGATGGCCACCGCGGAGTTTTGGTTGATATGCCGTGCGGTGTACATAGGTTAAGGACTCGGCCCGGCGGTCGCCCGACGTTTTCCATCTCTCCGGGCGGGTCAACGTCGGGTCGTAAGGCACGGTGAACCCAACATAACCGCTCAGTCGTTCCCCTTGAACACTGGGCGGTAGTAATAATTCACTTTCTCCGCGTAAAAAAAAAAGAAAATTGTAGCCAGTGTAACTACAGGACATAATGAGACTTAACATCTTATGTCTCAGGATGACAAGCGCGGTGGAATGCCATACAGTACTTTGTAACTCAAGGTGCTGGATGGTGTTTTTTACTGTTTATGGGTGGTCGTATCGCTTACCATCAGGTGAATGGCACGCTCGTCTCGTCATTCGATGCAATATAAAAAAAGTTCCTAAAACACTTTACGACCAGCGTCATCTACTTAAAGAACCATATTAATATCCATTATTTGCCATGGGAGCCCATTACCGTGATAAAAAGTAGCCCTTGTATTAACCCAGAACATGATCTACTCGTGTGCCGAATTTCATCTAAATCCGTTTAGTAGTTTCTACGTTTACTTCTAACAAACATACATTTTTACAAACTTACGCATTTATAATAGTGGTAAGATAGTAAGATTAGTTACCAAAGAGTTCTAAGATTATATAGAGCGGACATTGGGAACATTTTTATACAACATTTTGAGCCTAATCGTCATTACCTCAATCTACCGTGAAATAGCAAAACACTTATGTAAAATATTAGAACAGACTTTGACATGATCATAATGCGCAAATTGGTATATGTTCTTCCAAAATATTGCTTTCTTTACAATATTGGCGCATAACGAAATGTCTTGTTACATGGATGTGTCAGATAAGTCAGCGACTTTTTTCCAATTGGTAATAACTTTTGGACGAAAAATTTGTTCCTGATGTCAGGTCTGTAACTAACTATAATGTCTTTGTTAGTTACTGAATAATTGGAATTAATTGACTTGTAGATGATATTAGGTGTGTAATCATTGGCTGTTTCATATAGGCCTATATTCAAATATAGACAAAACATTCGATAACTAAAATAGGTTTATACACTGTTTATGCATAAGGCAAGTTAACAAGTAAATATCATTCAACGTCTTTGTCAAATCAAAACATTGTATAATTATGTATAAAAATGTTCGAACTTAATTTACCAACCACAGAAATTTAACAAAATGAAAGTGAAAACTAGTCGTTTTCAATTGCTTGTGTAACAGTTTTTCTTTCATAACTACGCTACGATTTTGTTTTCGTATTGCCAAAGTATAGCTATGTAAACGTACTCTGACTCGGCCGTCTCCTTGAAATAACTACCTACCACCGCGCAGTACGTAAATACGCCATAGGGCTAGTCTAGAGTACTTTAACTAAGATACTCGAGTTTCTTTCTAGTTTTGAGATTGTAAAAGATACTATTTAAAAAATGAAATTCCTTCTGAATGAAATAAGGTCTAAAAACCACATGTATAAATTTAAGACTGCAAAATATTTGTGCCGCGACTGAGATGCAGGAAAAGCTTTATTGTTAAACTAGTAGTGCTCGCGGCTCCGCCCGCGTGAAAAAGTTTTTCCGGGACAAAAATATTTTCCCGGGATAAAAAGTAGCCTATAGCACTCAGGAGTTATGTAGCTTCCTATTAGTGAAAGAATTTTCAAAATCGGTTGAGTAGTTCCTGAGATTAGCGCGTTCAAACAAATAAACTCTTCAGCTTTATAATATTATTATGACGTTGATACAACTCTTAACAAATAATGCATTAATTTCGACCAAATTTGATTACCATAAAAACGGTTCTAGAGAGTTAATCTTAAAAGATAGACATATACTGTCGCGGACTTTTTTTTAGATCATTTCAAGAGGAATAATTCTTTCATACACATATTTCTAGTATCTTGAACCGTTTTCGCAGCGCACGCAATAGAAGCCCTCAAGGATGAATAATTTTCCCCGCATTTTTCACATTTTCCATTATTTCTTCGCTCCTAATAGTTGCATCGTGATGTTATATAGCCTATAGCCTTCCTCGATAAATGGTCTATTCAACACAAAAAGATTTTTCAATTAGAACCAGTAGTTCCTGAGATTAGCGCGTTCAAACAAACAAACAAACAAACAAACAAACAAACAAACAAACAAACAAACAAACTCTTCAGCTTTATAATATTAGTATAGATTTAATAGCATAAAAATCCGCATTCGGATCCAAAGTTTCATTGAATATACTTTGTGGAACATTTACAAGAATTCAAACAACCAAAAACAGCACAATATAGTCTATAATTGCTATTTTTTTTTTATAGTATTGAATGACGAGACGAGCATGCCGTTCGCCTGATGGTAAGCGATACGCCCACCCATGAACAGTAGAAATACCATCCAGAAACTTGATTTACAATGTACTGTGTGGCATTCCACTGCGCTCATCATCCTGAGACATAAGATGTTAAGTCTCATTATGTCCAGTAGTTACACTGGCTACAATGCCCTTCAAACCGAAACACAACAGTGCATGCACACTGCTGCTTGGCAGTAGAAATAAACATTGCGGTGGTACCCACCCAGACGGACTCTTACATATGAGAGTCCTACCACCAGTGGCCAGTATTGGCCATATTAAGTAAGTACTCGTACTTATTTAATTAAAATATTCACAAAATGCACGCTTACTGCTTACAAAACCACCACACCGTTCGTTTGTCACTGCAGTGCACTCGCAACTGTTTGTGTACCAAAACTCGAGGCGCGTAGGTATCACTCGCGTTCCGACCGTTTGTATGAAGATACTCTACTGTATAGATGTATTAATACTGTGGTATTACCATCTGCTGCATGCCCTTGATTTTCAATGTTATTAATTTTTGTTATTGTAAACAACAGGTGGCGTCTCTCATTCTTACATTTTGCTTATTTTGCAGTTGTATTTTATAAAATATGTTGTGCCTTAAATATGTAATAATAATAATAATAATAAAAAACATTTATTGCACACAATTCACAATAAACTTACATAAAAAAAGGAACATAACAACAATAAAAAAGAAAAAAACAATAGTAGCAACGTTGAGTGCATTGTTCCGAATGTAGTGGTTTCGGTGGTTTATGTGATATAATCGAATTCTTCTAACATATTTTCCTAGGAGATTTACCATTGTAAGGTGAGATATTATGGTATCTATTCATTTTCATTTTATTTAATAAGTTTAACTGCAATAATCGTAATGTAAATATAATATGTCGTCCAAAAACTAACAATATAATTATAAATAATATAAACCCATGCATATTAAAAAGTTTTTAAAACAAAGTTGTAACTCAGTTTTTCTATGCCGCGTACGTTACCGCAACTGCCCCAATTCGCATCGAGGTCGAACTTCAACACCGACGCGCAGCTCCGTACGTCGCTCACCGATGACAGATTCGACTATTGTCCGGTTCCTAGTCATATTACAAAACCCATCTTTTCGTAGTTATATTTGGACAAAATAGAGTTTTTACTAGTAGAGTACTTAGTGAAAATCAACCGATATTTTCTAATTAATGGTGTACATATTTTATCAAATTTTAAAGATTTATCGGTCAACAAAGTCGCGCTACTATAATAGGAGTAGAGTAATCAGTTCTAATGTGTATTTGTAGAATTAATTATTAATGAATCACTCATTAATTAAATCATCTATAATTGGTTTCCTTCCTGCTTTTTTACCACCGACCATCATTAACTGGTTTCGGCATAATGATGAACCATCAAGTAAATGTAAAGTCTAAGTAAATGCTTTACTTTCTGAGAATCTTAGAATTTACACTTGGAATATTTATTTGCATTTTGCAAATAGAAATGCAATTGTACGTGATAACTAAAGGATCGCGGAATTTTCATCATATTTTCTCCTGACGTTTCGCAGGCTTTGCAACTCTTTGTAGTCACGAGGTTGATTGAGGTGTTAAGTAGTAATAAGTTAGTCATTGTTTGTGGTCCGAGCTA
Organism: Lapara coniferarum; assembly: GCA_949316025.1. NCBI lineage: Eukaryota > Metazoa > Arthropoda > Insecta > Lepidoptera > Sphingidae > Lapara > Lapara coniferarum. Next base: position 17,979,630 of record OX438919.1, read on the forward strand.
TGCAGCAAGAGCTCACAATATGTTGAGGTCTGGTAGCCGGTCTTTTGGATCCCAGTATAATTAGATGTTCCGGGTTCCAGGCTAGTGCAAATTTCGAACCATCTTTTCTATTGAGTCATACTCGTGAACGGGTGCTGCTTGTGTGGACTGGTCTGCCCTTTTCGCTTACTACATCTAAGTATTAGGGGTATATATTGAACTTAGATCAATACAACATCTTGATGAATTTCAGACCAAATTATTACATGATTCCTGAGAGGGTTATGCAATCGTATAAGATTTTAAAATTTATTACGTTTTTTGCGAGTATATAAATGAACTGCTCTAAACAAAAATAACAAATATATCTATATCATGTTATTTTTTTTATTTTTTAATTATTAATTGTATTTTGTACCTTGAACTGATTTTGAAAGGAGCAACACTAGAGTTTCTTGCCCGTTCTTCTCTAGTGAGAACTGCTTTCCGAACTGGTGTTAGAGTTAATATTGACTGAATCTAAATAATGTATAACATTTTATGGGTTCGAATAAATTTATTTCATTTCATTGAAATTGGGATGTTTTTTCATTTCAATAGTTTACCAGTACAAAACTACATCAAAATTGTTTCTAAGAGTTTAGCAGAAAATAACATCTCTGTTGAATATGCAGAACTACACCAACATCGCCCACATCTCTAATGTGTAAGTCGAGAGGGTAGGGCTCACCTGCATCTCCAGTACTCGCCGATATATTCATGGAGGACGTTGAGGAGAGAGTCCTGAATATGAAACGTCGCGAAAAAATACAATTAAAAAACTGCCATAATAATAATTTTATTTCAATGCGAGAATATTTCATTACCAAGCTTACAAAAGCTTCAGACTGAAGAGTTCTTAGAAGTTGAATTTAATCTATACTCAGATTCTATAGCAACGTTCCTAAACTATTTATAGCCCGTGAAACTACATAAGTCAGAAGTTGTAGGCAGTACCAAATAATTTCGAAATTCTGAGTAATTGTTGTGTCGGTATTATCATTTCTATCTATATAATAAATATATCTACATTTATACAACAGGTTTAGAAGAAAAACTGAACAGGAAAATTGAGCCTTGACAGGCATAGTACTACCATTGTCGTGCAGAAAACTGACATAAAAAGCCTTTTTTACTGGTCCTGGCATTGTTCAGTACTGGCAATAAATATCTGCAGCTAAAAATACTATATAGACATATATGCCCTCATCGTATAGATATACATGGGCCTGATCACTACAAGGAAATCTTCTTCTTCGTTCTGCACCACTTATAATAATAAGACTAACTTTATATTACATATTGCCCACTGATGAGCACGGGCCTTTTCTACTACTGGCTTTAGGCCTTAGTCTACTAGAAATTGTTATGAGGAAATCTTAGGTATGTACGTTTGCTCGCGATATTTCTTCACCTTTAAAGCAAAAGATAATTGATAAACAATACACACGTAACATCGAATTCAAAGGGTTTTGAACCTGTGGACATTCGTCCCAGCAGACCGTTCCATTCCTTAATCTATAAAACGAATAACAATACATCTAATTTGTAAATCATACTAAAAGCTTCCTCACTATTTTTTTGTTACTGACCGAAGAAATCTCAAATTATCCATCATAAAATTCACTTAGTAAAATCAAACGGAACACAATTGCGTTATTTTTATTTTTTTTTATTTTTTATTTAATAGGAAAACAAACAGTACAATTATACATATAAAAATTAATGTAGTAAAACTAGTACATTGACCAGTAAAGTTTTCACAAATAAATGTTAGAAAAAACCGCAATGATACACGCAAGGGCAAAATTAGGTAAATAAAAAGTAACAATGCACAAAAAAAAATGATTACAAAAATAAATAAATAATTACATTATGATTAGCAACTCATCGTTAGTTAAAACTAAATACAGTCTGATATATTTTTTTTAAACTTCAAGTAGGAGCCTGTAAATAAATCAATATGAGAAAACTTTTTGTTATACTCATTACAAGCTCTAAAGGTGAATGTATTTTGAGCATAGTTAGTTCTTACATGGGGCAAATGAAACAAGGACTTACTAGCATTACGCGTACATAAGTTTGGACATCTGAACTTCAAGCAATTCAAAAGATATGAAGAATCTATATTATTTCTTATTAATTTAAACAAGAATAATTGGTCTCTCAGCGTTCGACGATCAACTAACTGTCTTATAACGGGAGGGGTAACATTTGATGCATGGCTTTTATATTCAAGATGCTTAACAAATTTCCGTTGAATCTTTTCCAAACCTTCTACGTATACTTTATATTTGGGGTTCCAAATAACAGACCCATACTCCAAAACAGATCGTACAAATGAATTATATAAGAGAATGAGAGTGGAATCACACCTGAAATCTTTACAGATTCTCAGAATGAAACCAAGCATACGGTAGGCTTTAGCAGTTACATATTTCACGTGATAATTAAATGAGAGTTTACTGTCAAGGTGTATTCCCAGGTCTCTCACCTCGGTTACTTTGTTTAGAGAATTACCATCAAGATGATAGTTGTAGGTGATAGATGTAATCTTACGTGAAAAGGATATGACACTACATTTAGCGACATTTAACTTTAATAAATTATCTTTACAATATCTACATAGCCGATCAAGATCATCCTGCAAAAGCAAACAGTCAGATGCACTAGAAACCCGTCTAAAAATTTTCATATCATCGGCGTAAAGTAATAATGATGAATTGTATATAACGTCTCGAATATCATTTATAAATAAATTGAACAGGAGTGGACCAAGGTGAGAGCCCTGAGGAACTCCCGAAGAGACCGGGACGAATGAAGAACAGTAACCTTTGATAGTCACTGCTTGGCTTCGGTTACGAAGATAAGATGAAAACCAGCGCAGCAGATCTCCGTGTATACCAACCCTTGCAAGTTTGTCGACTAATAGCGAGTGAGATATTTTATCAAAAGCCTTCGAGTAGTCAGTATACACGACATCTACTTGCTGTCCATTATCCATAGACTTTGCGACTTGATCAACAAGTTGGCATACGTTAGTTTCTGTAGATTTTTTATTGATGAATCCATGCTGCTCCTCGATTAAAACCGGTCTCAACAATGGGAAGATCATATCATAAATATTTTTTTCAAACATTTTGGCAATTGTACATAATTTGGAGATGGGCCTATAATTAAGAACGTTATGTTTGTCCCCACATTTGAAGACCGGAACTATGTATGAGCGTTTCCAAAAAGAAGGCATTTCTCCGGAGTTCAAAGATTTCTTGAATAGCAAGTAGATTGGAAAAGAAAGTGTTTTACAGCAGGATTTTAAAAGCAATGGAGGTAATTCATCGGGGCCATATCCTTTCCTGACGTCCAGCCGTTTCAGGTATTTAACAACAGTTTTATGAGAGATCTTAACCGACCCAATATTAACAAAATTATGAGAAGTCGAATTAGGATAATCTACAATACGCGAATTAGGCGGTTCAAAAACTGACTTAAAATAATCATTGAAGACATTACAAATTGCTTTCCCATCATTAACTGAAATATTATTAAAACTTACTCTATTGGGTATGCTACTGCTAGTTTTTTTAGATTTGACAAAAGACCAAAAGAATTTGCTGTTGGTTCTAATTTTCATCTCAGCATTAGCAATATACTTTTCATAACATTCTAACTGAGCTCGCTTTTGTCGATCTCGCAATAAACTAAAAGTTACGTAATCTGAATACCTGTTGTAAGTTTTCCATTTTCTATGGTATTTAAGTTTTTCAGTAATAATTTTTATCAGAGGTTTAGAGTACCAGAAGGGATAATGGTTGTCATGCTTTACTATTTTAACTGGGATTAATTTAGTAATAATTGTATTGATAGTTTGATAAAACACATGTACTGCCCTGGAGATATTACAGTCTTCCAATAATTCAATCCAATCTATGTTTGCCAAAGCATCATTTATTGCATCGTAATCTGCATTATGAAATAATCGTATTGTACGGGGAGCACTAGTCAATGACTGAGATGTTGAAATATCAAGCCTTAAATGCAGAGAAGGATGATGAGGATCTTCTGGCACTAAAGGAGGGCAACGAATCACGGAACACTCTAGATTACTAAAAATGAGATCAAGAAACCTACTATTAAAATTTGGTATAGAGTTGAATTTTCTAAAACTTGTAAAATTTAAAAAATTATACACGGAATTAATAAAAACATCATCTTCATAAAAATTAATCAAATTCATTGAAGTACCCAATTGTTCCCAAACGGCAGATGAAACATTGAAATCACCCACTATTAACATGTTATCGTTGGGATGACTAAGTATCTCGTTAGAGACTAATTCAAAGTAATCACAGATAGCTTCTTGCTGATTTTTGCTATGGGGAAAATAGCAACAATAAACATGTAACAACTTAGACACAGGGGCCGCTGATAAGACAATGGAGACTTTAATAATATCCGCAGTTAAATTCACTGAGGATATAGAAGAAGATGTTAAAACAGAAATATGAGACTTAAGTGCGATCAGAACACCACCCCCAAATTTATCTCCGCGCGCTCCATAATTTCTATCACTTCTGTATATAATGTATCGTGAGTCAAATATCTCAGAATCAAATATGCCATCATGTAACCAAGTTTCACTGAGACATATTATATCAAAATTTGTTTGAAATAAATTACGAAAAAATGTATTAGTTTTTGTGCGTAGTCCACGCACATTTTGATAGAATATAGACAATTTATTAATCATAACTGAAAAGTTAGATTGTCATGCATAATAATTATACTAAAATACTTAAGATCAGTTCTATAATCGCCAAACACGTAAGAAAACAATAACATTCTATAGATCAGTTTTGACAAAAAGTTCAGATGCCAAGGTAAAAAGTTGCTCCATGTTAACATTTTATGGAAAGAACATAAAATAAGTAGTTTTATTGATAAAAACAATCCAAGAAAATTTCCTATGAAAATATAACAAGCAAAGTGTCGTTTATTCATGCTTACGACAAAATGAGAATTAAACAGTGCAATAGTGCCTATACAAGTTTTTTTAAATCACTGGGTTTAGTGAAATGCAACACTGGACTAGAATCATTGCGACGAGCCATAATTGAACAGTTTTTCACCCAGACATATTGATAATGTTTTTCCTTCGCAGTCTTCTTTACAACTTGCAATAGGGTTTTATTGGAGCTAGTCAGGTGGTCATTGAAATATACATAATTGTCGTTGGATATAAATCCAAGATCATGACACTTGAGCTTCAATTTTTTAGCCTTAGCAAGAAAGTTATGAAGACTTATATCAGGAATTTCATAAATTCTAATAAGAAACGGGAACACCGTGGAACGGAGTAAACAGCCTTCCTGGTGACGTGACGAAGATTCTTAACGTTTATGTGTTTGCGTCAAAGCCTCACTGAGAAAGAGCAAATCGTCTTTTGAATATCTGTCAAAGACTTCTACGTCAGAGCTGGCGAGAATTGATAAGTAATTGCGCGCATTCGGACGGTGTTCAATAATCTATACTAATATTATAAAGCTGAAGAGTTTGTTTGTTTGAACGCGCTAATCTCAGGAACTACTGGTTCGAATTGAAAAATTCTTTTTGTGTTGAACAGACCATTTATCGAGGAAGGCTTTAGGCTATATAACATCACGATGCAACTATTAGGAGCGAAGAAATAATGGAAAATGTGAAAAAAGCGGGGAAAATTATTCATCCTTGAGGGCTTCCATTGCGTGCGCTGCGAAAACGGTACAAGATACCAAAAATATATGTATGAAAGAATTATTCCTCTTGAAATGATCTAAAAAAAAGTCCGCGACAGTATATGTCTATCTTTTAAGATTAACTCACTAGAACCGTTTTTATGGTAATCAAATTTGGTCGACATTAATGCATTATTTGTTAAGCGTTGTATCAACGTCATAATATTAGGTAATCTTTATCCAAAATGTGTTGGATAGAGTGATTTAACGGGAAGGTTTTTATGTACTTTTAGCCCGGAAAAACTTATTAACGCGGGTGAAGCCGTGGGCAAAAGCTAGTGTACGATAATTGCTTGTAATAACCAACTAAATGAGATTTTATATCTTTTATAGTAAGATTAAGTCCATTAACTATTTATAACAAAAGAACAAGTGAGTGATGATTGTGACTTCAATTTCTATTTGATATACTAAATAGATTTTTAATAGATCTTAATAGAGACTTTAATAGATTTTAATAGAGACTTTGCATGTGCGACCAATCCTGGTGTGTATTGTTCTGTGATGAAAGGAACCTAAAAATCATAATTAACACTAAACATTTTCGCGAACATTCCCAATCAAATCAGTGTAAATGCTATAATCTAATTAAGGAAATATAATCTGTGGTTAGCACTTGCACTGTTCACTATCATCATCAAAAACGGAGACTGCTTACATCCTGTCAATAAGTTTCAAATTTAAAAATAAGTTACATTTTTTTTATAACATTGAATGACGAGACCAGCATGCCGTTCGCTTGATGGTAAGCGATACGACCACCCATAAACAGTAGAAATACCATTACATATTGGACTGCCTTGGTGGCGTAGTTGTATTACGGTACGACTACAAAGCTGAGGTCTCGGTCCGATCCCTGGGTCGGGTAAAGTGATATAGGGATTTTCTATTCAGTGTCAGCCCGAAGTCTGGAATTTGTGCCCGATATACACGACGATAAGTGTGTGCAACTACCTACCCCTTTGCGGATAAAAAGTGTGTGTGTGTGTGTGTGTAAATCACACAATTCTCATATTTTTTTTTGCATTTGCTACTTCCCGAGGTAATTAATTTATTGATTACTAACTGTCAGAGGCATATGAAAGTGAATTACAGAGCCTTTGCGGTGTAATCGAGCCCAGACATCATAATGCCATATTGTTACTACTTTGATAAGAAAATATGAAAGCATGTCAGGTATAAAAAGGCAGTAATTGATGTTTGTAAGCATTGATTTCAATACAAAATTGGTCTCCTGCCAAGTTAATTATGGATAAGTGAAATTGTTGACTATTTTTCTAATAGCCTTTGCTCGCAACTTCACCCGAGTTTACGGCAATTCCCAGAATATTAATCCTATATTACTTTGAGGTAATGTAGCTCTCTATTAGTGAACAAAGCTTCAAATTCGGTTAAATAATTTTTGAGTTTATTCATTACAAATCCTACAAATCCTACTAATCTCACTAATATTATAAACGCGAAAGTATGTAAGAATGTATGGATGTTTGTTACTCTTTCATGCAAAAACTACTAAACGGATTTCAATGAAATTTGACACACGGGTAGATCATGTTCTGGATTATCATGTAGCATAGCATAACACAAAAATTTAATGTTATTTTTTTTACTGCCTCGGTGGCGTAGTTGTATTACGGTATGACTGCAATGCTGAGGTATTGGGTTAGATTCCCGGGTCGGGCAAAGTGATATTAGGTTTTATAAATTCAGTATCAGCCTGAAGTCCGATTACAATACTTATTACCGATATTTGTTTTGTACTTTAGCATCAAACGTAGTATACAACTGTACGATAAATTGTTTAAATAAATTTCTTATTCTTAAAAAAAAAAACTGTAATTTGTGGCCGATATGGCGATAGGCTCGTCCCCTATCATATCATAGGACGGAATACGCACGGTGAAAATTGAGTACACTGTTTGTGACTGCTATAATGTTTTCTTTTATATTTATATTCAGTTCAAATCTTTTAATACATGTAGAAAAATCTTTTTACCATATGCACTTTACGCGCAAGGCCGATTATGAGATTTGGAATAATTAAAATACAGTCAGCCACAAAAGTAGTTGAACAAATTAAAAACTTCAAAATGCTTCTGCACGTTAACTCGAGTCGAAATACTCCTTTTTCTTTATCTAAAATAAATTTGACCTTGTGAAGTTTATTTAAGTGAAGAAAAAAATATTGTTGATATTGGCGCAAAAGGTTGAACGCGATTTGAAATTTTGAATTTGTTTAGTTACTTATATGGCTGACTGTACCTATAGAGGCAATGCAATCAGCCCTGTATTATATATTGCCCACTGCTGAGCACGGGCCTCCTCTACTACTGAGAGGGTTCAGGCCTTAGCCCACCACGCTGGCCTAGTGCGGGTTGGCAGACTTCACATACCCTCGAAATTCTTATGTAGGAGTGCAGAAAAATACACAAGTATACATACATATACACTCACGCCTTTTATCCCCGAAGGGGTAGGCAGAGGCGCAACTAGTGCACCCACTTTTCCCGTTATTCCGTCCCATGATGTGATAGGGGGCGAACCTATCGCCATATTGGGCACAAATTCCAGACTCCGAGCTGATACTGAATAGAAAAACTCAATATCGGGGATCGAACCCGAGACCTCAGCTTTGCAGTCGTACTGTGATACAACTACGCCACCGAGGCAGTCGCACAAAAATAAAATATATTGTGAATCCTGTTCGAATTTCGACCATTAAGCGACCACTGCTTTATATTAATGTATTTAATCCAGCCCATGTCACAAATAGGTAGGCCAGCGTTACAATAGGCACTGTCCAGGAACCATATCTCGTTCGTCGATTTTACATCGTTCACTCACCTTCTAGTACCTCCCGTAGTCACTGCCACGTAAAAAACCAAGCATTAAATTCTCATGTTTGTTGATATTGCATCATTGATCTGAAATAAGAGTGATTTGAGTCACATTTTTATTTTGGTACTGCTTTTTGCACGCGATTTCACTCATATACCCCCGAGCAAATCTACTCACACTAATAAATAAATTCATTCGGCCTTCAGTGGTTTAACTTTGTCGTTTATTTTATTGTAGAATAGCATAATTAGGTAAAATAAATTATCTTTTCTTTTATTATTATATGTTGTCATATCGAAGTCCAAAGCTAACAGAATCTTTAAAGAAAGATTATCTTGCAAATAGCAACGTGAAAACTGCACGATAGTTTACTAGAAATTCGCTAATTACTACCTCGATTTACACTCCATTCGACCGCGCCAAATGGAGACGGCCGCGTTCAGTTTTAACAGATCCAGAGGACGATATCACTCTGGCCATCCGCCGCAAGAACGAGTTCTTGAAACTCATACACTGCACAAGACCGCAGTTCCGTTCTCGCCGTCGAGGACCTCGCCGCGTTCCCCGTCGCCCCCTGACCCACCTAACAGTTCCGGCCCGCGTGCCGACGAAATAAACGAATAGAATTAGGTTAAACACCAATCTTCCCCACTAATCGTTGATGTCTCATCCTCTCCCAGTGGCCGTCTTGAGCAGAGGTTCGTAACCCGTTAGTGGGTTGCCCTCAGCATGGTCACTTAAATTAAAGGGTTGCGAGCGCCTAAAACGTTCATCCTAAAGTCCGGTGTGGCCAGAAAAGCCGACTCTCGTCAGGCTACTGGCCGACAGGTCCGCTTTAAAAAAAAAGCTAATTACTTTCTAGAGAATTCTGTTTGTTACGAATTTACAATTCTCTCTACTGCTTCACTTTTGTTAGACAGATAAAAACCGGTAAGTTGTTCGATTGCGTCTTGTAACATGCCTTTTATTAAATAATAAGTATTACTTGTATTATATTGAAGAAAATTTGTTTTTTATAATCCACAAGAAATCCCAGGATGAATTTGACGTGCAATCCCGGCAGCATGCAATAAGTTTCCTTTGCCCAACGTGACGAAAAACTCTTATTTTTTTTCGCCGAACTCACTGAAATCACATTAACGACGACGCTCTGACACACCTATGACTGTTTCAGTAATATTTATGTTTCCTTTGCCAAGTGCGAGTTTTGTGGGCGTCCTGTCCACTCGCCATGCGGCTGGGCTTAATAAGATAGTCTTAGCCTCTTAGGCAATTTCTTTAAGGTTTATACCTGGATTGAATGTTTTATTTATTTATATTTAATTTGCTGATTGATGACTAATTGACTACCTTAGTGGCGTAGTTGTATTACGGTACGACTGCAATGCTTAGGTCTCTGGTTGGATCCCTGGGTCGGGCAAAGTGATATTGGAACTTTCTATTCAGTATCAGTCCGGAGTCTGGAATTTATGACCGATATAGCGATAGGCTCGCCCCCAATCACATCTTGGGACGGAATACGCATGACGAAAAGTGGGTTGCACTAGTTGCGCATCTGTCTACCCCTCTAGGGATAAAAAGGCGTGAGTATGCGTTATCGAAGACTTTACTGTTACCTTTCCTAATGTTCAGTAATTAAAGAGAAAAACCATACGAGCGCAAATTGGACTCGCGTAGCGAGGGTTCCGTACAAACTTGTAGGTAAGTTATCTATAAATTCAATTACTAAAATGTACTAATAAATGAATCAAATTTTTAAACTTTGTAATAGTTAATTAGTTTTTTGTTATTAAAGTACATATTTACAGATTTCAGAATTTTTCATGCACTGTGAGACCTTGGTTTTTGCCAAATTTTATGATTCTAGGTCAAGTACCCTATTAGTTATGAAATCGCAAAATATGTGACATAAACGGTCATATCTTTTGATTACGGTGACTTACAAGTTTGATTTTTTCACAACTATAAATGAGTGTAAGACTGAGTATTTGATATAAATTTCAACTTGATACCTTTACGCGTTCCTGAGAAAAAGGGTCTTGACAGATAGACGGACCGACGGGCAGACGTTACCGACGGGCAGACGTACCGACGGGCAAACGGACAACAAAGTGATACCATAAGGGTTCCTTTTTTCCTTTTGAGGTACGGAACCCTAAAAAGTAAGAACTTGATTTTATTTTTCATGGAATGGTTGAAAAAGAAACAGCCGAAAGCAGTATTTGAATCCGCGACCTCCAGCGTACCGTGCCGGTGCTCTGCTGACTGAGCTATCTCGACCTTACCTTCATCTGTTCAGTTTCAAGTTCTTTTTAAATGTTTCCATTAAAAATAAAATCATTGGCCGGGCACTACATGGCCCTTAACATGTATAAAAATCATAACATATGATAAGTAAGAACTTATTTTAAAACAAACAAAACGGCTTAAAACTTTTATTTAATACTATTCATCATATTTTTTTTCTCAGACTATCCTGCTTTATGTCACATCATGGTGTAACTACTTTTGCATGACGAATCGAAGACCGAGCTATAGAAGAAAAAATATTGTTATCATCAGTAACCAAAAACTTTTGTGTACGAATAATTCAAATCAACGAACCGCCACACATTTGAAGGTGATGGAGAAATATTAATTATAACAGAAATTAATTTCTTAGTCAAAAAAGACAAAAACTACCCGTACATTAAATTTCCATAATTGACATGATTATTAAGACAATAATTTATTGTTTAGTTGTGTGTGTAATATGTACAGTTTCTATTTTATTTAAAAATCTTATTTTGATCAGAATAATACATCGCGATTGATAGATTAATAGCACTGGTTTCCACTAAAGCAGATTAAGAGAACGAAAAGCTAAACGTAAACAAATACAATGTGTTCTTAAAGTTGCTTTGTTACATGTAATTAAAAAGCTGCGAGTCTACATTCAGCTTCTCTATATCTACTATCTATATCGTGGATACCTTTATTATACTAAAGGCTAGCGGAAGATGAAGGCACCTGATGTTTAGTGAACTCTTCTGCCTGGTGTGTCTCACAACTTCTGGGTACACGCTACTCTTCACATTATTGTATGAGCTGAATAAATGTAAAGGTTACACTTTAATTTATGTCCTGCAAAAATTAGTACATACAGATACACACTCACGCCTTTTATGCCTGAAGGGATAGGCAGAGTTACAACTAGTGCACACACTTTTCGCCATGCGTATTGCGTCCCATGATGTGATGGGGGCGAGCTTATCGCCCTTTCGAGCACAAATGCCGGACTCCGGGCTGATACTGAATAGGAAGACTCAATATCACTTTGCCTGACCCGGGGATCGTACCCGAGATCTCATCATCGCAGTCGTACCATAAAACACCACAGGAAGCTGTCAATCCACGACGCTTTCCTGTTAGACAATGGTACCGCTCTGCTACTTAGCAAGTTGGCACATTCATGCTACAGACATTAATTTACAGCTATTCTACAACTTGACTAATCTTAAGAGGAATTTTGACGCCACAAGACCCAATCATACAAAAAGCAATTCTATGCAAACCACAAATTATCCTTAAGCATGTTTGCCAATACGAATTCCGTAGCAGAAGGAATGAAACCGCTAATCTATCAAGCTGCTATCAATTCCACGTGTTAAACATTTATTTAATCACCGGCCAAGCATTTTGCAGGTGATGAAAACGAACCAACAGACGCTGGATGGCCTCGTTCCCGTGCGCATGTTTGTTTTGAAATTTTCAACAGTCAAAACATTTCTATCTGAATCGAAAGTTAAGTAAATTGTGTAAAATGAAATAATTGGTGAATTAAAAAACGATTTTTCGTTGGCGGTTTAGGCGTTACGCAGACGATTTGTTGAAGAACAAGAACACTACTATGAAACTGATAGTTGAGGAAGTAGTGATTCTCAACAAGTTGATTGCGTCTACGCGACGTCTTATACTGGTGGGCGAGATGGCTACTCTCTTTTCGAACATATCATTGGCAACGTGTAACAGTAAAAGGCGCCACCTAACCACTGCCAACATACACCTATGATGTAGAAATTTAACTGGTCTATCATTTTGTAGTTAGTATGTACCTATTAGAATTCGTAGCGTGTAATTTTGTATAATAATTATAATTACATCGTTATGTCTCTTGGTGTGTTTATTTATAAAAAAAATCGAAAGCGATTGATTGAATCGATATTATGTAACAATTCAAAAACGACAGAATTAATGGATGATTTAAAACATAAAAGACATATCTCACAATCTGAAATATTATTTATTAAAAAAAAAGGTATACCTATCGAAAACATAACCTCGTAATCAAAACACAGTACATAGCCTACAGCTTTAATAACTAATAATTTACGCAGTAAGTCACCTTATAAAGCGATTAAATAATATCATAACCTAATTAGTTCTGCAACGCATCTAGTAGGAAGATGTCGGCCGGTATATAGGTCGAGTTACTGGCGGGTGGCCAGGAATTAGTCACCGAGTTTGTGGCCAACGCGTGACGCCATCCCAAAGGTTACGCGGGGTAGATTATCACCTTCGTACTCGATGTTGCAAGGACTAGCTAGTCTTTGAAGATACGTTACTTTATGTAGAGTTAAATATTGTAAAGAATTTTGAAAAATGTAAGCTTTACATCACCCATATAAATGTATTAATTACTGAAGACAGTTTTTTTTTATTACTAAAATAGGTAATGAGATTGTAGGGATTTAGATATTGGTACTTTCTAACGGTTCTGCTCGCGTGAATCCTTTTTCTAGGATGAAAATATTTGTATGCTTGGTTTTAGAATATATGGAGATATGATTTACAAAATGTCACCAAAATCTATCCAGCTATGACAACCTAAAATATAGTTTTATTTTTTCATTTACGATGTTAGCGTGGAAATATGTGACGCGGTCCTAAAGCCTCTTAAATAATGCGTAAATATATAAGACAACGTAAAAATCTGTATGAAATTAAGTGTAGATATTAACAGCTATTTAGAAATACTAAACCCATATGATTTTCCTATTACGTTTGTTATTTCTCAGAAAATGCTAAACCATAACACAGTATTGTTTTCATTTTAACGCACACTGAGACAAATTAGTGACAATGTATGCGCTAATAGCGAAGTGTTATTTCTTTAATGTTCTGGATATATTTTACAATCGACTGGGTAATGACCTTACAACAAATTACGAAGAAAACCATAAACAGAACCTCCTTTTTGAATTCGGTTAAAATAGTGAAATAGCTTCCATCTATAATCTATGCTAATATTGCAAAGAGGAAAGATTTGATTGTTTGTTTAGATTGAACAGGCTCCGAAACTTCTGAACTGATTTTAAGAATTCTTTCATCAATATAAGGCTACATTATCAGCTAGTAACATAGGCTACTTTTTATCCCGGGGAAATATAAAGCGGAAAATTTTATCCCGGAAAAACTCATTCACACGGGCGGAGCCGCGAGCAGAAATCTAGTCACAATTTATTAATTATATATGTATTTACCGAAACAAAATGCCAACGCGATTTTCGTTAAAGTCGTATATACGAGTTGGAAATTTTTAGTTCCCACTGTCAATAGTAATTTCTTCTAATAAGACATATAATTGAGATCATACGATTATGAAATTCTATGAAATGGGGATTAGTGAAAACGTCACAATGAAAGTAACTCATCAAATGACGTCACTAGAAGCACTCTTATCTCCCTTCAAAGTAATATTGTGTTTGAAACAATTAAGTTTCGAAATTCAAACTAGGAAGCTTTTAGCAATAAGACACCGCAAGTGCGTTAAGGGCCAAAGTGCGTACATGGTGGAAAATGTCCAGCACTCGATACAAAGGAAACATATTGAATTTCAGCTGAAGTAGAGGGCGGGGGATAGAGGGGGGTTACAGATCGGATGGCGTCACACCACACACACAAAGACGTGTGGGCGGAGCGTCGCGTGCGCAGACAACTGCCCGGCGCCCCACCGTACAATCGAACACATAATGGTTTTATTTTCGGTCTTTTAATCATAATGAACAGGTTTGTATATGCATATTTACAACAGATGCATTTACAAACCTGTTCATTATTATTCTCTATACGCGTGACACAATTGTTGTTTGTATGCCTTTTAGTGACGCCTAAAGCGCGGAGCTGTATCGTTAAGACACATTTTCCCTGTAATTGTAAAAGTTGTTTATCTAGAGTCATTGATGTATGTTTTTAATACATCAATGTCTAGAGTACACATATCTTGCTAAATGTACCGTAAAACTATTAAGCGGACAGCGTGCTAACGAAAACCCGTGAGTCAGATTTTCCCCAATAATTACGTTTCTGTGATACACTGTGCTACGTCACCTACGCTTCAACATACGATCAGCACAATAATAATTTATTTGACCATATTATACAGAGTTTAATCATAGCGATATGAACCCCTCGACAACTATTTATTTATTTATTTATTTATTTATTTATTTGGTACTTCACAGCTGACAAATTTACAAGATAAATTATAAAAATGAAATAACAGATACAATACGCCAATTAAGAAATACACATTATTTAACAAATCAATTTGCGAAAGTAGACACAAATGTTACAAGGATCTATAGTTAGTGTATGTTGTGGGGTTCGCGTGCGTGTTTGTGTGTGTGTATGTATGTGTGTATGTGTGTATGATGAGTGTGTGCGTAAATACGTTTCTATCCTGACACTTTTAAAGAAATAACATGACATTATTAAAATAAGTCTTAAGGGTACAATAATATTATTATGTAATCAATTTAATTAAGTCCCACAATATTTCTCTAAAAGTATATTAACATTATGTTGCTAAGTGTATAGTAGGTGCGCGGGCGCACGCCATATACGGGCGCGCCTCCCCTCCGTCGCCGCCCGCCCTCGACGTTTGGCTCACGTTTCGTCATAGAATATAGAGAACAGATGCGACGAATATCAAACATACATGGTTTTTAACCACCTCAATATAAAAAAACTAGAAGGCACGACGAC
Organism: Lapara coniferarum; assembly: GCA_949316025.1. NCBI lineage: Eukaryota > Metazoa > Arthropoda > Insecta > Lepidoptera > Sphingidae > Lapara > Lapara coniferarum. The sequence goes on from OX438919.1 coordinate 17,995,286, forward strand.
AAAATTAGTTAGTTTAGCAAACTTAGTTTAATATAACACAAAACTTTTTAAGGTATTTGTTGTTTATTGCAAGGCGTTTTAAGTGTTCCTTAAAAGTATTTTGTTATATTAAACAAAACTTGCTCGTGCCTTCGCTCACGTTAACCGTCTTTCCGAGGTTAAACATCTAAGTGTACTAATATTCTAGGATAAAAATACATATATGTTAACTTAGAATACGTTCTATATGTGTGCCAAATTTTATTTAAAGCCATTCATCAGTGTATCGTCTTCATCACGTTATATTAGGATTTCCTATACTTCATAACAAAAACTACAATGTTATTAGATACAGCATTGGACTAGTTTCCCACAAAAGATCGCAAATTCCTACTATTGACTTCAACGTTTCGCATCAAACAGCCATTTGTTGCTTTTAAACTAAAACATTCTGAATAGTGAAAAGTCGAGAAACTCTACTAGACTTCAATGTTATGTAAATGAGACAAAAATATTACTATTATTTAATGTCTATCCACTTGTTGTCCGTTAAAGGGAAGAGTTTCGGTCGTAATATCCTCTGCGATTTCATATTAAGCGATAATTTATAAGGAAAAGGGGGTTTCTGACTTAGCTATCACACTTCTCGTATTCTGCAAAGATCACGTTTATTGCGAAGTAGGTATAAAAAAAATATATAAAATGCTACGACACAATATGTACTTGTGATATTTGTTCATAATATGTTCTACATGTTATAAATAATGGAAGGGAGACTAAATAACACAACATCAATTTCGGTAACCATAATTGTCTGTAATATGTGAAGTGAATATAAATTCTTGAATCCTTAATCCTCTAAACTGTATACCTATAATTAGTAATTTATCTAATATCCATGTACCCATTTATTTTGTCAACAAAAAAAGGTTTGAAAATGAAGTTTATCTAGCGAAATACGCCTGGTGATCAGTCTTTGTCAGGTGAATCCCTAGCGGTAACGCGACTCCTACTGACTTACCTTCGCAAACTTGACAAATTGTCTGTTTCTTATCGATCGACATGATTATGGGCTTTACTTCACTTACCACCAGTTGTAGTGAGACCATGTTGCGTTGCCGTTGATAACTAAAAATATATACAAATTGCAATATTTACCATGAAAAAACTGTAAATAAAATATTAAATATGGGAATTCCGTTTTATTTTTGGGCTACTATGAGTCATTACTCTTACATACCGCAAAAAATACCCTTTTTATACATGCATGACAAAGTGACCCTACTGCACCTTATAATAAGATATAATTTCTTCTGATGAGAGATGATTGTCCCGCGCCATTTGACGCGATTATGCCAGCTGAAACCGTATATGCACAGGCTGATCTCCGAACGCGGCACGCTTACGGCGGCTACTATGACGGGTATTACACTTTGCATACGGTAGTCTCTACCTATTTACGTATCTAAACTCGTTAATTAATCAGTGCCGGTGTGCGTGTTTGTTTACTCGGCAGCCGCAGTGCATTTGTTTTTTCTCAACGTGCGGTGTAGTGACTTGGCTCGTATGATGTGCGCCGAGCTATTGATTTAAGACAAAAGGATTTGCAGAAATGAAACATGAAAAGTTATTTACTTTGATTTCAGACGTGATGCTTAACTGCTTTTAGAAATTTAATAATTCAGTCACTTTTTTGTACATATAAAGATGAAAGTAGAATACGCAAATTACATTAAAGAAATGGGCCCTTTAGCAAAAATAAATATCAACCTCTATCGTAATAAGAAAAGGCATACATTAATATTTATTTTCGGACGGTTTCTTTTCTAAATTTTAAAACTGATGCAACAAATAAATCAACGGACGCAGACGTCATATAAGAATTTATCCGAGAAAATACGTCACAATTTGGAGTCAATTATCAACCTCTGGTCATTAAATTCGAAGATAGTTGCTGCTCAACCAACGTTCTCCAATTACATTGCAATTCATTCATCAATTCGCCTATAAATAATGAAATATGGTTATGACGTATAACTCACAACACATTCTAGAGAGATGTTGAGGGAGCTGCCAAATATTCGAATGGAAACAGAATTATTCGTACACTTGTCAGATTGTCGGTGTTATCGATGTCCTATTTGACGAGATTAATGGTCTTTCTTTATTAATATTGACTGTAATGTAATCAAAGTCCTCTGTCGTTATTTTGATCATATATCTTCGTAGCTCTATGTGTGTCATAGTTTAACACTTTTATTCTGGTTTATAAAAAACGATACAATATAGTCAAACCTTCATCATCTATGGTTTAGGCCGCGGAATAATCAGTGATTCCACACTTCACCGAGCTTATGTACATCCCATGTCTATAAATATATTATGGGCTCAAATTGGAATCTGAGATCACCTAGATATTATTTCCGAATAAAAAAAATCCCACAAATTGTTGCCCGACCTAAGAATCGAACCCTGAACACTAGAGTCAGGCCAAGTACGCTGCCGCTAGTCATAAAAGATATTTTTCAATTATCTCTTTAGTTCTCAATGTAAATCATTATCGATTTCAAACTTCCTCCAATTGTTTAAGTTTTAACCAATAGGATAATTTGTTGTTCCTTCCGTCCGTTGCACCGGTGCTGGGGTTTATTTTACGGTCACTGACGGTTTACTATTGTGGGTCAACAACACCCTGTGTTGTAAACAAATGTATGGTGTACAGGATTTGAAACTTACAACATTTTTATTGTTACGAAGTCCGAGTTTTGTTTAACGTTCAGTCTTTTTCCTTATATTTCCTTTTGTGTCCTTAACTAAGGATGATTAAGCAATTATCGGCGTCTTTCTACTGTAATTTAGTGTTATAAAAGCCCTATTAAAGATGATATAAAATACATATCGGTATTCAAATTATGATCACAATTTTATGTATATTATAATATTATGGGAAATCAACAAAATTCTATTTAACTTCTGAAGTGCATCAAAGAAGTTTCTGGATCAATAAATCCTCAAGTGCGCGCAATAAGTACTAAACCGGAAGAGTCATCGCATATTGCACAAACAAGCCTGCGTATGCGCAATGGGTAATATGATACGCGTCCGCCCTTTCCATATACGGCATTAATGGCTGCCCGCGGCCAATCAGACGGCGCGCATTTCCCGCCCAGTATTTTGTTATAGATTCCGCGTAGTGCTGCACTATAATAATATTAACGATCTATGTACATTCGTTTTCTAACATGTTTATTTATTACTTACTGTAGATAGACAATCGTGTGAGTCATCAAAGTACTAAACGTGTGATATTTATCTAAAACTAGCTTTTGCCCGCGGCTCCACCCGCGTGAATGAGTTTTCCGGGATAAAGATCCCGCTTTATATTTTCCCGGGATAAAAAGTAGCCTACGTGTTAATCCAGGACATGATCTACCCGTGTGCCAAATTTCATCGAAATCCAATCAGCAGTTTTTGCGTGAAAGAGGAACAAACATCCATACATTCTTACAAACTTTCGCCTTTATAATATTAGTAGGATAGGATTATAGTAGGATTAGTAGGATATAGTTTTATTGTCATTTGCGTTTTTTTTTGGCTGTAATAATTTCAATCATTCGATTACTCAACACATGGATGATAATGATTCAACCGGTAACATTACGAGGGCCTCACTATATTCGCACCCAAAACTCGCGAGTCTCGCAACCACTCGTACACACTGCCGGCTCATCGCCCACTATGCCTCGAAGATTGTCAAATAATACACACACGCACTCACGCCTGTTATCCCCGAAGGGGTAGGCAGAGGCGCATCTAGTGCACCCACTTTTCACCGTTATTCCGTCCCATGATGTGATAGAGGGCGAGCCTATCGCCATATCGGGCACAAATTCCAGACTCCGGGCTGATACTGAATAGAAAAACTCAATATCACTTTGCCCGACCCGGGGATCGAACCCGAGACCTCAGCATTGCAGTCGTACTGTAATACAACTAGGCCACCAAGGCAGTCAAATAATATGCGGCTATATTATTAGAAAATATATGCTCAATCAATGTCAGATAGAGTTATGCACAAACAAATACCGAACCTTTACAGGAAGAATATCCTCACTAACATTTCAAACTTTTAGCTAAAACGGTTTTTATTCTATTTTAATACTAAAATATTTATGGTAAGACATTTTCAATATTTTTATAGAATATTTTCCTGAAAAGACGTTATGAGGTAAGTAAATTTTCCAGTCTGCAATAATGGTTGAAAATTGAGGCAAAGAAACCCATAAAGGTAACGAATAGCTATTAGCTGGTAAAGGTATGAAAATACATTATACCACGTTACTCGAAAAGTGGACGATAGCCTAGTTGGGAATGGAACGGTCTGCCGAGACAATGTCCGGAGGTTCAAAACCCAAGGTACACACCTCTGACTTTTCAAAGTTACATGTGTATTGTTTAACAATTATCGTTCACTTTAACGGTAAAGGAAAACATCGTGAGGAAACCTACACACCTGAGAATTCTCCATAAGAATTTCGAGGGTGTGTGAAGTCTGCCAACCCGCACTAGGCCAGCGTGGTGGACTAAGACCTAACCCCTCTCAGTAGTAGAAGAGGCCCGTGCCCAGCAGTGGAACAGTATATAATACAGGGCTGGTATTATTATCACTGTACTCAAAAATCAAACAACAGTCTTTTAAATCCAAGCGCAAAGCTATTAAACGCTACAACAAAAACAGTAATATACGTAGAGCGCGTCAATAAGTGTGCCGTGGGGAGCGTGGGGGGCACAGTTGCGTATATACAGGGTGGCCCACCCGCGCCCCTCGGGTAGCCACTTGTTGATCAAACGCCCGGAAAATTGCCAAATCTGTAAACACAAAAGTCTCGGAATGGTGCAATGATTTATTTTATTGGCGATTGTGGTATTGTTTTTAATGCAAGATAATTTGAAAATTTGATTCTGGAATATTGTAAAGTATATATGAGTTGGAAATTGATTTAAAAACACTAAGGGCCATTTCACCCCTAGCTGATAAATTCCAGTCTTCACATTAATATCTACGACAACCAAAGATAACAGTCATACTCTAATCTAAGCTTCCAAATCTATACATATAATAAAGCAGTAAAACCGGTCTGCCTGTACATTTAAAGAAATGGCATAAAAAATAAAGGGTGACGAGTCATGGAAAATAAATCAGCGATTTTTAAAATTCCTTTCTGTCTGTCGTATTTGTTTTTTACCGCACATCTCAGAAACTACTGGACGGATTTCGTTGAAATTTGACATACGGGTAGATCATGTCCTGGATTAAAATAAAGGCTAATTTTTTTTCCGGGAAATTTAAATTGGGACTTTTAAAAAAACGTTTTCATGCGGTCGGAGCCCCGAGTAAAAGGTAGTAAATAATATAATGAGTACTATCTATATTACTTGTTTATTACGATAATACATATACATATACACTCACGCCTGTTATTCCCGAAGGGGTAGGCAGAGGCACAACTAGTGCACCCACTTTTCGCCGTTATTCCGTCCCATGATGTGATAGGGGGCGAGCCTATCGGCATATCGGGCACAAATTGCAGACTCCGGGCTGATACTGAGTAGAAACACCCAATATCACTTTGCCTGACCCGAGTATCGATCCCGAGACCTAAGCATTACAGTCGAACCGTAACAAAACTACGCTACCGCTGCAAAACTAAACAATAATTATATAATAACAAAGTCCAAATACTTGCATCCAAAGTCCAAAATACCATCTACAAAAATTGCAAGAAAACATTTCACAAATTCTCTGTTCAGTTGGGTAATCGTATTTCTCCTTATTTCCTGTTCACTCGTACATCATCCCGTCTCGCTCTGGCAACAGCGTGAGAGCTTCCGTACCTAAGGCTCATCATTGACCTTGAGCTTTCCATCGCTTATTTCCGCGCTTAAGTGTTTTGAGTGTTTAAGGACCGTACCAATTAGATGTACGTTTACATTTGTAAATTCTATGTTTTTGTATTTTCTGTTATTGTGTTTTTTTATAGGATTTGTTTTATTTCCGTGTTATGCTTACTGTTCTTGGTTTTTATTATGTAGTTAAATATTATCCTTAGAAATCAGATTCTGAAGACTTTTGCTTTTAAATAATTTGTTGCAAGCAGCTTATTAATTTTGCAATTTTTCATAATATGAAGAAATGTTTTAAACCGGGGCCGAACTTCTAATATCCAGCACACCAATATAACCGATTAGGGCATCGAAGTGGAAACTTCAACATGGAAATTTGCCGCCATAGAATTATGCCACCGAGGCAGTCTAATATAACTAATTTATCAAAGAGAAATTAAAAATATATTTCTGAACGAAAACTATTGTGCAAAACCCGAGCACCGTAGAAACTTCACGAACAATCTCAAACTACGATACTCTAGCGGCAATATAAAACTGAGCACATAACGCCATCTAGTACGCATACACAAAACAGTTCGCGCGGTTTTAAAAGCAAAACGTTTTGAGTGGTTGAGCTCATCAAACAGAGGTAATCCAGGGAAATGGAGTACTTTTATCTCACGAAAACGTGAGTTAAATATCACCAAATTAAATAGAAGTTTTGAATGGTTTGGGAAAAACTGATCGATGAATATTGAATGGATCTCTTTTTGCACATAGAGCTGATGTAAACGACAACGGTGGATGTGTTCATGGTATTAAGTTCCTGTATAGAATCGAAATATATGATTGATTTCACCATATTGAGATATTAGTATGGTGATACAATTTTCTATTCTACCAAAAAATATATAGAGCTGGTTAAAAACGAACAACTTACTCATAATAAAAAAATATTATATGAACATCAGTCATGTAACTACTGGCACAAATACAATGCTACTATTATAAGTTAATTATACATACAAAAACGCTACAAAATAACAAAGCATGTCAATTAGAAAGCCAACCATCACAATACGTATACGTATTTACAACTAACGACAATTCTCCTAATCGCCTAATGACATGTCATTTTCATAATAAAATAGACAAGACTGTAGTATTCAACATGACCTGTCAATCTTCAACGTCCATGCTTTGTCATTTACAAAAGATAGTACTCTATGAGATACGCATCGACGGAACGGACGCATACAGCTCCTCTCCTTAATTTAATTGTGAAATAAGTGGTTATAGTGAACGTTACAATTCAAACTATACATTTACTGAAAGCTTATAGATTTACCTATGCAATAGTGTTTATGTGACTGTTGAATTCGTTCTAGTTTGTGAGAAATAGTCAAATTAAATTCAAAAATATCCTTTAAACGGCTGTTATTAACAGTGCAATTGTGCATCTCGCTCGCACTGCAGTGGTCTGCAGTAGCGCTGTCTCGCGCACGCTTTGCGCTTTGCTCCATTCACAGTACGATTGCCTATCCCGCTCGCACCTGGGAAGCTCCGAGTTATGTTGTCTCGTACGCACATCGCATCATTCAAGTAACGTATGCCTACTCTTGCTTAATTATTATCCAAACTGCACGAACAAGACGATTATAATTTAATTTGTTTCAACATTATTAACTGCTAAGATTGCATGCGAATATGGCATCTACTAGTAATGCATGTGCAGGATGTCATGGAGCCTTAAATAATAAAGAAATGATTAAATGCTACTCTTGCGCTTTTATGTATGACTTGCAATGTGCAAATATAACGCTTAAACGCTTCAATGTTATGAGACAAGAAAACAAGCGTACTTGGAAGTGTCACATATGTAAGAACAAACAACCGAACAATAATAATAGCTTGGACACATCTCTAGCTTCTTGCAAAAATAAAAAACCCTCGGTGTCCCCGGAAGCCGTTACTGTTTCTTTTATTGATAAACAAAGCGCAACAATTTCTATCGAAGAGGCGCCTCAAAATGTTACCTATGTCACCGAAGATTCTTTGCGAAAAATCTTAAAACAAGAAATCACTATTGCCCTTCGGGCAACTATCAAAGATATGGTTATGAACGAGCTGTTGAACATTAATGAACAAATAAGCAATTTTCAAAACTCCATGGCGTTTTTTAATAAACAATATGAAGACATTAAAACCGAAATTGAAGAGAAATCGGCTACTATAATATTGCTACAACAAGAAAACAATATCCTGAAATCCTCAATTAACGATTTATCTACAAGGCTTAGTTTAATGGAACAGCAATCCCGTGATAGCAACATCGAAATCAACGGCATCCCTGAACGCCGCACCGAAGACCTGACCCGCACCATCATCCAGCTTGCCAAGTCAGTTGGTCATCAATTATCAGCTGACGACCTAACGCACACTACCAGAGTGGCCAAGCTGAATAAGGAGTCAAATCGGCCAAGGTCGATTATAGCGAAGTTACGCAGTCCACTTCATCGTGATTCTTTCCTTGCGGCTATTGCTACCTACAACAAGAAAAACCCTCAAAACAAATTGAACACTCTCCACCTCGGACTAGATGGGCCATCTACTCCAGTCTTCGTGGCAGAACACCTCACTCCCAAGAATAAGGCTTTGCACGCAGAAGCACGCCGTACGGCCAAGGAGGCGAGATACCAATTCATATGGGTCCGAAATGGACGGATCTACATCCGTAAAGATCAATTTAGCCAAGCTATTTACGTTCGTAATACTGATAGTCTTAAATTTTTAACTAAGTCGTAATGTTCTGTTCTATAGCATATATATGTTTTATATAACACTTATTTTAATATGAAACCTCGCGTAAGTTATAGAGACTTACTTCAATTAATTTAATGGATTTATATTATCAAAACACTAGAGGTATCCGTACAAAGACTAATGACATTTATAATAATATATTGCAATCTAACTACAATATAATCGTATTTACGGAGACATGGTTAAACTCAAATATTTCAGATAGGGAATTTATAGACGAAAGATATGTTGTGTATCGGAGAGATCGTCTTTGTACTGCAGAATCTAAAAAGGATGGTGGTGGCATTATGATTGCCGTTGCTAGGGAATTCGAATCACATCGTATGCAACAATGTGAGAGTGATTGTGAAGATCTGTGGGTCACAGTTTACATTAAAACTAACACTGTCGTGAAAAAAATTGCAATTTGTGCTGTTTACTTGCCGCCACCAGCCAGATTAGATTCTTTATCTAAGTTCCTTAATAACTGTAATAATGTTTTAGAAAACGTTCAAGATGTGATTGTGTTGGGTGATTTTAACCTAGGTTCTATAATTTGGCGTAATGATAATGATAGCCAATCCACCTACCCTTGTAACTATAATAATTCACTTGGATACTGTTTAACTGATTTCATTAGTGCAAATAATTTACACCAACTGAATGCAATTAGTAATGAAGATGGTAGAGTCCTAGACCTCGTTCTGACTAACATATCATATGCCAATGTCTCAAGCCCACTGGATTTGATTTCAAAATTAGACCCGAAACACCCAAATTTATTACTGCATTTACCCCTTTCAAACATGAAGTACCTTAGTCAAAAATCTCGAACTAGTTACAACTATTTTAAAGCTGATTTTAATAATATTAATACCTTACTCAAGAATGTAGATTGGAACAAGTTATTAAACTATGGTGAAGTAGATGATATGGTTTCAGCATTTTATGATGCGTTAAGATGTATTATAGAAAAGCATGTACCAAAACGTAAACGTAATAATTCTAAGTTCCCTCCATGGTTTACGAAAGACCTCATAGCCCTGTTATCTGAAAAAAACAAATTGCGCATGAATTATCGTTTACACAAAAATCCGAGAGACAAATTTGAATATGAACTTCTTCGCAAACGTTGTCATAAATTTATTCGCAAGTGCCACACAGCCTATAAAGACTTAATTGAATCGAATATCAAGAAAAACCCAAAGGCCTTTTGGCGTTACATTAAAGATAAGCGTAAGACTGAATCTTCTATACCAGCCCAAGTTTCTCTCAATAATCAAACTGCTAGTTCCGGATCTGATATTGTCAATCTTTTTGCCACCTACTTTTCATCTAAAACCACACCACAATTAAGTCGTAATCTCACTAATATCACCAACACTACGGGTAACATTTCTGTACTTAGCCGCTTGCATATTAGTGAACAAGATATTAAAAGAAAAATAAAACAATTAAATATAACAATAGGTCCTGGACCAGATGACATACCACCTTTTTTTATAAAACGTTGTGTATCTACCTTAACTTTGCCTTTATTCATTATTTTCAATAAGTCATTAGAAGTAGGTATATTTCCAACTGAATGGAAAAAAGCCAGAATTTTACCTATCTATAAAAAAGGGGATAAATGCGCCGTGTCAAATTACCGTCCAATTTCAATTCTCTCTTCCTTTTCGAAGCTCTTTGAGTCACTCATATGTCCTCATATTACCCGTTTCTTTGGTCCCATAATTACTGAGTCACAGCACGGTTTTTGCCGCGGTCGTTCTACAGAAACAAATTTAACTTCATTTGTATCTGATGTGTCCCACGTAGTTGACTCCGGTTCTCAGGTTGACGCAATCTACACAGATTTTAGCAGTGCCTTCGATAAGGTAAACCACTCCCTTCTGATCGCTAAATTAGAAGCTTATGGGATTCATGGATCTTTACTAAACTGGGTCACTTCATATTTAGGAAAACGGTCACAGATTGTAGCACTGCAAGGATTCGAGTCTCGGGTATACTATGCTGATTCTGGTGTACCCCAAGGTTCTCACCTTGGACCTATACTATTTTCCATATTTATTAACGATATTACCCTCCAGCTACAATATTGTAAATATTCCTTATACGCTGATGACTTAAAATTATACCTTAATATTAGATCCTTATCCGACGTTCCCCTTTTACAAAGTGACTTGAACAGAACCTTGCAATGGTGTGTAAATAACGATATGCAGATGAATACTAATAAGTGTTTTCATATAACATTCACTAGGAAAAGAAATCCCATAGCTTCAACTTACACTCTAGCGGGCGAGAAACTGCAAGAAGTTGCAGAGATGCGGGACTGAGGTGTAACACTAGATTCTAAACTTAAATTTAATTACCATATAGATGCTATTGTAAAGAAAGCTGCCAAAATGCTCGGCTTCTTGAAAAGAAATTCTAAAGACTTTGATTCAAGCACAAAAATTATTCTATACAACGCCTTAGTACGCTCTCTCTTAGAATATGCTTGCTCCGCATGGAATCCTGTCTATGTACAGCACTCTCAACGCGTTGAGAGTATCCAGCGCATTTTCACAAGGCACCTTGCCTTATCGTCGTCTGGAATCTCTTACCGAAGCCCATACCCTTTACGACTTAGACATTACCGCATGTTATCTCTACGTACACGCCGTTCTATACATGACATTACTTTTCTCCACAAATTATTTAATGGTACTTCCGAATGCAGAAGTTTACTGGAACAAATCTCTATTATTGTTCCTCACAATCTCCCCAGACACCCACTAACCAAAATCCTTCAAGGCCCTCCGTACAGATCCAATTTAGGACTCCATTCACCAGTTAACAGGATATGCAATAATTATAGTATGATGTGCACAAAATTACCTGACCTAGACATATTCTCAGATTCCTTAAAATTATGCAAAAACAAAATGTTAAAATTATTTTTCTCTAAACCCATAACAGATACGGATTAGTTATACATTTCGGTTTGAATACATGGAATAATATTTATAGTATATATGATGTTATTAAAGTAGTTTTAGGTATGTTTTATTGCAATTTAAATACTTAGTCCTTGTAACTTAATTGTATGTTATTTCTATTAAAGTTTATATTAATGTTCTAACCTAAGATAATAAAAAGTTTATAGCTGTTTGTTCCTAAAAGTATAAAATTGTGAATGTTGGTACATCTTTATTTGGTAAGCACATAAGAATAGTACCTATATAATAAGTGAACTGTAGCAATGTTTGTTATGTGTAAACTGTTGATGTTCCTATGAATAATAAATAAATAAATAAATAGTAAAGAAATAGAGTTTTTATTCATCGGTTAAATTGTTAGTTTCATCGTCAAAGGAGTTGTTTTATACCTTTGAATGACGAGACAAGCATACCATTCGTGATTCGCCTGATGGTAAGCGATACGACCACCCATAAACAGTACCAACACCATCCAGTACCTTGAGTGACAAAGTACTGTATGGCATTTCACTGCGTTCGTCATTCTGAGACATAAGATATTAAGCCTCTAGTTACACTGGCTACAATGTCCTTCAAACCAAAACACAACAGTGCATGCAGACATCTGCTTGGCGGTAGAAATAGATATTGCGGTGGTACCCACCCAGGCGGACTGGTACATATGAGAGACCTACCACCGGGATTTGGAGACATGAACAAATCTAAAAGCTGATTTTGTCGGATTATAGAATTTTTATTGTTTAAAAGACAAAAGAGTCTATAAGTAGCAACACCACACAGAAAACTGACGTAAAGTGACAAATTGCTAATGGTGTGGTATCCGGAAGTCATAAAATCCAATTCTTATTCCATTTATTATGGAAACCACGAATCTTTTGGAATTGTAAATGGGCGATGATCTCTTATCATATGGCCTAATTTCTTGATCACTGGATTACGCCAGGTATTCAAAATTTAAATTTAAATTACAAAACACCGCGAAGCATGTACGTCATATGTTTTTGTGTTACACGATATGAAAAACGTCGTACCGGTATTGGAACGCAATACTTAAGGCCAAGTGGTTAAAAGGAGTCGAGGGTCAGGTGCGCTGGCGCCGACCACCGGCACTTTGTCGGCTGAAGATTAATGCTGAAGTGATTTAGAAGTGGGGGTCCATGACCTCTATAAAACTGTGCCGATGGTATAATTGATACTTGATCTTAACTCTTAAGTAGCACAGTGTGAGGTGGAATTTGAATATCTAGCTTCTGAGAAGACCATTATAAAATGACTCCTGTGGATTAAGCGTATGTATAAGTATTTAGAGGCCTGGCTCTATGTGTTTTACGTAACTCAGAATTCCGTAACTTACGTCACATGGTTTGTAGAACAATTTCTCTAAAAAAACCTTAAATAGAATCGCGCGTTAGTATTGTCAGCAGACTATATATATGTATATATACCATACATGCGAACTATGCATGTTATACATATTCAATTGATCAATTATCCAAAACAGCTTCCCATCTACAAGACATAACTCACTCATTCTCAAAAGTTCTCTTTCGTCTAGATCTCTAGGCTTAAAGCCTTAGTTCATGCCCACTGTGTCTATAATATGTGGTAAAGTTCTTTGTGGCGCGTGGACGCCGAGCATGATTACACCGCAGCACCGTGAAGGGTTTCATGGGTCATCGGGTGCACGTGAAGAGCTCACCCATATGTCACGCTTTGAGGGTATAAGTGTATTCTTTAAAGTCCATAAGTCTTGCTTTTGACTGTTCTTTTTCAATGTTTCCATAAAATTAAAAACATTATCCAGACACTTCATGGCCCTTAACATGTATAAAAATCATAATATATGATTAAGTATATTCTTATCAATATTTTCTTTGAGTGAGCCTTACGAACTAAGCTCTACTTTGCTATCAAAATCAGTGGTACTTCCAAGCATAGCAATGGGACAAATTTTATTGCTTTTTTTCCTATTTTTAGTAGCATTTCATCGGGGATAGTGCGATACTGCGTAGCATTGGTAAATAGTGAGTAAGTGGCAAAAACGTAAAATATTATTAATCAAAAGTTTAGTATAGTAAGTATCCATTTCAATTTAGCTTTTTGCATGACTAAATGCAGTATTTACCTAGATTTTTATAGTTTACTGTTATGAAATTTTGTACACCAGTGAATGCGCATAGAATGTAAATAATATACATTATTACTAAAAATAATATATTATAGTCAACCTGTGACGCTTCTATTGAAGTATCACCACTGACAATGGTCAGTGGTGATAGAGAGAAAAGAGATAGAAAATAGATAGAAAAGAGATAGGTAATGACCAATCTCTTCTGCTCTCTTGCACACTTGAGTATTTTCGTATTTTTATTGAGCGATATCGGATTGTCGATAAGTATTTCTTTAAGAAGACTGCGATGTCTCTTAACTTTGGTTGCGTTAAAAACATTCCTGGGGGCTTAGAATGTGAAAAAAAAAACACGATGCGTCTCCGCTTCGTTTTATTGTGATTGGTTGAGAGACTGACGTATCGATATTTTGATGTTTGTGATTGATCGAGAGACCGATACGTTCACATTATAAGCCCCCATGTCATATTAATAATACGACGAACGTAAACACGAATGGAACATTTGAAGTAAATAAAACCACAATGCAACGTGTCGCTTTGATTTAATGACGTTACTGCAGTTTATAAAGACCTTTATATGAAGGTACTTCTCTTTTAAGAAACCCTATAACTTATAGCGTCTATAACCCGTGGGAGGATTTGGGCACTTTTGCATAATTATTTAGTAATTACTAGGTGTTGCTAGCGGCTTCGGTCGTGCTAAAAGCCTTTCCCCCTACAAGGCTCCTAAATCACTGTAGCCATCTATAGCGCCATCCGTACGACGCTAGTGTTATTAATTTAAAAATTCAGATTAAATCGTTCAATAATTTTGTACAGGCCCAAATTACCGCGATAAAAAGCCTATGTGTTACTCCAAGACATGGTCTATGCGTGTGCCAGTCACACCCAGATCCGTTCAACTGTTACCGAGTTTACTTCTAACAAACATTAAAATATTGTTACAAACTTTAGCATTTGTAATATTAGTTAGAAGTAAGATAATATATTTTAATGAAGCATAACTCAAAGTAAAGCTACTGGAATTCAAGGAAGTGTATTCAGTAGTAAAGACAATGACGAAAATCGAAACGTAACAAAGAAGTTAATAGGAAACACGCATAAAGAAAAGTATAATTTTGAACATATTACTGTTTAAGATAAAGCCTCGGAAAAAATATAAAAGTTGATGATGTTAAATGCGATATAATATTCAGACTTTTACATCAAATTTTAGAAAATCTTTAAGACCGTGAAAACACAATACGTTTACCAAAAGAAGTCGGTTAATTAAACGTAATAAAACATATATTATCGATTATACATCAAAAATAAAGTAAAGCGTCCAATTAACTTACTGCAGTTAACTGAAGGCCGCCATAGCACTTTCTACAACAGTGTTGCGACAATATCGCAATGAAAATATATGTATGTTTCCTCAACTAGTATGCTTGTTTACTCAACTAGTTCTCAAGAAATTACTCCGATCCAAACCAGCTCTAGCTGCCTTGTTTATATAATTTTATTGAAGGCATTGATGTATTAAAAAGCCCATTGAAGGCAAAGAAATGATAACGAATATTATATTGAAGTGAGATAAGTCAATGCTTTTAAACGCCTATTATAGTATACATGACTCTACTTAAAAGTTATAAATCCTATCAAATACATTACTTTATTGTAGATTCCATGACACTACTCTAAGGACTCGGCTTCAAATCCCAACGAAAAGACCTCTGGTTGCACCTTTCTGAGAACAGTACGATACTGTAGCTCTCTAAGAAATTATGCAATTTTAATGTCGTGAATTTTTAATACATCAATGGTCATGAACAAAAATGTTCATAATTTTCTTCATAATATTATCGTTATATATTTTAAAAGAGGCTTTTCAGCACGACATCATCATAGGTATAAGATATTATCTAAGTATATGTTACCGCTACTCAATAATAATATTTTGCGTTCCGGAAGGTTCCCTCTCAGCTAAAATCTAGTTTCGAGTTTGATAAACTAATTTATTTGCCAAACTAAATGGTAATAATCCATAATCCGAAACCCTCTAACTTTATGAAAGGGATTAAACAAATATAAATATTTAAATTGAGGCAATGGCTATTAAATTTCTGGACTTTATCAGTTATAACAGGTATAACACGTAAACCACTGGTTCAAAAAGTTAGGACATTAGAAAAGCAAAAACAAATGGAATATTTAAATTTCAATTTGTGCATCTCAATTTACTTGTGCAGGCTCATGAAAAAGTTTTATTATACTGAAAAAACAAAACTATTCTAAAAATCTGCCATAATAGCTCGAATCGTCGAATATCGTTACGTAGAAACGAGTTTTCAACAAAAAATACCGTAACGCAATTTAATGTAAAAATTTAACACCATATTGCATCCTCACGTTACATTTCATTAAGCGAGAAATATGTTCTCGGCGGTAATTGATTGAGTACCTGGTCGGTCGTGGGCGGCGTGGGCCGGTTGCCATGGTGACGCCCACGCACCCCACCCCGGCTTCCCCAAACCACCCGTTTCCCCGGCCGTATCTAGCATTGACCCGGGAGACCTTGAACTCAACAGCTGATCGCCTCCTTGCTCAACACCCACCCCATACAATAAATGAATATCTGTTTTGTGTTTGGGAATTTACGGTATTCGAAAATGTTATTTTTCTAGGTTAATTGTAATTATGACTTTACGTAATGTAAAGCAGACGATGGTAGGATCGAGATAGCTCAGTTGGCAGAGCACCGGCACGGTACGCTGGAGGTCGCGGGCTCAAATCCTGCTTTGAAATGTTTTTTTTCAATGTTTCCACTAAAAATAAAATCATTTACTTAATGTACACGTTATCTAATGCATACGTTTTAAATGAACTGAGGCAACGGTTCAAGTGCTACTAAACGCATAGTTAGTAATTCACATGCAAAATGTTTTGAAGGCGCTGAAAACATGTAGACATCTCACATATAGGTCTAAAAGCTTGGGTTTACATTTTTTAAACTTCGTGTCCAGAATCTCATTACAAAAGTCTATTCAAATTATGTTTTTCAAAATAAATACATAGATACTTATGATTCGGACGTAGACGTAATACGTATATTATACGGTATATAATAATGACATATCATACATAGTATAAAACAAAATCGCCCGCCGCGTCTGTACGTGATAAATTAAAAAAACAACCAACAAGCATTTCGATAAAATTTGGTATGGAAATAGTTTAAGATCTTGGAAAGCATTTAGGCTACTTTTATCCCGAAAAACCACAATCATGCGGGCGAAGCCGTGAGCCAAAGAGCCAAAGCTGGTTTAAAATAAATTGGTCTTCTTTCTTCTTTCATATTTCATACGCAAAAAATATATTTGTAGACTAGCTTTTGCCCGCGGTTCCACCCGAGTTAAGAAGTTTTTCCGGGATAAAAAACCTGGTATATATTTTCCCGAGATAAAAAGTAGCCTATGTGTTAATCCAGGGTATGACCTACCCGTGTGCCAAATTTCATCGAAATCCGATCAGTAGTTTTTGTGTGAAAGAGGAACAAACATCCATACATCCATACATTCTTACAAACTTTCGCCTTTATAATATTAGTAGGATTAATAACATAGTCACAACACAAACTTAATAATAGCGTCAAAGCGTCTTACTGTCATATTTATCAAGTTAATCCTACGGAAAGGTGCCTCCCACCACTTAGATAGCTTTGAGTTAATGAAACTAGTTACTACAAGTTGGATCTAATGTAAGATCTCTTTGAGTTGCGTCTTTTATCCGAAATGTAGGACAATATTAACCTTTGTCTCGAGATAAATTAATAAATTTTAAGTGAAACCAGAATTAATTACGGCAGTTTGCATATTGCAAATAAAATATCAAAGGAAATTGTTACTTCCCTTATATTTTATCATTTATAAATTACCCTAGATTTACACGTAGAACTGTTCGTAGCTCTAATGATAATTGAGAACTCAACAAAATATAGTTATTTTACGAAAGAGCACTTGCCTCACATCTGTTAATCCAAGTTGGAGCTAATAAATTTCCAATTTCCTATCCGAAAAGTATTAATACTACCTTGTTCACGCGACTCCGCCTGTGTGAAAAAGTTTTTCCGAAATAAAAGTCCCGCTATTTGTCCGACATAAAAAGTAACCAGCTCAAAAATCTCCATACCAAATTCCATAGTTCCGTTAGTAACAAACAAACAGAAGTTACTTTTTCCTTTATGTACTTATGGATTTTCCAAAACGAGAAATGGATTCATATTTTAGCATAGGTGTACACTGCTTCTAGTGACCAATCTACTGACATGTCGCACCTTTAGGATGAAAACGACACAATTTAAAAAGAAAGGAAATTGGGATATCGTCATAAAATTACTTAAAACGAAGTACTCAATATAACAATAGTTCAAACACAGCCATATTCAAGCAGGAAAAGGACAAAACTGTTATATTAGTCCCTTTTTTATAATATTTTTATAAATAAGGGACTAGTTTTTAATAATTTAAAAATGTCAACTCAATTTTATATTTTTTGAATTGTGTCGTCTTCGTCCTAAAGGTGCGATGTTTCGAAATATTATGACGTAGAGCATAGATGGCAACAATTAACAATTTCCATTAATTGGTGTAAGCACATAAAGTGGTACCGCTAGTAAATACCTACCACCTATCTACCAAATAGTAAAATATAGATCATTCACAGAAATAAATTACCAAAGTCTGTTAAATAAAACGGAATTTAAAATAATTCCTCAAATCTACAGTTTATATTTTCACTCGAATACCCAATATTACCTAACCTGAACCCAAAATGTAACGTATGAACAGCTTCAGCACCCGTGTATTCAATAATGAGCTTCCAGACTGTGGTGGTGCGGGGGACACGAGGCGTGACGTCACGCAGGCTGCCATGCGAGTCGGCACGCGCCCCGCATCTCGCGTCATCTCCACCTGGCGAAATACATGTGTTTAAAAACATATATACATACATACTACGCAATAGTTAGTATATATGTATATATGTTTTTAACATTTTACACTTCATATGCTAGGGAGAGCACAAAACATTTGAATAGTATTGCTTAGTAGTGTAGGAAGAGAAATAGCTTGCGTGAAAGCTTTTATTAGTTTCAAAACTGAATGTATTTAATAAGGTTATCTTAACTAATTTCGTAGATGCATCTGTTTCCGATTAGATCGATTACTTTAACAATTTAATAGGGTAGTTTCCTATTTTTGATTTGTACATTATTTTATATGTAACGGAAAATAATACGAAAATGAAATCCTTCTGTGAAATCGAAAAATGAAGTAGTTATTCAAATTTGAAATTTTAATGTGAGCTAAAGTGGGGCCGTGTTGGGGATATCGCGCGATCTCTTTCAGATGTACGCAGCGTAATGGCCGGTGACACCTGATGACGTCACAGTCTGATATTGCTGTTATTTGAAAATTACACCTACCACCAAATTACAAAGCTTTATAACTTATTTATTATTGCGCCGATTTAGAATTTTTTTGAAAATTCTTTAAAAAAAACTAGTCAACTAATCTATTAAAGCACGTGACAATTCTTAGTAATTGATGCAAAATTTTATTGATCATGGTTAACCATAAACTGGTGTCAATCATTGTGACACGAAAACAAGGGTAATTGTTTTTTTCCGGAATGTTTTTTTTGCTTCCCGCAGCTGTTGTTCAGTTCTTTCGAATAAATAATTCAGGAACAGTCTCTAATACTTTAATAGAAATACTGTCTCTCTCCTCCTTGGGTCATTTAGATGTTTTATTCGACTTGTGAAAATGTTTTCTTGTGTTAAGGATATAAAAATAAAAATATTTTATTTTACTTCGTTGAAGATCATATCGATTGGTCGTATAACATTTTAAGTTAATTCAACTGATCTGTCTGTTTCACCAACCAAGTTAGATTACACTGCAAAATTTAGAAGTGAGCTCGATAGTGTCATATTACAGTATTCTGTAATAATTACTGTATTATTCTTCCTTGACGACGGCCTCGGTGGCGTAGTTGTATTGCGTACGCATTACGAGTACGATTTGCGCGCTGAGGTCCTGGGTTCGAATCCCGGGTCGAGCCAAAAAAAAAACATTGTGACTGGGTTTTTTCATCTTAAAATTTACTCAGTCGCAGCTCGGAGTCAGGAAGTTAGCGGTGTGATACCCCCGTGCCTCGGAAAGCACGTAAAGCCGTTGGTCCTGCGCCTGATCTCTCTCCGGTCATGTCGGATTGCCGTCTCACCGGACTATGAGAGTGAAGGAATAGCGAGTGCACCTGTGTATTGCGCACACACTTGTGCACTATAATATCTCCTGCGTACCTGGCTGATCTCAGTTGAGATTGGCCGCCGTGGCCGAAACTGGCTAGGAGAAATTATTATTATTCTTCCTTGAAATTTTTGCTTCCAACAATTATATTCTATTGGTGATTTCGCCAATCCCAAGTAATTAAAACAGATACAAAATAATCCCGCCCTGTGGTTTGAGCGCGTTTGGAGAATTCCACCACGGTGTCCCCTGCCTGTCGTAGGAGGCGACTAATAGGGGCCGTCTGGGGGTCGCAGGTCGCAAGCGGTCGGCAGGGCCCTGTCCGCTGTTAGGTGCCTCCCGAAAACAAGAAACAGGCTGTATCAAGCGGCACCGCGCAGGAAGCCCGCAGCCATCCCTAATGCGCCGATGGGAAAAAAGAAAAAAAAGATACAAAGCAATAAATATGTGTAATACTGTATTCGATTTAACATACCTGCCTTAGTGGCGTAGTTGTATTACGGTACGACTGCAATACTGAGGTCTCGGGTTCTATCCCCGGGTCAGGCAAGGTGACATTGGATTTTTCTATTCAGTATCAACCCGGAGTCTAAAATTTGTGCCCGTTATGGAGATAGGCTCGCCCCCTATCACATCATGAAATGGAATGCGCACGGCAAAAAGTGGGTACAGTACAGTGTGTGTGTCATTTAACATCTCAACTGAGGGCGACGAGCGCAGCGCACAGTAACAGTTGGTTGTTCATCTTTCTGGTTTTGCTAGTGTTTAAGCTTTGACAGACGGCATGTGCTGCGACAGCAGACGGCACTACTATACAGTATTAAGTTGTATGAGACCGATTCCGCGCACGACGGCAAATGACGCACGGCAAGTGACGTCTTGTAGGGCGTCATTTACCGTCGTGTGCGGAATCGGGCTCATACAATTGAATAGTGCACAGTGGTGCCGTCTGCCGTCGCGGCACATGCTGTTGCCGTCTGCCGCGTTCTTCGGAATCACAGCTTAAGAATGCCGTGGGGCACACCAGGCGAACAAAGTACTTACCTAGTGGCCATATCAGTAGTAATTTCAATTTGAATGCTCAATTTGAATTACAGTTCTATTGTTTTTTTTATTCACTTTGTGGATTAATTCAATCTTATCGTAAATAGGCCACACAATTTATAGCATTTTACATTTCTATACAATATTAATATTTATCACCACCATTTATTTACCAGTTTGCTCTTTCTATGTCATTAGCCTTAAAACAAAAATCGTTCTATATTAAACAAACCAAAAAAGCAATGTTGCAAAGCAAACTTGAGATCAAAAGTTTTATTTTTTTACAAACCATTCGAAAATAAAAGTACAGTCGAAGAATCCTCATAAGTGAAGTGCCGCAGATTCCCAAAACGTAACAGTCGTGAAGCAATTTTTGCTGAGTCGCTTAAGGTAAACGTAACTAGGGCGAAGACTTACAAATATGAAGTTGTTACTCGTTTCATCAGAATTCTGGTTAAAAACTGCAGTTGTGAAAATAATGACGACATTTGAAAACATGAAACTTTTATTTTAATAAAACATAAAGAGGCAAGAAAATTTGCTTTTATGAATAATGAAAATTGTTTGTGGCCTAGTTGTGTTTGGAGTGCGGAGACCAATACCCGCAGGTCAAAAATCCGATGCACACCTTTGGCTTTTTTAATAACGTATATAGTATAAAAGACTAGTTTTTGCCCGCGGCTCTGCCCGCCTTAAAAAGTTTTTCCGGGATAAAAGTCCCGCTTTTAATTTTTCCGGGATAAAATGTAGCCTATGTGTTAATCCAGGACATGATTTACCCGTGTGCCAAATTTCATCGAAATCCGTTCAGTAGTTTTTGCGTAAAATAGTAACAAACATCCATACGTCCAGACATCCATACATACCTACAAACTTTCACCTTTATAATATTAGTAGGATTCCTTACGTCTATGCGAATGTTAGGCATTGAAATTAAACTATTATAACGTTTTATCGCGGTTCTTTATTTTTCTTCCGATATTTCGAAGGCTTTGCAGCACTTCGTGGTCACGGGGCGGACGTGTAGAATGTCCGAAAAGTTAGTGTTTGACATCCACCTTCAATTTTACAATAGTCGTCTCAATGATGAGGAAAAACGACGTTAGGAAACGTGCATACCTAAAATTTTCAAATGTATGTGATGTATGCCCACGTGACTGGCTTGGTGAATTAAGGTTTAAACTCTTTCAGTAGTATAGAAGGGTCGGGTTGCAATGAATGCAATCAACCCAGTAGTTTATTCTGCCCACTGCTGAGCCCGGCCTCCCCTACTACCGAGAGGGCTTTAGTCCACCACGCTGGTCTATTGCGGGTTGGTAGACTTCACGCACCCTTTAAATTCTGATGGGGATTTCTCAGACATGTAGGTTTTCTCACGATGTTTTCCTTCACCGTTCAAGCAAACGTGCTTGGCTTATTTATATTTAGTTTTCATTGATTTTGCTCCCTTTAAAAATGTCTTTGGTTATATAAGTGACTATTTGTAATAAGTTATTAATTGAATGTATCTTGACATATCATAAGTGCAACTATGTTCGCCTACGTGATGAATAAAATATTTTATTTATTTTATAACGATAATTAATGAACAATACACACGTAACTTCGTAAAATCAGAGGCGTGTGTTTTGAAACTAAGGATATTGTCTCGGCAGACCGTTCCATTCCCAACTCGGCTATCGTCCACTTTTTCGGGTCCTAGTGGGTAATTTATTACAGGCCTGATTTTATTTTTAGACCGCGACCAGGAGTACGTCAGTATTTATTACTGGAGATCCTTTTGATTTTTACGTAATGCAAATGCAGACCGTGGAAAAAATATTACACCAAAAATAACATGCAACAGTTTTTCGCTTACTCAATTCCGGCACTAACTACATTTTTGCTGTCACCATGATAATTAAGTTTTGACCGCGTCTTTAATACACCTTTACGATATTCTAAGATATTTTTTTTCTACGTGATACACTATAATTCATATCTATTTTTACCTACTATTCCCGTAGTGAAGTATCAGTGCTTGATTTATCCAGGATGTTTCTACCCTATGAATGGTAAGTGAGAAATCTATTATAATACTGGAAATAAACTCAAATTTCAGGCAATTTTATGAGAAAATAGCTATAGTGAAAAACCAACAATAGGGAACGTACACGTCGTAAGCTCTGCCGCTTGGTGGCGCGATTTTTTTTGCTTCAATAACATCGAAATAACTAATCCCATCTAAACAAAGCATATTCTGGCCACGCTAGGTATCAATAATAATCGGCTGGAACCCATATTTTATCATTTTAAAAGAATATATTATACATAAATTGTAAGTTTGAAAAGTTTATTTTTAATCCACGCGTGGCTCTGTGTCAAAGAGCATTATAATACTACGGAAATAGAGAACCCACTCATTCCTTTTTTATGCCAATCGTCAATTGTCAAATTACGGCACGTATAAACGTCTGTGTAATAGATGCCACTGGTGATGTTTTATCGCTAAAAAAATCCTGCAGGTGGCTCTATAATATCGCACGTCCAGATCAATACTGAATTATCTCGAAAAAATCTGTGAATCGAGTTTTTGTTTTGTGTAAATCGGCAAATAATTTACCGATTTACACAAAACAAAAACACGATTCACAGATTTTTTCGAGATAATTCAGTATTGATCTAGGCGTGCGATGTATTGTGTAATATTTTAGTTTGTAGAGATTGTTAATATACTGCAACATAAGGGTTCTAAAAGTACATAAAAAGACGGTAAGCTTAATTTCTAGAACATTGTTTCACAAATATTTCAATATCTGTCGTTGCAACGTAATCTTTTAGACCCTTATTTAACAGTATATAACAATCACCAATCACTTACTATTGATATCTGATTATAATAATTATAGGGTGGCTAATTAGTAAAACCTTAACAATCAGAATATGGATTTATTACAATAACATTTAAGTAGGTACGTAAAGTAATAAATATTGTACAAAACTTATCACAATAACTATATCTAATATTATAAAATTACATTTTAAAATTAAAAATATTTTCGTGTTGACTATTAAAGATTAACAATTTGGTCTCATAATGTAATTATGCAGCTATAAATATTGTATCAACATAACATTGAATAGCTTGTTACTAGCTATAATAATCTCTACTAATATTATCAAGAGGAAAGATTTGTATTATTGCATGAGTTTAACGAATAAACTCAAAACCTACTGGACCGATTTTAACAGTTCTTTCACCAATATAAAGCTATATTACATTACATTAGGTATCAGCGAGTAACATGAAGTACTTTTTATCCCGGAAATACTTATTCAACCGGGCGGAGCCGCGAGCAATAATTATATAAAGTAATAAGTAGTAAGTAATATAAATATGCAATTTCTCTCATGGATAATCGTGTTTAATTTTATTTTTTTGGCAGATTAACCTGCTTACATAAATATTACATTAAAATTTAAGCTAAAATTAAATCTGATTAATAATAACTAACACATTCCATCTATTTAAAACAAACCGATCTCGATAATTAATCTACAATTAATTATCAAGTGAGAACGTTAAAATAATTGCACTATCTTTTGATCTATTAGATATAAGTATGAACATTATTAAACACTGCAAAAAATTCGCTGAAACTAACGGATTTGGAACACTTTTGTTATACTAAATCTAATTGTAATATACATTTTGATGAGGAGCAAATTTTTATGATTCAGGATACCTCCAAATGGTGGGAATAAGAATAATAAATTCATATTTACTTGTATTGCAACGAAACTATTATTTCATTTATCAGGGTGTTTCACTGTCACCGATTATCACAAATGGATGAACCGTTGTTTACAATAAAAATAGCATATTCCAAAAATATCTAATATCGGCATCTCAAATTCTGCATAATTATTTTAATCGTAATAATATGTAATAAATATAAGGTTGAATTTGTTAGAGCGTCACTGAAATACTAAATATATTCATCATTAATGCGTCGAGAGTTTAATAGTTGCCTATATTAAAACTAAATTACATAGTACAGTTAACGGCATTTTCCCTTTTCAGGGGTAGGCCGAGGTGTATCACATCCACATTTCGCCATCTATATTAGGTCCCATGTGATAGGGAGCGGATCTATTGCCATTTACAGGACACATTTCCGGACTCCCGGACTGATACCGAGTACAAAAACCCAATACCACTTTATTAGACCTGGGAATCGAACCCGTGACCTCAGCACTGCAGTCGTTCCGAAATACAACTACGCCACCGAGGCAGCCACAAAAACAAAACAACTAACCATAGTAATTCAACTAAATTAATAGAAAATAAGAACAACTCTTTGGAAAGTGGTTATTAGATACGACGTTATAATATAATATATGCAGAGTCATACAAAAAATATTTAAGAGATGTGTGAGTAGTTTGTGCATAAAAAAGAACTTAACTTCTATTAAATATTGCCTCACGATGTAGTATTCTATAAGAAACTACAAAAAACACAACAAATCGAGTACCTACAATACATGCTTGCATAATATTACAAATTGAAAAATAAACGAAGTATAGACGATTTTTAAAGGCCATAAAAATTATATTTGTCTTCATTGACTGAAAAAGTCTTTAAAATGCTATATCCTCCTATTCAAATTATACTAATTGCCTATTGATATGAAGAACGATATTTTGCGTAGGTAAATCCAATTAATCCATGAAACAAACCACGTGACCGTTAAGTTTTTGACTTAATGAAAAATATATTTAGATCGATTTCACAGTCCCATTGTATTCACAGAAAAAGGAACTACAAAGATTAACAAAAAACAAAAACACATTCTAATGTGCGCTGATTTATAATAATTTGATGTAAAAAATATTTAATGCATCTAACAATTAATTTAACAATAAATTATAAGACAAGATTATAAATCATAATGTTAAGAACTGCTTTAAACAGGTCTATGAAGCTATGGATTAAACATAAAAAAGCACAATAGGCATGTGTTACTACTAGTCGTCAATCAAAGTGTATAACAGAGTAGTTTGTAATCTAAAGTAAATATTCACAGAACAAAAGTAGCATTCGAACAATGATCGTATTAAAAGCTTAATAATTTCGGCATTATATACATAATATTACCTTTTTAACTAATTGCATTGATGAAATAATTTAAATACAGTTCGAATTCCAACAGACAATAAATACGAAATTAATTATATATTAAATCAAATCAAAAAGATAAAGCGCAGGTAAGTTATACAAAAAAGGCGCTTGCAATATAAATATAAAAAAAGAATTACAGGGTATTAAATAAAAAACAAACCAACTGAAAAATGGTAATAGTGAATCGGATCAAAATCATCCATTTCAATTTTTTTTTGTGGAGTTATGTTGAAAGTCCTCTTTAGGTATCACTAAATTAAGTTATTGCAACGAATCTATTGGGTCTACAGTAATCATACTTTTAAGACCTTTATACTATAAGTACCTATATTAGAATAAGATATTCTGCTACAAGCCTAACATGATTTGGATGGTTAATTTTCATGATTACAGGTAGTGTCTTCAAAACACAGGTTATACAAAAAATCTGTGATTTTAGAAGTTATACTTCTTTAGGCGCGTTATGAAAAAATGATGAGAGTAAATTTTAAGATGCGCGCGCATCATGTAATACATTTAGACTAATAGTAACACAAAAGTCACAGGTATGGCGCGCGCATCACTGTAATTTAGTTTTAATACTATTAACAGACTTAAATAAAGGAGGTTCTTAATATCCTCACGTTATTCTATAAGGAACTTTACCTTAGAGGATAGAGTAGGGCTTCTAGTGTGGCGGGTCTACTGTACTGTGCACCTGACAACCCCACACCCCTTTCACCCCCTGAAAAACCAAACCACATTTGACCCTTATTGACCCCCCAACCCAAATTGATCCCCCCTTGCCTATCAAACACATTTTTAACCCCCTTGACCCTAACCTAATTTGACCCCTCTTGACTCCGCAAACACATTTCAACCCCCTTGACCCCCAATATAAATAGACCACCCACACCCATTTTCGACCCTTAACCCCCCTAATATAACATAATTAATACTAAATACTATTATTAAATTATTTAATGATGACAAAGAAGTATAACTTCTCACACGCGTACATAAGTACACGCACCCTTTTCTTTTTCTCTCTTAGAGCCGTTTGAATTTCCTCTTTTACGTAACCTACAGATTTCACTGCGTAACTTCTTTATATTTTTTTGGAATAAACCTGAGTGTTGTGAACTGCGTTTCATCTGAGTCTGCTCGTGAGACTATATGAGTGTTCTTTATTTATTTCAGCCCCATCTGAAAAAATAAAAATAGTTATGAGAAAATAAAACTAACAACATACATACATACATGCATATACACTCACGCCTGTTATCCCCGAAGGGGTAGGCAGAGGCGCAACTAGTGCACCCACTTCTCGCCGTTATTCCGTCCCATGATGTGATAGGGGGCGAGCCTATCGCCATATCGGTAACAAATTCCAGACTCCGAGCTGATACTGAATAGAAAAACTCAATATCACTTTGCCCGACCCGGGGATCGAACCCGAGACCTAAGCATTGCAGTCGTACCATAATACAACTACGCCACCGAGGCAGTCAGATAATTTATTTTATTTGTTAAAACTAACAAATAACATAAATTATCTGGACTTTACGTACAATATACAGTGTGACTGGTAATATGACTTATTCCCGTTAAGAACATGTAGATTCGGTCAAAAGCAATCGATTTTGCTTCATGAAGCCCTATCGGGAATTCAATACTTTTCGAGCAATTCAAGATTTATTGAATTTTAATTATTTGAATTTTAAGATATACCTACATATGCATATACACTGACGGACCCATAAATTGCATCAATGTTGAAGACTCCTTTGAAATAAACATTTTAACCAAGTATTCAAACTTTTTCTACAAATTTAAATTGAAACCTATAGTTTGGTTCGTTAACTTCATAACAGCATAGTATGAACAAGTATGAAGTATCATATTATTATCCTTAAGTGTGTGTTTGTATAATGGAAAGGACCAATTATTTTTTTTAACAAAAACGATAAATGTAACAAAATTTGGTTCTGGTTGGTTTGTTTAAAAATTGGTATTTAAATAAAAAAAAATTGAAGCACAGGTTTTTTTTCTTCTAATAAGGTGTATTGCTTCCACGTGCATTAATTACAGATTCTAATCGGTTCTGCATATATCTGATTAGGGTCATTAAACGGTCTTACGGGATATTGTTCCATTCTTGTGAAATCGCTGTTCTTAGTGCCGCCACTGTTGTGGGCACAGGATTTTTCGCGTATACCGCTTTTTTATAGTGTCCCATTTTGTGGGACATTACAGCTGTATTAATATGTTATATGTAAATATCAGTCATTTTAAGACATAACGTAGTAACCCATAATATGTGACATAACATTAATGTCTCAGAGTGACGAGAGCAGTGTAATACCTCGCAGTGATTCGTAATTCAAAGTTTCGGTGGTTTGTGTAGTTGTGTTATTTACCAACAGGCAACCAGCTTGGACATTTTGTCATTTATATGAACAAAAAGTATAATAAGTAATGAAATATTATACGTACTTACAATATTAGCGACCGGATGGTTAATCGAGCTTGAGGCATCCTCAGACACCGAGCAAGTGTTTTCAAATTGTTCTGGAACGCAATTAAATTTTTATTTAGGGTGCATATTGCCTATGTCGTTTTATTGTTCAAGCTTACTCTATACCAAGTATTTGTGAGTCTATGGAGAATAGACACACGTACAACAAGTCGTATATTCAAATTAAAATCATTTATTCAGTAATTAGGCCTCTAAGGGCACATTTACACGTCTTTTTGAAAATAAAAATTAAATAAACTAAATGATTCTACCAGTGCTTCGGAAAAGCCCACTGACCTGAGAAGAAGCACCAAGAAACTCAGCGTAGGTCTTTCATATTTTTTTTAAAGTATATGTACAGGGTGTCCAGTATTTAATAGATAACCTTGAAATGTCTTATAGTAGAACTTATTGCCGTTTAGAAAAAAATACGAAATAAAATATATTATGAGTAGTACCTGAGATATGAACTTTTCTAAAAAAAGTCGCAATTTTTTTGACTTATTTTACTTTCTTGTACACTACGACCAGAAATGAAGGAAATCCATAGTTTTTTTGTTATTTTATTATTATACACTAACTAGGCTAATAGAGAGATCCTACTATCCTACTAATTTTATAAAGGCGAAAGTTTGTAAGAATGTATGGATGTTTGTTCCTCTTTCACGCAAAAACTACTGAACGGATTTCGATGAAATTTGGCACACGGGTAGGTCATGTCCTGGATTAACACATAGGCTACTTTTTATCCCGGGAAAATATAAACCGGGACTTTTATCCCGGAAAAACTTTTTAAGGCGGGCGGAGCCGCGGGCAAAAGCTAGTAGTCAATAGTTTGACTAGTTATTGCACTTTTAAAAAAACATGCAAGTACAAAATTGTAATCGCAATTGTATTACGGCATAGCTGCGATGGTCTTGGGTTCGCTCTCCAGGTCGGGAAAAGTGATATTGAGTTTTAAATTAAGTATCAGCTCGAAGTCTGGAACTTGTGCCCGATATGGCGATAGGATGCCCATGATATGATAGTGCCCTATCATATCATGGGACGGAATACACTCAGCAAAAAGTGGGTACATTAGTTGCGCCTCTGCCTTCGGGGATAAAAGGCGTGAGTATGTGTGTGCGTCATAATTGTTTTCACCTAAAAACTTCCAAATCAATCACAAAATATTAACCTTACCCATCATAAGTACATAATAATATGGAAAAATCGACGTGAGTCGGAGGAAACCCGCAGCCGTCCCTAATGAGCCGAAGATGGCCATATAAAAAAAAAAAAAAAAAAAACATTAGACCTGACTTTTACCATCAATGGCATGCCCAGTATCGATTTTGAGGTCAATTCGCCTAAACACAAAGAAATTAAAAATGGCGGACACTTTTTTCAATTCTAACATTGGATCCGTCTTTTGTATTTAAAGGCCTGCCCAGATATCGATTTTGAGGTCGATTGGCCTTAAAACTAAGAAATTCAAAATGGCGGCCACTTTTTTGAATTCTAACATTCGATCCATCTTTTGTACCTAAAGGCCTGCCCAGATATCAATTTTGAGGTCGATTGGCCTTAAAACAAAGAAGTTAAAAATGGCGGCCACTTTTTTCAATTCTGACATTGGATCCGTCTTTTGTACCTACAAGCCTGCCCAGATACCGATTTTGAGGTCGATTGGCCTTAAAACAAAGAAATTCAAAATGGCGGCCACTTTTTTTAATTCTAACATTGGATCCGTCTTCAGTACCTAAAGGCCTGCCCAGATATCGATTTTGAGGTCGACTGGCCTTAAAACTAAGAAATTCAAAATGGCGGCCACTTTTTTGAATCCTAACATTGGATCCGTCTTTTGTACCTAAAGGCCTGCCCAGATATCGATTTTGAGGTCGATTGGCCTTAAAACAAAGAAATTCAAAATGGCGGCCGCTTTTCTCAATTCTAATATATAATTAAGATTTGCATCCAATGGAAACCCAAAAATAAGCTAAAAAGAAACAACCTGTAGATGTTCAGTTTTCATACATTTTGCAGAAATCGGCCCGAGCGTGGATCCACGCTCCCGGCAGAGTTTGAACACTTTTTTTGAGCGTGGATCCACGCTCCCGGCACGCGAGGGCTTAATAAAATTATAGAAAGATGCTTAGGAAATTAAATTAGTAAATATTTGATCAATAATAACATTATCCATGACCATCAACATGGATTTCGGAAGAATAAAAATATATCACAATTATTCTGCAAATTTACAAATGAAGTTCATACACACTTGAATAACAAAAAAGATGTGATTGCTTCATTCAATGATTTTAGTAAAGCCTGCGACGACACCCTAATATACCCTATATATAAAAATCTCACGTAGTATATAAGGCGCTCTCTTAGATTTATCGAAAACTATCACCTTAACTGCCAAACTACAGTAAAAATCAATAATAATAATATCAAAACTTACGAGAGACATATTACATTACTAGAAAAAATGGTTTCACTCACATATTCTTGGTCAGAATCGCTGACCAGTTTCGACCTATTAAGTAGGTCATCTTCATAGGCGAGTGCTGAGAGGACGTCGCGTCGCGGAGGCCTCTTGATCACTGCCAAACGGATTCCGAAGATGTCGCAGCTGCTAGACATCATCATCAGAGAAAGTTAATAATGCTTATAGCAATTTCGTTCTCATTGAAGAAGGTACGGCTAATAATTTCACCAATTGAATATCTACTGTATAGTCACGACATGTGCATCATATTTAGTGAGGGTTTTGTATACCAATTTGCTGATGACACCTGTCTGGTTGTTGCTGACAAAATATTCTTATTGCCCAATATGCTATGCAAATGAACTTTAAGCCCTCGCGTGCCGGGAGCGTGGACCCACGCTCAAAAAAAGTGTTCAAACTCTGCTGGGAGCGTGGATCCACGCTCGGGCAGATTTCTGCAAAATGTATGAAAACTGAACATCTACAGATTGTTTCTTTTTAGCTTATTTTTGGGTTTCCATTGTATGCAAATCTTAATTACATATTAGAATTGAAAAAAGTGGCTGCCATTTTAAATTTCTTTGTTTTAAGGCCAATCGACCTCAAAATCGATATCTGGGCAGGCCTTTAGGTACAAAAGACGGATCCAATGTTAGAATTGAAAAAAGTGGCCGCCATTTTGAATTTCTTTGTTTTAAGGCCAATCGACCTCAAAATTGATATCTGGGCAGGCCTGTAGGTACAAAAGACGGATCGAATGTTAGAATTGAAAAAAGTGGCCGCCATTTTGAACTTCTTTGTTTTAAGGCCAATCGACCCCTAAATCGATATCTAGGCAAGCCTTTAGGTACTGAAGGCGGATCCAATGTTAGAATTGAAAAAGTGGCCACTTTTTTCGTCTCAGATTTTGGGGTCGATTGGCTTTAAAACAAAGAAGTTCAAAATGGCGGCCACTTTTTTCAATTCTGACATTGGATCCGTTTTTTGTACCTACAGGCCTGCTCAGATATCGATTTTGAGGTCGATTGGCCTTAAAACAAAGAAATTCAAAATGGCGGCCACTTTTTTCAATTCTAACATTGGATCCGTCTTCAGTACCTAAAGGCTTGCCTAGATATCGATTTTGGGGTCGATTGGCTTTAAAACAAAGAAGTTCAAAATGGCGGCCACTTTTTTCAACTCTAACATTGGATCTGTCTTTTGTACCTACAGGCCTGCCCAGATATCGATTTTGAGGTCGATTGGCCTTAAAACAAAGAAATTCAAAATGGCGGCCACTTTTTCAATTCTGTCATTAGATCCGTCTTTTGTACCTAAAGGCCTGCCCAGATATCGATTTTGAGGTCGATTGGCCTTAAAACAAAGAAATTCAAGATGGCGGCCATTTTTTTCCATTCTGACATTGGATCCATCTTTTGTGCCTAAAGGCCTGCCCAGATATCGATTTTGAGGTCGATGGGCCTTAAAACAAAGAAATTCAAAATGGCGCCCACTTTTTTCAATTCTAACATTCGATCCGTCTTTTGTACCTACAGGCCTGTCCAGATATCGATTTTGAGCTCGATTGGCCTTAAAACAAAGAAATTCAAAATGGCGGCCATTTTTCTCAATTCAAGCATTGGATCCGTCTTTTGTAACCAAAGATATACCCAGATTTCGATTTTGAGGTCAATCGGCCTCAAAACAAAGAAATTTAAAATGGCGGCCGTCTATGCCAAATCTTACAATGTTTCTGAATATTTTAGTGACCATTGATCCTCAATAAATAAGTAAATAAATAATTAAAAATAAAAGGTCTAAAAGAATTTTATGGTGTATAAATTAGAACATCCTTTACATTGAAAATCCGATTTTTTCAAATGTATGGGCGGCACGCACGCGTCTTTTACGCAAACCGAGCCCGGCATTCCAGGGGTTAATACTCTATGCAAGTGGGCACATGATGTGGGCCTAACTTTTAATTAGTAGTTTTAGACCGCGGCTCTGCCCGCGTTTCGATTTTCCAGGATTGTCCCGGGATAAACTGCAGCCTATGTATTAATCCAGAACAATATCTACCCGTGTGCCAAATTTCATCGCAATCCGTTCAGCAGTTTTTGCGTGAAAGAGTAACATCCATACATCCATACATACTTACAAACTTTCGCCTTTATAATATTAGTAGAGTTCAAAATTTATTCACATCCACTCACCACACCTTAAATCAGAAATTATGCCAACTATCCAGGCTCATACCCACCAATGCATCCACCAACAAAGTAATTAATACTTATAATTGTAAACTAAACTGGAGACCATACATTGAATATGTATGTAATAGATTAAGATCCATTGTAGCTAAACTATCCCTACTTAAATGAAAATTACCTTTTAGCACACTGAGAATGTTGTATAATGTGTTGGCTGACTCTGTCATAAGCTATGGTCTCAGTAGTTATGTTAGAACATACAAGACTTATATAGACGAGATTTATAGATTACAAGTAACACTTTTAAAAACAATTGTACCCTTAAATATTAAACGCAAGTGTAGTAAATGTAACTCTGAATAATTTAAATACTATAGAATTGTAGACATATAATAAAATAAAAATGTTTATAATATGTAGGCTATGATAACTTGCTTAAAACCTAGAACAAGAAATACCTCTAATTTGCGCAACCTATCGTATTTTTCCTAAATATACATTACCTCCATGTACTAAAAATTATGGAAAACGTACCGACGGATATATGTTACCATCACTTTTAAATGGGTTAAATAATGAAATACATGACAAACTGTTCATTAAACCGAATAAATGAAAAGTGATTCTTAAACCTTTCGATGGGATCAAATGTGTAGCTCTAGTGTTATAAATTAGTTTGTGCGTGTAATTGTGTATTTATAAGCGAGTCAATTTGTAACCGCGATACAATATAAACCATCTTAGGTTTTCTTTCACTGATATTCCTTTGGTACCTACCCTTTCGTTTTGTTTTATTTTCGATAACTGTTAGTGAATATTTGAAATAAGACTTACCGTCCACAGCACAGCGAAAATAACTTTCGCCATTTTACAAACACGCGTGCAATACGACATCCGTGTATCCGTAAAACAATCAAATCGAAACCAAGTCCGAGCCAGGGGTCAAACTTTCCGGAGTATTATAATGCTCTTTGGGTCAAACAAAATTACAAGATCACACAATATACAAACGGCCACAAATCGCAAATAGAAATTGAAAACATGGCCACCGGATGACGGATCACGAAAATAAGGCTGTGTTACCACTTCACTTAAAATAATATTCCCCACGAAAAATATATAATTTAGTTACTAAGAAACATAACTTAAATTTTAAAATTCTGTAATTATATTTCAGTATATAATTTATGTAGAAAATAGTTTAATTATAAAATATAATCATGTATGTGTCACATGTCAAGTGGTATAAAATAATAAAATTACACACTTTTGTGCCCTTCATAAAAATGTGGCAAACTTACTAAACATACTTCAAACATCGTGACATTTGACTTCATTCATATCGTTCAGAAATTGGGTTCAGTTCAGTTTTAATATGAGTTTTGTAGATTTCTAGACTTCGTTACAGTCTTTTTGGATCTAAGCGCCGCCAAGAGTTGGGGTGCATAAAACTAAATGAGAACGAATGAAGGAACGAGTGAACGAAGGTACGAAATCACAGAGTGACACCCCCCTGCTCTGTGTCAATTTGGTGCTGCCACCTATAGTTCGTGCACGTTCCCTATACCTAATTTGAAGATTCAAACCCAGAATCCATCAATTTCGCTAACTTTCGTCACCATGACAACGAGAACAAAACTAGATTCAGGCCAGTAAGGTAAGATTTATCTTCTAAAGATTTAATATATAGGTAACTCTGAGCTCAAATGCTGTGTATTTTGATCGTTACTGTACCCCCCGACTATTTTGATTTCATATTTTTTAGACGTTAACTTAAAATCTTCTTTGTTTAAATCATAGAATAAAGGCTTATAATCCTTATTCTGAGGTTTAAATCGTCTGAAATACCACCTGTACAGATTTTCTTTCATTAAAAGTCTCTGAAAAGGTCTCAATGGTTGCTGCGATCGAAAATAAAAATTGTCAATAAAACAATAATTGTTATTGCGATATGCGTCACACAAAAATTTTATAATATGTTGGCATTTATTACTATAATAATTAATTGTAGTGCCTATATTATTATAGTAATAAACAGTTAGTAATAATTCTAAATTAATTATAAATTGCCGTGATATATTCTGTTTTTGAAGTCCCGTCGGTGTTATAAATTATTCTACAATTGAAATGTTGTTTAATTGCATTTTAAGCGCAAGATAAGTCACAGACGACAGCGCGCTGCTTAAATTTTAATTAAATTTGTTACAAAAGGTTGGGATTTTTGTTCTCAAGCCAGGAAACCTTTGTTAGTGTTTATCAATTGGTAAATCACGACTTAAACGGAATGGAATATAGTAAGGCTATCGCCATATCAGGTGTATTGATTGCTTCTCAAATATCGAAACTAAATTATGATTAACACCACTGGAGGTTCTGGACCAATGAAATAGGAAATGTGAGAATTAAAACTTCACTTGAAATCATTGAAATGAATGTACTCTAGGTATATTTCCAAGGCAATATCTAATTGTTACCTTTACATTATTTTGTACTACACTTTATTCAACAGATCATGGATGGTAGAGACATGCTGTGGACAGATTTGTCATTATGCACAAACAATGTAGTTGCAACTTGCAACCGTACCAATGGATTGTTACATAGTCACAACAGTATACATGGACGCAAAACCCGCAACTGCAGCGCAAATTGCCACCTGTAACAGAACGTATAAATACGTCACCGGCGACGCTCGTCACTCGCACCACTCTTACCTATTGACGTCAGTACACACGTCAACATGGCCGATAGATATGAAGCGACATGTATAATGAGGACCCTGTGATTGCGTTCAATATTTGATTGAAACAAATCCTAGGCTGAAAACGGCAGCTGCGATTGACATTTCAAAGGATAGACTCTGGTGATCAGGAAAAGTTTTGTGTTACGAGACCACTTGATACATTAGTTATATTCTTGCATTATAAACTGCTCACTGCGGAACACGGGTCTCCTATAGTGAGAGGGTTTAGGCCTTAGTGCTTATACCACGCTGGCCTAGTGTAGGCAGGGTCCACATATCCTCAAAATCCTTATAAAGCATTCTCAGGCATGTAGGTTTCCTCAAAATGTTTTCCTTCATCGTTAAAGCGCATGATAATTGATAAACAATATACACGTAATTTCGAAAATCAGAGGTGTGTGCCTTAAGTTTTGAACATGCCTCCCTTCAAATCGGTGCCTTCACAACAAGGCTCTCGTGCATTAGCAATATCATTTTATAATGATATTAAATGATAGAGTTCCAGCTTTAAAGCATTAATTGGCTCGACCGGGTTCCACTTTCCGACAGAAAAGCGTAGCATAAACTATTCAGTAAATTGCTGCATAACAAACGTTGCTGAGTTCGTTCTCTTGTTCGGCGTTATTTTTGTACTTTAGTGAATTTCATTGCTTACCTTTAAAAGTTTCCAAAATTAGACATGTTATGCAAAATGTTCTTGTGCCTAATGATTGGCCTAAAAAGAAAGGCTGGTTTCTGGCTGCTTTTGACAGGTTCGTCTGGAAACTTTAGGCCAATGTTTAGCAGTGGTCTTCTTGTGGTTGATTATGAGAATGGGGTGTTTAGGTCTTCCAAATGCTCACAATATAAAACGCAACAGTAAGCTATAATCCCGTGTTGCTTTACCGTAGTAATACCGCAATAATCTATCTAGGTTTAATCAACCCATTAATTCTGTAGACAAAAAATCCACAGAGTATGTCTACCACAATTTAAGATTTGATAGTCAGGCGTCATTTTAGATACCTTTTTTTATTATTTTTCATCTTTGTATTTCACCACGAATAATAATTTTATTAATTTGTATAATCGCGAGGATTGCAACGCATTCCTCCCATTAATTAAAAATTCTCTTTCCTGGCAGCCGGAGCTTGGCTTCGTTATATTTATTTTCCATTGACTTGCTCCCTATAAAAATGTCTGTAGTTATATAAGGAACTATTTGTAATAATAATAATAATTATTACAAATAGTTACTGCCTCGGTGGCGTAGTTGTACAACAGTACGACTGCAAAGCTGAGGTCTCGGGTTCGATCCCCGGGTCGGGCAAAGTGATATTGAGTTCTTCTATTCAGTATCAGCCCGGAGTCTGGAATTTGTGCCCGATGTGGCGATAGGCTCGCCCCCTATCACACCATGGGACGGAATAATGGCGAAAAGTGGGTGCACTAGTTGCGCCTCTGCCTACCCCTTCGGGGATAACAGGCGTGAGTGTATATGTATGTATGTATTAATTAAATGTATCTAGACATATCATAAGTGCAACTATGTTCGCTTACGTGATGAATAAAGCATTTTATTTTATTAAAAAGACAAATACGTGTACGTAAACCGTGCGACTGTCCAACAGATAATCATCATGCGAAAATGAATTCAGCTGAAACGGAGAGTACTTTCATGAAAATCAAAACATTTATGACAAACGATATTAATATAACAAACCCGTGGGTGTTTAACAGTTCCGGTAATTATCGGAATTAATTATAATTAATCTCATTCCGAGCTGTGTTCGTACCAGTGCCGTAGTGTGGTTGGGGCTGGCGGGAGTTCACCCCGGGCGGCACTTCCCGTCAGACCACGCTTATATATGTATGGGGAAACCTTATATACTCGGACGCCTGCGTCCGTAGCGGGGCTTGACGAGTCAAGGTTCGGCAAAATGTGTAAAATAAAACCTTTTAAATTTTTTTAGTTTTGGTGATAGAAGGAAGGGGGTATATCTACGTGTGACTCTTATTTATTGAAATAGCCATGTTTTTGGTGCCTTGGAGCAGCAAATTTTGGATCCACAGCAAAAACCCATGCTACGCCACTGGTTCGTCAAGCGTCCATGTGTATAGGTTTCCTTCATTAACATTCTTTAATCGTTATTTGGTTGTTTCTTCGAAATATGCTTTCCTGCTTATTAAGCTGTGAACTGCTGCGAAACTTTTAAATTTTATTTATTCATATAGTATTTTACAAGCTCTTTTGAATAGCCATGAATCTACCATTGTTAGGTACTTACCTAATATATCTATTGCTTAAAGTAATAACCGAGGAACTTGAAATGAGGCGATTTGAATTTAGAATAACATTGTCTTTGTCCATGCTTGAAATATACAGAGATAATGAATCAATGCTTTCTGTTTTCAAATCTATGTACCGATTATAAACAAACTTGGCAGTTGCATATTCATTTAATTGTATAAAATGAATTTTTACGTCGAAGAGGACAGAGGCGCAACTAATGGAGTCACAGCGGAAATTAATAATTACATTTCATAATGTGATAAACTGCGAGCTGAATCCATACAGTTCAAACAACAGTTGTACACAGTATGTTACAGTTACTGTAACATACTGAGACGTAGGTACTTAGCTATTTAAAAAACTCATACCTTTCAATCCATCAATGAATAATTTATTTTGCTAATGTGGATACAATATTAGGTGGCGTATTTTATAAAAAAAAGTGCCTTGCCATATTTAGTCGAATGTCGTGCAAAAATTATAATTCATATTACATAAAACATGTTATAAACACTCGAATTGAGAACCTCCTCCTTTTGTAGTTGGAAGTCGGTTAATAAAATTACATCTTAAAAGTAACTAAAACTATCACCATATAATTATAATCTGTCAGAGCTTTGGTTGCCGCACCTGGAAATCGTTCGTAAATCTTCATAGCTCCCTTAACAAATGCCAACCTGATTATGCACTAGTTTCTGCGTTCTGCGCTAATGAAAAGCCAAATATGCCAAAACTATCGATTTCCGTCATTAAATATTCCAACTCTCATTCACTGTCAAAGCAGGGTTACGTCTCAATGATCATCCATTCACCTTCACCTGTTACGCAACACGTATTCTAAATCGGTTTACTGACAACACTTTCCCGTATAATCCTAGAAGCCAATTTCATAAGGGCACGCGTAGCGCCACGCGATCTAACGTGTCGTCAGCTATACACGCGATGCCTGGTGCATCGATGTTGGAAACTGTAAATAAGGCACTTTGACGATCAAAAGTAATTTATAATAATCATCAAGGTAAGGATAAGGTATAAAGAAAGGAAAAGGTATAAAGAAAAAAGGAATAGAGCCTACAGATAACCTAGATGCTATCAATTTTATACAAGTCTATTGCTGGTAAATCAGGGTAAACTTCCTTGTTAGACTTAATATTTGTAAACCAATTCAATCCAATTTTTTTTTTCTTAATTAGTTCACCCGGCTAGCACCACTCGCCTGTTTAAAAACAAAAACTCTGAGACATGGGATCTACGATGATTATGACTTGCGACAGACACTTGGATAAGTCCTCTCACCCCGCGACACACTTGCCTAAAAAGGGGCGCGTCTTCGCGGATGACATTACCTATACTTGGGTCTCATAACTCAGTAAAACAATCCCCTTATCACTAGTGTACAGGCATAAACATGCAAAGCTTAGTTTCCTAGATAGTTTTAGTAAACGTAAGTATATTAACGTATTTTCTTAGTAGTTACACGAATAGGCTTACCATCTCGTAACGCCTATTTATTTATGGGCTTCCGCGGGTGTGTCTGTTACGTAGCATGTATTTACGCTGACTTATTTATACCCCAAGCCGGTTATTAATATGCATATTTGCGCATTTATTTCTGAATAGAAACGTTACATGCATGCGTGGGCTTAAGAAAATGTTGTGGTGCAAAATGTGCTTAGTTTGTTATGAAGGCTATTTAATTATATCATGTTCAGTAAAGGAAAAATCTGGATGCTTTTATTTACCAGTTTTCTAGTACCAGTGTATGGGTTGTGGATATCATGTTGGGTCCAATTGATAGGTCCAATGAAAATTTTTAGAGTTATAGAGAGAGAATTAAGATTATCTGTTTTGAGAGAAATGTTCTTAGTACATTGTAATAGGTACTGGTGCTAAACTACTTAGCAGAGCAATAATTATAGGTTTACTCCTCAAGCACCGCGAAGGACACTGGTGTCCATATATATAGGGTTTTCCCATACATCTATATATATAAGCGGGGTTTGAAGGGTTAAGAGTTAAGACTTAAAATAAAGATAAAATACCTCGTGTATCTATTAGTTACGAGACACAGTAATCTCGTAAATTTAACTACGATGTAAAAATTAAGTTTTTTTTTTTATTGCCTTGAAGGCAGACGAGCTAACGGCCCACCTGATGGTAAGTGCTTACCGTCGCCCACGGACGTCAGCAATGCCAAGGACACAGCTAAGCCGCTGCTTACCGTAAAAAACTTTTTTTAAACCTCGTTTGAAGGAGGATAAGTCATAGCGTTGAGGAAACACCGTGGGAGGAAGCTCATTCCAGAGTGAACACGTTCGAAGTAAAAAAGTTAAATGTTTACACGAAATGTACTCCCATGTTTTGAATACACTCCTTCAAACGTACGGGTCATTCTTCTATGGCTCACTTGGAAACCAGGTTTGGGTGCGAGTTTTTGGATACTCTTATCTCCAATTCAGTAACACAAAGAATAAACCAAAGGATTCAAGGGACTTGACGACTCACAATCTTTACTGCGAATCCTAGCAAATTATTCTTCTGCCAACGCTGTGTTGATTTAAACATATGAGATGGAACAAGGTTCTGCTTAAAACCCCAATCTTTATTGGCGAACAGCGTACCTTTGTACAGTGTAACTACGGCGTTAAAGATATCATTCCAAAAATTTTGTTAACTTTGACCTCTTGTTGGTGAAAATAAAGCGAAGTTACCCCATAGGAATCCCCACCAAACAACTAAGTTTGCTGGTGATGAGTGGGCTGAACGTGTGCGCAGAAGGCTTGACATCTTTCGAACTTCTGATGTAAACTTTATCATTCCACCTGTAAAAAAATTCTGCCACCGTGAGTACAGTCAGCCACATAATTAGCTGAACATGTTCAAAATTTTAGATCGCCGCCACGTTGTGATTTTTTTCTTTATGTGAAGCAAAAACATTACCTTTATTTCATTATTGTGAATAACGAAAATTGATAAGAACATTTTTTTTATTTTTATTATTATTTATAAAATCCTTTACATTACATATTACAAATGTATTTCATTTCACCGGTACCAGTAAACCTAGAAGGGTTTGTCTTGGCACCTAATATTCGAAGCTACATCAACGATATTTTTTGCTTAACTAATAAACGAGAGTTCGAAAACGACAAAGTTATAGTACTTATCACCTTGCGTACTCACTAGCTCCCGGCCCACAGCTACTCGATGCAATCGCATTGTGCGTGGACCGAGCGAGTGAAGGTAGACTGTAAAAGTTTTATACAGAGTGATCAAATAAAGACTTAAGTTTATTATTAATTGAGGTAATTATGTGGTTATAAATATTATATTTGTATACACATAGATATTAAAATATATTTTTATTATTTGTACATAAGTATATATTATAATTAATATCTATATAAATTTATAATGTAGGTTTCATTGTTATATGTAACAGTAAAATAAATGAGCGCTATGAAGAAATTATATAATTTGATTTTTAATTGTTTGTAAATAGTACTTGTCGACGCAAATGCATTTAATTGGATAACTTTAAATGAATTATCACTAATAAATGTTACTTATTATCATATTTTGTTGATTACAATTATTATAACATTATCATGTGTTTAAAATGAATTTTAGTCTTGCTTTGATTAAAATAAGGAGTTGGAGTTTCCTGTTTTTCAAAGCAACAAATTATTAATCATTATAGTTAAAAGATGGATTGTAAAGCAAACAAACTGCGGCTAAATTCATCTCTATATTTATAATAAATAATAACTTAGATTTTAAACATTTTTATAAAGTTTAAATGAACCTCATTCTGACGAGGTTAATTATTACTAATTATGCTCCACGATTTGTTGTAAATACAAGAGTCGTGGGAAAAATCATGTTACGATTTATAATGAATAATCATTTAGTTTTCAGACATTTTTATGAAGTTTAAATTAACCACATTTCTATGTAGTAAATGATTACTCTAAAGTTCGTGAAAAGTTTAATAAGTCATTGCTAAATTCATGTTATGATTTATAAATAATTCAGATTTAGTTTTTAGAACATTTTATCAAGTTTAAAAAGACTACAATAAGCAGATTTTAAATTAACTGAAAATGGCGGAAACAACTGTTAATATAAACGTATTTTAAATGTTTCCATTTGTTTAAACATTATTTAATAATCGGAATACTTATGTAAACACTCCTAATGAATTAAGAGGTTAAAATAACTAGCACCGTAGAAGTTCATTACGGGTGTATTAGAATATGTGGAAAGTGTATTGACTCCTACACCATTCCTTTAAATATTGTGAACTCATGGCGAAAACTCGATTACTGCGGAGGTTTCGCCTGGAGTACATCATCCAATACGTGTGAGTATTAAATCCATTATTTTAATGTTATGTGATTTGTTTAAATTATTGATTATTATTAGTATTTCGAATTACCGTCTTTTATTATTATTTCTTTATTCTTTATTTCTTTATTAATATTTAAAACTGATTGCGTTTTTGCGAAATAAATTATGAGTAGCCCTGGCCATGAGGGTAGTGACGTCAGTTCGGCTGACGTCACTATTTTTAAAAACCCTGCTGGGACTTGTGCGCCGTTATCAGAAGTGGGATTACCACCCACTTCTGCTCGTCCATCAGGATCTAATAATGATAGTAATGCTTCTGTTAGCGGTGTGCCAGCAGAGTTTTTTACACAAATGTTGCAAATGATGAAGCACATGTCTGATCGAATGGCGACGCAATCCGACCCCAAAATGAAGATTAGTGATGTTTTTTTACCATCATATGACCCCGACTCTGATATTGGTGTTAGGGAATGGTGTCGGCTTGTGTCTACAGCGATGGAAACTTACAATCTTAGTGACTACGAAATTAGAATGAAAGCTGGTAGTTTACTTAAAGGTCGCGCAAGGTTGTGGGTTGATAACTGGCTTGTGTCCACTTCCACGTGGTCGGAATTGTGTGACGTTTTAATAACAACTTTTGAACCCGAAAATAGATATTCTCGCGACATATGTCGCTTTAGAGAACATACCTACGACAATTCTAAGGACATCGCGCAGTTCTTATCACAGGCTTGGGTACTGTGGCGACGTATAACTAAGGATAAACTAACAAATGATGACGCAGTTGAGGCCGTAATTGGTTGCATTAGCGATGAGCGATTAAGAATAGAGTTATTAAATGTTAGGGCCACATCAGTGCCAGAGTTAATTTCTGTTGCCTCTTCCATACGATGTCATAAAAGATCTCAGTCTAGTACAACAGGCGCCAATCAGAGTGTAGTTAAGCGACCGCGATTTGATAAGCCTCTAGTGTTTTGTTCAATTTGTAAAAAACCTGGTCATGATGCGCAAATTTGTCGTTACCGTAACAAGACCGACAATGCACAACTGCGTCATGATGAAAATAAATCTATGCCTCAGAACCCCAATAAGCCGACCTGCACATTTTGTTCAAGGGTTGGTCATACTTTTGAAACATGTTATAAACGTGAGCGAGCTGTAGTTTCTAATATTAATTATGTGGGCACGCCTAAATTAAATTCGATGCCTGTGGTTATAGGGAATTTAAGAATAATCGCGATTTTTGATAGTGGTGCTGAATGTTCAG
The DNA here is from genome assembly GCA_949316025.1 of Lapara coniferarum. Classification (NCBI taxonomy): domain Eukaryota; kingdom Metazoa; phylum Arthropoda; class Insecta; order Lepidoptera; family Sphingidae; genus Lapara; species Lapara coniferarum. Next base: position 18,039,355 of record OX438919.1, read on the forward strand.
TGATGCGCGAATCAGTATCAAAAAAACTACCGGGAAAGAGAAATGATGTGGTCAGATACTTGAAAGGCCTAGGGCAGTTCACGGTAGTATCACTGTCAACTTTGACAACTGTTTGTGTCATAAACGATTTACAAGTAGAACTTCAGTTTCATGTAGTCCCAGACTATGAAATTAGTTCTGATATTTTAATTGGAATGAATCTTATTGAAAACACAGATTTGACGGTGATAGTGAACGCTCAAGGTGCTACATTAGTTCGACAACCGGTGGTCTATCATATGCGATCTCACAGTGCAAAATTTGATAAATTAGATTGCGATTTAACCAGTGAGGTTCAAATTAATGAATTAAAAATATTGCTAAACAAGTTTGAACATTTATTTATATATGGATATCCTAGCACACGTGTTAATACAGGTAGTTTAGATATACGCCTAAAGGATGTTAACAAGTGTGTTGAACGTAGACCATACAGGTTAAGTCCCATTGAGCGGGAAAAGGTTCGCGGCATTGTTAAAGAATTACTAGAACATAATATTATTCGCGAAAGCAAATCTCCCTTTTCCAGCCCAATAATTCTAGTTAAAAAGAAAAATGGTCAAGATCGCATGTGTGTGGATTACCGCGAACTTAACAGAAACACCCTCAGAGACCATTATCCGTTGCCGATTATTTCCGATCAAATAGACCAATTAGCCGGGGGTTTTTATTTTTCTACATTTGATATGGCTGCAGGATTTCATCAGATCCCCATAACGGAGGACTCTATTGAAAAAACTGCGTTTGTTACCCCCGATGGTTTATTTGAATTCTTAACTATGCCCTTCGGGCTTAGTAACGCGGTTTCAGTATATCAACGTTGCATAAATAGGGCATTGTCATATTTGTTGAACTCTGTAGACCAGGTTTGCCAGGTATATGTAGATGACGTCCTCTCAAAGTGTAAAGACTTTCCTAAAGGAATGTCTCATATTGAGCGGATTTTAACTGCTTTGCAACTTGCTGGATTCTCGATCAATATTGATAAATGCGCCTTCTTTAAACGCTCTATCGAGTACTTGGGCAATATTATAGCAGATGGACAAGTCAGTCCTAGTCCAAGAAAAGTGGAGGCTTTAACGAAGGCGCCGATCCCAAAAACTGTCAAACAAGTTAGGCAGTTTAACGGTCTGGCCGGGTATTTCAGACGGTTTATTCCTGATTTCTCGCGTATAATGGTTCCCCTTTACGAATTAACAAAAAATGATTCAAAATGGGAATGGAATGAAAGGCATGATAGGGCTAGAAATCATATAATACAACATTTGTCTACTGCGCCTACCCTTATGCTATTTCAGGAAGACTCGCCCATAGAACTGTACACCGACGCCAGCAGTATCGGCTACGGTGCAGTACTCGTGCAGATCATTGGGGGACGTCAGCATCCAGTTGCATACATGAGTCAGCGCACCACTGACATCGAGAGCCGGTATCACTCGTACGAGCTCGAGACTCTGGCAGTAGTAAGGGCAATAAAACATTTCCGTCATTACCTGTATGGCCGCAAATTTAAGGTAATAACAGACTGTAATGCTCTGAAGGCATCCAAACATAAAAAGGACTTGCTCCCACGGATACATAGATGGTGGGCCTTTCTGCAGAATTACGAGTTTGAGATAGAGTACAGAAAAGGTGAGCGACTTCAGCACGCTGATTTTTTTAGTAGGAATCCATCCACTGTTATGCCTGTTAACATTATGATCAATGATTCCGAGTGGCTCCAAATCGAACAGCGACGTGATGATGTTCTTCGCCCATTAATAGACAGCATAAACAATGGCACTCCAGTTGAAGACTATATCCTTGAAGAAGGTGTATTGAAGAGAAAGCTCACCGATTCTCTTCTCGGCACGCACAAAACTGTTGCGGTAGTACCGAAGTCGTTCCAATGGAGCTTGATTAACTCTTTTCACACTGCACTCCAACATCCAGGATGGGAAAAAACCTTACAAAAACTGAAAGAAACTTACTGGTTCGATAAAATGAATACGACCATCAGAAGGTTTGTAGATAACTGTGTTGTATGTAAAATTTCTAAAGGACCATCAGGAGCCATCCAAGCGCAGCTTCATCCAATCCAAAAGCCCACTACAGCATTTCAAGTCGTCCACATGGATATCACAGGCAAGCTGGGCACACGAAACTCTCACGGTCGAGATGAGTATGTCATAGTAACTATTGATGCATTCACTAAATATGTACTACTTGACTATTCGAACGACAAAAGCCAAAGCAGTACGCTTGCAGCACTAAAACGCCTCTTACATTTATTCGGTACTCCATCACAGATAATCGTAGATGGAGGAAGAGAATTTCTCGGTGAATTTAAGGTATACTGTGATCGCTTTAGAATTGACATACACTCAATTGCACCAGGAGTCAGCCGAGCGAATGGACAAGTCGAACGCACTATGAGTACGCTGAAAAATGGACTAACCATGATAAAGAACTTCGATACCAAGGATTGGCAGACAGCTCTGGGTGCTTTACAACTGGCTTTTAACTGCACCCCACACAGAGTAACAGGAGTGGCACCGCTCGCACTTTTAACACGCCGACAACAATGTGTGCCACCAGAACTGCTAAGGTTAGTGAACATTGAAAATGAATCTATCGACTTCGACTTACTTGAACAACATGTGTTCCAAAAAATGTCTGCTGCAGCTCAGTATAATAAACAGCGTTTCGACAAGAACAAGGCAAAAATACGACCATTTCAAAGAGGCGACTATGTACTTATCAGAAACAACCCTCGTAACCAGACTTCACTTGACCCCAAATACAGTCAACCGTACGAGATCTACAAAATTTTAGACAATGATCGTTATATGGTCAAACGTGTGATTGGAAGAGGGCGACCACGTAAAGTTGCGCACGACCAACTGCGCAGGGCACCACAGCCTGGTGAACAGGAAACCGTGTCGACGATCACTGAAAATTCTCAAGAAGCGCCGCAAGACTCGTCAATTAACATTTCTACTCAAGAAGTCCTTCAGCAGCCGTCTACGTCAGCTTAACTGCCCGATTACTGGATGCTTAGAATTAAATTAATAATCTTTATCAATTACCATTAAATATTTTTACTATGTTATCTAGAAAATGAATTTTGATCTTTTCATAAAAGTTCTGAGGATGTTCTGATGAACTCACAAATCAGAATATTTTAAGACTGTACAAACCATCCATATTCCTTGTTTTCCTCCTTATTATCATTTACAGAGCCTCTGGGGACCACGGTCATAAGGCCCAGGCCCCAGCATCGACCTTCACTGTTCCCTTAGAGCCTCTGTGGACCACGGCGTACAAGACCGCTCAGCACCGCAGCATCAAATCCTTGTGAGCTTTTTGTATTACTATAATTATAACTACTTTACAAAGCCTCTGGGGACCATGGTCACATTTTAAGGCCTAGGCCCCAGCATCGTTCTTAATTGTTACTCTAAAGCTCCCTGTGGACCACGGCGTACAAGACCGCTCAGAACCACAAAGCTTTATGAAAACGTATAAAGCTCCCTGTGGACCACGGCGTACAAGACCGCTCAGAACCACAAAGCTTTATGAAAACATATAACATTACTTTACAGAGCCCCTGGGGACCACGGTCATATATAAGGCCTAGGCCCCAGCATCGACCTTCATTATTCCTTTAGAGCCCCTGTGGACCACGGCGTACGAGACCGCTCAGAACCACAGCATCATCCTATCTACGAGAAATAAAATCATGCAAGTATGCGTGGAGCATTTGCATTGATATTACAACTTATCAAAGTATATGTGGAATATACAAACACAATTAATTTCGCTCACTTTCCTATGTACAGCATTTCTTTTAAACTACTTATGATTAACCGAGACTGGTGCAGAGCACGCACCCTGTCTCGCAGAATGGCCGTGTCGACGCAAATGCATTTAATTGGATAACTTTAAATGAATTATCACTAATAAATGTTACTTATTATCATATTTTGTTGATTACAATTATTATAACATTATCATGTGTTTAAAATGAATTTTAGTCTTGCTTTGATTAAAATAAGGAGTTGGAGTTTCCTGTTTTTCAAAGCAACAAATTATTAATCATTATAGTTAAAAGATGGATTGTAAAGCAAACAAACTGCGGCTAAATTCATCTCTATATTTATAATAAATAATAACTTAGATTTTAAACATTTTTATAAAGTTTAAATGAACCTCATTCTGACGAGGTTAATTATTACTAATTATGCTCCACGATTTGTTGTAAATACAAGAGTCGTGGGAAAAATCATGTTACGATTTATAATGAATAATCATTTAGTTTTCAGACATTTTTATGAAGTTTAAATTAACCACATTTCTATGTAGTAAATGATTACTCTAAAGTTCGTGAAAAGTTTAATAAGTCATTGCTAAATTCATGTTATGATTTATAAATAATTCAGATTTAGTTTTTAGAACATTTTATCAAGTTTAAAAAGACTACAATAAGCAGATTTTAAATTAACTGAAAATGGCGGAAACAACTGTTAATATAAACGTATTTTAAATGTTTCCATTTGTTTAAACATTATTTAATAATCGGAATACTTATGTAAACACTCCTAATGAATTAAGAGGTTAAAATAACTAGCACCGTAGAAGTTCATTACGGGTGTATTAGAATATGTGGAAAGTGTATTGACTCCTACACCATTCCTTTAAATATTGTGAACTCATGGCGAAAACTCGATTACTGCGGAGGTTTCGCCTGGAGTACATCATCCAATACGTGTGAGTATTAAATCCATTATTTTAATGTTATGTGATTTGTTTAAATTATTGATTATTATTAGTATTTCGAATTACCGTCTTTTATTATTATTTCTTTATTCTTTATTTCTTTATTAATATTTAAAACTGATTGCGTTTTTGCGAAATAAATTATGAGTAGCCCTGGCCATGAGGGTAGTGACGTCAGTTCGGCTGACGTCACTATTTTTAAAAACCCTGCTGGGACTTGTGCGCCGTTATACTGTTTTAATTTGTGTTTTACGTTTTTGCCATTAAGTGAATCTCTCAGATCTATAGGTAGTTTGTTGTACAGTCTAGGCATGAGATATTCACTAGTTCTCCTACCGTAATAATTAGATGTGTTCGGTATAGAGAAGACATTCATATCTTTCCTCTTGACTTTTCTTGTAAGAAGATTATGAGTGATTGGGCGTAGGTACTGCTGCGGTCGAGAGAACTTTTCAGTGTATAGCCTGTACTCCATCTTCTCATGAACAGGTAGAACTTCGCAGTAATTGAACAACGCACGGTAGTTATCTTTAAATTGATCCTTAATCTTTTTTGGTACTATTGATTTCAGCAATCTAATTTGCAGGTCATAAATTTTGTCGAGGTAGGTTTTGTAGGTACGACCGTAGCTAGTAATACCATATCCAATAACAGCCTCCGCAAGGGCAACATAAAGTGTACGTAGGATTTTGAATGGGACCTTACGCTTAAGTATGCTTATTTTCGCAAGCAAAGCTCGTAATTTATCGCAAACTATATCAATATGTGGTGCCCAATTGAAACGGTCATCCACAATTACTCCCAGATATTTAGCTTTCCTGACCTGCTCGATGTACTTGCAGTTGCCATCACATTGTAGTCCTTTATATTTATGTAGACAACATAAAAGTGTAGAGCCGATTTGAAGTTTTTAAGTTTGTTCAGCTACTTATGTGGCTGACTGTACCTTCTCAGGGGTGAAGGGGATATATTTGGATCGTCTCCAAAAGGTTACGATATTGCTCTAATCGAAATTTACATTCTTGTTCCTAAGTACTTCTTATTTTTCGTGGGATTTAATAAATTACAGATCAAACACACCGAGAAGCTGTACTAGATGTGAAACGTAGCTCATTTAAAAATGTAATTGTGGAACAGCTCCTAGAGCACATTATCTAACCCCATAACAAGAATGAAAATGTCAACTTGCAGTTTGAAATATCAAACATATATACCAAAAAGTTTTGAACTCACCTTTCACTTTCATTGGCAATTTTTAAAACAATAACAAAATCGCGGGCCGTATTAAGTCGGCCACACGCGCCGGCGTGGCGGGGGTCACGCAGCTGGTAAAAAACGTGCGACCCCCCGCCCTGATCCGTCGAGTTTTTGTCGGATATCGTATTCCTACCCTCGTGCTAAGTGGGGTATTTTAGTGTTATTAATGATGGATTTGAAGTGGTATCGTGGAAGTAGTGCGTTCCTAGGAGTATGATTAATTATATCGCATATAATGACAAATACGACCGACGGTAAGCAATCGCCTATTAAGGCCCAAAATAAAAAAGGGTAGTTTGAATTTTTGTGTTTTTCTTCTAAATAATAAAGATTGTTCACTAGGTTAAGATTAAAAAAAATACATACATTTTTGTTTTATGGTATTGAATGGCGAGATGAGCATGCCGTTCGCCTGGTGGTAAACGATACGGCCGCCCATAAACAGTAGAAACACCATACAGCACCTTGAGTTACAAAGTAGTGTGTGGCATTCATTCATTCCGGGAATCAAACACAAGACCCCAGCACCGTATCACACCGCAACACAACTACGCCACCGAGGCAGATATAAAAAATACATGAAATAAAACTCAAATTTTAAAATATGTTTTTTAATATATTTTTCAACTATGTCACATTCTAATAATTAACATGAGGTTTCACACGATAGGAATTTCGAGACACTATGAGCGATACAATACTTCTTAGTCACACTAAGACATATCTACACAACATTGGCATTTTTATCAACAATACAACGTATCATCGCGATTTACTATTACTATTTTATGATTTACTATTTTGGCCCGGCGTCCATTTACTAAAGCCGTACCACCTTGCCCCGTGCGTTGAAAAAGGAACTTACGCTATATGATATAGAGTATATTTTAGGTAATTTTATATTTGAGAAGATGTATAAACTAATTAAGCCCGTTTTTCATTGTTCCATTTTGGGACAATATGGTAATGGTTTGGTTCTGCATGTGTAAATAAACGCCGACCATAGTTGATTATCTCTTTCTATGAACATGACATTTTTTGTCTGATACATTAACATACAAGTTAGATCATTATCCATGTTATTATTAGCTTTAAATCCCTAGTGACAGACAATCTTGAATGTTGCCATATGAAAGCAAACTTTAATTACATCCAATACAGTTGCTCTTAACAATGCGTGGAGTTCACAATATCGCGATGTTTCGATTACACGAGTAGATATGATTTTTACATTAATTTAATAATATCTCACATCAAGCACATCTGAATAATCATATTAAAGGAATGTATTATTTCAGTTATATAAAGTAACCAAAAATATTTACGAATACTGATTCCAGATGGCGCTTAATAACAATTTTATATAAGTAACAACTTCGAAATGAAATCACAACACAAATAATTTCACAATAATTAAACACAAAAATGTCTATAAATAAATACAGATTATCTTTGTAGCATAAGTAGTATTATTTGCTATTCATTCTATGCTACTTTTTTTAACACTTAGAAAATATTTACGCAGTTATGCTAATACATTTTTTGCCAAAAATAAAACACATTTATTCGATACATGAAGATTAAGTGTCATGTCTCAGTAAATCTTTCTATACTAACACATAGTCAATCAATAAAGAAGATATTATACCAATTGCTAAGTTGCTAGAAGGCTGAATTCGGAATTGATATTTAAGAAAATCTGGCAATGCTAAAAGTTACGAAATAATTATATATTTTGTCTATAAATTACGCCTGAATGGAGCTGAATTAAATGTCGAATGATATAAGGATTAGCATCGTGTAAACTTGGTTTAAAATTGTAAAGCATAGTAAAATAATAACAAGGAAATTCGATATTTCGCTTTGTACGTTTCACTTAATTATTGGACAATTTTAGAAATATACGAAATTTACAGTTATTATGCAGAATCAGATTCTTTATAGAAAAATAATTTTAACCGTATAAAAATATATACAGATATAGATCTACAGATGTTATACATATATTTCAGAGATAAATTAATCTATTTGATACCTTTTAAATAATTTTAACTAGAAAATAAATATTATGTTAAAATTTAATTTAAAAAATGTTTAACTAAAAATGTAAAAGCTATTTCAAGATGGAAAAAACACCCTTAGTTTTACAACTTATACCTATTGTTTTTTATAAAATTTAACACATATTTGGCCAGGGCTGAAATATCCTATAGTTTATTTGTTTTTTTTTTATAATATATATTTAGGTCGATCTAACAGAAGTACATTTTAAGTACATAGAATTTAAAGCGCAATGGCGTCTTTTTAGTTCAGTGTAAATTTATCTAATAAATATTTTAAAGCAATTTAAAATTGTCATGTTAATATTGGTAATGATGACCCCCATTTTCTTAAAAACACTTTCTGGCGAAACAAAATGCAATGTAAGTTTAAAGTAAAATCAATTTATTCTCCTAGTCTTTAAAAATATATCATAAAAATTGTTTTCAAATTTTATTTTGAAATAACATACGTCATACATCTTCCACGAGGCACCAAAGTCATTAGTACGTTATTGTACCAATAGATGGCGCTATTAACAATTTTATCAGATACAATAATATAAAAAAATATTTATGTATAAATACAATTGTAAGGTTGAAATTGCGCTCTCAGATCTAACATTAGGTTGGTTAAAACATAATCTTACTCATATAAATAAATTAAACCTTAAAATGTAACTATTTACACAAATCGGAGTCCATATTACAAGCCCAAGTTCGTCAAAAAGATTTTACACTGTAATAAATTACGTACAATAACGAAAAATGTAAACGTTATAAATTACTGAATAATAAATGGTATATTGTTGGAACAATATCATCGCCGTTTTATGAAACACAAAATCGTAACTTACTTCACGTCAGTACCCTGAGTAGCGTTGATAAAAACCGGGAATATTCCCGTTTCTTTCAAAATCCATCGTTTTTCAGTGTAACATTCGAAAGTTTCACAGAAGTTTGATCGGGAATAACCGAACGTTTTTCGAAAAAAGAAGTTATTTTCCGAAAAAAAAAAACGAGTTATTTTACGAAAAAAAAAAAAACGAAAGTAACCGAAATAAACCATGTTCTTTTCGAAATTTATCTTATAAATTTATGTGTGTTTATGTTTTCACATAAGTTAATGCTGCCAGTGCAGTCTATACTGAACCCAACACAAAAATAATCACTAATACCATTTTTTATTGAAAACACTGAAGCTCATCAATGAATAACAAATAAAGAAAAAAAATTGCATCAAGTCACATGGTTTGAAATTTTCAATGCTCAGAACGAAAAAAAAAAACGTAATTTCCGTTTTTTTTCGTGAAAGAAAAAAATCGTTTCTTTCAGATTTTTCAACGCTAGCCCTGAGTATGAATTTACGCGCTTTCGCATAGCAAACGTAATGGTTTCGTGTAAGTGAATTGTAAGAAAATTAGAACAGCACCCCATTGAGAGTAATTGGAACTAAATCTGACCATAATCTATAACCGTTCACAATTTTTCTACATAGTACTAAATCCTTAACTATTAATACATTATGATATAGGTTAGTATTGTATAGTAAATAGACAGATACACACATCATACTTATATGTTAAAGATATTACACCAAGTCTTTATGTGCTGATTTTGACTAGAAACATGTATACTATATAGTAAAATAGATATATTTGCTTAAAAATACGGATAAAATCAGATCTCTAATAGAAAAAAGCATCGATACAGTGTTTAGAAAAGCCATTATGTCATTAACTGTCGTCATATGTAATATGTTATCAATAATTAGAAAAAAAGCGAAAGAACATTTTAAACGTTCCAAAATACGAAGTAAAATAAGCTGTTAATACTATTTTAGGACAATAGTTTTTCTTGTTTACATTTCTTACTAATATATACTATAATTAAAATGCAATGTATAAATGTCTTTTATTGTTTAAATTAATCAGATGGAATGTTAAAAATAGAAGCTTACTTCAGATCTCAGAGATTACTATTTTAATACACCTGTAATCATTTATAAGTTTTATTATGACAATACATACTCTCGGTAAAGGATTAAGGAATTCGTTATTTAATACATATTTCTAATAGATCAAAATTTTTGAATAGATCTATTTTTTTTTAATAGATCTATTTTTTTTAAATAGCCCCTTTAGATAATTTTTCCTATAGCTTGATTCAACATAAAATAGTCACACACATTTTATATCTAAAGTACGTAGGATTTTGTGGCACATTTGTTATTACACATATATACAGTTTTAAAGTGAAAACAATAAATACAATTTACATAGTATTACATAATACGAATTCGCGAAGAGAAGTCGCTATTGTGCATTTTTGGTATTTTATACTAAAAATTTGCATTTACTACTTAGAATAAAAATAACTTGATGTCTCGCGACTTGCCGTCTTAAATTTATAATATATCCTACGTATAGGATTAACTTTATTTTATTCAGCTGCCTGTTTATAATATGGTCGTGATATCAAGTAGAAATTATAGACAAAGCCCATGTCTAGAACAAACATAAACTGGGCAATGTTTACTCTGAGGTCTTTAATTCATAGTAGGTCCCCAATTTAAATTAAAAAAAAATCTTTCACAGAATTTCCGGAACATTTTTTTAAAACGAGAACTGAAGAGTTTTGCACCTACAAAAGTATATGAGTCAAATATTTATACATCTGGTATACATAGAACATACATGTAATTGTAACCATGTTTCAAAAGGTTAAACTTAACAGAAAACACCTGATTCAATATTACCCAGAAAATATTTACTCTATAGTATAACTTTGCCTTCAACATACTTTATGGCTGTCAAAGCATTTTAAAATACCTTTGAAAGTACTTTATATCCATCTAGCGAAACGAGTCGTATGTATTTAGTAACGCCTCCACAAGACTTTACTTTAACAAAAAAAAAAAATATGTTTCAAAACTTGCATGAACCAAGTCCCAAGACATGTTCATGTTTGTATTATGTTATGAAGATTTTTTAACAAAATTATCAAATGCGTTACATCATTGTCCTTGATAATGCGAACACCGTCTGTTATTACACAAATCGTATTTTGTTATGGCAATAAGTCACAACCACGCAAAGCGTACCTAGATAAAGATAGCATGTCATAAAACTTTCAAATACAATGAACATGAAGCTCGCTGTTGTGAAACATATTGCACTACATCAACTGTTATCTAAACAAATCGCACCTTTAGAACGAAAACGACACAATTCAAATTCAAATTTATATGACTAAAAACTAGTCCCTTATTTATAAAAATATAATAAAAAAGGGACCGATATAACAGCTTTGTCCTTTTCCTGCTTGAATATGGCTGTGTTTGAACTATTGTTGTATTGAGAACTTCGTTTTAAGTAATTTTAAGACGTAAAGTCAATTTTCTGTCTTTTTGAATTGTGTCGTTTTCATCCTAAAGGCGCGAAATCTTAATTTTTCTTATAACAAATCAACAAAAACTTACTTGTACAAACTCGTTTCGCTAATGTCCTATGACTTGTTTACAGCGTGCTGGCTTCCAAGTCCGGGATGCGGTTGAAATGTTCCCTGGCCTTTGTCCAGTAGTAGTACGGTGGCCCAGGAGTGAAGCAGTACTTCTGCTCCAATGGCGTATCGTTCTCAACCCAGTACATCAAGTAGAAGTTACACATCTCGTCGTTATTTGTTGAGCTGGAATGAAACACGTTTTTTTTTATTGATGATTGTCTTTACAAGTAACTAGGGGGTCGTCCATTAAGCACGTGAGGCTTGAAAGGAGGGAAGGGGGTTTGGCAAAAATCACGAAAAATCACAAGGGGTGGGAGGTGTAGTGATATATCACGTGTATTTATTTTTTCGCGAGTTTTTCAAATTACATTAGACTAGGTATACTTTAAACTGTATTTGAAAATAATACACTAGACTAACATTTTTAAGATACTTTATACCAAAAAAAATACACGTGATCTTTGATAGGGGGGGAGGGTTGTCTAAAACCTCACTACATATCACCAGAGGGGAGGAAGGGGGTAAAAAGTTGCTAAAATACATCACGTGATTAATGGACGACCCCTAGGATGCCTGTGAACATTTTCTAAACTAAATGAATGGTCGGTCAATTGACTAGTCAACGAAAGGAATGTAGAAGAGGCCGCAGGCCTTTCGTATTATGTCTAGCTGAGTATGTACTGTATCGTCTATATCTGCCACCAAGCAGCATTGTTCTGTTACATAGATTATAGGAAAAACTTTACACGACTGACATTTACAACCTACCCAATGCTAACGGTGTGACTTCTAGTATTATTCATAGTGCATCTTGCGGCGAGCACATCCCCCTGCTTTATAGGTGACCTGTACTCTATGGGGTAGAACATCTGGGGTAGCTGCGGGTTCTTCTTGCCAAGCAGATTCCATTCATCACCGTTTTCTTTTTGATGTACGACGTAGCCACTCACTACGGTACCTGGGGAATGAGATATAGAGTAAACTAACAAAATTTTGACCCTGCCAAAAATGTGTTGCCAACATGTATTTATTTAAATTAATAGAAATTTATAAAGACTAGTGAATTTCGAGTAAAAGTATGGTTTTGAACACTGAGCATTTAATAAAAATAAGTGTTATTTAAAACCATGGCACACGACTTGTATCTTAGAAGTTAGAAGGGGCAAAACTGCGAAATTTTTGTATGTTAGTTTTTGGTCAAAATATTCTAGTGAAACTTAAATCGGATGCTATAGTTAATAACTAACAATATCTATACATACATACATACATATACACTCACGCCTGTTATCCCCGAAGGGGTAGGCAGAGGCGCAACTAGTGCACCCACTTTTCGCCGTTATTACGTCCCATGATGTGATAGGGGGCGAGCCTATCGCCATATCGGGCACAAATTCCAGACTCCGAGCTAATACTGAATAGAAAAACTCAATATCACTTTGCCCGACCCGGGGATCGAACCCGAGACCTCAGCTTTGCAGTCGTACTATAATACAACTACGCCACCGAGGCAGTCAATATCTATAGTTTACAATGTACTATGAAACCATACCAAGTCCATGTGTATGAGTGCGGAACGCGAATGGATGTATGACTTTGTCCTCGTGCATGGTGCAAGCCGTCTCCATATGCTCCACAGCACGGGCTGGGATCACACCTCCCGTCCCCAACAGGATCACGCCGGCTTGACGGGGCATGCTGGACAACACGATTGCCATAAAATATGATTGTGATTATTACCCGACTGCGAAAGAAGTAGGGGTATGTTTTTCACTCCGAGATTTTGTTGGTCTACTGAAGGGAGCGTGTTAGGCATAACACAAAATCTCAGAGTGAGCAGATACCTCCGACTGCGTTTGTGAACACTGTGAACTAAGATTACTCAAAACCAAAATAAAATATTCAAATTATAATCTTGTTTCTATCTATTCAGTTTTGCAATGAATATATTAATATGGCAGATATTGCCGCAGTCGGGTTTTTTTTGTTTTTCTTTAACATTTTTTTTATCGTATAATTTTAGTTACCAAGGTACAGTCAGCCACATAAGCAGTTAAACAAATTCAAAACTTCAAATCGCCTATACAAGTTCAGTTTGATCGAAACATTTTTGTTGCTTTGTGTGAAGTTAAGTAAATCCCGTTTATTTCATTAGTAGTAGTGCTCGCGGCTCCGCCCGCGTGAAAAAGTTTTTCCGGGACAAAAATATTTTCCCGGGATAAAAAGTATCCTATAGCACTCAGGAGTTATGTAGCTTCCTATCAGTGAAAGAATTTTCAAAATAGGTTCAGTAGTTCCTGACATTAGCGCGTTCAAACAAACAAACTCTTCACCTTTATAATATTAGTATAGATTATGAAGAGAAAAAGAAAATTGGTAATAACACAAAAGTGTACAGGCGTTTAGAAATTTTTAATATTTTGTTCAGCTACTTATGTCGCTGACTGTACAAAAGTCAGACTAATCTGAGCTCCAAATAAATTGTAATAAAATGAGTTCTATGTACATTAACTGTTTAATACGATAAATGTCAAATAAAATTAACTTGAAACCTGTGAAACTGGCTCTAGTAGTAGTAGTAACTTTTTTGATTGCATTGAATGACGAGACGAGCATGCCGTTCGCCTGATGGTAAGCGATACGACCACCCATAACAGTAGAAACACCATCCAGCACCTCGAGTTACAAAGTACTGTGTGGCATTCCACTGCGCTCGTCATCCTGCGACGTAATATATTAAGTTAATTATGTCCAGTAGTTACACTGGCTACAGTGTCCTTCAAACCGAAACACAACTGCGCATGCACACTGCTGCTTGGCGGTAGAAATAGACGGACTTTTACATATGAGAGTCCTATCATCAGTTAAACTAACGGCCGTTTTCAACAAACGATCCCAATTTTAATCTTCGCTCCGATCCCAATAATAAACCAATAGATACAAATCATTTGTGAGCATGTCAAAATACTTTATTCTGATTGGTCAAATTTCGCGATAGACCGAAAAAAGGAATTGGGATCGATAATTAATTATTGAAAATGGCTGAAAGTTAAAAGGAGGATTAGTGACAAAGCTTAAAATAAAAATAAAAAATTGGTAAAGTGCCTCACTACCTATTTCGTTTAACTTGCCTTGAGTGTGTACTCTGCCTGCCAATAATGTTTCATTTACAAGCCGGAAAAATATACTGGGGGTTTCGATTTGAATAAAACGTGTCATTTTATATAACAAGTAAGCTTTTATACGTACTGAGCCTTCGTGTATTTCAGGAAAACACCGGAGTTGTCCGTTTTACCCACTGTAAAAATAAAAAGCTTTTGTCATAGCTGTAAAGATAAAATATCACAAATCTCATAACAGCATCTTAAAAAGAATATCTATAAATTTGAAACTTCAGTAAATGACTTAATTGTATCAGGATTTTGGTAAATCTAACATAAGATACTAAATTTCCTAGAACACACTTTAATACAAACGTGGTCGCAAGATAACACTAGTTATAATAATAATAACTATATAACTTTATTGAGCACCAGAAATTAAATATACAAATTCCATTGTGGTACAATCTCCTGAAGTAGGTTCTCATACCTGTATGTCAGGAGAGGAGAGTTCTTTCCTTATTTCTAAATACTTCATACAATAATACACTGGGTGCGTTCAATGACATGTCATGGTCTCAATCTTTTTGTTTAGTAAACATATAATAATAAATTAACACGTCATATTATCTCATAATATTTATTTATCAACAATCGCTCGCTGTATACAGTGAGAAATAAATATCTTTGTGAGCAATGTCATAAAACAAGTTACTTATGTATAGTCAGAAGCATAAGTATCTGAACAAAATCGAAATTTCAAATCTCCTATATACGCATTAAGTTAAACTTACATTTTTTTTCTTCGTTTGAAGTAAAGTAAATCTCTTTTATTTTATTTTTGTGAAGAGAAAAAAAAGATTAGTAAGAACACAACAGTATGTAGGCAATTTGAAATTTTGAATTTGGTAAGCTACTTGTGCTGCTGACTGTACATAGATAATCCCATTGCTAGGCAGTTTTTTTTTCGTAAATAGTCGATAAAAATAAACAATTACCATTTTTTTTGGGATCGAGATAGCTCTATAGATCGATCCCAAAAATAAACCAACCAAAAACACTTATTAAGTGAGCGTTACTATCATTTCTGCGATCAATCTAAAAATAAAGATCAAGATGTTTATTCTTGCCTGCCTCGGTGGCGTAGTTGTATTACAGTACGACTGCAAAGCTGAGGTCTCGGGTTCGATCCCCGGGTCGGGCAAAGTGATATTGAGTTTTTCTATTCAGTATCAGCTCGGAGTCTGGAATTTGTGCCCGATATGGTGATAGGCTCGCCCCCTATCACATCATGGGACGGAATAACGGCGAAAAGTGGGTGCACTAGTTGCGCCTCTGCCTACCCCTTCGGGGATAACAGGCGTGAGTGTGTTTATTCTTTAATATTCATAATTTTGACCGTAAGGGTCTTGCCAGTTATAATAAAAAAATAATATCTAGTGAATAAATAGCTAGTATAGACTATCCTTCATAATGTAAACTGTACCTACTAAAATCAACTTACCCGGAAATTTGTGCATGTAATGAACTTGCAGCACCAAGTACTTTATAGGTGAATCCTTGCCGATGTGGAATCCGACACCTTCTGGTAACTCCAATCTGGGAGCATCTTTGGCCCAAGCGTACACAATCTGCATAAAAAAGGTTATTTTTAGCAATGTATACACAACACAATAGACATAAGTAAAGTCTACTTACACACACACACACACACTCACGCCTTTTATCCCTAAAGGGGTAGGCAGAGGCGCAACTAGTGCACGCACTTTCGCTGTTATTCCGTCCCATGATGTGATAGGGGGCGAGCCTATCGCCATATCGGGCACAAATTTCAGACTCCAAACTCAATATCACTTTACCCGACCCAGAGATCGAACCCGAGACCTCAGCATTGCAGTCGTACCATAATACAACTACGCCACCGTGGCAGTCTAAAGTCTACTTAATACTACTATAATTGTGGTATAACTTCAACCAATAAAACACACCAGGATCAATTCAAAAACATGACTCGATCAGCAATCGATTTGTTTTTATTGAAAAAAAAATTGGTTCAATTTCATTTTTGTTCTCGTTTGGTCCGCGTAAATCTAAGGAACAGATCTTGGTATCTCACTGCCTGCTTACTAGATATATTAAAGACTAGCTTTTGCTCGAGGCTCCGCCCGCGTTCAAAAGTTTCCCGGGATTAAAGTCCCGCCTTATATTTCCCGGGATAAAAGGCAGCATGTGTGTTAATCCACGACATGATCTACCCGTGTGCCAAATTTCATCGAAGCCCGTCCAGTAGTTTTGGCGTGAAGGACGCCGGCGTTCATATATATAGGGTTTCCCCATACATCTATATATATATATATATATATATATATATATATATATATATATATATATATATAAGCTGGGTTTGAGGGGTTAAAGTGAACATAATGATTGGCATTTCCATTAATAAATACATGACTTATATTTTAACCTTTATCATGGTTTATAACTTTTAACCTTTCATATAGTAGGGTGTTCCCCGAAGTGCGGGTTTTAGTTTACTGCGTTATCAGTTGCACATTAATTGGCCATTGGTCGGTGGCAGAATGGAATTAATTTTTAATTGACATAGCATTCTTTATCAACTTTTTAATACATCTATTCAATGATTTTTCCAGCTACTATTTTACTCTAGAATGGGGCGAATAAAACTCAAGCGAAGAAAATTATTTGGGTAGAGTTTATCAAAAATATATTAGTTACATTAGGGGTTCCTAAACATTAAAGATAACGGAACACCAACCCAATACCTTTTATTTTATGGAACCCTTTCGCAAATGATTACAAATCAACACTGTTTATATAAGAATATTTTTTTATGAAATGGGTAATCTAATTGAAACACATTATTCTTAACTTAAAGTTTTTATGTGAAGAATGAAATTGTTCTATAAATAATTGTTTTATAGTTCGGTATTACGTCCGACAATAACTTTGGCGGAACCCTGATGACTATTTTATGGAACCCATAGGTTCGGCGAAACCCAGTTTAGGAATCCCTGAGCTACATAATACAATAGATATTCGCGGCAGACTTTTAGTAATGCTTAAAAAACATTAAAATGTACAAATAAAATTATGAGCAATAGGGTACTTTCCTATGTTTGATTTTGTAAAATATGTTAGATGTAACAGAAAACAATACAAAAAAGAAATTCTTCCGTAAAATCAGCATAAAATTCGATTGATAAATAAAGCAGTTCTTCAATTTTGAAATGTTCTTATGAGCAAAAGTGGGGGCGTGGCGGGGATATTGCGCTATCTCTTTCGCACGCACGCAGCGTTATGGTCGACGGCGCTTGCTGACGTCACAGCCTAGTATTGCTGTTATTTGACAGATACCCCTTCCACCAAATTTTAAAGCTTTATAACTTACTATTGCGCTAATTTTGGAAATTCTTTTTCCATTACATTTTGGATAGCATATATATTTTATAATAATTTGTATTTAAAAAAGTAGTTAACTACCATATTCGCCTGCTCTTGTAATGGTTTAATGTTGTTCACAACTAGGCCCGGAATGAACATTATATTTCACGTTAAGGCCAAATAACTACGGTTAACAGGTTCACAGTTAAGGAAAATATAACAGCTAAGAACAAATTACATTTCATATCCACGTTTATAATCTTATCTTACTCCTTACTAATTTATTTTCGAGCATCGCGACTTTAGGTCGGTATTAATAAATACCCCGACCCGTAACTCACAGGAAATAGGGCATTTTTTCCCCCTTTACTATTATTTATGTGTATGTGTGTAGTATCACAAGGTAGTTAATATTTTTTAATGGCATTGAATGACAAGACGAGCATGCTGTTTGCCTGATGGTAAGCGCTACGACCCCCCCATGAACAGTAGCAACACCATCCAGCAACACCTAAAAAAGAATAACGAAAACCCCATCCAAATCGGATCAGTGATTTTGAGAAATTGGCGAACATACATACATACGTACCTTTTAACTTTTTAAGTCGTTAAAAATTACCTGCGATCCAGCGCGGCATGCATTAGCGGTGTTGTAGATTCGGTCCACGTCATTACTTTGCATTTCTCCGCAGCTCCTGAAATATTATATACTAATTTATAGGTACAATGTCTAACGTCTATCTATCTACCACAAAGCTTCATGTCGTAATCATCTGATCCTACTTACATTAATACAAAAGTTGGTGATCATATTAGATATAAAGCCGCTGGCGGCTGGACAGATTTGGATGAAATTTAGCGCACAGACCAGAAAAAAGAAACCAAGAACACCAGAAAAGCTTCGATCGATCCCGAACATCTACAATGGGGCTAAGTATTATTCCCGGTAAGGTCTCACACATGGGCAAAGCTGCAGCAAAAACTTAGCAAGAATATTTATTAATCCTCCAAAGATTTCCTTTTAGTATTGATTCTAGAAGACGACACAGATTATCTGAAGCGCGGTGAACTCAATAAAAATCTTTACTGCAAATCCAATTATAACATGCTTAAGCCAGCCCCCTATTAAATGGGACCTAACATAGTTCGCGAAATGTGGGTGTGATACACCTCTGCCTGCCCCTGAAAAGGGAAATAGGCGTGATGATATGTATGTAAGTATGTAAAACAGTTTAATAGTGCATAAATAGTAATATAGAGAGCTGCTCTGCTGGTAGCTATTGTGCAATTTATACTTAATATTATAAAGCTGAAGAGTTTGTTTGAACGCGCTAATCTCAGGAACTACTGAACCGATTTTGAAAATTCTTTCACTAATAGGAAGCTACATAACTCCTGAGTGCTATAGGCTACTTCTTACACCGGGGAAATATTTTTGTCCCGGACAAACTTTTTCACGCGGGCGGAGCCGCGAGCACTACTAGTTTATGACAAGTGCTATTGTCAAATAAAGGTCTCTGAGACAAGGGCATCATTTTGTACAGTCAGTCACATAAGTTACAGAATAAATTAAAAAATTCTAATCCCCTGTAGGAACGCGTTAAGTGTAAATGAATCATTTTTTCTTCGTCTGAAGTAAATCCATTTACTTTATTTTTGTGAAGAGAAAGAAATATTGGTAAGAACACAAAAGTGTTTAGGCGATTTGAATTTTTTAATTTTATTCAGTTACTTACATGTTTCGTTATTCTGTGCGTCGTTGCTACAGTTTATGGGCGCTTGTATCGCTTACCATCAGACGAGCGGCATGCTCGTCTCTTCATCTGCAAAAAACTTGTACATTCGCACTCACCATACGGAATCATTAGAGCCCGGTTCTGTGCATCCGTACAGGAGCATGTGATGCGCCGTGTGCATGGTCGCGTTGGGTTTGAATCCGGCTGAAGAAAAAAAAAGTATTTTAGTCGTACACTAACAATAATTTTAACAGGTCTAAATCTTTGCTGTCCATATTATATTTTCTAAACTATTGTATAATATCTAAGTATATAATATTACAAACATTTTTTTTTAATTACCTCACTTGAAACCTTTTATAGCATTTTACTCACTTATGTAATAGTTGGTCCGTGGAGAAATCCTGATTGGCGTACAAAGGTACAGCTCATCCTGAAAAGAAGAAAAACATGTGATGGTATCCAGTTCATAGCAAAGTAAAATCTATTCTAACATTATAGATCTAAAGTTTATCTTTCTTTGAACGCGCTAATCTCCAGCCCTGCTCCGATTATGAAAATCCTTTCACTAATATGGATTTATTTTATCCCCGAGTAGGTACAATACGCTGTTTTTATGTTCGGAGCTGACCTTTACGCCAGCAGTAGCTTATGATAAAGAAGGGCCAAGAATTAAATCCTGATTTTTCTAATCAAATAATCTTTGATACAATGTAATACATTGTAATATAGAAGGAAAGAAATTTTAGGCATAAGCTATAACGATATTAATAATATGTATAAGTCATATACTTGTTTGGTCGTGTTTCTAACTCGATTATTAACAAAAGTCATTATTTAATGAGTGCTTCTTTTTTTCCTATCTGGCTCTGTCCTATACGACAATTATGCCAATATCAAGTGAGGCAGATACACGTGAAGAAGAAACATAAAAAAGACTACGCCAGATAAGTGCTTCTTCATTTTATATTCTGAGAAATTCACTGATATTCGTCAGTGCTTTTGATTAATCAGACATTAATCAAAGATCAATGCATTCTTGGAGTTGATACTTGTAGATAAGGCGATGCATTCCTGAATATAAATACGTGAGACAAATGAGGATAACAGTAGGAAACGACTGACGTCACTGGGGTACATTTTACTATAGATTTTTTACCTTCCAAAAAAGGAGGAGGTTCTCAATTCGTTTGTTTGTATGTTTTTTTCAAAAGAGGTATTTCTATGGTGTGTGAAGTCTGGCGACCCGCACTATACCAGCGTGGTGGACTAGGCAAAACCAGTAGTAAGGGAAGACCATGCCCAGCAGTGGGACAGTATTTAATACAGGACTGGTTTTTATATACATTTATATAAATTAGCAAACGTCGGAGAAACGCAGTTTTTCAAATGACGAATAAGCAATACTAATTGCCGACATCATTATCTTGAGTCATGAATGGATTACGAAGATGTACAAGTGCTTATAACACTTAGACAAATATAAGTCAATAGCTCTCTACAGCATTATAAGATTAGCAGTGTTTACATAGCCT
Source organism: Lapara coniferarum (assembly GCA_949316025.1). NCBI lineage: Eukaryota > Metazoa > Arthropoda > Insecta > Lepidoptera > Sphingidae > Lapara > Lapara coniferarum. The sequence continues at coordinate 18,060,732 of OX438919.1, forward strand.
ATATAATTATCTGCTAAAGGAGCATAGTATCAAAGTGGATTACTTTCAATTATAAATATTTTTTCAAGCCCTAAGACTCAAAATTCATAAGATTGAACGTTGACTGCGGATTAAGAAAAAATACAACGTTTACGTAATACACATAATATTATATTTACATTCTAGAAATATATTAAAGTTTTAGTCTTCTCGTAATACATTTATTTCTGTTTTCACAAGTGCAATAATATTGATATATGTTGAAACATTAAACACGAATGATAAATGATCGCGTACATGGCAAAATATTTAAAAGAAAACCTTTTAAAATTACGCAGAACCTAACTCTGTTCAATGTAACGCAAACATAAATAATGTGGGTATTATTTTTAAAGGAAAATGCGTTCCATTTTTAGCAGGATAATCCATCTTCCAGGAACAAATGAATTGTGATATAAATATTTACAGAAATCGGAGGATCGATGGATTCATCGGCACAACGCATGACGAAGCGAACGCCCACCATCAACCCACACAGTCTGCAAAATGATTACAATGAAAAGATGTGCTATTGAATTTCGATGTTAAATATATTATAAGGAGCTTTAGACAGCTGTCAAAACACAACAAAATAAATCTTAAGATAATTCTTCTGATGCAACTGAATAACTAGAGCAACTGAATAGAAGAAGGAGGGGTTTTCCTAACTTTAACTGCTCAAAGAGCAACAATATAGATTTTTTTTTTGTTGACGCCGAGAAAGTGACTTATTACTACCGCCCAGTGTTCAAGGGAACGACTGAGCGGTTATGTTGGGTTCACCGTGCCTTACGACCCGACGTTGAGCCGCCCGGAGAGATGGAAAACGTCGGGCGACCGCCGGGCCGAGTCCCTAACCTATGTACACCGCACGGCATACCAACTAAAACTCCGCGGTGGCCATCTTCGGCGCATTAGGGACGGCTGCGGGCTTCCTCCGACTCACGTCTAAGTTGTCGTCCGCAACCGCCCCTGCGCGTACCGCTGTTGCGGTCCGTCTCCTGTTGTTGCGGGGGCTCAGAAGCCCCCGTACACCGAAGGACGCCCTTGACGTCAGAGGCAGCGTGAGGCACGCTGCCGTCCATCACGGGGGTCACAAAAGTTGGCTAGACTAATAGGTGGACGACCCCTCCCGTCCACCCGTAACCCCCGGAGGCCCCTATTAGTCGCCTTTTACGACAGGCAGGGGATACCGTGGTGGAATTCTCCAAACGCTCCCAATCCACAGGGCGGAACAATATAGATGGAATAATGTGTTGTACGGTACCGAAATGAGCTCTCAATGCCCAGTATTGAAATTACTTGGTATAGACATGGCTATTGTAGAATCGTGCGTTACGAACTTTGAAGGTTAAAGCAATTTATTGATCGCACGAAACGTAACAAAATTTTTGATTTTCTCTTATAATAGATAAGAGTCTGAGAGATAATACCAACCTAATAAATAGAACCTATCTATGCTTATTTACAGGTTGATAATTCAACAACTTAAGCCTTAATTGGAAATCGTGTTATCGCGCAATAAATATCCACTTAAATCGACAAACACTTCAAATCTCGCCCACGCTTCATGATGGATAAGCCGCGTCAATGCTTTCATTAATTCGATAGTTAAAAAGTGTTGACGCTAGCATAGTATTTATCATTATAACAGTAGGAGGGATCCTATAAGCAGCTGTGAAGCATGGTTTAAAAGAGATTTCAAAATTATGTTCAAATCGATAACTGATACAAAGCGATTATCGATTCTATTACGGTGTAATATCATGAGATGCGGGTTATCGATACAATTTATTGAGATAGGCCTCGGTGGAGTAGTTGTATTGCAAGCGCGGTATGTCTATAGCGCAGAAGTCTCGGATTCGAATCTCGGGTTGCGCAAAATTATATTGGATTTTTGTACTCAGCATCAGTCCGGAGTCTAGAAATGTGGCCGGCAAATGGTAATAGGCCCGCCCGCTATCACTTGGGATCTAACATAGCGGACGTAATGTCAAATGTCAGTGTATTGAAAATTTAATTCTCCTAGCGAATTTCGGCCACGGCAGCCAATCTTAATGAAGATCAGCCAGGTACGCAAGAGATATTATAGTGGACAACTGTGTGGTCAATACACAGGTGCACTTGCTATTCCTTCACTCTCATAGTCCGGTGAGACGGCAATCCAATATGAGTGGAGAGAGATTAGACGTAGGACCAACGGCTTTACGTGCTTTCCGAGATACGGGGGTATCACACCGCCAACTTCCTGACTCCGAACTGCGACTGAGTAATTTTTCAAGATGCAAAAACCCATTCACAATGGTTTTGGCTAGGTTCGAACCTAGGACCTCAGCGCGCAAATCTTACTCGTACGCAATACAACACTCCTGCCTACCCCTTACAAGAAAAGGCGTAAGGCTATGAATGTAGGTACATGTGTGTAGATTTTCTGAGAATCTTATATAGATAAGGATCTATTGAAAAGGCTATTTGCATTAATAAGACACGCTTCATTAGAGTAGTACCTAACTACCTAAGGTCAAATATCAAGAATTTAATTAACACATAGATAAATACAACCGGCTCCACTCTCGAATAAGTTAAGCCTTGAGTTTAGTTTGAAACGTATCTCTTTTACGGATATTTCTGTTATCATTCCATGTTAACTGAGTTAGAAAATACTAGTAGAACTTAGCCAGCGAAATAAGAACTTAACTTTATAATATACAATTTTAAATGGATTGTGGGGATAAAATTGTAGTACAAAGACTGTCATTGGCGTAATTAGAGTCATTATGCCTAGAGGCTTTATGCCTAGAGGGTGGGGGGGGGGGGGGGGGGCGCAGACATCAGCGAATGTTATGAGCGCTTGCTCTAAATCTCAATAGTTTTAAAGTATGAACATTTTGTTCGTTTTAAAAATATATTTTAATTAGTAGTAGGCTGCCTCAAAATTCTTGGGCTGGGTACCAAGCAATTCTAGGGTGGGCACGGACCAATCTGGACTCCCTTCTATATAAGCCTATAAAGACTGGAAATCATCAGAATATAGATAAGTAAAAAAATCCCATCAAAATAAAGTAGGTGCCTTTACATAATTCGTTTTTTTATTATGTTATGATCGAAAAGATGTCACCTAGCCATTGATGTATTAATTAAAAACCCCAATACATCAAAGCACTTAGCGTATGGTTAGCTTGACAAAAAATTGTAACACCACCTGATTTTGTCCAAAAATACAAGCATAGCATCACGCCATTTTCCCTTTTCAGGGGTAGGCAGAGATGTAACATGCCCACATTTCCCCAGCTTGGTTAGGCCCCATGTAATAGGAAGCGGACTACCATTTACCAGGCACATTTCCACATCCTGGGTTGATACTGAACAGAAAAACTCAATACCACATTGCCCATCCCAGAATTCGACCCCAAGACCTGAGCGCGATAGTCGTACTGCGCATGTAACACAACTACGCCAACGATGCAGTCAGTTCCAGTTTCAACCTTCAATTATCCCTCCAACCTGAATGCAAACAGTGATCCCACATTGAAGCTTGACGACAAAAAAACACAGCAGTACCTTAGAGAGACATAAGATAGACCTTGAAACAGATATCAATTCCATAATAATCAAAATATCAATAGATGAAAGGCTTGGTATTTCATAACTCCGGTATAAACGAGCGGTCGGACATTGCTATTTGGTCATAGTGACATCATTTGACCGACACTGAACAAACCTCATTGTTTACACGATTAATGTATCGAAAAAATAAAAATCGAAAAGGGGAATTCCTGATCGGAACAACGTTAAACACAAGAATTTTCCGTAGGTAATTTTCCCTCATACATATTTGCCCCTTTTTTTAAGATTTGTAGAAGAGAGGGGTAACGAACATGTAGGTCACACGCTGGTATGTGGTCAATGATCATTGCCACTTTTAAACATAAGCTATACCAGAAGAATCGTTTATGAGTCGTAGACCTAATATGAGGTAGGAAATATCATATTATACCTACCATCAAAACAATGTTTTAACACCTAACTGGAGGTAGGACTTTCATATGTAAGAGTCCGTCTGGGTGGGTACCACTGCAATGTTTATTTCTATCGCCAAGCAGCAGTGTGCATGCACTGTTGTGTTTCAGTTTGAAGGGCATTGTAGCCAGTGTAACTACAGGACATAATGAGACATAACATCTTACGTCTCAGGATGACGAGCGCAGTGGAATGCCATATAGTACTTTGTAACTCAAGGTGCTGGATGGTGTTTCTACTGTTTATGGGTGGTCGTATCGCTTACCATCAGGTGAACGGCATGCTCCTCTCGTCATTCGATGCAATAAAAAAAAATAACTAAGCATTTTTCAATTTCCATGAGGTATTTTTATTTTCTCTTTTACAATTTTTGTCTTTTATGATTATTTATAATAGAAGAGTGAACGAAGTATCAAGCGCACTGCAGTCAACACCGGGGGAAACCTGCGAATGGGATACTGGACTCCAGCTTAACGACTGCAGGGGCCTGGGAAGGAAGTGAAGAAGAGAGATTGTTTGAAATAAACATCAACTCAGCCACAACCGTTATTAAATTGATACCGTCTTAGGAGCACTTTACCCTTAAACACATGTTTCTCTTATTTAACTTGTAATATAAATGCGATAATTTATATAGAAAATATAAATATGGATGCTTTTCATGTTTTTAGAAGTAAGCAAAGAAATCGCTAAACAAAGATGTCCACTTTTTCGATGGGTGCTTGGCCTTAAAATTCAACCAGGCTCGAACTTTATGGATATTAAAAGGCCAAAAATATGGATCTTGGATCCAATAAAAAAATATTTTTGGACCCATCCATTTGTAAATTTTTTAAAAACGTTCATATTAAGTGTAGTTTTTAAGCAAAATAAACTTATAATCCGTAAATCTCAATATCGGGGGACTTTATAATTATATGATTTATTGCAAAGGCCTAGTTTTTCTGAGTACTATTCAAATATATATAAAGTATTTTAGTTAGAATTTTAGGCCGGTTTTTAAACATGTCTGTTGTAACAAATTAGATTTAAGGAGAGACCATGATATGTAAATAATGTCATGAATTACCATAAAGACTAATTATATTCTGCAAATCTATACAAGGTAACTTTAGTTTCAGGAAAGATCATTACTATGGATATAGCCTCACAACCTCATTCAGAATAAAAATAACATTCATTAAAAGCTATTATGGTGCTAAAACTCTTGTATAAATCTCATTAAATAACAATAAAAATGATGCTTACTGATTCAGCAATTTAGATAAACGTCAGTGATAGTACATGCACCTAGTCATTTGTAGGCATTCATAATTTGTATAATATAAATGTGGCACAATACCTCTCACAATACATAATTGTTCTTTTTAATCGACTTTAAAAAAGGAGGTTCTGTATTCGAACCGTATGTATGTATGTAAATTTGTATGGCCACGAGTTTCTCAAAAACTACTGATTCAATTTGGATGGGTTTTTCGAAAGTCAAATGTATATTTTTCAGTGAATGTTTTAGTATATAATTTATGAGGATCTAATGAAGATCTTCGATACACAATGGAACTCTTCAATAACTAACAGCAGATGACTCGCGAATGCTGCAATCGTATATCTATAATGTATTGTTTTCACCATTCTATAATCAATTAACAAAAAATCAATAAATAAAAACTTTTTAACAAAAAATAAACAGACTTTAAAACCATTACAAATCAAGAAATAATTAAGTTTTGTATTTGCTTAGTATATATTATGTATATTTGGAGTTGGTGCCTAATTTACATCAACAATATATGTAAGTATAATAAAATCATAGATACCTTTAGAACGAAAACAAAACAATAAAAAAAATAATTGAGTTGTCATTTTTAAATGACTAAAAACTAGTCCCTTATTTATAAAAATATAATAAATAAGAGAGCGATATAACAGCTTTGTGCTTTTTCTGCTCGAATATGGATGTGTTGGAAGTATTATTGTATTGAGAACTTCGTTTCAAGTAATTTTATGAAGATAACTCAATTTTCTGTCTTTTTGAACTGTGTTGTTTTCATCCTAAAGGTGCGATATATAGATATATGGGGAAACCCTATATACTCAGACACCAGCGTCCACAGGGGGCCTTGACGAGTCAAATATTATAGAAAAGAACATAAATTCATTTTGACTAGGTACCTACTTATTCATGTTGTTTCAATTTAGATGTATGGAGACTATTAAGTAAACAGTTTCAATATTTTTTAGCTGCATATGTATAAATAATACAGTTAACTAGTTTGGAAAGGTTGACGATTCATTATAAATTCATAAGCAAATGTGCATACTTACCTATGGTAGGAACCTACCTATCATGATCGAATTGAAGAATAATAATGCAGTACAATAAAGTATACGAAAAGTAGTATCGACTTACCGAATGAGGCCAAACATTAGGCATGAGTAAATCGTACGTATCGATTTCTTGTGCATGTATAAATATTAACAAATTGAAAAAAGCCGCCGTGGCGAGCAAAATTATTTTGTCCAACATTATATCAGAAATATAACTCAAAAAGGTGCGATACTTTCACGTTTTACTATAAGTTTTTTAGCGAAACAGTTCTTTATAAAAAAAAAAACACTAATATTAGTCGGCAATTTTAATACACCACCACCTCGTCGTAACATTAATTTACATATGAACTATGACGATTGAAGCGACAAGTGTTTGTAAATTATTTTGCAAATAAATTCGATCAATAACTTCACAACTTTACTAACGTCATAACTGGGTTGCTGGACTAAATAAAATACCGTTAGTTTGTGGATAATGGGAATATTTGTTTATGTCATAAACGCTCAGTACAGTTACTTAGATTCTTGTTCGTATCTAGATGCAACAACATTTTAAGATCACAACATACTAAAATCTGATCTTAATATCAAATTTTTAAAAGACGTATGTCACTCGGAGACTGCCGCGGTAAAGCTATTGCATAAATTCTAATATTTATAACCTCTTTGAATAGATATAAAATAAAATATTCATCGATAGATGGCAAAACTAAAAAAAAATATGAAAGACGGGCTCAATGGACTAGTATCCAGAGCCGTAATATTTAAATAAAACCTCTTTGAACAGATATAAAATAAAAACTTTTTAAAAATTCAAACTTAGAATCACGTCATCCCGCCGCGTTTGACATTTCGATACGTTTCATTGACTGGAACAACTTTTAAATACACGGTAATTTCGACCATTCATCCTTTCCTTTAACATTCAGCTCATATCCTCTTACATATTGTATTCTTACAAGACTGCGATATTAAATTTACTTATGGAATTTTACACTCTACGTGGTTGTGATAGAGTTGAAAATAAAATATCACCGCTGTGCCGGTCGGAGTGAGGGGTGACAGGTTTTTTCGTTACGGAATTTCTGGATTCGGTCTCCACGCTCAAGGCCCGCGATAGAAGCTATGCAATATCTTAAAAATAGTCAATAAAGTTTTTTTTAAAAGCGCCACATCTACTGGTTCAGTTATTCAATATAAAATTTGGCCATCAAGTTCTGGATTTATTGCTTCATAAATTTACGGGCATATATTATAGAACCTAGAAGTAAGTTATAATATAAGTATAAAACATACAATATGTAGATACAATTTTCGTTTCTGTGTTAATATAAAAGTTAGAGCTGGTATTACTGGCATTCGTTTAGAAACCATATTATCAAAATTACATTTACTTATAAGTGCAATTACAAAAAATACACAATATTTAACTACGTTGTTTTTTAATACATTAGTATTGGTTGTTATCACGAAGTCTTTGGTTGTTATAAATGATTTAATTGTTTTTGATTGTATGTAATCCTCCGTTACCACTAAAGCGTCACCTAGTGACGTGTATTAGAAGCCTTTTTAAAAAGTTTATCAAGTTTACACTACAGATGTCACTAAAATGAATATGCTGCGATTTGGTAAATACTCAAAGGCTGCGATATAGTATAATAATAATATGTACATAAGATTATTTTACATCAATCAAGATTCTTTACTTGAGAAGCATTTAAAAAAAGAAAGGAATGCCGAATTTTCATAAAGTTTACTTAAAGAGTTGCCTACAACTTTGAAGTAGGTACACAATATTTCATTTTATTTTCATTCTTCTTAGGCCCTATTAATTAGGAGGAACATATTTTAATAGAAGGAGGAATTATTAATTTATGCTCCCCGAGGAAGGCTTATGGGCACTAGCCCATAAGCCTTCCTCGGGGAGCATAATTATTTAGGAATTGCATTTTTTTTTTAACCGACTCCAAGGAGATTTATATTTTGTTAATCTTGAAACATTTTCTTCTTGTTCGATTATAATTTCCTAGTCCATAGTCCGTTTTAAATTCTTTTTGCGTTAGTATAGCTTCGGAATGCCATCATTTTAGTTTGATTGGTAAAGACTAAAGTATAGGATCTTGAAATTCGAAGATGCAGAGCAGAGCTCTTCAAATCAAAAAGGATTTTGATAATTATTTTTCTGTTGCATTCAGTAGGTATATAGCTTCCTACCTATTATTGTAACAAAAATATTTTTTTACTTTGAAGATAGAAAAGGCCTTTCCTCGAAATAAATAAAATAGGACGCGAATTATTATTTTTGTATTGGGTTTATAGTAGTGACTTACGAACGTCTGTTAATCCATTCCGGAGATTTCATTGCAGAATATTCTTAATATTAAGAGGACGTTTGTTACGAGACTGCCTCGGTGGCGTAGTTGTGTTATGGTAGAACTGCAATGCTGAGGTCTCGGGTTCGATTCCCGGGTCGGGCAAAGTGATATTGAGTTTTTCTATTCAGTATCAGCGAGGAGTCTGGAATTTGTGCCCGATATGGCGATAGGCTCGCCCCCTATCACATCATGGGACGGAATTACGGCGAAAAGTGGGTGCACTAGTTGCGCCTCTGCCTATCCCTTCTGGGATAAAAGGCATGAATGTGTGTAATGTGTGTTGTATTAAACCTAAATTTGCACAAAAACAAAATATAAAAAGAGGTCATGAGAGGAGTGTTTAATTTCACAAAATTTTATCTCATCGTTGTTGTGTGAGTGATGTAAATTTAAAAATATATAATGTAGTATCCACATTAAAATACTTAAAGTACCTATGGGAGTAGTACAAAGTATTAACATTGTCTCGAATTAGAGCCGCAGGTATCATTGCTTTATTCTATTTTATAAAAAAAAAAATATTAAAGCAAAACAAAAAACCCGACTGCGTCAAAATCTACCATCTTTATAAAATTTATCGAAGAATTGAAAAGATAGAAACAAGATTTTAATTTGAATATTTTATTTTGGTTTTGAATAATCTTGGTTGAAAGTGTTCACAAACGCTATCGGACGCATAACACGCTTACTTCTCATAATCTGGTTGGTGATATAGGTAGAGCAACAAAATCTCGGCGGGAGCAGATGCCTCCGCCTGCGTTCATGAACTCTTTCAACCAAGATTATTTGAAACCAAAATAAAATATTCGACTTAAAATCTTGTTTCTATCTTTTCATTCATCTTTTGGTTAAATATGGTTGCTCTTAATAATAAAATGTACTATCATCTATTTTACCCATAATATTTGCAAAATAAATATATCTTTATCTTTCAGTTCTTCGATAAATTTTATAAAGATGGTAGATTTCGACGCAGTCGGGTTTTTTGTTTTGTTTTAATAATTTTCTTATTTCCATCTTTTTAGTTTTCTTTTTTTTTCATAAACTACCTGTGTGCAAATTTCAGCCAAACCTGTCAAGCCGTTTTACCGTGAAGAAGTAACAAACTAACACAAACGCATTTATATTATTAGTGTGAAGTGTGATGTGATTTATTAGCATTTTTTTTTTCAAAATCCAATAAAACATATAATTTGTATATATATTCGTAATCACCGTTAAAAAATCTTTATTTTGATACCACACTCGATGTATTTTGATAACATTTTTTTCTTTTAGATTACTTTTTGTCGCCAAAAATCCTTAATTTGGATTTTGTTATTTAAATTTTTATATACCCAGTGTCACTCTCATGGCTAAGACGAATCTATTGACACCACTCACATAAAAATACGACAAACCGTTTAGGCTCTAGGGCGTGCCAAAGAAATATATATACATACATATATACATACAATATACATACACTCGATAAACATAACCCTCCTTCTTTCGCAGTCGGGTAAAAAATTAATGTAATAACAAATTCAAAAATAAGTCTCCAAAGAAAAATGTTTCAATATCAATTTCTGGTAACTTTACGAGATAAAATGGAAAAATAGATTCTTTCTCAGAGAATATTTGGTATATTGGAACACAGACAAGAAGATAGGTAACTATTGTTTTTATAGAGTTTGAAAAATTTACTGTAGTGAATAATAAATATGTGTTTGCATGACCTGCATTTAAGTTTACATGCAAACGTGATAGAAGTTTCATTCACTTTTTTCTTTTGAAATACATTTTCGACTGATCGAGGATACTCTCCTATAAATATCACAATATTAGAAATGTATATATAGCTAGTCTCCTATCATAAAACATCAACGTTTCACCGCTACCACGTTAACTCGCCATAGCGGCCCAAAGTGAGCTGCGTTCCGAGATCAGCATATCCAGTTCAAACAGGCCGGCATAAATGTGGCGACTGACAAGGGATTATCATCGCTTTGGCGGTTGATTCTATCTGGACTCCTCTCCGCTTACCATCAGATGCAGTGTTGTCAGGATAAAAAAAGTCGGAGCATTAAAGTCTAAACGCAAAGCAATCGACAAAAGCTTTAGATTTCACTTCAACCTGTCTCACTTCGATCCTCTAAGAGACACCCCTACTACAGGTTTTAATGTCTACCCCTACTATCTGTGATCGAGAGCAGTTAACACTCACATCACGTGCCACCCCTGTATCGCATCACCGATCGTATCTTCACGTGCGACCTTGACGTGAATTTACGTTTTGACCTGATTGAGTACGTGGCAAAAGGAGATGTACGCATTAGGATACAATTTATTTGTATTGAGTATTTCGGGTGGCGAAAATAAAGAATATGGAAGAAATGAATAGAGATACGATAAGATATTTAGTATACGTTATGTATTATTCAATAGCTCATGATTCGTAACGAAGAAATTTTTATTCCAGAAGCGAAATTATGTAGACATAAAATGTAAGATAGAGTCCATTGGCGTCTATTCTCTTAATTAAATATTAATATTTGCTCTTTGATGATGATTGAAATACGCTATAATTGTATTTAAGTACATGATAAATACAACTTTGGCGTTAAATATAAGCGGAAAACGTTAGTAGAAGAATAATAGCACAATTATTGTTATAAAGGTAATCTACATACATACACACTTACGTCCTTAATCTTCGAAAGAGTAGGCAAAGGCGCAACTAGTGCACCCACTTTTCGCCGTGCGTATTACGTCCCATGATGTGATATGGGGCGAGTCTATCTCCATACTGATCACAAATCCCAGACTCCGAGCTGATATTGAGTTAAAAACCAATATCACTTTGCCCGACCCGGGGATCGAATCCGAGACTCAGCATTCCAGTCATTCCGTAACAACTACGCCACCGAGGCAGTATAAAAGTAATCTCTATTTATAATAAAGCGTTATATCGTCAATTTACACGCATTTTACGTTTCCTCACGCGAAAATGAACCGTAACATATTACGAAAACATTCAAGGGCATATAACCGACGGTCAATTTTTATTACGAGTACATTCCTCCTTTGAAACGTAAGGGAAGGGACGAATGGTAACAAGGTATTTATTGGACGTTGAATGGAACATAACATTTCCGATGTTTCCCTCCAAGTTATGAAAATTCACCCGCTGGTTGTTTAAGTTGTAGGCGTAGCGTTCAAGCCCAATAAGTTTAAAAAAAAAAACTATTATTGTAATGATGTTCGATGAGGCGAATACTAGATGTCATCACGCTCATTTGTGCACCGTAAGTAGAACTTATGTCCATTGAGCTGACGATCTGTTCTGAGAAACTGCGAGCAGATGGATATGGAAGCAAGAGAATTAGTATAGAAAGCCGAATGTAAAAATGTTTATTAGAGTGCAGAGTGTGTGTAAAAAGAGGTTTGAATTCACCAATAGTTAGACCTAGACTTTAAGGTCTCTTCGTGTACGCGTTTAAAATATATCGTTTATTTTTAGGGCTGGTTTCATCGCTTGTTCATAATGCTACTTGTCACATCATTTATAAGCCGACCAAACACAAAAATCACGATCTATTCTATGCTTCCAAACAAATGGTGATAAAATGAGTACTATCTACATTAGCTGTTAAATACGCTATTAAATAATAAAATTTACTTGGGACCTGCACCACTAGCGCTAAATATTTTTATCTTTTTATTGTTATTATATTTAAGCGTTATTTTAAAGTGTGGGTGTGTGAAGTCTACCAACCCGCACTAGGCCAGCGTGGTGGACTAAGGTCTAACCCCTCTCAGTAGTAGAGGAGGCCCGTGCCCAGCAGTGGGACAGTGTGTAATACAGGGCTGGTATTATTATTAATTTTATTTTAAAGTAAAGCTCATGACTTACACCATACATTCACAGCAACCTCCGAATTCAAGTGGAAAAATCAAAATATCAACCGATAACGTATCCGAAAGTTGCAATAGTACGTTGGACCCCAATACTTTTTATCAATAAGGGAAAACAGAGGATTGGGGGACGCCCATACGGGGTGACATGTGGTTCGTATAGATGTGTAATCGCGAGGAAATATGAGGGAAAAAGCTAGTTAAAACGCAATAAACATAATAATTGTATTGAGATGAACGTAGGGCTTATAGCAAAATAATAATGTTTTTCCATAGGCTTGCCCTCTATCATATCATGAGACGGAATACGCTTGACGAAAAGTTGTGCCTCTGCCTTTTCTATCGATCAAGTGTCTCGTATGATAAGCGGACTGTCTATAAACGGTAGCTACACTAAGCTCAGACATTCGATGTCCTATTCAGATCAATTATTACCCTGGTACAATAAACGTAAAGCAGGAACACTACCGTATAGATGTGAGAATATGGTGTAGCTACCCAAAAGTGCCCTCGTGACTGATATTAGGGTCAACAACCGAGCAGTAATGTGTTATTATTATTTATTACTATATTTACCGCTATGGGTAACCTTGTATGAATTTTCATGTAGTGTATACTTCAAATTATTTTTTTTTGTAGAAATATTTTTTACAAATTTCATATTTCGTCAACATGGTTTCTCCATTATAAAAACAACGCAATATGATGTATTAATTAATATTTTTTGTAAAAAAAGGAAGTGTGTGACGCGATATCTTACTTTTTAATTAAGTTATTTTCGGCTGTATATTTCCATGGTCACGCGAGGCTGTTCCCGCCGAATTCCCAAGCTTCCCGATAAGGGTGAAAAAAAAAAACGAAACATCAAAAGCTTTTACGTATTTCTTTACACTTTATCAGACCACTTAGTTTTTAGTTATTTGAGTGTTTATTTAACAATTTAGAAATGAAATTTATACAACGTTACTTTACTAAGATAAATGTATATTACTTAAGGGAACTAACTTTTAGTAGTAACTTCTAACTGAAATTACTTTTACGGAATTATTTAAAATTGGTGTAGCTTGCCGCTTCGCGCGCATGATATGCCTTTTAAACAAAGAACAAAAGTCCCAAAAAATCCTAATATATACCATGGGAGCAAATAGCCAGGATAAAACAAGCTAACTATGTGCTAATCCAGCATATGGTCTATCTGTATAGCAAATTTCATCCAAATCCGTACAGCATTTTTTACGTTTACTTCTAACAAACATCCAAACATCTTCACAATAATATTAGTATTTACAACAAGATTTATAAGATACCTCCAATATAATAATAAAATAATAATACCAGCCCTGTATTATATACTGTCCCACTGCTGGGCACGGGCCTCCTCTACAACTGAGAGGGTTAGGCCTTAGTCCACTACGCTGGCCTAGTGCGGGTTGGTAGACTTCACATACCTTTGAAATTCTTATAAAGAACTTCTTAGGTATGCAGGTTTCCTCACGATGTTTTCCTTCACCGTTAAAGCGAACGATACCTAATTGATAAACAATAACGCGTAACTTTGAAAAGTCAGAGGTGTGTGCCTTGGGTTTGAACCTCCGGACATTGTCTCGGCAGACCGTTCCATTCCCAACTAGGCTATCGTCCACTTTCACCACCACCTCCAATATATTTACGGAAAACAAACAGCCATAGGCGTAGCTCTAGCTTTCACATAGGGAGATCCCGAAAATCCCCTTATATACGCCCATGCAAACAGTTAAATCTACCTCTGGAACTAATTATCTGATTCTGAAAAATCTTCCACTTTTACGAAGCCACCCTATCACTCTATACTATATTTACTTTCCAACCCAGAAACGGACCCTTTCTACAAGCGAAACTGCAAGCAGAACCTAGTTTATCGCATTAAGAATTATTTCGCGTGTCGGAAGGCAGTTTGGTCATCAGCACATCTGTCATAGGGGTTAAGTGGGGTCACTGGGCCAAAAGGCTCGTTTTAGGGTAGTTCTCACGGCCATTTTAATATTGATAAGGGGTTAATTTGTTATAAAATATTGTACGAGTAAATAGGTCTGCGTTATTTGTTTAGATTATTATGCGGAAACATTAATTATATATTTTTTTATATTTGAGCTAGTTTTCATAAAAAAAATTCAAATTACCACGGAAAAAAATTGATACGACGTATTAGACATGGATAAATTATGACTTCACGAATTTGGCTGTAGTTTTATTATGCTGTCTATTTCAATGATCTGGTGGCACGGCAGGGCCCCCGAGATCGAGAATAAAAGCGGTACGGCGGTATCACCTTTTTCTCAAAGCAATTCAGGCCATTTTCCACCACCTATAACTTCGTTGTGGATGAAACTAGCACCCTAAATTTTCAGTAAGCAATGCGTCATTGTATTAACACGGTATATTTCAAATTTCATTCAATTTGAACCAGCAATTTAAGAATTATCACTATTTAAAGTTTCTTAATTTTGTCACTCACTAACTGACTGAATATCAAAACTCTAAGGCAAGCAGACATAGAGGCTTCAAATTTAGAATACAATTATTAGTGTTTAATGTATACATCATGGAAAATCTAAAAAAAAATGTAATTTCGGTTCAGTTTTCTAGATATACCAATTGCATAAATAACTTTGCAATCCCGTATAAATATATAATTATTATTACAAAAGTTACATTTGCAGTGAATGAATCAGTGTACCTGTATAATATAATACCTACAAAAAGGAATGAGATGCCATCAAAAACAAACCTTGTAAAAAAACCAAGTCTCGCAACTCAGTTCTTCTAACGTAAAAAGTTGTGAGATCCATGTAATACCAAGTCGGTTAATTTATTCAGTACCTACTTGAGGGACCTTTGCCTTGAGTTATTACGTTACGTAGATTGACTTGGCCATCGCATGAAAACACAATGTATCTCACAAGTAATACAAAATATTATATTAAATAAGATTGTTTGGTGCGATTGTCTAGTCAATCTAATTACGTAATAAATTAAGGCAAAGGTCCCTTAAGTAGGTACTGAATAAATTAACCAACTTGGTATTACATGGATCTCACAACTTTTTACGGTAGAACTGAGTTGCGAGACTTAGTTTTTTTACAAGTTTTGTTTTTGATGGCATAATATTTACATTACATACATTTATAAGTTGTAGGAATTTGTGATATGCAAGTAGTTTTGGATTGGTAGCATCAATGCCAAATTACAACCGCGTTGAGGTAGCAATATTTAATAGGTATAGATTTAAAGGGTACTGTACTGTAATTAATGTTATTACTGGGCAGTCATACTTATTAATTTTAGTACCAAATGTCTCAAGATGAATGTGGTATGCTACTGCTTTGTAATTCGTAATACTGAAATCCTCCTAGCCAGTTTCGGCCACGGCGGCCAATCTCAACGCAGATCAGCCAGGTACGCAGGCGATATTATAGTGCACAAGGAAGTTGGCGGTGTGATACCCCCGTGCCTCGGAAAGCACGTAAAGCCGTTGGTCCTGCGCCTGATCTCTCTCCGGTCATGTCGGATTGCCGTCTCATCGGACTATGAGAGTGAAGGAATAGCGAGTGCACCTGTGTATTGCGCACACGCTTCGTAATACTACAGTTTGCAGGAACGCGTTGGATGCAGGCCGCTTTTGACAGGTCCGTCTGGAAATCTTTAGGGGAGGCCTGTGGTTAGCAGTGGACGTCTGGCTGATAATGATAGGATGTTATGTTACATTATTATTTTAATGTTTATAAACAAGTGTAGCGCTTATTATCAGGGCAATTAAGGCTTATGTATAAACAAAACATTTAATAGTATACACCCACACACTCATGCCTTTTGTCCCCGATGGGGTAGACAGAGGCGCAACTAATGCATCCACCTCTCACCGCGCGTATCCCTCATGTGATAGGGGGCGGGACTATCACTATATCGGGCACAAATTCTAGACCCCACGCTGATACTGAATAGAAAAATCCAATGCCACTGCTCGACCCGGGGATCGAACCCGAGACCTCAGCATTGCAGTTGTAACTCGTACCGTAATACAACTACACCCACGAGGCAGTGTTTTCATAGTGTTTAATAATAGTTTTAATAAAATATTTCGAGGCATATTTATCAGCATAATTTTTTCTTCGTGCCTCGTGTTATCTAAGCACGATAATTAAACACGCACATATATAAATAAATGCAAAAATAGGCACGTACTGTACATATTTCTGTATATAATTCGCATACCTTGTCAGTAATAGCGGGGGATTGTTCTCAGCAGTAAGATCGAATGAAATACAACGTAAAATATTACATAATTGTCAAGGTAGAAGTGTAAGGAAACATTACAATATCCAAGGAGTATACGCAACTCGATGAACCAAGGCAAACAATTTTAAATTAGGCGCCCAACGGGGCACAAATATGGAAACTCCGGTCGGCCGGAAGGGATCGGAATACACCTCGCCCAGTTGTTTATTTTTCGTCGGTTTAACAGTGGATCACTGGCTGTATGCAAACACGTCTATTTTGCACGGTCAAGTGGTTTCGACTTGGCTGGAATGGAAAATAATTATCTTTATGTTGGTACTGTTTGTTTGAAGTGTTTGTTGGAAATAATTTTGGAACAATTTAAATTATAAGGTCGTGTATACATGAGCCTATAACTGTGGGTGGTTGAATTTTGGTAGGTATAACTATAAGGAGATATTCACATAGGCTAACATTTTCGAGGTAGAGGGGAAGCCTACAAGACAATATTATGTATTAGGGGTTACCTTATCTAATCAGTATTCTTTTAACAAATTAGAGAAAAAAAGCAAAAAGTACATTAACGTACAAATAATTTTATTGATCTAAATGTATTTATTTATGATACCAGGATTGAAGGGGTTAAAAATTTTAATAGGAAAATTTATCACCTATCACTTAGAAGATATAAACACAATTTCACAAAAGGAATGTTTCCGCCCGGGATCGAACCGGGGGCCTTCTGCGTGTTAGGCAGATGTGATAACCGCTACACCACGGAAACTACATCTCGCAAATACCAAATTACGCTATAAATTAATAAAATATTATTTATAGAATGTTGACTGAGTTTATACACTTTCACATATTATGCTTGCACAACCGGTTTCAATGTCGATTGTTAATTTTTTTTTATGTAGTCAGCTATACAAGTAGTTTCATTGAAACAATGTTTTTTCTTCGAGTGAAGGAAAACAAATCCTTGTATTTTTTATTTTCACGAAGACAAATAAATGTTGGTAAGTATAAAAATAATTATAGACGATATGAAGTTTTGAATTTAGTCAACTACTTATGTGGTGGACTGTACATATCATGTATGTATTACAATCGGTACGGTATAAATACTTACTTTGCAATTTTCCTAATAGTATTTATTCGTGCATACAATACATCCGACAGAGAACCAAAGTTATCGACATAGGTCAAAGAATTAGCATGCTGAAGTGGCAGTGGGCTGGCCATATCTCACGAAGAACCGACAACCGCTGGGGTAAACGTGTTCTTGAGTGGAGACCGCGACTGGGCAAACGTAGTGTAGGACGCCCTCCGGCCAGGTGGGATGACGATCTGCGAAAGACTGCAGGCAGAAGCTCGATGCGGCAAGCTGAAGACAGGGCGCTATGGCGCTCATTAGGGGAGGCCTATGTCCAGCAGTGGACTGATAAAGGCTGATGATGATGATGATGATGATTTATTCTGCATCTATATTACGGTTCTTCCAGTTATTGCTCTTAAAAATAGCCCAACTATGTTTTCCCAAAAGAGTAATTGACTCTTAAAACTACCTACTCTCTCGTTTTGCCAAAAGATTGGCTAATTCCTACGTAACTTGTAGTAAATGATACGTCTCTCCTATATCCTTTATGGTAGACGTACTTCGTTAAATATTAGTGCGGTGCGTTGAAATTCAAAATGTACGTTTTCTTACTCGCCTCTTCACAAAAAGCCAATACAATCCAAATAAATAACCCATAGTGGCCATAAACAAACCCTACAAAGATGAATACGTTTAAATTCGCAATCAATATTCATAAAAAGGTCACAAAACTCGATCACCGATCAAACGTAACTTCCCAAGTTACGATAACGTTATCAGATTGATTTATTACTGAATAACACGGCTATTTTGCCCAGTATTATCATTATTATGTTTTATGTTTACGTAATAATCGAGTCGTATTTGAAGATTAATCTAGATAGGTTTATCTGCCACAAAATTATGTTAATATCTATAATAATCAATATTTACGCGAACGTGCGTCCTAGGTTCAAAGATTAATATTACTCCCAAATAATGACCTAAATATTTGATGAAAGATCTCGTGTTAATCTCATTGAAGGATCCTTTTTACTCATTTAATACTCGGATACTTTTGTGATAGAGATCTATGTGCCTACTTGTAACCTCTATATTATTAAATAGTTAATACTTTATTGGCATTAAAGATGGTCCAAAGAATTTTAGATAAGTAACTTACACAATAACAAATGTATACATACAACATTTATACATAATATATTACTGCAAACTCATATATATCTTTATTATTAAAATTATGTTTGAAATTCTTCATCCACTTTCGCTGAGTCAAATGCCCAAACAATGTTGAATGCTACAGTGACTTGTCATTATAACAAACAACGTAACAAACTATAAACAAAGACGCCGCGTAACAAAAGAACGTCTGAAGGATTTATTGGGGAACGTTAACTTAATGGTTGGAACAGAGAAAAACTTTTTGCAGGTTCATCTTGTAAAAACTGTGTTTCGGGACTTGATATCTTACTTTTCTCTTATGGTGTTTTATTGTTGCGTGTTTTATATGAACATGTTTTTTATGATTACTTTTATATACGATGTCCTTGTGGTATAAACTATTATAGTTTTTAAAATAAAGTTGCACAAGACCACCATACATTTTTTTACACCAGCGTCCATCAAAAAACTCTACACAAATTTTATGATTTGGAATTGTCAATTTTTTGTTCCGTATTTTTTATTGGTGATACATGAGCAAAAATAAAATAAAAGTGCTTTTATTAAGAAGATACATCATCTGTTAACCACGTCCAATAAAAAATTACATTACAATGAAAATTTAAATTTTATGTAGATATTAAAATTTTCTCGTCTCTGTCGTGCGAGAAACGTATTGTATAACCCAACCTTAAGTATATAAGGTAAATATACGTCCAAAATAGGTAATACGGAGGCGTTCTATAGCAATTTAATGACATTAGCGCGGGCCCCGTCGAGTTAAAAGCTCGTTTATAATAACATTACTTTCGTTTTCCTGCCGGCGAGCGACGCTAAATCAATTACACAGTTTCATGCAGTGCGCCGCTGTAACCGTATCCACTTTCAAAGGATTATTACTTGAATTATTTAAATCTGAATCTTCATAAAAGACATTTAATTATTAGCGAATGTGTGAGACCTTTTTATTAGTTTCAAAAGTAGTAAAATGGTGAATGCCCTAATCTTTATCTTCCAAAAAAGGGTTTGGTGAAGTTACTAAATTATACTTCATATTTTATATTCAACTACGACTAGAACCGACCCCCTTACTAGATATTATGCAGTACTACTTGTTGCTTGCGGCTTCACCCTCATGAAAAGCCTTTCCCGCGACATAAGTCCCTAAAACACAGTACTACGTTAGCACCATCTAATTAAAAACTTGAGAGGTGTCAAGGGACACCCGGATGGAACGAAGTTCTTTTCGATTAATTAGTGAAGATATTGTAATTTATAAAATTTTATTTCTTTAAGTAATAATAATAATTGTTTCATTAAAACGTTACCACATCAATGAAAACATTTACTTCTACCTACTCAATAGATATGTCATCGAATCACGATCATCACCTAAGCAAGTATTGACATTAAAATTAACATACAACTAACGAAAAAAAAACTACTCTAAAAACATTGATGTATGGGTTTTTTAATACATCAATGTCTAAAAAGCATGTAATTTGTCTTTTTTTATTTAAATTTCGAATGTCACTTTTCCGGCCAGTTCTTTATTGTTACTGGCTGGTTTTCACAGGTCAAGTATAAAAGTGTCGTTACAACGTTCCAAAAATCAAATTAAAAATATCCATCATTCCCATTGAAGCATATTCCCGGAATAAAAAGTATGTGTTAATCCAGGACATGGTCTAACTGTGTGCCAAATTTCATACAAATCCGTTTAGTTGTGCGTTTACTTCTAACACATCCCAACATTGTCAACTTTCGCATTTATAATATTAGTAAGATAAGATAAGAAGAAGACTAAGAGGAAAGTAAGAAGTGAGATACACGATCGTATTAATGTACAATATTAGAACGCAACTTGTCGGTATTGTTATATGTCAATTTGTACCATACGATTGTAGTTATTTAGTCGAGAGCAAAATGTAATGTACGTTAGAACACGTGCATATAGGTGGTAGCACAAAATTGACACCAGAGCTTATTTTTATGTTTTAGAGCATCCAGATACATTATCAACCAATTAAACGTTATTTTTCATCCTTTCAATATGAATTACTAGCTCTTGCCCACGGCTCCGCCCGCGTTAAAAAGTTTTTCCGGGATAAAAGTCCCGGTTTATATTTTCCCAGGATAAAAAGTGGCATATGTGTTAATCCAGGATATGATCTACCCGTGTGCCAAATTTCATCGAAATCCGTTCAGTACTTTTTGCGTGAAAGAGTAACAAACATCCATACATCCAGACATCCATACATACTTACAAACGTTCGCCTTTATAATATTAGTAGGATTTACGTTAATGCCAAGTATCGATAGGCTGAAAGTATCAGATTGCACCACCAGATGGTAGACCTTACGACGTGCATGTTCCTTATTAGCACAGAATATTTCGTCTGCCTCGGTGGCGTAGTTGTATTACAGTACGACTGCAATGCTGAGGTCTCGGGTTCGATCCCCGGGTCAGGCAAAGTGATATTGAGTTTTTCTATTCATTATCAGCTCGGAGTCTGGAATTTGTGCCCGATATGGCGATAGGCTCCCCCCCTATCACATAATGGGGATAACAAGCGTGAATGTATATATATGTTTGTATTTCGTCTGAAGTACAGTTTAAATTCTCTGACAAAGATATTATGCCATGTAAATGTGGTATAGCGTTCACACGTGCTGCGCTTAACGCTTGCATGGCCAACTTAATTGAATACGGCTTCGACGCCCCAAATCCACATTTGAGAACTGCTGCAAACTGTATTGTGCTCAATATATCAAGATATACTAGAACTTCTCTCTAAAGTGTTTGCTGTTTGAATTATATTAGATTTTTGGGTACCTATCCAAAATCTGGAAGTTTAGAATCAGTCATTATTATATTATTTATTAGATCGACAATAATGTTTCTTCAAGCAGAGCGCACGGTACGGTCGCTAAGTTTGGTGACAAATTCAGAATATTTGCTGTTTGAATTATATTTTGGGGATTCAAAAAGGAAGACCAGAATCAGTATTTATTATATTAATTATATTAGATCGACAATAATGCGTCTTGAAGCAGAATGTAACAGTACTAGCAGACTTAAGTTTGCTGACAAAAATAACAGCAGAATCCTGCCTAGACTGAATCTCGTTTACAAGAGAACTACCATGAGGCATGCGTCATACTCGTGAAAAGGTGCTGCGTGTGTGAAGTGGTCTGCCCATTTCGCTTACTATGTCTCAGAACTAGTAGTTAATAATAACTGTATTGGTCAAGTATAGATAGATCATCAAATTATTTCGTGATTCCTGAGAGGATTGCACACTCGAATGGGAATTCGGAATTTATTTAATATTTTGCAAGTAAATATATGAACTGCTCGAAACAAAATAAAAATCTGTATGTTCTCTGGTGGAAACTGCTTTCCGAACTGGTAAAAATTGACTGAATCTAAGTAATGTTAAACATTTTATGGATTCAAATAAATGATTTCATTTTATTTCGTTTCGTTTACCACCTGGTCAAAATTTAAATTAAGGCCGCGCGACGCTGTCAACGGGATGCTAAGAAATATTGGTACAACTCGCTACTATGGTAAAAATTTAAGTATTATATATTATAAAAAAAAAATATTTAAACTTTAGCAACTAGCTGTCCGTTTTATAATAGTCTTGGAAACAATTTTATAGCGTCTCACTGTGGAACGTCCCCATAGAAAGGGCGTGACATGTACCGGTAGTACTGAATGTCTGATAACTGGAAACTGAAATGCATTGTGGAAAGGGGACAATATGACCTTTCAAGTTTTATAATTTTCACCCCTCTAATCACTTTATTTTACCTAATATATAGCATCAAAGTTGAAGTATCGAACACTGTCGAAAATGACCTCACTGTTTAAGAAAGATATTTGTGGTATTCGCAATAGTTTGGAGAAGTATTTTATAAATAAAATGGTTTAATAGGATACACTTATATAAATGCAACTGTTTCTTTTTAAAAAGACGCTTTATTTTATGGTTAAATTAAAGTTTAAAAAAGTAATCGAAGTGTTTGATAAAATCTGTCATATAATAAAAACGCCACGAAACCCCGACCTAATGATACTTGTGTTTGATAGTTCAGAGTAATTAGGAAATTTCGCTAGAACATTATGTACCCCCCTTCGTCCCCCTTTCGAAGAAAATTAACAAAATCGGTCAAACGCCTGATAAAAATGTCAGAGCATCTACATTTTTCATCAAGCTGACTACATTTTGTGAATTATGAATATTTCATCAGGTGTTGATATTACACGAAAGCAATCAAGTAGGTTGGTGTAAATAATTTTTTACATTATGCTTTCAATTGTTGTGTCATTTTAATCCATCCTAATATAATAATATTACTCGAAATAAGTTTTTTAAAGCGTTAGGAAACGCCTGACAATTTCTTTTGAGCAAAGTCCTTGAGATCGTAAATTTAGGCGATTTTAAGACATGTCTATTTTTCATTAATTAGGTTAAAATATTCCCTATACTGTATTGTATTTCACTTGTTTAATTGCAATAATGTCAAATTATTGTGTATCTATCCTTAATTTGGTTTTAAACTCCCTTGAAATATAGGCATATTTCAGTATTTTTTTTTATAGTCATATCAGTATTTTTCAAATAAACTATATTGGTTATGGATAGGTCTACTATTCAATAATACACGTAAAAAAATTCAAATCTTTACGTTGTTCCGTTGTTGAGTTATCATAAGATTTGTAAGAGAGATACTCATGTCACGCCCTTTCTATAGGGACGTTCCACCGTGCGTCTGCGCAACGCCTTAATATCAAATTCAAAATATTATGAAAAGTACTATTCCCTCTCATTGTTTACGTAACAGACTGAACTGTAAAATCATATAGCAGAATAACATCCTTTGTTCTAACCATTTTTTCCCAAGCACTGAGGTAATCCTACTATCTTGATACGAGCCAATGCGATGTGTCTTCGTGGTTATTCTGCAAAATAAAAAGGAAAAACAAGCATAAGTATACCTTTTTATCTATATGGATTACAAAAAGTATAGAAATTTGTTAATGTTTAATTTATACATACCTACATATATTTATACACTCACGCCTTTTATCCCCGAAGGGTTAGGCAGAGGCGCAACTAGTGCACCCACTTTTCGCCATTATTCCGTCTCGTAATGTGATAGGGGGCGAGCCTATCGATATATCGGGTACAAATTCCAGACTCCGAGCTGATACTGAATAGAAAAACTCAATATCACTTTGCCCGACCCGGGAATCAAACCCGAGACCTCAGCATTGCAGTCGTACCATAATACAAATACGCCACCGAGGCAGTCAACAAGTTATAAAAAACAATTAATATAATCGAGATAAAGCTTTTTTTATCACATTGAATGACAAGACGAGCATGCCGTTCGCCTGTTGGTAAGCGGTACGACCGCCCATAAACAATAGCAACACCATCCAGCACCTTGAGTTACAAAGTACTGTGTGGCATTCCACTGCGCTCGTCATCCTGTGACATAAGATGTTAAGTCTCATTATATCCAGTAGTTGCACTGGCTACAATTTCCTTCAAACCGAAACCCAACAGTGCATGCACACTGCTGCTTGGCGGTAGAAATAGACATTGCCGTGGTACTCACCCAGACGTACTCTTACATATGAGAGACCTCCCACTAGTAAATAATGTTAATCACATTGCAGGCCAAAAACCTCTAGCAAAAACCTAGCAGTAATTATTATGATAATTGTGTAAGTATTAATAATTATTTGATCATCATATCCAAAATATCTCTACAAGGCATCGTATAAATTGTAGACTTCAGCTCAGGGCTCCGCCCGCGTGAATGAGTTTTCCGGGATAAAAGTTCCCCGGGATAATAAGTAGCCTATGTTACTCGTTGATAATGTAGCTCTATATTGGTGAAAGAGTTTTTCAAATCGGTCCAGCAGTTTCGGAGCCTATTCAATGAAAACAATCCATTCTTTTCTCTTCATAATATTAAGTATAGAAATATGAATGTATGTTAACGATAAAAAATAAAATAAATAAAATAAAATAAGCCTTTATTGCTGTTACTTACTACTAGATACAATATTATAAAAGTTTTTTTTTTTTTTTTTTTTTTTTTATACAACTTGTTACTGATATATTTATTTAACTATTTCTTACATAACTATTACGTAATATCGGCAATCGGATTATTTATTTATTTTTTTTTTGCAACAGCTTGTCCTGCGACAAAGGCCTCCTCCAAGGATTTCCATGCAACTCGATCTTTGGCTAAACGGGTCCACTCAGGGCCCGCTATTTTCTTTATATCATCTTCCCAGCGCTTACACTGTCTCCCTTTACTTCTTTTTTCACCTCTAGGGTACCACTCCGTTATTATTCTGGTCCACTTTTCCTTCGTGTCTCGTAACATGTGCCCAGCCCATCGCCATTTCATCTTTTTGCAAACATTGTGCGCGTTTTTGAATTTTGTTTTACCTTTAATTTTTTCCAAGTTCACCTTATCCTTTCTTCTCACACCAAGTACACTTCGTTCGATGCTGTTCTGGCACACTTTTATTTTGTTAGATAATTGTTCTGTTAATGACCATGTTTGGCAGCCATATGTTAGGGAAGGGATTATGCACATGTTATACACAATTCTTTTAATTTTTGTTGGCATTTCTTTATTTTTCATTATTTCGCTGAGACTCCAGAATTTTTTCCACGTATTTGATATTCGTCTGTCTATTTCTTTTTCCATGGTATTAATGGGGGATATCAGCTGTCCCAAATACACATATTCGCCTACGTATTCTATTTGTTCATCATTTACTCGTATGACATCTGTAATTGAATGTTGTGTGTTAGTCATTACTTTTGTCTTGCTAATGTTCATCGACAACCCCGCTTTAGCACTTTCGTCTGACAGTTGCTGCATCATCTTTTCCAAGGTCCTTGAATTCTCTGAAAAAAGAATCAAATCGTCTGCAAAACGCAGATGGCTCATTTTTTCGCCATTTATGTTGAGACCCATATTTTCCCATTCTAAGTTCCTAAAAATCATCTCCAGTACTGCTGTGAATAATTTTGGTGAGATGGGGTCCCCTTGACGGACTCCTCTTTGGATAGGAAATGAAACTCCTGTAGTCTCCAGCTTTACTTGGGCTGTGCTTCCTGAGTAAATTATATTAAGAGTTCTAATATATTTATTTTGGACACCTTGGCATCTTAGTGCTTCCCATATATACTCATGTTCTAAGGAATCAAATGCCTTGTGAAAATCAACAAATCCTATATAGTACGTCTTATTATATTCTTGGTATTTTTGCAATACCTGTCTGAGAACGTGGATATGATCAATTGTTGAAAAGCGGCTTCGGAAACCTGCTTGCTCCTTAGGTTGGTTTTCATCGAGTGTGTTTACGATACGGGATAGAATTATTTTGGAAAAGATTTTATATATATTAGACATTAAGCTTATCGGTCTGTAATTTTTAATGTCCCCTTTATCTCCTTTCTTGTGTAGCAATATTATTGTCGATTTCATCCAGTCAGTAGGTATATTTCCAGTTTCTAGAATTTCGTTGAACAAGTTAGTCAATACTGGGGCTATAACGGGTGCTGTAGTTTTAAGTAGTTCGTTCGTCACCTGATCCAGTCCTGGAGCTTTATCTGATTTCTGTGACTGTATAGCTTTAATTGTTTCATCGTTTAATATCGAGGGCACTGGCTCAGGATCGGGGAAGGTTTCAACCTCCGCTATATTTTCAATTTTCTTACTTGTTTTACTCTTATATAGTTCTTGGTAATATTCTGTAGCAATTTTAAGTATTTCCTGCCTCTTGCTAGTACAATGATTGTTTCTGTTCTTTAAATGAGACATCCAAACTTTTTTGTCACTTAATTCTTTGAAAGCTTTATTTATTCCCCTAGTTTGTTCAATATGTTTTAGTAGTGTATTTTTTCTTCTTATCTTTAGGTCTCTTCTTATGCTTTCATGAATTTGCTTGCTTAAGTTTCCTATCATTTGTCTGCCCTCCTTAGATACCTTTCCTTTTCTTATTGCTTCTTTCCGTAGTTCTAACAATTTTTTCGACTCGTTTGACAGTATTCTCTTTTTGGTTTCGTTATTTATTGTAGTGGTTTCTGTTCTAAGTATGGTCAAAATATTATCGTATTTATTTTGCGTTGGTAAGCTTTGTTCGACACTGTGTACTGATGTTTTTAGTCTACTCAATAGCTTATCACTATTTCCAAGGCAAATGAGACTGTTAGTTTTGCTCTGAAGCCTCCTGTTTCTTTTTACATATGCGCCTGTCATGGTTGCCCTAACCATTCTATGGTCGGAATTGAAATTTAATTGGTTAATTACTGATACATTTTTGAACACTTTGCTGTTATTTGACATAATGAAATCTACTTCATTTTTATATAATCCGTTTGGAGATATCCATGTCCACTTCCGTGATGATTTAGTGTTATAGAAGGTATTTAGAATTCTTAATTTATTCTCCAGGGCGAATGTGACCAGCCTTCTACCGTTCTTGCTTCTATTTCCATACCCATGCTTTCCTATTGTGAATTCTTCTCCTAGGTTACGGATTCCAACTTGTCCATTGAAATCCCCCATTAAAATGATGTTTTTATGTGACTTTTGTATAGTCGTTTGTAACTCTTTATAGAAGTTTTCTATTTTTACTATGTCTTGTTTTTTGTTGGATTCAGTTGGAGAGTAAGCTTGTATAATTGACCACATTGAATCTTTTTCATAATATAAAGGTAATTTTATATTTAGGACGGTTATTCTTTCGGAAATACCAATTATTTCTTCTATATTGTTCATTAATTTCTTTTTAACTAAAAATCCAACCCCATATAGGCCTGGGGTTTCACCTTTGTAATGCAAAATATATTCTCCATGGTCTTCTATCCCTTCTCCTAGGCGTCTCATTTCACTAATTCCTAAGATGTCCCAGTTTATATTTTCTATAGCTTGTTGTAATTCTAAAAGTTTTCCATGTGTTCGCAAAGATCGAGTATTAAATGTAGATATATGGATATCTAAAGTTTTTACTGATTTCCTCTTTGTTTCTATCCTTAGAGGGTCGTGTTCTTTTTCCCCACGAGGACCAGTCGGATTGGGGAAGAGGTCTGTTTCTATTGTTTTGTTTTGCTGTGTTGTTATATTTGCTTTAGTACTTAGTTCTGTTGTATTCTTCTGCTTTGTTTTCCGTTTGCCGATATTTAGCTGCTATTGTTTATTTTCTGTGAGGATGGAGAGGGAATTTGATCGAACTCTCATTATATCAAATGCATTTTTTCGATTTGATTTTGAAGCTGTTAACGTTTGTTGCTTTCTAGGTTGGGCATGATTATTATGCGGTGACATTGATGTTTCTCTTTTTCTTTTATCTTTACTTGCATTATTTTCTTTTACCACAAGAGTATCGTATTTTATATAAGCCACATTTCCTTTGCTTATTTCCTCTTTTAACTTAGGTTGTAGGGCTCTTCTTTTTTCCAAAACTTCCTTCGAATAATCTTCAGTAATGTAAATTTCTTTTAATTTATTTTTCTTTGTTGTTATTTCATTCTTCTTTAGACTACTTACAAAGGAAAGTATAATTGGTCTAGGTTTACCACTCATATTTGTTTTCCCGATGCGGTATATGTCGTTAACATCATAGTTTTCGATAGATATTTGTAGGTCGTTTAGAAATACTTCTTTTACCTTCAAAATAAGCTCTGTCGTAGATTTTTCACCTTCTTTAAATCCAAAAATCACAATGTTTTTGCTCCTTTTTTCTCTTTTCAAATATTCAATCTCCTTCTGCAGGTTTTCTATATTTATTTTCAGACATTTATTTTCCTCTATAATTGGTTTTAACTTTTCTTCCATTTTACACATAATGTTATCAGTAATGGTTTCTGTTAACTCGATTGTTTGATTTTTCATTTCGATTTTCATCTTATCGAACAACATTTGGAATTGGTCCTCCATAATATTTATACCAAAAAAAACAAGTGTAAAACGGAACGTATTTCTCGAAGTGGCAGATTCCTTTCTAATTACTGGCAGCCCCAAGATTGACAGCTGTAAATAATAGGTGACTGACAGCTGTCTTACGGGTGGTTGTAACGTTTGTATTTTGTCTCTGGTTATAACTAACCTCAAATATTTTTGCTGATTTCTTGATAGTTTTGGTAGAATTCCGATATATATTGCGTAAAGTTTATATATTCACACACTTCACCGCACTGATTTCGGCGTTTCTGAATGTTTCCTGCAGAGGATGTGATCTTGCTCGTATTTGAACCTAAATATTGTCATAAACCTAATTGATAATTTGCTTATAATTGTATTGGTCCGTGGGCCAGTGACAGATTTCGATGACCAAGTTTCTCTCAAACGATAATTGGTGAGACGCATCAGAGACGTGTATCATAAAGCCTCGTGAACGTCAGCTTCGGCTCCGTGGGTGCCATGAGCGGTGGTAGCCTCCCAAAGATGTAGAAAAAAAAATATTATTCAGTCATTTCCTCCCAACTAAGAATCATTTTAAATTGTAGCTAACCCGATACCTTGAAGAAAAAAAATAATCAGCTGACTGTAACTTGGGGCATTATGCGTCAGCTGGTCAATCAAACATGTAAAAAAAATATATCATTTCAGTGATTTCCTCTCAACTACAAATTTACCTGATGATAGCTTACACGCAACTATGAATAAATATATATGTCAGCTGGCTGTATGCCGGGGCAAAAACCGTCAGCTGATGCCTTGAAAGTTATAACGCAGGTGTTAGGCGAGAGCTTCTATTACATAATTACATGCATCAGCTGACAATGTTTCCCTCCAGTTACTGATAGTAGATTCTCTTTATTAATTACAGCATTGTATTATCAATCTATACATGTAAAATGCTTTGTCCTGAATGACTGACTGACGGTTAAACGCACAGCCCAAACCTCTGACCATAGAGATCTGAAACCATTAAGTATTATGTGGTACACTGTACAGGAAACAGACACTAATTAAACAACTTCGCCGACAAAACGCAGTCATATTCTGAGAAGTTTTGTTGTATTCAAACATTCTAAATCATAAAGTCACCCTTTGTTATAGTCGGAAATAGACATTCAATAGTGAATAGACTGTAGACACCCTAGGCTGCGTAATTAGCATCCTCCTCGTCTGAGAGATATTTGAATAACGCTGGGCGGGCGGCCGTTAGGAGAGTGCACATGTGGGTATTTAATTATTGTTACCTGACTACTGTGAGAAGGTATATGAAACATTAGCTATTTGTGTATGTTAGAGTGCGTGTCTTTACTGATCTGATCGGAATATGGTGCTTAAGTTTTGAATGGAACGGTTGAAACTTAAATCATAAATATTCGTATATCGTGCAGAGGATTTAATTGCCTATGTACACCTGCCTAGGTTATAATTACATAACTATTTCTCATGGCTCTACTAATGAAAAAATCTTTTATCAGCATTAAAGTATTGAATCAAAATAAAATTTAAACTAGTGCACTTACAGGCAATGTTTATTTCTGATGATATTTTAGACAGTCAATAGCACACATTTTTTGAAACAATTAATAGAACAAATTTAAGCTCTATATCATTGTATATTTAGAATCGTTATTACTAAATCATACTATTTAGCGAGTGTGTACTGGCGTAAGGTCGGCAAGCGTGTAGGGCGGACGCGTTAACGCTCCTCTGGGCACGTTAATTGAATGTGGATTCGAGGTGACAATGTAGATCGGGATTTTTTTGTTGTTTTTTGATGGCGAAGTTAGTCGAGTCCTCATGTACATAACTTAATTTTTATTGCATATTTACTATATGCTAGATTTAATAAATTACAAGAGACGTGCAAATAGAAAACAGATAAGTTATTCGTGTGTTCTTTAGACGTCGGATTCCTATGACCTTTAGAAACAAATTTGAACGTTAGGTATCGTTTTCCTATGATCTTAAACAAACGTGAATGAGCCTTTATATTTCGTTAATTTGAACTTCTTATCTTGCGGCCACTTTGACATAAACCATTATAGCCGAAAAGAACCTGAGGGGCTCCTGCGAAAAACGAAATCCGTAGTTTCGGGTGACGGATCGCACGTTTTCTTACTACGAAGTGTTACGGATCCTTCTTTATGAAGAGCTGTTGCGTGACGAAAGTGTTGAGCGAAGTCGGAAGCGTCGCAAACTGCGTAAAACCTTCGTTCAACGGTGACGGATCCGAAGTAATTTGGTAGTAAGGTTACATCCGAAGTTCGTCGTTTCTTCGTTTCGGACCAACGTTTCGGATTTCGTTTTTCGCAGTAGCCCCTCTTTTCTAAATTTAAAAAACCGAATAGTCATGCCAGAGCCACAAAAATTCCGCCTTCTTGGAAAGAGAATGGGATTTTTAATTTAATTCTCGATTCTTCTAGCAGTGTATAGTAGGAATACATAAGTACATAAGTACAGACTTCTAGATATGCAGTTAATCTACAAAGTAACTAGTGGTTTATGAACTTCATTTGACGAGAGAATCCATTTACAGATTTATGTCGGGCGCCGATCTAGATCATGTTACATAGACCTCGCAGTGTTTCTGTCTTTACTAGCATGGCACATATGCATTCTGCAAATACGAATCATGGAAATAACCGGATTGCGACATCTCACTGTAGTTGCCTTTGAAGCACTGGTACCTATTCTATCACAAAATTTATTAGACGGTTTTAACTATACCTTTCTTCGCATTTAACTTTATCTTATTTAAAGCAGTATACTGTATAGTCTTGTTTACAAAAAAAAACAGCAAAATCGTAGGCATTCAGTTTCAAATTTTATTTCTGACTAGCTTTTGCCCACGGCTTCGCCCGTGTTAATAAGTTTTTCCGGGCTAAAAGTACATACATAAAAACCTTCCCGTTGAATCACTCTATCCAACACATTTATTTGTATAAAGATTAATATTATGACGTTGATACAACTCTTAACAAATAATGCATTAATTTCGACCAAATTTGATTACCATAAAAACGGTTCTAGAGAGTTTATTTTAAAAGATAGACATATACTGTCGTGGACCTTTTTTTAGATCATTTCAAGAGGAATAATTCTTTCATACATATATTTTAGGTATCTTGAACCGTTTTCGCAGCGCACGCAATGGAAGCCCTCAAGTATGAATAATTTTCCCCGCTTTTTTCACATGTTCCATTATTTCTTCGCTCCTAATAGTTGCATCGTGATGTTATATAGCCTATAGCCTTCCTCGATAAATGGTCTATTCAACACAAAAAGAATTTTTCAATTCGCACCAGTAGTTCCTGAGATTAGCGCGTTCAAACAAACAAACAAACTCTTCAGCTTTATAATATTAGTATAGATAAAATCAATATGCCCTTTAATTTCAATGGTAAAATTCTGCTAATATTCTGCAACGTAAATAGTGGATTAGCAGCCGGCCAATAGCGTTATAAGTTGAAAATAATCCCGGCCCGATACGTGTCCTCAAAGTAATATTTTCACAAAAATGTATTGCGACACAAAATTCTATGTATAGTGTCGAGAGACCACAGCCTTTCGTGAGATCAAGCCTGTGTGGGCCAAGTTACGAGAATGTCTGTTTGGATATTTAACATTAAATTATACAACGTGGAATTAACAATATCTATGTCATAGTATATTTTTAACACCTATAAAAATTTAAAAATTAAAAGTGAATGATAATAATAAAATGATTAGTGATTTTATGAATTAAAATTTATTACAGTTGAATACTGTAGTAACCAACTTTTTAATTCAATTAAATTTTGCGAAAAACATTAATTAGTCACATAGGTAAATATTTGTCTCAAAGTGCAAATTGAACTCACAGCCACCAGACGTCATTTCGTAATTTTTTACTTATTCC
Organism: Lapara coniferarum; assembly: GCA_949316025.1. Classification (NCBI taxonomy): domain Eukaryota; kingdom Metazoa; phylum Arthropoda; class Insecta; order Lepidoptera; family Sphingidae; genus Lapara; species Lapara coniferarum. Next base: position 18,093,796 of record OX438919.1, read on the forward strand.
CTATAATTCTCGCCTTCGTACGACAGTCTTCTTGACGTGACAAGTGATGGAAATTAATTTAGATCAATGCATTTTGATATAAAAAATAAAATACTAGCTTTTGCCCGCAGCTCCGCCCGCCTTAAAATTTTTTTCCGGGATAAAGGTCCCGCTTTATATTTTCCCGGGATAAAAAGTAGCCTATGTGTTAATCCAGGACATGATCTACCCGTGTGCCAAATTTCATCGAAATCCGTTCAGTAGTTTTTGCGTGAAAGAGTAACAAACATCCATACATCCATACATCCATACATCCAAACATCCATACATTCTTACAAACTTTCTCGCCTTTATAATATTAGTAGGATTCGCTCACACCTCACACCAGGCTTTAAGGCTCTGAATCGCTACCCATTCTTTTCTCCTCTGTTCGCGCGGCAAAATGAGATATCAGTGGATATTGAATGACGCCAGCGTAACTGTAAAGGTGGTTTGAGATATTTCTCGCTACCCTTTTTTCAACACAAAAGGGCTTGAGGATGGTATATAGCGACATACGTTTGGAAGGTCGGATTAGGTGATAAACTGTTTGTCTGTTTGAGGATATTGTTTTGTATTTCGTACAAACAAGTGCTCACTTGAAAGCATCTCTAAGATATTTATATTATGTTACGATAACTTGCTATAGAAAAGTTAAGTGATAGTTTACTAAACTCACTTTCGCCAACGTCATTAATTTTGACATGTACCATAGACAAAACCAGAACTTCCGGAAGATCGGACAGATCTTTCACCCATAGTTTTGACTTGGATCACGTCGTTATTTCCGAACTCGTAAGCCGCGTTGTAGTAGCTGTCAAAAGCAGGCGCATTGACGAGGGTCCGCCGTGCTGCGAGGGCATTATTTACTCTACTATTCAGTCCCTGGTAATTTAACCTGATAGTTTACGGAGTATTAGCTATGATCCACATGATGGTCGTGAGAGTTGATTTATAATGAACAGACAAGATTATTGAGGTTTGAGAAAATCGTTTCATTTGTTCAGGATTGGAGTTGGTGTCTGACATCGCAACTCGTAATGTTAATGAGCTCAATAAAATGTGTATGGGCTAGATTAGAAGAAATAACCGAGTGCGATAAAGTGATTTAATTCAGACCTACCAGTATTAACTTTAATAAACTCAATAAATCTCATAAACTGTACCTCATTGAAACAGCACGAACTTATAATGATGTAACGAATATTTGTATTGGCGAATATGAAATATCAAATATTCGTTACATCACAAAAAACCACTATATTATTCCAAAACTTTAGCATCGAATTTAAAACCAAAATGAAGTTTGCATTTCAAACGTTCCCTCGGTTTAATGTGCATCCCACTCGCGTCGCGTCGGTGCTCTTCACCTAGACTGGACGCTATTACCAATACCTGCCAGAGAATATCCTTTCAAACGCTTCATATTTCTCAGCTCGGATTTCGTAGGTAGGATGGACTGTTTACGCGATGGAATGTTTATTGTAAAGTATTGTATGCATTATCTATATATTATTACGTAATTATGACATTTGGCATCGTTAAAGTTAATTATAGGAGTGCAGAAAAATACAATTTATGTGTAATAGTTATATGTTACAAATATATGTCGGAGCGTCGGGTAGTTTTGAAATAATAATCGTGCAAAACAGGTCGCGATGTCAAAGTATTAGTGGGGATGACAGAGTATAGATAAGGCGCTCGCCATTTGAGGAGGACAGTCTTAGTTTGGTCGTCGTTCAGTGTTCAACTAGATATCGATAGTCGCTATGGTAACTTGGTGGTTACTATGGTAGTCCTGACAAAGTGATGAGTGACAGACGAATCATGAGTTAACGAAATAAAGGTCAATCATGACCATTGCAAAGTATTTGCCACGTTTTATTGGCCCCTGTGATATCCTCGTCGACATATATTATATTCGACGGACGAATTTCAACCACTAGTTAGTATTATTGCACGAAAAATAAATAATTAACTACTTACTGTTTTTTTTTTGACTGCCTCGGTGGCGTAGTTGTATTACAGTACGACTGCAAAGCTGAAGTCTCGGGTTCGGTCCCCGGGTCGGGCAAAGTGATATTAAGTTTTTCAATTCAGTATCAGCCCGGAGTCTGGAATTTGTGCCCGATATGGCGATAGGCTCGCCCCCTATCACATCATGGGACGGAATAACGGCGAAAAGTGGGTGCACTAGTTGCGCCTCTGCCTACCCCTTCGGGGATAACAGGCGTGTGTGTGTTACTGTTTTTTTTTTAAATAAATAATTAAATAGTCTTTTGTTTCTTTGTCACGCAAACCTAAAAAGACAGGAGACATGAAACATCAATTTGTTAAAACTCTGTGGTTAAACACAGGTAAACTTTTGTGATGCGGTTGCCTGTCTTTTACTTGCAAAACTGTCATAGTATTAATGATACATAATTGAAAAATACGATATTTTTACATGAATGCCTCTGTGGCGTAGCTTTAAGGTACGACTGCAATGCTGAGGTCTCCCTATCATCATGGGTTGGAATACCTACGCCGAAGGGTGGGTGCAGTGGTTGCGCCTCTGCCTACCCCTTCGGGGATGGAAGGTGTGATTGTGTGTTTGTGATATTTCTACCGTAAATATAGCCGACATCGACTTTTTTAAATTTACCCGTCCATGTTCCAACACCAATGTAGGGTCGGCAAAACAAAAAGTTTCAGTCATGTTAGAAAAATTTACTTCCTAATAATACTTACCTAGTATTATAAAATTTTAAATACAGGGTCATTTTGTAACCGAATACATAAATTTAACTGCGATAAAATCAATTTGAAAGAAACACCATGCAGTTAATTAATTTAACCATAAGTGTAAAATAAAGAAGTACATTTTTCAAACAAAATAAATAACAAAAAAGGTCTTTTAATTTTAGACATCCTATTGCCACTACTAGTAAACGAAAAATCGTCGGAGCGTCAACATCGCACTGAGGTCTGTGTGTTTCATTGATAATATGCTCACGCACACGCGAACAAGAGATGCACACACGGAGCGCAACGATAAGCTGTCACATCGCGCCATCGTAACCAAGAAGCTTTATTCCAAACCGAAAAGATGAGGTCGCTATTATTACCAATGCTTGTGTGTCAGGTCACATAGGTCAATCTAAACAACAGTCACTTACTAGATTCTGTCAGAGCCAGTTATGTCTCCTTCAGAAGACTGAAATCATTGTGGCATCTTCGATAATGGTCACAGTCCGTACACCGCACGTAGCTTATCAAAAAGCCTCACAACCCTAAGATTCTATCAACTATCACACGATACATCAGCAAGAATCGCACGCTCAAGCCGTCAAATTCGTCGATCGATTTCGTGAAACCGACTATGATGCTACCGTTATGATACGAGTGTCAGCGAGGTTCTGGAAAATTGGAATTTTGAACATTTACTCAGTAATCCCTAAAAGTACAAAAGACATTTCAACGACCTTCTCGGAAACATTAACACTTCATTCACGAGCTTTGTAAATGTAAATCATAGTTTACCACAACAGAAACTTAAAAATTAACACAATAGAATAATAATTACAATTAGAGAACATTTGATCGTGTGCGCATAAAAGCCGTAACTAAAAACCTACACATGGCTCGCGTCTCCCGAAGCGATGTCAAAGGCAAGGTCACTCGGATCGATACAAAACGATATAATAATAAAATTACAATAGTTACGAGTAAGTACATAGGGCGCATCGGCCTAACATTCGGTACATAAATCAACATACGCCACGTCGTGTTGCTGCCGGGCGAGTGGCCGCTAGCAAAATGACGAATGCCGAGTACTGTGGCCGAGTGGCGACTGGCGGGCGACGCGCGCGCCGTCCCCCGCTTTCCCGCAGCGCATGCGCCTGAAGGAGCCAGTGCGGGGCCATAGGCATGAAGTTCACGAATCCCGGACCGCGAATCTCGATGTATTTCGACACATTACATATTTTGATAAATATCACTTGTACTTATTTATTGCTATTACCTGGAATTGTCGTAATTTACTAGTAGGGTAAAAAACGTTTAATTTCTACCACTTCATAGAATACACGCACACTTTTGTCAAGAATACTAAAGCTTCCAATAGTGAGTAATGACTGAACTTAATAACCAGGATATTTAATTGACTAATGACCAAAATTATTGTAAGTAGGTAAAACATAGGTATTTAGAAGGATTTTTATGCACTTGGTCGAGTCACTTTATAAGTGGTTAGTAAATAACGCCAGTTTTAGGTATTATTACTCAGGCAGGAACAATAAAAAATTGCGATTGTTATTGCGGTGCGGAGATACTGGGGTACTCTGTCAGAGGTGTCCGGGAATAAATCCATATTTCGCCCAAATGTCCGGGATTCTTGCCGTGTTTGTCCGGCGTCGGCAATTTAGGTAATGGCAGCCCTATACAAAGAACATGCCGACAAGTGCGCCGTGCGCCCGCTGGCGCGCGCGATCGTTGGCCCCGCCAGCTGATGTTCGTGTTACACGTGCTCCCACAGGGATACCAAGCTTTGGTACTATTACCTTATTCTGCAATATCTTGCAATTTTAGTTTTACATTGTTCTATGCTATTTAAACCGTACCACAATGCATATTGAAATTAAATGATGTTAGAGCTCTGGTATGCTTTATTGCTTAAAGTAATGTTATTTTTACAATACAAAGATATTGCTGCGTATTGGTTTAAGTAGACTTTTCATTAGCATAATTACCCTAGTTATTTTATTATTTAATACACTTATTTAAGTGTGTTAGAAATCCATGTGATAAATAAACTAATATCCGATTCTTTGAAAAGCTGTGTCATTTTAGCAAACTTGTCGGTTAAAATGTTTATACTGGCAACACAGCGTGTTTGAGTGCGTGTTTGTAATGAATGGCGTGCGAAAGAGACATAACATGTTGGTATCTGCACGTTAGTTTCAATGTGTTAGTAACAAGATCAACGACTCTGACGCGATACAAAATGTAGCTAGAGATTAGAAGGTACAGAAGGCATAATAAGGCCTTTGGTAGTATAAAGTATTTACGTAAACCTATTTTAGGCATGACGTCCAGAAATGTTGATGTTAAAATTAAAATGAACGTTGAAATATCATACGGAATCTAAAAAATATGATATCTATAGATTAAAATCCTGTAACTTTTTTTAATAACCCGACTGCGAGTTGTTTAGTACCTACCTATTTCGGTAGGTAAACTTATTTATTAACGAAAACAAAGTTTATTATTAAAGAATTAATACTTTTCTTTACAGCATAACACTTAAAAAATAATTAGTTCCTTTTCATACAATAACATGACAATTTTTTATTTCATGTTGATATTTATAACGTATTAGTTAGGGAGTAGGGACTGCTCTAGTAGCAATTTAATTATTTTATTTCAAATTCCACGTCTCAAGCGGTACTGCTGCAGCTATGTGAGTGAACGTATTGCAAGTGAATTTGTGAGTTGCCCTTCTTAATCCTATAGGTTTTGTAATAACATCGTCAGCTGTGACGTGATTCACTGAATAAAGTCAAGCGCGCTAAAACACAGCGTGATCAAAAAACTATAAAACTATAATCGGGATTATTGGCGAAAGTATGCGTTACCCATGGATAATATTTTGCACGATGTTAGCAGAGGTCACGCTGAATATGTGGTTTCATTTAGTAACGCAATGTTGAAATGACACTGTATATGAAAAGAATGGTAACAAAAATATAAAAAAAACAAAACGCAACTCAATCGGTCCTCAAAGGAACGCATAAATAAAATAGAATTGTAAGTTCAGTCTAAAAAGCGTTATTCGGACGGAGTAGGAAGTTGAAACCGGATGTAGCAGTCTGGTGGGGGGCGCTGCGTCGAGATATTCAGCACTTCCGGTCCGCACACGAGCCCGGGAAATGAATACGACTGCTGGAAGGATGTTATCGATTGGAATAGGTTCTTTGTTGTCAGCGAGGAGTAAGCAAGGTGTTGACGAGACTCGGGTTCGATTCCCGGTTTTGATGCCAAAAATGTTGTAACTTCTGTTTCACAATAGACGAATAGCATTATATTTAGAAAGGCACGCAGACTTTGCATGCATTCAGGAGAATTTCATTGCACATAGTTCATGTCTTATCAAAGTGAATGTCAAATTAAAATATGTAAATCTGTATGATTTTTAATAGTCCCATGAGGCCAACATAATTACTGGGCATTATGAGACTTAACATCTTATTTGTAATTCAAAGTTCTGATATTGTTTTACTGTTTTTGGGTGAGCGTATCGCTTATCATCAGGCGAGCGGCTTACTCGTCTCATCATTCAAATGCAATAAAAAATAAATCATAAAAACCCTGAACAGAGCGAGCAGTTTACAAACTGTCCGAAATATTAACATGTAGATTACATCAAATTAACATTAAAAGGGCCAAAACATTTTCGTAAATAAATAATTCGTAATTACAGCGTGCGGTTGTGGCGCAAATATTGTGTTATTTTGTTAAAAGCTGATTCTACACTCGTAGCAAATGTTGGAGCCAACGTCGAATGTAATATGGGTTGGTATATTGGCGACCAACTTTTCAGCTAAAGAAAGCTTGTTGCTATAGATGTATACTAGTTCTACATTATGCATATTTTTGCATTTGTTTTGCAAAACAGATAATGTAAGGTTATGTACAAAATTTCTATGTACAACATGTTAAATCTACTTATAATGTGAATAAAGTACTAATAGCAACATGAATGTGTAAATCTCCAGTAAATATTTTCTCTACACACCAATGTTGGCTATTGGTGATTACCAGTGTGGAACAAGGATTAAGCACACCCTCGATAAATCTTATAACGTGTCAAATTATACAGAACTCTGTGACAAACGAATGCTGTCCATAGCGAGGTTCATTTTAATGTTGATGTGCAAATCGGATTACTGATATGATAATAAAATTAATTAACATTGAGTAAATTAGCAGTCGCCGTTGTTTGTTGGATTAATTTCGTATCAGACTTTTGTGTTTTTTTTAGTATTTTTACACGAGTTTAAGCTGTTTGTATCTCCAGTGCTTATAATACTTTAATTTAACACTGTAGTATAACTAGTAACTTCTATATTTATTTATTTATTTTTACAGTACGTAATCCTCCTAGCCAGGAGATATTATAGTCCACAAGTGTGTGCGCAATACACAGGTGCGCTCGCTATTCTTTCACTCTCATAGTCCGGTAAGACGGCAATCCGACATGACCGGAGAGAGATCAGACGCAGGACCAACCGCTTTACGTACTTTTCGAGGCACGGGGGTATCACAACGATTACTATACCTTCTTCAGAGAGTTTTGGCGGGAACTTGGTAGTGTCATGAGGTGCTCTTGTTTTAATTCATTATTTTGGTGATACTTAGTGTTATGTTGCATAATTATGGTGGTATATTATCCAATATAGTTCTATTAAAGGGCTCAAATGAAGTGAATTGAAATATCTGTGCTAATCAAGTGATTTTTTGTTGCCGCCAAAACTCCTCGATAAAGCCTTGGTAAGGTAGCCACTGCTTTACTTCGACATAGTAGTTAGGAGCTAGGACTGAGGATAAAAATGTATGAAAGACGGGCTCAATGGACTAGTCTCCAGAGCCGTAATATCTAAATAAAAAAAATACCTTCTTCATGTTGTATGGTTATCAAACTGGAACACTAATTTACTTAAACTGTTGCATGGTGGCAGAAACAGATCTATTTATTTTACACCACAGAAACATAAATCCTGCTCAGCTTTAGGTTAATATCGAAATAAAATGTACTCACATCTACGTGAGTTCGCCATTATAGATAAAAGCTTCCATCTGAGAGTACTTGAAACCCCGGTGTAATCATGTTACAATATGATCGAGTTACTTCCCCGATTTTGCAGTTGATACCGGGAAAAAAGGGAGACGGTCGGAGTGGCGTAAACACGTAGTATTCAGCGAGTTATTGTTTGTCTTTAATAACCATACATAGCGTTTTTATCTCCGAAAGAGTAAGCGGAGGTGTTATCAGGGTACATACTCTTCGCCATGTATGTTCCTATGATGTGATCAGGGGCGAGCCATCGACATATTGGGAACAACTTCAGGCTGATAATGGGCAGAATAGGTTAATATCATCTTGCCCGCCCCTGGATTCGAACTCACGACCTAAAATCTGTGTCATATCGCGCACTCAATAGAACTACGGCATCAAAGCATTCATTCAGTTACTCTTTTCAAGTGATAACATGTTTCATGTAATACAAATTACAATTTTCAAAATCGTGTGTAAAAAATCTTTGAGAAGTATGTGTGGGCTTAAAGTAAGTGATAGAGGGAGGAATAGCGTGATAAAAGAAAAATGAGGATTGAAAGAAGATGTAGTGACTAAGATTGAGAAAGAAATGCTTCAGTGGTTTAGTGACATTGAAAGGATGGATGAAAGGAAAGTAACGAAAGAAATATATGTCGCGAAAGTAAGGGGTAGTACCGGACGGGGACGTCATAGACGTATCTTCATGGACAAAATTGGCGACCTCTTAAGGAAGGTCCAAATAAAGAGTTCTCGTAACCGACGAGCATGTATGAAGAGATTTATGACTCTGGAAGAAGCGAAAGAGGAGCAAGATCGTAGCACTTGGTGCTCCATAGTCTCTGCCTACTCCAATGGGAGAAAGGCCTGAGTTTATGTATGTATGTAAAAATCCTTTCACAGCATTCACTTTCGTTAAATGGTGAACTACACCGCCCACGAGTTACCACAATGCCACTTCACTACCACTAAGTCGAGGAATACGCCTTCTGACCGTCCAACATAGTGCATGAAACAATGTTTAGCAAAACTGATATCTGTTTTCTATGATCGTTACATTTTTCATTATTGCCCGCGCATTGGCAAAGACTGGGTCCTCGGCTCGATTAAATAACGTAGAAAAAAACGTGAATTTTATTTGGACTTACGAAGCAAGTAGTGAATTATTTAATTAGTATCCATGCAAAGGAATTTTACGTGGTCTAAACCGCATGCAAAAGTTAGTACTTATTAAAGTCGACTGCGCTTATGCCTTAGACATCAGACTAAAACGCCAGCGTACTTTTATGACTGAGTACTTATTATTAAATACATGTCGGTCGATTTCTTTTCGAAATGGCTTATTTAATTTAATAAAATATACTTAGCTTACCATTCCTTTGTTAGAGCTCCTGAGAGACAAAAAATATCGAATTATATTTTAAAACAATGGCATTAGGTGTGTAATAAAAAAGCATAATAATAAATTCTGGTTGTATAGAATTTATGCCGAGACGAATGTCTGCAGGTTCAAAACCCAAGGGCACACACCCCTAACTTATCTAAAAATACATGTGTGTATTCTTTGTGAATTATCGCTCGCTTTAACGGTGAAGGAAAAATATAGTGAGGAATTCCGCATACCTGAGAAGTTCTCTGAATTTCGAAGGTATGTGAAGTCTGCCAACCCGCACTAGGCCAGCGCGGTGGACTAAGGCCTTAACCCTCTCAGTTGTAGAGGAGGCCCGTGCTGAGCAGTGGGCAGTATATAATACAGGGTAGGTATGGTATATATGAAAATGCCTGTAAGTTTATACAAGTCATAATAATGGCGAAAAGTGGGTGCACTAGTTGCGCCTCTGCCTACCCCTTCGGGGATAATAGGCGTGAGTGTATATGTATATGTCGGAGACAGTGACGGCCGATATCGATACACGTAGGTTCACATAATAAAAGTCACAAATGAATTCTCTTTAACTCGCTATTTATTGTTCGTTGGTCAATTATTGCGTAATAAACTGTTCACTGAGTACAATACTACGTCAGGATTCATTATTAACTTTGGTTATTATAACACATTGCATATTGAGGCAATTACTTTATCAAACTTCGCAACTCAAAACGACTCACCTAGTAACAACCCGAATTAACATAGTAACCGCTTTACTGAGCACTGACCGATATGAAAACCACCATAGTTATCACTTAGTAGTGATCTACACCGTACTAGTTGCTTCAAATGATTCGGCACTCGTTTTTATACACCCAAATGTCGCTCCCACTACGAGTTCGACATACCGACTGGTTTATCGCACGATTATTATTTCATCTTACCCGACGTAATATAATCAGACACCCTCAATGAAATTAATAAAAAGGAATCTGCCGACATATATATATGTATTTATCCAAGTCTTAACAAACTTCTTTCACAAACTCTTGCATTTATTTACATAGCATATAAACGGATTCGATTAAAGGAGTTTTAGAAATTTATCAATTAAATGAGTTTTAGATATTTAATCTACAGTACTATATATGAAAGCAATAAGCGATGTAAACAAAGACCCGCTGAGCTGTACTGACCGCTCCACACTATTAAAGTTTGTCCAGATCTCTGGGCAAATATAACTAGCAGCTATCGATGTGCAATCATACACATTGATGACTCGGGGCTAGTTCGACACCACTTATGTACTTCTATTTTCTACGGGAAATATAGGATCAACCTCTACAAACAACTTCTTGATTAAAATTTTAGATTCAGTTGAATAAAAACGCTGACTAGCTTCATTATTGATTGATAGTATTGGTAGAAATCTTATGATTAAAACTTAAACATATTTAAGACGTATAGGTATAAACTACAAACAAAATAATCATAACTAATTGAGCTGTATTTTTTAAAACGAAGCCGAAAAAGGGCCGTAATTTGTATTTGCTAATTATTAAAAAATAGCATTACAATATAGAATATGTCTGTTAAACATCAATCTTCTTTCATCGTGGTAAAAGTTCCAAAAAGTTCTACATCAAAAACGAGTTTGCAAAAAAATTAAGGCCCAACCCCAGTCCGTTGTCATTCGCACGCTATAACGAGGGTGTACATAATTTCGGTACTCGGACGGACGCCTCCAAACTTGACAAATCCTCTTAAATATCTCAAACATCACGAGGGGAACGCCTGTAATCACATTATAGAACCCCATTTGGTAAGGATGCATGAAAATAATTTAGTTACTCAACATCGTGATTTAAGTAATTATCGACAAACTACAGTTATTAAACAACTAGCTTTTGCCCACGGCTTCGCCCACGTTAATAAGTTTTTCCGGGCTAAAAGTACATAAAAACCTTCCCGTTGAATCACTCTGACTATGACGTTGATACAACTCTTAACAAATAATGCATAAATTTCGACCAAATTTGATTACCATAAAAACGGTTCTAGTGAGTTAATCTTAAAAGATAGACATATACTGTCCAGGACATTTTTTTAGATCATTTTAAGAGGAATAATTCTTTCATACATACATTTTTGGTATCTTGAACCGTTTTCGCAGCGCACGCAATGGAAGCCCTCAAGGATGAATAATTTTGCCCGCTTTTTTCACATTTTCCATTATTTCTTCGCTCTTATTAGTTGAATCGTGATGTTATATAGCCTAAAGCCTTCCTCGATAAATGGTCTATTCAACACAAAAAGAATTTTTCAATTCGAACCAGTAGTTCCTGAGATTAGCGCGTTCAAACAAACAAACTCTTCAGCTTTATAATATTATAGTATAGATAAATTGATTTAGAAGTTTATAAAACATGAGCATAAATAAGGAACAACATGTTTTCCGCAACTGTACATACATTAAAAGTAGACGTAAAAAGTATGAGACAGTTTCAAAAGTTACATGTAAATTTTATTTGTCAGTAATTGCATTAAGCAGCATATAGATAGTATTAATTTTGTGACCATTTGTTTTGGAGCATAGATTAGAGTGTGAATTTGGTACTTGGTCGGCTTATACATTAATGTGACGAGTAGCATTTATTAGCAAGCGGTGAATTTGCCCTAAGTGATTCAATGATAGTCACAAGTCATCCCAGAAACTTCTTTATTAAGTCCTTGGTCTTATTATGTAGACATTAAAATAACTTTTGTCTCATAGTACATAGTTTACAAAACATACTAAAGTAGGAAGCAGTACATATTCATGTTATTTTGCAAAATTTTACTAAAATATTCCTCAAGCAAAAACTACGCTCATCGATCAAAATGTTCAAAATAATAATTAAGTTGCAGATGATGTCTAGAAATGCAATTTATATCCCATCAATAATGGCGCTAATGGTGCAAGTTTGTGCCCAACTTCCTTCCATGTTAATGAATTTTATAAACTTGATGTGCTAGATTGTTAATATGCCACATAAATGCTGTTGATTAAAGGAGTGTGTATGGGAAAGAAATTTCTGGAATTTGAATCTTATTTTCTATAGCAAACAAGGGTACTCACTTGATGTTAAATAGTCACCCAAATCATAATATGCGAATCTGTTTCTATTTTTATCTGATACTTATACGTTTAATTATTTAAGTATCGAGATTAATGTCTAAAGAGTCAGTTTGCATAACAATTACATTGTGTAATAAGAATTCTCTAAAACACACTCCGTTTTTGTAAAAGGACACATAAACATGCATTTGATACATTTCAATAAAACATTGTGATATCTATCTGAATGATTCAAACTAAGACTACACTAAAAAATATTTTATGAAACGCATTGGTTTCATTTTAGTAATAAATATTTAATTCGTACAAACATTTAGCATTGATAATTGGATGAACAAATCGTGTCCGCGGCGTCTATTCATGATCAAACGAAAAATCATGCTATGCCATACAATGTGGAAATTTGCATCGATTTCCATATGTTCACGCAAACTTTTTAAATTTATTGTTTGCGGAACGAGGCATGCTCGTTTGGCTGATTGGAATATTTTTTAGCTGATGCAAAATAAATTATGGAATGGACTGTAGCAAAATTTTGTTCAGCGTAGTATGGTCCTGATTTTTTATACAATATGAAACGGTAAGCGGAATAGATATTTTATATTATGATTTTTTATACATGTCAATGGCCATGTAGTGCCTGGTTAATGATTTTATATTTTTATAGAATCCTGAAAAAGAAACAGTCGAAAGCGGGATTTGAACCCACGACCTCCGGCGTACCGTGCCAGTGCTCTTCCAACTGAGCTATCCCGACCTCGCTTTCGATTGCAAATTTCAGGATCCGTATTTAATTCTCTTAAAGGAGATGACCAGCGACATCTGTTAGCAGTTATTACAACTACTAACTCAGCATTACCCCTTTACAGGAGTAAGTAACCGAAACGAGCCGTTAAACTTTTTTCTAATTTTATATTATGATTTTTTATACATGTCAATGGCCATGTAGTGCCTGGTTAATGATTTTATATTTTTATAGAATCCTGAAAAAGAAACAGTCGAAAGCGGGATTTGAACCCACGACCTCCGGCGTACCGTGCCAGTGCTCTTCCAACTGAGCTATTCCGACCTCGCTTTCGATTGCAAATTTCAGGATCCGTATTTAATTCTCTTAAAGGAGATGACCAGCGACATCTGTTAGCAGTTATTACAACTACTAACTCAGCATTACCCCTTTACAGGAGTAAGTAACCGAAACGAGCCGTTAAACTTTTTTCTAATTTTATATTATGATTTTTTATACATGTCAATGGCCATGTAGTGCCTGGTTAATGATTTTATATTTTTATAGAATCCTGAAAAAGAAACAGTCGAAAGCACTAACCAGGCACTACATGGCCATTGACATGTATAAAAAATCATAATATAAAATTAGAAAAAAGTTTAACGGCTCGTTTCGGTTACTTACTCCTGTAAAGGGGTAATGCTGAGTTAGTAGTTGTAATAACTGCTAACAGATGTCGCTGGTCATCTCCTTTAAGAGAATTAAATACGGATCCTGAAATTTGCAATCGAAAGCGAGGTCGGAATAGCTCAGTTGGAAGAGCACTGGCACGGTACGCCGGAGGTCGTGGGTTCAAATCCCGCTTTCGACTGTTTCTTTTTCAGGATTCTATAAAAATATAAAATCATTAACCAGGCACTACATGGCCATTGACATGTATAAAAAATCATAATATAAAATTAGAAAAAAGTTTAACGGCTCGTTTCGGTTACTTACTCCTGTAAAGGGGTAATGCTGAGTTAGTAGTTGTAATAACTGCTAACAGATGTCGCTGGTCATCTCCTTTAAGAGAATTAAATACGGATCCTGAAATTTGCAATCGAAAGCGAGGTCGGAATAGCTCAGTTGGAAGAGCACTGGCACGGTACGCCGGAGGTCGTGGGTTCAAATCCCGCTTTCGACTGTTTCTTTTTCAGGATTCTATAAAAATATAAAATCGGAATAGATATATTTAACCTAAATGGTAGAAACACCATATGAGACTTAAAAATTACGAAGCTCCGGATACTCTGTTTATTAAAATTGAGACTTATGATGTTATGGTTCTTAATTATTATTTTATTTTATTTATGAGGTACAGTTACCGACTGTAATACACTTAGCCAGTTTCGGCCACGGCAGCCAATCTTAACGAAGATCAGCCAGGTAAGCAGGAGATATTATAGTGCACAAGTGTGTGCGCAATACACAGGTGCACTCGATATTGCTTCACTCATAGTCTGGTGAAACGGCAATGCGACATGACCGGAGAGAGATCAGGTGCAGGACCAACGGCTTTACGTGCTTCCCGAGGCACGGGGGTATCACACCGAACAATAATAACAATAATGAACAATAAACTGGTTTCAGCATTAAGGTCCTATTTCACAACTTCTGAGTAAACGCTACTCGTCACATAAATGTAGGTATAAGCCTACCAAATACAAAACACAAACCCTAATCGATGCTCCCAAATAAATGGTAATATAATGAGTACTACCTACATTAGCTGTTTAATACGATAACGAGCCAATAAAATTATTTCAGTCCATCCAAAGGTTGTCGGGAAGAAATCACCAATTGCGATAAGACCGCCATTTGTACTTCTTATTGTTTAGCCTAGTTTATATTGTGTTTTTGTTATTTCCACTTTGCCTTAGATATACATACAATAAGGAGGTTATAACTAAAATAAATAAATAATAATAAAATTGACTTGAAACTTGTGAAACAGGCCTTAATTGTAACGTCCTTGAAACAAGAACCTAACTAAATCTGATGTTCGGTGGTAGAAAGGAGGTATCAAACATGCAAGATACTAATCACCTACAATTACGTTAAGCAAATTACACGGTTCTGCATGCTTGAGAACGCGATCCAACGCACATGTTTGAAATGTCACCCCGATTGAATTAACAGATTTCTGCATCAATTATGTATTAACAGGATTTCGGTAATAACAAAGTTATCGCGTCTTTGACTATTATTCATTGTTTGGAAGAAAAAACTTTACAGCCGTTTCATCATCATCAGCCACACGACGTCCACTGCTGAACATAGGCCTCTGCCCAAAGATTTCTAGACGGACCTGCCAAAAGCAGCCCACACCCAGCGCGTTCCTGCGATCTTCATCAAGTCGTCTGTCCACCTTGCAGGTGGACGGCCGACGCTGCGCTTGCCAGTACGTGGTCTCCACTCGAGAATTTTTTTGCCCCATCTGCCGTTAGTTCTTCGAACTATGTACCCTGCCCTTCAGCTTTACAGCCGTTTTCAATTCAAACCATCGATTTATTACATACTTTTCCATGTTCAAAGCATAGAGTTCAAGGAGACTGTTCTAATTTTTATTAAAAACCTTAAAAATAAGCAATGTTCATTGGCATTTTATTATGGTGATAATTAATGAGTTGATTTCATTGATGTATTTTAATACATCCACGGTTGATTTGATTTGATTATACACATGACATAACAATTTGACAGATTTGTTTAATTAAAGCCTGATTAAAACTAGAATTTCAACTCATCTCTCATTAACATGTTCGATTCGTATAGATTGTTGATGACAAGCTTGTACACAGTTGATAGGTCATATTTGATAACGTTAACTGCTTCGTGTTTTTTTTTCAGACATTTGAAATATTCCGAATTGTCATGACTCGAAGGTGGACTGGCAGAGAATGCTTTTAGCAGTAAGTCGGTCTTAAAAACATATATGTAGTAAACTAATAAACTTCATATTATACTTGTGTTAAATTGTAATCGTTTTACTATCTTTTTACTTTTAACTAAATGAAATTAGCATCCATACAAAAAGCGAACATCTCCTTTACCACTTTCATAATATCCTTCCGCAGTGTTTTTCTTTTCCTATACTTTTGATTTCCTTCCTTTTAAACCGTTTGTACTTAAACACGAAACGAAATTGTTACAACTACGTCTTCAACAAATGTTCGTGTCTTCTTTCTAGTTTTTGACAATGGAGCGAGTACGGTGAAACATTGTGACAAAGTGAAACCTGGCGGGCGGTCGCGTCGTGTGTTACAACAAACTTTAATTAGGCAGTCTAGAACAGACGCAGCGGGAGGGTTAAGTGTAAGCCGAATGGTTTATTTATTACTAGGTGTCGGTAGCGGCTTCACCCGCGTGAAAAGCCTTTCCAAAATTCCTTAAAACACATTACTACGCCAACGCTATCTAAATAAATACGTTCGGTAGTATCTGCGTTTACTTCTAACTAACATCCAAACATTTTCACAAACTTTCGCATTTGTAATATTAGTAAGAAGTAAGATAAGATGAATGAAAGGTTACAGAACTATTTTTTTTTTTTTTTTTTTTTTTTTAATAATAATTTATTTAATTGGATCAAAAACATTACAGTAACATAGAGTACAATTGTATGTTGCTAACTACAGTAGTTAAAGACATAACTGTGTCGCAGTTAGCAGCGCCCACCTCCAGACAAACAGAGTTACAAAGGTTCTAATACAAAAATAAAAATAAATGAAAAAGAAAAGTAAATAAAAAATAAAATGTGTTTATGTATGTATGTGTGTGCGAGCGCGCATGTGCGTGTATTTGTGTGTGTGAGAGAGAGAGTGTGTGTTTGTGTGTGTGTGTGTGTGTGTGTGTGTGTGTGTGTGTGTGTGTGTGTGTGTGTGTGTGTGTCTGTATGTGTCTATATATATATGCACAGCGATCTTAGCAAAGTCTAACAGCCGTAAACAATACCTTCTTATTATTATTGGGTACATCATTTTATAAGATTCTCAGTGTCATCATATGAAAGAGTCAAAAGCCAATTGCAGAGGGTCAGTTTACATTTCCAGTACGTCATAGGATATATATTAAGAATTTTATTTATGTTGTTATCATGAAGAAAAGAAGAATAGCGGAGGTGCCGCAAGGCATATAGGTCATGTCACCATCAATTTGGGCCATGACGTCACAGTAGGCGGGGCCTAAAACCGTAGTTCTGAGTGAATCGTCAGTGCGTTCGGTTCGGCCTCATCTGACGTTTAAATACGTATTAAATTCTTTTAACCATGAAATGTGATATTGATGAGAGTAGAAGTTGCTCAGGATCAAAAATCAAACAAGATGGCATAACATTTTATGTGTAAGCCGTTTAAATTTATGTTAATTGCATTTTGAAACATATTCTTGTTGCATTACCAAGAGACATCTATCGTCGAAAAGTTGCATTCTACATATTTCTCACCGATATCTTGATTTTAACATTATAAACGCATATTACAATAATTTTTCGGCAGAAAAAAACTTAAAACTTAGTTAATTTTGCCTCTAAATATATTCATTATTCAATCATTTATTATTTAGTTACAGGAAATGTGAAAAAATATATTAAAAAATGTAGTGACATCTGTGGGTAAGTATTCGGAAATAACGGATAGCGAAAAATATGTGCGTCATGCCAGCGACATCCAACATCGAATATAATTCGACGCTTGAAAGGCAATAATATCTAAACGACAGATATACCGAAAATGAGTTATATACATATTTGAAATCGCCAATTTTTTCTGCGTCGATTGATCCGGGTTTCGTAGATCTAGGACAATTTTTTTGGCGGTTAGATATTAGATGATTCCGGTAAATTTCACATTTTTTTTTCTCATTTACCGACAAAAAATTTACGACTTTTCGGATTTATAGTAGTTGGTACACTTAAGGAAATTGATTTTGAACTTATCGTGTTTTACTTGAAATCGTGATATTACTGTTTTGCATTAATATATGTTTACTTGAAATAAAAACAATGCTCACTCTTTAATTAATTGTTTATTACCTACACAACAAAATTATAGCATTGGCGTAGATATATATTTACCTGGACCCATACTCACCATATTGATGTGCTAAGATATTTTCAGCTTAATAAAATATATTGTTAATAGTACATATATACAACTTTACATAAAACGAAATAAAAAGAGAGTAATCGGTTAGATAATTTTACCTGAATAATACAAGTTCTATTTTTTATGCTTAGATATTTTTACTTGTCAACCTTTAACTTCAATGATGTCGCATAGTTAATATTACCGGGTATGTTCAGGTGGTTATACTTATTGTTAAGAGATATTCACCTGTTCGCAATAAAGAAAATACACCCGCTTGCGAACCTAGTATTTTGAAAGTGTCGTTGGCTATTCTCATCTAGCCATGTATTTTTCTTATATTCCATGGCCTCTTTTACATCGTCCCACTTTCTTTCTCGTGTTTGCAAAGTACTATGAAAATCTTTTGTGGAAAACGTATGTCAAAATCGTAGAATGTGGTGCTCCATAGTCTCTGACTACCCCGTATGGGATAAAGGCGTGAGTTTGTATGTGTGTGCTTTCAGCAAAAATAAAATTTGAGTGAAAATTACGAGTTTCCAACACAATGAATAAATCCTACTAATATTATAAAGGCGAAAGTTTGTAAGAATGTATGGATGTTTGGATGTTTAGATGTTTGGATGTAAGGATGTTTGTTCCTCTTTCACGCAAAAACTACTGTACGGATTTCGATGAAATTTGGCACACGGGTAGATCATGTCCCGGATTAACACATAGGCTACTTTTTATCCCGGGAAAATATAAAGCGGGACTTTTATCCCGGAAAAACTTTTTTAAAGCGGGCGGAGCCGCGGGCAAAAGCTAGTGATAATATTATTGTTTTCTAGTTCTGCTTGAGGCGAGAACCTCCTTCCAGCGAATTTGTTAACTATTATCAAATTCTATATCAATATGCCATATTTTGGATGTATGTATGTTTATCTAACAATAAAATTTGATTTTCATTAAAGTTTGCTGCTTATTAAATAGTTTAATGTTGGTGGGAATAACAATATTTACAATATTGGGCACGTATTTGTGTTTTTCTACATTCGTGCGACCCAATAATTTAGCTATAGATATTTTTAATTGATTTTATTAATATATTTAGTTATCCTTATACGATTCTTACCAACTGCGCATTTTTAAATATTTGATATTTCTTTAAATTTACTTGTTACGGTATCCATAAAATTATCCATTTAGATGATTTTACATGTTTGTAAATTAAGGTCATTTTTAACTAAGCGACGGTAACTTTTTAATTTATAATCGTCAAGGCTGTTGATTTAAGTCAAAAAATGTCAAACATTAAGAAGTTCCTAAAACAGTTACAATTATTTTTGTGCAGAGAATAGTTTAGTTATGTTTTTTTTTGTCAAAATCAAAACTTTAAAAGGCTCTACTGAAAAAAATTGCTGAATATCGCTTAGATATGATTGCCTTTCAAGCGTCGATATTATTTTTATTAATTTCGTTGTATTTGTAAGTTTTTTTCGTGTTATTGATTTATTTGTTATCATTTTAGATTCCCCATTTTTTTTTGTTTTTTGCGGAGAAAGTGACTTATTACTACCGATGCTGTAAATACAGACATTAGAAATGCATGAATACGTGTTATGATTAGGCGCAACAACTGGACGCCAACAAAATATTCGAAAACATAAAAAAAAATGGTTGGAATATAGTAAAAACAATAATTTCGCTTTTCCTTAGAAAATATTCCTACCTGTCAAACATTTGATGTTCGCCCGTCGTTTAGAAATCAATTATATTTACAAGTTAAAATATCATTAAAAGTGGAGTTTTATTCTTCTTGTTTTGGTTTTGAATGTCAAACGTTTAATATTCGTCCCATCGTTTAGAAATCAAATTAAATTTAAAAGAGTACTTTAGTTTTTTTTTAAATTGACAACCAACAATTTCTGATCGCAACTATAATATTTTACGGACTTTGGCGGGAACCTGGGTGTAAAGGTTGCGTTGTTTCGGTTGAATTTGATTTTTATGTGCATGATGCGGTTTGTTTAGTGGCCAATAAGGAATACATTCATTTTTATCATAATACTAGGTGTTTCTTGCGGCTTCATACGCGTGTAATGCCTTTCCGCTAAAAAAAAGTCCCTATGAAGAGATTAAAAATATGCATTACTTCCATGGGGCTAAATTACTGGGATAACAAGTAGACTATGTGTTTATCTAAGACATGATCTACTCGCGTGCCATTTCATCTATCCGTTTTGTTGTTTCTGTGTTTACTTCTAACACACATGTAAATATCCAAATATTTTTATGAACTTTCGCATTAATAATATTATCACAGGATACTGAAGTAGATATTAGTAAGATTATCATTATTAATTTTAATCAATAAAGATTTTTTATCAACAACTTTAACAACTTCTTTTATTTTGTTTTATTCCTTAATTTTCCTGTATGTATGTGTCACCTATGTAATGTATATGCTGAAAAACGGCTAAGCGCCAGTAGCATAATAAATAATGTGGTCCCACCATACTAACGCACATAGAATCGTCTGGAACAAAACACTATTGCTTGTTACGCCATAGGGGTGAAAAGACGAACTAAATTATTGACAACTTAGCTCTGTTACGCTGTAATAATGCCATTCACCGCTAGATGGATTTTGATTGGGGGGTGGAGCTATCGTTATATTTCATCCCCCGACCCCCCGCATTTAGCGACGCTACGTTCTAAAGAGATTTTGGCTTGACACATCTCCGCTATTCTTCTTTTCTTCGTGGTTGTTATACAGCCTGGGGCACATATAATAATAATTACGACCAGCAAACATTGTTCTACTGCGCTCTACCTGGCAGATTTTATCCGATCTACGTTTCTTTTTGCAGTGTTCCGGATCAAATAAGGTTTGCAAGTGTTTGCGTAGTACTGCGCGATGAATAAACAGCTGTCTAATAGTCAACACTTTGCAATTGCGATAAAGTTCAATAGTTGGGAATAAAATAGGTCGGCGCGTCATAACTTCGAGAACGGCCCTTTGTGCTCTTTCTAATCGAAGAATAATTGTTTTTGAGCTATTTCCCCAGACAGTGATACAATAGGTGCATATTGATTGAACTAGAGCATAATATACTTGTTTTAACAAGGAATAATCCACAATATGCCGGAGGATTTTAAAAACAAAGATAAGCTTCCTGACACGGGAGACAAGAACATCAATGTGTTTATGCCACGCCAAACAACTGTCTACAATTACACCCAGATATTTTATTGCATCTACTCGCTCTATTTTATTACAGACGCAATTTAATGTGGAGGGGTTACGGCATTTGTGTCCAACTATAGTATAGCTAGAAGGAGGTTGGGATGACTTTTTGGGGCCAAAGGTAACGAAACCAGTCTTATCCAAGTTGAGAGTGAGTAGATTCCGTGAACTTATTACTTCTACTACTTCTAGAAAGTCGTAAAGCAGGTTTGTATATGTGTAATCGGCTGGTTTAGTGGACCTAATAAAAAAAAGAACTTGGCCAAACATATTTACAGGATAATTTGAATCTAATAATACTACAGGGTGAAATTGAAGGCACGGGAATTAAGTAAACCTTATATTAACCTACTTTATAGGAATGCTTAGAAGTCATCCAAAATGTGAATACAACCATATTATTTTTACAGACGGCTTTATTCCGCGCGGCACGAAACAGCTCAACATGCTTCTAGACTTTGATATTTGAAGATTTATTGATGATTATTAAGTGCTTTGATTGATTTTTTTCTGGTATATATATATGCAGTAGTAAGTAATCTATTGCAATAGGTTTTAAACCACTTCTGGGATTTTTTTATATTACACTATTAATAATCTTGATTTGCGTAATTTTAGTTTCATTTAGAAGAGTATCATGAATAATGTCTTAGGTTCAAAGGATGCTCGTGAATTTAATTTCACTCTTTATAAGAATAGTAGTAAATTCACTCACTGTCTTTGAATTAAAAGGTTGAGAGGAGATTTAGGTTTATGATGATTTTTGGTTTATAATTTATGTTGATGCATGTTAACTAAACATGTGATCATACAAAATTGGACTGCAACAGAATGTACGAATATAGCACATTTAACGCTTTATTACCTACAGAGTAAAACTAAAACTTGAGTGACAGAATTAAACTTTAAAAATATTTTCTAAAACCATCACAAATTTCATATCAATCAAAAGCACTTTAAGAACACCTTGAAATGCTATATTAAGTACCCGTAACACATGTAATTAGTACGCCAACTATAAGCTATAAATACTTCAATTTCAAAATAAACCTTCAAATCCAAAACGTGAACTAGGTATATCCCTCGTTATTCCAATTAAAATTCCATAACGGCTTCCTCTTAATTGACGCTGGTGTCGAACTCATGACGTCGGCAAACTTTAGTTATTTGAACGCCGCTTTCTGTCATTACCACTGCACTGTACATGTGATGCTAATGAAGAAATGTTATTTGTTATACCCTAGTCCCTATTTCTACGGCCGATAGCACCTCGACACCGTATTTAATACGGCGTATTATATTGCGTGCGCAGAACGATACCACTCTGGTACTGGTTTAGAATCCCGGGTCGGGCAAAGTGAAATTCGTTTTTTCTGTTCATTATCAGTCCAGAATTTAGAATTGGTACCCGGTATGTCCTTAAGCATGCCCCCTATCACATAATGGGACGGTACACATATGGCAAGAAGTGAATAGATAAAGGTTTGTTTTTTGTTTTTGATACGGCATTTATGAGTATTTATGGGCGGTGGAGATTACTTGACATGTGATTTGATGGTTTGTCGACCTAGGTATTCTATAAAAATACTTATAGTATTAGTTAAGAGTATTATTAGGAGTCAGTGAGGATTCGATTTGAGCATGTGCTTGATTATTCTCATTCTAGTATATAGTTTATTGAGCTGTTGTGCTGATCACCATATCTCAGTAGTGGTGAGTTTATTCTATAAACAATTTAAAAATGACAATATGTCACACACACATAGTCGGCTTTACTAACTGTATGATATCAGTTTATACACAAAACATTAATTCGTAAATATTTCATGAAAAAACAAAAATAAACGTAAATAAATAGCAAAACACGCTGTCTAAACCTCACAGGTGTTGCGAAAATCTACACAAAAGCTACTCGACAATGGACAAACAAACACAAGGCAAAACTATGTCATACAAGTTGTTAGTATTAAATGGAATAAAGAGTTATGTTGTGTAAAACAGTTTGCAGCAAACGGCGCATTCCGCGAACAAGCTTTTGGACTTCCCTCTATTATACCTACACATGTGAAAGACACCGCCTGTGGAAACTGTTTGTTTCAGCAAAATCTACTTTGAGTTTACTGTGTATGTGAATAGTTTAGTTTAGTTTACAATGCATCGACATTTATACAACCTATATAGCTGAGATGAGAACTTCTCGGTTTGAATGCGACATATATTTTCAATTTTGTTGATATACTTTTCTTTTTCATGATACCTACATTCAGTGGCATTGGTGACAAATGTCGAAGTATTAAAAAAAAGTAAAGTAACATTTTAATATTTTATTGGGCAATATTGTATCTGTTACATATTCCCCATTTTCACTTTGAATCCATAAAATAAAGTAATGAAATGAATAGTTTCGAAATCCAAAAACTTAATTCGAGGAAGTAAAACCACCCTTAGTATATTGCTGGTATATAATTCATAAATACACATAAAAGTAATCCATAACATCATTTATGGCGTTATACATTCTTTTACGATGCTGGCCGTTTCTTTAATGGACGACTTTGCTTATTACGACGCTGTTTAACGTACAGCTAATGTTGCAAGCGTTTCATAAAAATTAAATTGTTCGTTGCAAAGACCTATTTGATATAAACCTTTCTGATTTGGCAAGACAAGGTGGACAGAGGAAGTCGGAGTCAGGAAGTTGGCGGTGTGATACCCCCGTGCCACGGAAAGCACGTAAAGCCGTTGGTCCTGCGCCTGATCTCTCTCCGGTCATGTCGGATTGCCGTCTCACCGAATTATGAGAGTGAAGGAATAGCGAGTGCACCTGTGTATTGCGCACACACTTGTGCACTATAATATCTCCTGCGTACCTGGCTGATCTCCGTTGAGATTGGCCGCCGTGGCCGAAAACTAGCTAGGAGGAATATATATACAACGTTAAATGAGACAGTCAAGCTAATCTTGGAAACATCTTTGACAAGACTCTAAGGGCTCAAGGCTCTACATAACTCTACTCTTACCATTATCCCGAATATTTTAAAGCTTGAACTTACGTTGTAACCTTTAATCTGTGCTTGAATATAACAAACTCAAGTGCTTTCATGATTTTATGTATTTAAAATACGAATAAAAGGCCAACTATAACACCGATGGCAAAGAATAATTATATGACAATTCGCTTTTATTTTAATACTATGAAATAAGTTTAGGTATTATTTATATCTTTTCCTATTCATTGTTTTAGTAGAACCAGAATAGAAAGTAACCTATTTTTAACAGACTTCAAAAAGGAGGTTCTGTATTCGATCCGTATGTATGTATGTTTGTATGTATGCGTGTATGTAAATTTGTATGGCCGCGAGTTTCTCAAAAACCACTGATCCGATTTGGATGTGATTTTCGATGTTCAAATGTATAGTTTTTAGTATATAATTTATGAAGATCTGATGAAGATCTTCGGAGAAACACAATGGAACTCTTCAATAACTAACAGCAGATGACTCGCGAATGCTGCAATCGTATATCTATGATGTTTACACTATTTTATAATTAAAATTTAAATTGAACAATGTTTTCGTATATTTGATCTTGTATTTCCTTGGCTTAGCTGGCAATTTAAATTAGGCATCGACTCCAAATATACGTATATACTAAGCGAATATAAAGTTGAATTATTTTTTGGTTTGCAGTGATTTTGAAGTCGGTTTATTTTTTGTTATTATTATTATATTAGTTCTCGTATTGCTTGCGTCGTAAGAATACCGCTTTCACTTTGAGATCTCAGGTTCGTATTTCATCGAGTTGTGTGTTCAGTACTTATATCCCAAAGCGTAATTTTTTTCCCTGATATGGCAATGGATTCGCCCGTTATCACAGGGAACGAAATATACATGTGCGAAAAGTGGGTACTCCAGTTGTATTTCTGCCTATCCTTTGAGTATAGTTTTATCTCCGTGACTTTTATCCCTAAGCTACCTGCAAGGGCCTGACTGCGTAACGTAGTTTCATACTATTCAACGCGTCTTGTAATTCATTATATTGTAATAAATTGTAACGCTACGGTGTGACTGCATCCCGGGAGCACTGGACGTCGAGTGTCGAGTACTTGCGGAGGAAATGTCGAGTTTCCTATAGCTGACGATATTTTGCGGCCTTAATGATTTCATAACTAGCTCTCGAGGCCGCTTCTACCGTGATTTATTGCTCGTTTACCAAATACGTATTGTGCAAATCCGTATTATATGAAGTATGATCGCCTTTTTATGTAAAATATGAATTTAAATTAGGTTTTACATACTATGATTGAATAAAATATAGAGTAGTAATTATGACTGGGTTGTAAAAGAGGTCTAGAGGTCAAGATGTCGATGACCGATGTTATGGTTTTTTGAGGAGGTTCAATCGCACAGAATCTGAAGATTGTACAATGGACGTTCGTAGAAAACCGGTATCACTGTTAGAGTAGTCGCGTTTCCTTCGTCTATTATTATTATTGTCTGAGACCTAGAAAAACCCTCTATCTCATCTCATCCAATGTCAAAGTGGTTGACGGTTGTTGACTTTATTTATAATCTTTTATTATGAAATCATTCATATATTTGGCTATGTTAATCTTACATACATCGTTACGCCTCTTTTCTCCGAAGGGGCAGGCAGAGGTGCAAATAGTGCAGACTTTTCACCGTGCATATACTATCCCATGACGTGATAGAGGGCGAGCCTATCGCCATATCATCATCATCATCAGCCACACGACGTCCACTGCTGAACATAGGCCTCCCCCAAAGATTTCCAGATGGACCTGTCAAAAGTGGCCTGCATCCAGCGCGTTCCTGCGGCCTTTACCAAGTCATCGGTCCACCTTGCAGGTGGACGGCCGACGCTGCGCTTGCCAGTACGTGGTCTCCACTCGAAAACTTTTTTGGCCCATCTGCCGTCAGTTCTTCGAACTATGTGTATTCAACTTCGTTCTCCTTCAGGGTATAACGCCTGAGGCATAGAACAGGAGTGTGGTGGTACTGTTCTTCAAAAAAGGTGATAACGCCTTATTGAAGAATTACAGGCCCATCTCACTTTTGAGCCATGTCTACAAGCTGTTCTCAAGAGTCATCACGAATCGTCTCGAGCGCAGGCTAAACGACTTCCAGCCTCCCGAACAAGCCGGATTCCGGAAAGGTTATAGTACCATAGACCACATCCATACGCTGCGGAAAGTTATACAAAAAACTGAGGAGTATAACTTGCCACTTTGCTTAGCGTTTGTGGACTATGAGAAAGCCTTCGATTTAATCGAGACCTGGGCTGTGCTGCAGTCTCTACAGCGGTGTCACATTGATCATCGGTACATCGAAGTATTGAGGTGCTTGTATGACAACGCCACCATGTCGGTCCGAGTACAAGAACAGACTTCGAAGACTATCGCCATATCGGGCTATCTTAATCTTATCCGATTAAAACCTTTACAAGAAAATGTCCGATGTATATAGACACGTTTCCCTGTCGCTGGAGTATGATATACGGCGCCGTACAGTAATAAATTTGGGACACAACACCGAAGACATTATTAGAGTCGCAGCGGTCCAGTTACACGAATAGTTTCGTACAAATACCTCTGGTTTAATCTTGGAAATTGATGTTACGAAATGGTTATAGGTTATAACATTCGGCCCTTGTACACATCTGTCTCTATTATTATATAGATAGTCTATAGTACCTATATAGTCTCTTAGTATCTCAATAACCGTTTGAGCTGTATTTATGAAATTTGGTGTTCTAGTTAACTTACAGGGCTTTAATAAATGCACCAAATTTCATGTATTTAAGTTAGATTTTGAGTTATAGAGGCGTCAAAAGTTGTTCCAAATGGTTCGTGTGAAACTACATTGATGCTGGGTCTCGATTATTCTTTTTTGGCTTGGCTTGACACGTTGCTACTTGCCCAGATACATAGACCTGATCATAGATATAAAAATAAAAAAGAAAAGTTTTTTTAGAAAAAAAAAATAATACAAAATCCAAATGCAATAATGTTTAAGTTGATCTTTAGTGTAATCTATACTAATCTATACTAATATTATAAAGCTGAAGAGTTTGTTTGTTTGAACGCGCTAATCTCAGGGACTACTGAACCGATCTTGAAAATTCTTTCACTAATAGGAAGCTACATAATTCCTGGGTGCTATAGGCTACTTTTTATCCCGGGAAAATATATTTGTCCCGGAAAAACTTTTTCACGCGGGCGGAGCCGCGAGCACTACTAGTCCAAACATAATTTTACCCAAATAAATCGTCGTCTCCAATCGAAATAGCGACCAAATCGTGTAAAATCCTTGAAAACGCATAGGGGATGTACGCAACAGCTCTGAAGTACCCTTAAACTGATCGTGGGGTGCGAGTCCACCTTGGGGATGAGGGATAAATAAAAAAGGATATTAAACTTTTTCAATTAATCATTGGAATTCCGAATCAGTCCGTATTGGAATTTAATTACAATGCTATTGTTTTACGAGATTCGTTTTTTCCTGATAGATATGGGTAAGGACCTAGTCGGGTAAAAACATTATATGGTGTCATGAGCGGATAATGGTCCGAATCGTATTCATAATAATTATTTTTGGCATCGAAAAATATTTTTAATGACACTAAACGCATGAAACAACCGTAACGTGCAATATCATTATCAATATTAGTTAATTTAACTAAGTACGTACTTCTTTATATTTTTTCTGCGTAGTCCGTGGTGACTTACATTTAATTTTAGGTCATAGGGCATCAACCAGTTCCTAGATCAATAAATCATTTATTTAAGAATCAACATGGAATCAACAGTAACTTCTATAGATTAATAAGTTGAATACGTAAAATAGAGATTGTTTAACGTTTAACAATTCCCAATTATCTGGTAAACGCGGTAAACGCCATATTTGATATTTCAGCACTTTATAGAATAAATCATATTATCCATCAACTCCGCAAGATATGTTTTCCCGCCGAGTGGCTCTCTACTGCCATTTTCTTCAACTTTGACCAACAAAAAGGAGGGAGATGACACTAGCGCCAAGTTTTGCTTCTTTTGCTAACAACCAATTGATCTTGACCTCTTAGTTTGTTCAAAATTAGATACAAACTGGGAGACAGTGTAGTTCGTGATTATGTAAGTACTACAGTGAACTTATCATTTTTTGTTTTACGAACTGAAACAATAATAATAATAATAAAATTGTTTATTGGCAGTAAAACACATGACATTATAGAAAGGTTATTACCCTGGCCCCTGAACTAGCGTTAGCTGTGTCTCAGGAACCAGTGTCTTCCCCCAGCAATACACATATTATTGGTATTACAAATAAACGCGCCTTAGGCAATTTCAACATAACAGATTATAAATACAGAAGATATTAATACTAGTACAATTATATATATATATATATATATATAAAAGAAAATATTATAAGTATTTTCAACAAACACAATTTAATACACTTCATCAGCTAGTTTTTTTTTTTTTTTTTTTTTTTTAGAAAAATGTGTGTGTTTGAGTGTGTGTGAGTGTGTGTGAGTGTGTGTGTATGTGTGTGTGTGTGTGTGTGTGTGTGTTCAAACGTACATCATATTTATTCCCCTCTTACTATTCACTTAAAGTAGCATGCTTTCTATGTCATCATAGCTGTGTTGGTTAAGCCATTGTAATAGTATTTTTTTGAACTGGTTATTAGTGTACTGTTTTACCGAAAATTTCTTATGAAATATGTTGTAAATTTTAGGAGCTAGAGCATCAAAGTGTTTTTTTGCAAAGGAAGTGTTGACCCTAGGGACTGGACATAGATCTATACGTTTAAACTCGACAGGTAAGGTAGGTACAATTTTTCTGTGGTATCTTCGCAACATTTCGTATATAAAAGTCTTTCTAACTGACAAAACTCCTGTCTTGTTATATACATCAGATGTAGGGTGTCTGAATGGTAAATGCATCAACACCTTGAGCACCGTCCTTTGGGCTCTCTCTACAGCTATTAGATAAGTTTTGGCTGCTCCACCCCAGGCACATACACAGTATCTCACCAGGCATTCACCAAGTGAACTGTATGTCTGAATAAGAAGCTTGCAGTTGGCAACAGTTCTCAGTTGTTTAAAAACATATGTTAGTTTCCTGATTCTGTTAGCCAACGTTGTAGTTTGGATATCCCAGATGAGCCTATTATCTATTACGACACCCAGGTATTTAATATTTGATGCCTGAGATAATATAGGACAACTACAGTTGGAAGGTCGAGAATTCCGATTACATGGGTATGTGTGCATTTTAAGAGTTTTAGTATCTGTGTTTATTACTTTAGACTTACTGAAGCAGATGTATTTTGTT
Organism: Lapara coniferarum; assembly: GCA_949316025.1. Lineage (NCBI taxonomy): Eukaryota > Metazoa > Arthropoda > Insecta > Lepidoptera > Sphingidae > Lapara > Lapara coniferarum. Next base: position 18,123,552 of record OX438919.1, read on the forward strand.
TTAGATGCATTAAGTGAGAGGAGACTTTCTTCAAGCCAGGTAGTAATTTTTGCTAAACCAGTTTCAGCCACATAATGTACTTCATTCCACGATTTTCCATAGAAGAGAAGGACGGTGTCATCAGCAAACATAAGAAGGTCCATATTAGATATAACATTGTCTACTAAATCATTGATGTATATAAGGAATAAAGAAGGTCCCAAAATACTGCCTTGTGGTACTCCAAATGTGTTAACAACGCTATCACTCTTTACAACGCTATCACAATTACAACTTTCCATGTTCCAATTACACTTGCCCAGGTTTTAAAACTTCATAGAAAAATCATAGTAACCTAAAACAAGTTGAAGAAGATGATCTGTGTTTCAATCATTAGAAATATCTAACTAATAAACCCATTTCCCTAGATAGCTAAAGTCCTTCCATCCATATTTAGCTACATTTTACAAGTATAATTTTAATGATGGCTGGGAACATTCCCGTGAAGCGTGTTAAAATCGCACGGACTGTATTATGGCGACAACTAATAAACTAACTTCATTATATAACGCACTGGAAAGTTGTCCAGGGAGAATGTTATAAATCAAGATGCGTTAACAATTATATAATTGGATGCGGTACTTCTGAATTTTGACTTCGTACGAAAGTTCCATTTCATTTAGCTAATATTCTAGCTAGTGAAGTAGGTATATCGTATAAGAGAAGCATAATACCCATTATCTTTTGTTTTTTCTCGCATCTTGGGAGAATGAGTCGGTCTCAGAAGGTACTAAAGCTTTGGGTGTTTCTGGTGACAATCGCAATGTACAAATGCTATTGTGATCCAGTTTTAAGTACTGACCAATGCAAAGACTTAGCATTAAGTGGTTGAACATTCTTATGACATTGGGTGCCTCACGCATTGCCTTCTAATACCCACAAGTTCGAGGCAGTAATGCTTCATGAATCACACACACACACATACACTCACGCCTGTTATCTCCGAAGGGGTAGGCAGAGGCGCAACTAGTGCACCCACTTTTCGCCGTTATTCCGTCCCATGATGTGATAGGGGGCGAGCCTATCGCCATATCGGGCACAAATTTCAGACTCCGAGCTGATACTGAATAGAAAAACTCAATATCACTTTGCCCGACCCGGGAATCGAACCCGAGACCTCAGCATTGTAGTCGTACCTTAATACAACTACGCCACCGAGGCAGTCCTGAATGAATCATGATTCATACTTTAGGCAGTCGAAGCATACATTAATAAGTGAGTGGCTTGGTCAATACTATAAACAAAACAAATACATAGATATTAGGGCTGATAACAACTTTGTATCAATGCTTCAACAATGTTCAACATTTCTAACATTTTACTACCACAGCAATAAAATGCCTCCTCCATTAATATAATTAGTTGTCTCCGCGCAGTACATTGTAGTGTGGGAACAGCATCACCTGAAGTTGGAAACTTTAGCGTTAATATGAGCTTCCCCACGGTAATTGGATTTTATGAATACATTAAATATTTTCATAGTAAATGCTGAACGTTTATGCTCTGTCGTGTTATCTACATACATTGTGTTTACGAGTTGATAGTTTAGGGCTGATCGTTTCAAACCATTCGTTTTTTTATTATTGTATACCAAATAATTTTATTTTAGTACTGAGAGAGTAATATAATCTACGAAATAGAATTCCGAATAGACATCCATTAATCCTTTATCGCTTGACGGTACAATACTACTGATTATTATTTCTATACTCTAGTTTAGTACACAATGGATACAGTTTCCGTGGTGTAGCGGTTATCACATCTGCCTAACACGCAGAAGGCCCCCGGTTCGATCCCGGGCGGAAACATTGCTTTTTATAACTCCAATACTATACAATGTTTTTCTGAATCTTTGATGAATATTAAGAAGTTGACACAATTCCAAACATCTTACAAAATATGTAATCATAACGTAAATTTAAAACAGCGCCATCTATTGTTTGTTTTGACGAACCATGTATATACTTATTATACTTTAATTCTTAAGGTAGAGTCAAGGAGAGCTAGCTACTATTGTAAATTTTGTTAACGCGATAATCTTAATTTGTTGTTTGTGATTGCTTCATGTAAGAATCATTTTTTCCACCAATAGCTAAAAAAAGCGTTTGTACCTAATACGATCAATGTATATTTTTCATGAAACCCTCAAGTTGCTTGCAGAAAAACTGTATAATATAAATACCTAAATCCAAAGTACAAAAAACTCATTAAATATACGAAATTTTACATAAGTAAATAAATTACTTAACTATAGCAAATGCCAGCGCTACAATTCCAAATAACTATAAGCCAACGTGCACGCAGGCACACATGAATAACCCAAACCTATAATTAACAATATTGATTTACACTTAACCCAAATATTTGATTCAAAAACATTTGTAAACGGTCACAAAAGGATGAACGGATTTTTCAAAAGCATCTTTAGGCGTTCGCAATCCAACATGATGTCAAAACTTCGTTCGACTGAATCAATTTTATTTTGATATGAAATGTCCCTGTCATAGTAAATCCGCAGATCTGAAGCGGTTGATCTCTACTCCCGGATTCACTGTGTAGAAAATTGTATTTCCAAATCCCGGCGCGTATATTTCCTTATTTTTGCATATTCTCGTTCGATATGAAGCGCGGGTTTTGTGTAAGACTGATCGTCTGTTATTCGATATCAATAAAGGCGTGATATTAGCCATCCTCGTCTTCATATGTCATTATATCTTTATAATATGAGATTGGCGCCTATAGATGTTTTTTTATGGCATTGAATGACGAGACGAGCTAGCCGTTCGCCTGATGGTAAGCGATACGACCACCCATAAACAGTAGCAACACCATTTAGCACTTTTTTTTTTTTTTTGACCGGCACCTTCGGCGCATTAGGGACGGCTGCGGGCTTCCTCCGACTCACGTCTAAGTTGTCGTCCGCAACCGCCCCTGCGCGTACCGCTGTTGCGGTCCTTTTCCTGTTGCGGGGGCTCAGAAACCCCCGAAACACCGTACCGTGTCCACCTTTTGGTGTCCGAGGCAGCGTGAGACACGCCCTTGAGTTACAAAGTACTGTGTGGCATTCCACTGTGCTCGTCATCCTGACACATAAGATGTTAAGTCTCATTATGTCCAGTAGTTGCACTGGCTACAATGCCCTTAAAACCGAAACACAATACTGCATGCACACTGCTGCTTGACGGTAGAAATAGACATTGCGGTGATACCTACCCAGACGGACTCTTACATATGAGAGAGCTACCATCAGTGAAATGATATGTTCCAAAAAAGAATAGGACAAGATTTTATGATCGGTGGTCCGCCTGACGAGTCCCGTAAATTACCTTTCGTGCTCATCTGAGTTACCTAAGTAAGAACACTAACAAAATATTTTCCGAGCTAAAAATCGAACACTATGTGAGGTTCTCTCGGTTTATAGCGTAGTCTACTTACGCAACCACTTAATCAAGAAGATGACCAGAGAACTTCATGACAAAGGAGTAAATTTTTTATGTTATGTATTATAATTCTTTTGGAAATATTATGTCTATATTGGAAATATGTTATTGATTTTGCTCGCGTCTTGGCGTGCGTCAAATTGGTTTTGTGACAATTATGAAAAAGTAGCCTATATTATGAGATACAAGGTACTCCGCATCAAAATTCATCAAAATGTTCACGGTTTAGCCGTGGAAGCATAACAAAAAGCAGTTAATTTCACGATCAATGTTATATGGATCGTATAGTTTCTTTTTTTATTTCTTCCTCTGTTTATATCGTCTAGTTAGCTACTGATGACCGTCGCATGGAGACCGTATAAAATGTCAATTTACGCTACTGAAATACTGGTAATGAAAAGAAGACCTAACCATGCGAAGAACTAACTAAACTAAACATAAACTATAGAGCGAATGTTTGCCCTACGTTTTCAAGATTTTTTTTAAGTTGTGTATTTTGGTTGCATTTTTATACTATAGCCTCGGTAATTTAGGAAACTAACTACTTAAACACGTCTATATTCATACTTATAATAAGTATATAATCACATAATTATGTGGTTACATACTTATGATGAATATGAGGTAAGATATTTAAATGTAAATGTTTTAACATATACATACATACATATACACTCACGCCTGTTATCCCCGAAGGGGTAGGCAGAGGCGCAACTAGTGCACCCACTGTTCGCCGTTATTCCGTCCCATGATGTGTTAGGGGGCGAGCCTATCGCCATATCGGGCACAAATTCCAGACTCCGAGCTGATACTGAATAGAAAAACTCAATATCACTTTGCCCGACCCGGGAATCGAACCCGAGACCTCAGCATTGCAGTCGTACCATAATACAACTACGCCACCGAGGCAGTCGTCGTAAATGTTTTAAGTTAGGTATTTATAATTAAAATATTGCACTTTCAGTTCAGCTATATAAATAGAAATTCTTATCGATCGATTACCGATAGATGACGCGTATAACAAATTTACAAGTAACGATTGTAGTTCCTGTGAATCATAGATTTTAAATAGCAGTGAATACTCAGGATAATAACAAAAAACAGTTATTAATATGTGTGTGTATAATATACAAACGTCACTTGTCAACAACGCATTGTTTACGTAGCAAGTAGCAAGTCAAAAGATATAGCATGTGTATTATTGCATAGGTATCTGTACCTCAAATTTTAATATTATTATAGCAACTGTGGAAAACTGTATCGGCGTGAGTCAGCCATATAGTCTCTAGTCGCTGGTGTGAGTGCTGTGAACTTGCTAGCTTTCGATAATCGACCTATACGGTAAGTGTACAAAACAAAACACACTCACTCCCTGTCCATATTCGCTTCAACCCTACATTACCGTCTGATGGGGCAAACCATTATTTCAATAGACAAATTATACGAGTTACTATCCTTAAGAGGTCCCATGATGACTAGATAAGTCAAGTAGCAAGAAAGTAATTACCAAAAATACTAGCTGGCACTAGGTAAATGTATGAAACGTCTTTTGCTAGCTTTAATCACTATTATATTATGTCCTACTAATATTATAAAGGCGAAAGTGATAAGTATGAATGTTTGGATGTCTGGATGTCTGGATCATCTGGATGTACGGATGTTTGTTACTCTTTCACGCAAAAACTACTGAACGGATATCGATGAAGTTTGGCACACGGGTAGATCATGTCCTGGATTAACACATAGGCTACATTTATCCCGGGAAAATAAAAAGCGGGACTTTTATCCCGGAAAAACTTTTTAACGCGGGTGGAGCCACGGGCATAAGCTAGTATATAATATTGTACTGTTGATAGTAAGGATATACGGTCCTAATTTGTGGTCATTTCTAATATACGGGATGTATCAATATTTTTTGAATTGACTCCCCGATTTGTAAAGTACATACCGTTAAACTCAATCGTCGCAGTTTACTTGTTCACTAACGAAAACATGCATAACATTAAGTTAAGGTTGTGTTATTCGTACGCTTAAGAAACTACGAACTTAAGACTATTGAGGTCGCATAATATAACTTTTCTATTTCGAATTTGTTAAGATTTTTGATTCGATGTTATATTATTGTTAAATTTACTGGTGGTAGGACTCTCATAATGTAAGAGTCCGTCTGAATAGGTACCACCGCAATATATATTACCAAGCAGCAGTATGCATGCACTGTTGTGTTTCGGCTTGAAGTACATTGTAGCCTCAGGTGAACGGCATGCTGGTCACGTCATTGCATACCATATAAACAATATATATTTATGCATAATAGCTATGCAACATAGAAATACGATGTATAGGTAATTGTAAATCACAGCACAGTACTGCATTGCTCTCGACAACCAAAAACATTATATTACATTGCACAATTTTCTCATTTTTTACAATATATTCAACTGAATTCTATTTTTTTTTAACTTTTCGTGTACTATAAGTAAAGCGAATCTTAAACATATCACTAATCTAGACACTACTCAAACAATTTTAATCAATTTAATAGATTAATCCCTCGACGCCAAAAAACCTTAACTCCCTAGTGTCGCGTGTTGCATTTATTGTACAATTCAGGTTCTTACCTTACAAGGGGACTATTTCAAGAGGGTGCTTTCACGCAGAATGCAATTTCCTTGACAAAGGCCCCAGGGCATTGCGTCCCGAAGTATTTGACCGGCACAAGTGCTTGCTTTTTTACGTAAAATGTAAGAGCCGACTAAATATTTGAATAAATGTCGGCGACTAAATTGATTTTTTAAGGAAAACGAAAGTGAATAATTTGTTACGTTTGGTGTTATCAACGGGCGACCCATGGAGGCATAGTTATAGGTTTTAGATCGTAAATCTATTCATGACTGAATAAAGATGTATATTGTACGACAAAGTTATAATCTATTAAAAAACTTTTATAAATACGCGTAGTACATATACGTAAGGATACAAGTTGATTTATATATTGCAAGTTCTTGAACAAAAATGTTTGTTTACATAAACTTTCTTTGTCGCGTCTAATAATTCAACAGTAAAATATTTTAAACGTTTACACCGATTGCAAGCCGTAAACTAAGCTAAGTCAGTTTATCTTAGCTCAGATAGTTGAGATATTTTTTCCGTTTACCAGTTTACCATGCAACGTTTTATGAGTAATATTCTCGGCCATCGAGCTAAGCTTAACTATATTAGTTTTTGATCTGGAGCCGAAGTTATGAGGGTAACAATTATAATGTAGGTTTTTATTATGATTATTATTAAAATAATGACAACAAAAAATATAGAACCTTTTTTATTCCAATTCAATGGCGAGACGAGTATGCCGCCCGCCTGATTGTAAGCGATATAACCACCCATAAACAGTAACCACACAGAACTTTAAATTATAAAGTACTGCGTGGCATTTCACTACACTCATCACTTTGAGACGTGTCATTATGTCCATTACTAAATAAGACTGATTTAAACATTAAATAATCAGCAAAACTATTTAATGTTTAAATGCCTCGGTGGCGTAGTTGTACTATGGTACGACTGCAATGCTGAGGTCTCGGGTTCGATTCCCGGGTCGGGCAAAGTGATATTGAGTTTTTCTATTCAGTATCAGCTCGGAGTCTGGAATTTGTGCCCGATATGGCGATAGGCTCGCCCCCTATCACATCATGGGACGGAATAATGGCGAAAAGTGGGTGCACTAGTTGCGCCTCTGCCTACCCCTTCAGGGATAAATGGCGTGAGTGTATATGTATGTATGTATGTAATCAGCAAAATCACTAATTACCGAAAATTCCTATATACATTTCCAAACCAAAACAATCAAAATACCGAATAGGGTCTGTCTCCCTATAAGTGAATAGTTATCAGACGCATACCACCTGCCGAAACCATAATTTCGTCATAACAATGGTACCCACCTATTTAAAAGCTGTCAAATTGGAATGAAAAGCCGAAATATTGATCAGTCAGCCCCCTTCTGGGGTCAATAACCGTTGATTGCCTTCATTGACGAATGGTCTGTAGGTGTCGAATTCTATCTATAAAGATCTACATGACACGAAAATGGAACATTAGTGTCTTTTGTTTATTATGAACCCATCTATTGGATGAAAAAATGTATTGGACGATGGGTATACCAATATACACATGCAATACAGCAATAGCAATGGCTATATCTTATCTTACTTCTTCTTAATATTATAAATCTTCCTAATATTTTGTCTTTTGTTTATTGTGAACCCGTCTATTGGATGAGAAAATGTATTGGACGATGGGAATACCAATATACACATGCAATACAGCAATATCTTATCTTACTTCTTCTTAATATCATAAATCTTCCTAATATTTTGTACAAATGTTTGGATGTTTGAAGTATACGCATAAACAGCTGAACGGATTTGGATCAAATTTGGCATACGGGTTATATGTTCTGGATTAACACATAGGCTTTTTGTTCTGGTAATTTTTTCTTACGGGAAATAATAGTTTTTTTTTTGCAGATAGCGCTGGCTTATTACAATTGACGCTACAAATCGCTACAGTGTTTTATGGAGTTCTGCATCGGGAAAGGCTTAATGCTGCGGACCATACCTAGTATAACATGTATGAGAAAGTCAATTTAGATATGTAATATAGGATTGGAGAAATATACTCTGACTGCCACTGTGGCGTAGTTGTATTACGTTACGACTTCAATGCTGAGGTTTCGAGTTGGATCATCGGGTCGGGCTAAGTGACATTGGCTCGCTCTGTATCACATCATAGGACGGAATACGCACGGCGAAAAGTGGGTGCATTATTTGTGTCTCTGCCTACCCCTTCGGGGATAAAAGGTGAGAATGTCTGTGTGTAGAGAAATACACTTTTTCATGTGTGTTGCAGACAACAGAAATGACTCCTTACTTTCTATTGGCCACGTACCCGAAGTCAGATCAAGTAGGCGACACTCTGTTGGAACAATATTACAAGAAACTACATTCAACTGATATTGTTTTCACTTGATTACTGTCCGGAATTGTATGTGACGACTTGAATATAAGACCACCAATTATAAACCACTTTATTGGAAGTTATTTACTGATAATTTGAATTTTCTGAACTTACAACTTCAATTATCTATGAAAAAAAAAACACATGTAATTCCATGGTCATTAAAGTTATCAGCTAAGTAATAAAGTAATTAAATCATTACGGGCGATTGCTTCGTTGTCATCAAGTAATCATACTTACAAATGTGACCTACATTCAACACATTATGTTGACAAACTTATCGTGCCAATCGAAAGTATATTTTATATACACGCATTGACGAGTGACAATAGACATTAAGATTAGTGAAGACTAGAAAAGAGAACAAAAGCTCATTCTCCAAATGAAGTCAAACGAAATTGAATTTTGAAATGTTCTATAAAGTTATCTTTGGATTGACAAATTCAGACCTTAATAGGTTTTCTTTATACAAAGTCATTTTGACATTGCGTTAATAAATGAAACCACATACTTATCTCGTTGAAAATAACACTGTTGTTTTAACCATAGATGTAAAATTTAAAAAAGTGTAAGTTTCGAACAAAATAAACATCAATAAAATGTAACTTTAAGTTTACACGCCCTAATGCCACTATGACTGCTCTAGGGGAATTCGTCGCAGCAGCAACATTACACTTTCAGTCAGAAATACACTTACGCACACACCATATTCCCACCAAACTACAAAATGATAAAAAAGTTCGAATACTACAACTGGGATTTTTGGCGAAAGTAAGTATTCGTTATTCATTGATAATTTTTAGCACGATGTTAGCAGAGGTATAGACGAATATGTGGTTTCATTTAGTAACGCAATGTAAAAATGACCCTGTATTAAAAAACTTATAGAATAACGTTTGGTAGCCTATCATCTTCATTATATCATAGGGGCGTAGGTGCCTACCTATCTAAGGCCGCAGGGGCTCTAAGAATTTCTCAAAAGATCTTCGAATGGTCTTAGATATCTTTGAAACAACAAATGTGACTTAAAATTAGCATTATAATTTTCAAGGAATCTGAAATCTGTATATATAGACATACACTAGATGTACCAAAATTCGAATTTATTCCATCACTGTTCCCATAACACATTTTTATAAAAGTACTTTACACATTCATTGAATTACGCAATTCGCGACGCGCTCCCGGCAGTATATTAACGATTTGCCATGTACCAGTGCACTTTCAACATTTTAATTTTAATTAAAGTCGAATGCTCAATTAATGTTCAGTTTTATGATCACCTGGTTCCGATATTCGAATATTATTTTGTGAATTAAAAGGGTTAAATAAAATTGAGATTTAAATTGTGGTCTTTATACTATATATTTGAATGAGCAAATGGGTCATATAATGGTGAATCGCAGGCCATAAATACAACTTAGCCAGAAGAATTGTAAACTGAAAACTAATCTCATAGGTTTTTTTTTTCAATGACCATCTTCGGCGCATTAGGGACGGCTGCGGGCTTCCTCCGACTCACGTCTAAGTTGTCGTCCGCAACCGCCCCTGCGCGTACCGCTGTTGCGGTCCTTTTCCTGTTGTTGCGGGGGCTCAGAAGCCCCCGTACACCGCAGGACGCCCTTTTGGCGTCCGAGGCAGCGTGAGACACGCTGCCGTCCATCACGGGGGTCACAGAAGTAATCCTAAAAATATTTAGGGGAGACCTATATTCACCAGTGGACTTAAAAAGGTTGAAGAAGAAAATGTATCAAAAGCTAATTTGATCACTGTACTTAGGGGTGCAAAGTCAGGAAACCTCCACGTGGTGCACCCTGGGCAACGGAGCGTCGGTCGAGTTGATCGGCGCAACGGCCAATATCCTGACAACAGTGGTCTTGGCGGTCGTCGCCGCTTTTTGCGGTGGCTGCCGCATTTCTAGATGATGGGCCCGTTTATTCGGGCGGCTCCTGGTTCATCCGGGGGTGTCGACGGGCTCGGTGTGCGCTAACACCGCCCCGAGCAGGCAGCGGGGGGGAACCTTCCTCTCCGCTGTCACCGTTGCAGATCGTAATCTAGTATGGAGGTCCGTGGACATGTCTCGCGCTCCTGCTGGACCGAGGGTCTTGGCTTAATCGCCCGGACCACGAGGGAGAATACCTCTATAAAAAGTTACCCCGAATCCCAAGCGGCGGCGCACCGCGAGGGGATGCATGGCCGATGGGTAGTTCGGTCACTAGTGCGACCCCCGCCAGAGTACCGGCCGACCCTCTTGGCGGGTTACGCTAGGCTTACCCAGGTACAGGGGGCACTGCCTGGGTGGACTCTTATTTCCCCCATACTCGTGGGATCAAATATGGATAATTTAACACCCAAAATTATGTTGACGAGGTTGCCTACTCCAGTTTCGGCTGGAGAGGCGGAGATTGGTGGGCGAAAGCCCGTTGATGGCGGACGAAGAGTCGGCGCGGACAAGATGTCCACAGGCGTCGACTCGGAGTCGAGTGGGAGCGTTTCCTCCGTCCGGAGCCGTTCCGAGTTGGACAAGGGCAGCAGGTCGTCCCTGGCAAGCGACACGGAGGAGCCAACTCCGAAGTCGCAGACGACTGCTGGACGTGGCAGGGGAGGCCCAGCTTCGGTCGACGGATTCGTCGAACCAAAGTCAAGGGAGAGGGTGCGCGACATCGTAAAGCGCAGGGAGGCCCGCCAAAGGGCGAGAAGGGTGGAGAGCGGGGAAGGCATGGTCCTTCGCTCCGCCAACCCAAAGGTGCCCGCCGAGGAGGTGGCTGTCGCAGCGGCGGCGGAACCGGCACCGAGCGCTCGCCCTAAAGGCGAGGCCAAAAAGTGGCGAGATAAGTGCGCCAAATTGGAGGAGGCGGTGAAGGAGCTGAAGCGTGAAAACGCTTCTCTCCTTCGCCGTCTGGAGGAGCTGGCAGCAGTGGAGGCCAAGTGGCAGGCGAGGATGGAGTCGGTGCTCGCAGGGCCGGCCCAGAGGCCTCCACTGGCCCACGAAAGAAGGTCCACCCCCGGGGACATACCACTCCCCGTCCAGGGTGGTTTCGTTGGGGGAGCTCCCCAGCCTTCCTCTAAGGGGAAGGGGAGGGGGAAGGGGAAAGGAGCAGTGCAGCCTGCTCCTTTCAAGGCTCCTGCCATCGTGGCCGGGCCCTCCACCTCTGCTGCCGTGGCGGTCGCTGGACCGTCTGGGGTGCCCCAGAAGGGGAGGGGGAAAGGTGGTCCTCCTGCTCCCCCCGTCGCGAAGTCCGCTCCTAGGGAGCCCCGCCCACTGCCGCCGGCCCCAGCGTCCATGGACGCTGAATGGACGGTGGTAGTAGGGAAGAAGAAGCGGGGGAAGCCCAGCCCCGCTGCGGCGCCTGCGGCGAAGCCGCAGCAGAGGAGGCAGAGGCGCAAGGAGCCCAAGCTGCGTCAGCCACGCTCGGCGGCCATAGTGCTGTCGCTGACGCCGGCGGCGGTGGCCAAGGGCCTAACGTACGCCAAGGTGCTGACGGACGCTCAGCACCGCGTCGACCTCGCCGGCCTCGGTATTGACAGGCTGAGGCCCAAGGTGGCAGCCACGGGTGCCATGTTATATGAGGTGCCCGGGGCTGAGTCGGAGCGGAAGGCGGACTCCCTCGCCGCAAGGCTGAGGGAATGCTTTGGTGAGTCGGAGGATGTCAAAATCTCCCGGCCCACCAAGTGCACGGAGCTGCGGCTGTCGGAGTTGGATCCGGCAGCCACTTCCGAGACGGTCGCAGCGGCACTCAGCGTTGCTGGCGAGTGCGCAGTCGACGCCGTCAAGGTCGGACAGATCCGGCCTGACCGCTCCGGCCTGGGCGCAGTTTGGGCCAAGGTGCCGACAAAAGTGGCCCAAAAAATAAAGGCGGGCCGCCTGATGGTGGGGTGGACAGTGGCCCGGGTGACCGTGCTCGGGGCGCGCCCGATGCGCTGTTTCCGTTGCCTTGAGCGCGGTCACACGCAGAGCACCTGCACCGGAGGACCGGACCGCAGCGATCTATGTTATCGCTGCGGCAAACCGGGCCACAAAGCCCGAGGATGCGAGGCCGCGCCGAACTGCGCAGTCTGCGCGGCCGCAGGGAGGCCCGCCAAACACCCGGTGGGCGGGAAGGCGTGTCCCGCCCCCTCCCGTCGCGACAGGCGTCGCGACGGGGTACGAAGTGCTGCTGCCGCTGGGGCCTCGACCCAGCCGCAGTCAGCGAGCCCACCGCAAGAGGCCGCGATGGACGTTGTAGAGATCGCCCAATAATGGATCTAAATTTCCTCCAGGCGAACATCAACCACTGTGCCAGTGCCCAGGACCTGTTGTCCCAAAGCCTGGCGCAGTGGTCGGTGCAAGTGGCCGTGGTCGCTGAGCCGTATTTTGTCCCCCCCCGGGATAACTGGGCGGGGGACCTTGACGGCTTGGTGGCCATCATCAGCCGGGGCGCCGCTGGCTCCCCACCTTTCGAAAAAGTAGCGAAGGACAGGGGATGCGTGGCGGTTCTGCTGGGAGACATTTGGATCGTAGGAGTGTACTTTTCTCCCAGCAGACCCCTCGCCGAATTTGAGTCTTTCCTCGTTCGGCTGGGGGCCTTGGTGGAACAAGGCCAACCTCACCCGGCGGTCGTCGCCGGCGACTTCAACGCCAAGTCCGTGGCTTGGGGCTCGCCGGCGACGAGCGGTCGTGGTCGGGTCCTGGAGGAATGGGCGATCTCTGTCGGCCTGGTCGTCCTGAACAGGGGGTCGGTGGACACGTGCGTGCGGCACAACGGCGGGTCTATCATAGACCTGTCGTTTGCGAGTGCCGCCGTCGCACGCCGTGTCCGGGACTGGAGAGTCCTCGTGGGCGTGGAGACGTTGTCGGACCATCGTTACATCAGGTTCGGCGTCTCCGCGTCCCCGAGTGTCCAGTCCGGTGGTGTACCGAGTGCCCCAAATCAGGACGGCCCGCGGTGGGCGCTTCGTCGCCTCGATGGGGAGGCCCTAGTGCTGGCCGCTCTGGTCATGTCGTGGCTCCCCGTGCCGGACGGGCCGGTACGGGTTGAGCAGGAGGCGGAGTGGTTCGGGGTGGCAATGTCGGATGTCTGCGACGCCGGCATGCCCCGAGCTCTCCGCCGTTCGCCGGTGCGACAGGTGTACTGGTGGTCGGCGGAGCTAGCGCAGTTGCGCGCGTCGTGCGTTGCTGCGCGCCGCCGATACGCCAGGCATCGTCGTCGCCGGCTCAGAGAGGAGAATCACGCAGACCAGGAGCGGCAGCTCTATGGCCTCTACAAAGAGGCAAAGAGAGCGCTGCGGGTGGCCATTCATGGGGCTAAGGTCGCGGCACGTAAGGCGTTCGTGGGGACTCTCGACAGGGACCCGTGGGGGCGCCCTTACCGTATGGTGATGAAGAAGCTTCGCCCAGCGGCGCCCCCGCTGTCGCAGAGTCTCCGGCCAGAATTACTGGCCAACGTAGTCGCGGCCTTGTTCCCGGCCACCGTGGAGTTCACTCCTCCACCGATGGCGCCACCGGATGTGGCGTCATCGTCGAGTGAGAATCCGGCAAGGGATATCCCGGAGGTTTCGCCCGCTGAAATGCGGGCGGCAGTGCTTCGGCTGCGGAGCAAAAACACGGCCCCAGGGCTCGATGGCATCCCCGGGAAAGCCTGGGTGCTAGCCCTCGAGTACCTGGGCCCGAGGCTCCGCAGCTTATTCACCGCCTGCCTGGAGCAGGGCGTCTTCCCGGTGCGTTGGAAAACCGGGAAGCTCGTCCTGCTGAAGAAGGGAGGACGACCCGCAGAGTCGCCGTCGGCCTACCGGCCCATCGTGTTGCTCGACGAGGTGGCAAAGCTCTTCGAGCGCATCATTCATACCCGCCTCGTCGAGCACCTTGAAAGGGTCGGACCAAATCTGGCCGACGAGCAGTTTGGATTTAGGAGGAGACGTTCCACTGTCCACGCGATTCTGCGGGTGAAGGCACAGGCGGAGGATGCAGTGGCCGGAGGCAGTGTAGTGATAGCGGTGTCGTTGGACATCTCCAACGCATTCAACTCGCTGCCCTGGCCCTGCATCCACGAGGCACTGCGGTACCACGTGGTGCCGCCCTATCTCCGGCGTCTGGTGCACGCGTACCTGTCTGACAGGCACGTGGTGTATCCGGGCGCCGATGGGTGGCACCGAAGAGCGATGTCGTGCGGTGTTCCACAGGGCTCGGTTTTGGGCCCTCTCCTGTGGAACATCGGGTACGACTGGGTGCTCCGTGGTTCCAATCTCCGGGGCGTCGGCGTGACATGTTACGCCGACGACACGCTAGTCACAGCGACTGCTGGGACCTTCCGGGACGCCGCAACTCTGGCGGCGGCGGGCACCGGCCAAGTAGTTGGTAGAATCCAACGTTTAGGATTGAAGGTGGCCCTCGAGAAAACCGAGGCCGTGTGTTTTCACGGACCTCGGAGAGGGCCACCGGCCGGTGCCGGCATCGTCGTTGGGGGGGTGCGGATCCCCATCGGCTCTAGCATGAAGTATCTAGGTTTAGTCCTAGATAGCCGATGGCGATTCCGCACCCACTTTAAGGAGTTGAGGACGAAATTGTCCCGGGCAGCGGGCGCTCTTTCCCGCCTGCTGCCCAACCTGGAGGGTCCTGGCTTCCCTTGCCGGAGGCTGTATCACGGAGTCGTGCGGTCCATAGCCCTTTACGGCAGCCCCGTTTGGGCTGACTCCCTAGGCCGCCCCTGCGTCGCCCTTCTGCGCACCCCGCAGAGAGCTTTAGCGCAGCGGGCGGTCAGGGCGTACCGCACGGTCTCTTTCGAGGCGGCTTGCCTATTGGCCGGATTTCTGCCCTGGGACCTGGACGCCAAATCCCTTGCCGATGTATTCCATTGGCGGGAGGAGGCGTTCAGTCGCGGGGAGCGTCCGGCCCTGAAGGAGGTGGAGGCCAAGAGGGCCGCCTTACGGCGAGCCGCCGTGGAGGAGTGGCGTCTCAGGCTGGAGGCCCCGTCGTGGGGGCACCGGGTCGTAGAGGCAGTGCGTCCTGTCTTTGCCGAATGGCTGGACAGGCGCCACGGAGCGGCAACATACCGCCTGACGCAGGTGCTCACCGGGCATGGCTGCTTCGGTGAGTTCCTGTTTCGGGTGGTACGGATCGAGGAGTCGGCCGTGTGTCACTATTGTGACAACTGCCCAATGGACACGGCCCAACATACGTTGGAGTGTTGTCCAGCCTGGGATGAGGAGCGCAGCGCTCTCAGAACAGTCGTCGGAGAAGACCTCTCGCTGCCGGCCGTGGTCGCTTCCATGGTCGGCGGCCGGGAGGCCTGGCAGGCGGTGGCCCACTTCTGCGAGGCGGTCCTCTCGCGGAAGGAGAGTGCCGAGAGGGATCGCCAGCGCAGTGGTGATCCCTGGGGTGCAAAGTCAGGAAACCTCCACGTGGTGCACCCTGGGCAACGGAGCGTCGGTCGAGTTGATCGGCGCTACGGCCAATATCCTGACGAATAGTGGTCTTGGCGGTAGTCGCCGCTTTTTGCGGTGGCTGCCGCATCTTTAGATGGTGGGCCCGTTTATTCGGGCGGCTCCCGGTTCATCCGGGAGTGTCGACGGGCTCGGTGTGCGCTAACACCGCCCCGAGCAGGCAGCGGGGGGGAACCTTCCTCTCCGCTGTCACCGTTGCAGATCGTAATCTAGTATGGAGGTCCGTGGACATGTCTCGCGCTCCTGCTGGACCGAGGGTCTTGGCTTAATCGCCCGGACCACGAGGGAGAATACCTCTATAAAAAGTTCCCCGAATCCCAAGCGGCGGCGCACCGCGAGGGGATGCATGGCCGATGGGTAGTTCGGTCACTAGTGCGACCCCCGCCAGAGTACCGGCCGACCCTCTTGGCGGGTTACGCTAGGCTTACCCAGGTACAGGGGGCACTGCCTGGGTGGACTCTTTATTTCCCCCATACTCGTGGGACAAACATGGAAAAAAATGTACCAAAAATAATTTTGACGAGGGTGCCTACTCCAGTTCCGGCTGGAGAGGCGGAGACTGGTGGGCGAAAGCCCGTTGATGGCGGACGAAGAGTCGGCGCGGACAAGATGTCCACAGGCGTCGACTCTGAGTCGAGTATGAGCGTTTCCTCCGCTCGGAGCCGTAGGCTCTGGAGGAAACGCTCAGAGCTGAACAACAGCAGGTCGTCCTTAGGGAGCGACACTGAGGAGCCGGTCCCGAAGTCGCAAGCGACAACCGGACGCGGCAGAGGAGGACCATCTTTGGTCGACGATTCCGTCGACCAAAGAAAGAAAGCCAAGGCGCGCGATCTCCTGAAGCGCAGGGAGGCCCGCCAAAGGGCAAGGAGGGAGGAGAGCGAGGAGGGCATGGTCCTTCGCTCTGCCGCCAAACCGAAGGTGCCCGTCGAGGAGGTGGCTGTCGCTGCGGCGGCGGAACCGGCACCGAGCGCTCGCCCCAAAGGCGAGGCCAAAAAGTGGCGTGACAAGTGCGCCAAATTGGAGGAGGCGGTGAAGGAGCTGAAGCGTGAAAACGCTTCTCTCCTTCGCCGTTTGGAGGAGCTGGCAGCAGTGGAGGCCAAGTGGCAGGCCAGGATGGAGTCCGTCCTCGCAGGGCCGGCCCAGAGGCCTCCACTGGCCCATGAGAGAAGGTCCACCCCCGGGGACATACCACTCCCCGTCCAGGGTGGCTTCGTTGGGGGAGCTCCCCAGCCTTCCTCTAAGGGGAAGGGGAGGGGGAAGGGGAAAGGAGCAGTGCAGCCTGCTCCTCTCAAGGCCCCTGCCATAGTGGCCGGGCCTTCCACCTCAGCTGCCGTGGCGGTCGCTGGACCGTCAGGGGTGCCCAAAAAAGGGAGGGGGAAAGTCGCCACCCCCGCTGCCCCCGTCGTCGCGAGGACTGCTCCAAGGGAGCCTCGCCCGCTACCACCAGCCCCAGCGTCCATGGACACTGAATGGACGGTGGTGGTGGGAAAGAAGAAGCGGGGGAAGAACCCCGCCGCAGCGCCCGCAGTTATACCGCAGACGCAACAGAGGAGGCAGAGGCGCAAGGAGCCCAAGCTGCGTCAGCCACGCTCGGCGGCCATAGTGCTGTCGCTGACGCCGGCGGCGGTGGCCAAGGGCCTAACGTACGCCAAGGTGCTGACGGACGCTCAGCACCGCGTCGACCTCGCCGGCCTCGGTATTGACAGGCTGAGGCCCAAGGTGGCAGCCACGGGTGCCATGTTATATGAGGTGCCCGGGGCTGAGTCGGAGCGGAAGGCGGACTCCCTCGCCGCAAGGCTGAGGGAATGCTTTGGTGAGTCGGAGGATGTCAAAATCTCCCGGCCCACCAAGTGCACGGAGCTGCGGCTGTCGGAGTTGGATCCGGCAGCCACTTCCGAGACGGTCGCAGCGGCACTCAGCGTTGCTGGCGAGTGCGCAGTCGACGCCGTCAAGGTCGGACAGATCCGGCCTGACCGCTCCGGCCTGAGCGCAGTTTGGGCCAAGGTGCCAACTAAAGTGGCACAGAAAATAAAGGCGGGCCGCCTGATGGTGGGGTGGACAGTGGCCCGGGTGACGGTGCTAGGGGCGCGCCCGATGCGCTGTTTCCGTTGCCTTGAGCACGGACACACGCAGAGCACCTGCACCGGAGGACCGGACCGCAGCGATCTCTGTTATCGCTGCGGCAAACCGGGCCACAAAGCCCGCGGATGCGAGGCCGCGCCGAACTGCGCAGTCTGCGCGGCCGCAGGGAGGCC
Organism: Lapara coniferarum; assembly: GCA_949316025.1. Taxonomy (NCBI): domain Eukaryota; kingdom Metazoa; phylum Arthropoda; class Insecta; order Lepidoptera; family Sphingidae; genus Lapara; species Lapara coniferarum. The sequence goes on from OX438919.1 coordinate 18,141,724, forward strand.
CGCCAAGCATCCGGTGGGCGGGAAGGCGTGTCCCGCCCCCTCCCGTCGCGATAGGCGCCGCGACGGGATACGAAGTGCTGCTGCCGCTGGGGCTTCGACCCAGCCGCAGTCAGCGAGCCCACCGCAAGGGGCCGCGATGGATGTGGTAGAGATCGCCCAATAATGGAATTAAATTTCCTCCAGGCGAACATCAACCACTGTGCCAGTGCCCAGGACCTGTTGTCCCAAAGCCTGGCGCAGTGGTCGGTGCAAGTGGCCGTGGTCGCTGAGCCGTACTTTGTCCCCCCCCGGGATAACTGGGCTGGGGACCTTGACGGCTTGGTGGCTATCATCAGCCGGGGCGCCGCTGGCTCCCCACCCTTCGAAAAAGTAGCGAAGGACAGGGGATGCGTGGCGGTTCTGTTGGGAGACATTTGGATAGTAGGAGTGTACTTTTCTCCCAACAGACCCCTCGCCGAATTTGAGTCTTTCCTCGTTCGGCTGGGGGCCTTGGTGGAACAAGGCCAACCTCACCCGGCGGTCGTCGCCGGCGACTTCAACGCCAAGTCCGTGGCTTGGGGTTCGCCGGCGACGAACGGTCGTGGTCGGGTCCTGGAGGAATGGGCGATCTCTGTCGGCCTGGTCGTCCTGAACAGGGGGTCGGTGGACACGTGCGTGCGGCACAACGGCGGGTCGATTATAGACCTGTCGTTTGCGAGTGCCGCCGTCGCACGCCGTGTCCGGGACTGGAGAGTCCTCGTGGGCGTGGAGACGTTGTCGGACCATCGTTACGTCAGGTTCGGCGTCTCCGCGTCCCCGAGTGTCCAGTCCGGTGGTGTACCGAGTGCCCCAAATCAGGACGGCCCGCGGTGGGCGCTTCGTCGCCTCGATGGGGAGGCCCTAGTGCTGGCCGCTCTGGTCATGTCGTGGCTCCCCGTGCCGGACGGGCCGGTACGGGTTGAGCAGGAGGCGGAGTGGTTCGGGGTGGCAATGTCGGATGTCTGCGACGCCGGCATGCCCCGAGCTCTCCGCCGTTCGCCGGTGCGACAGGTGTACTGGTGGTCGGCGGAGCTATCGCAGTTGCGCGCGTCGTGCGTGGCTGCGCGCCGCCGATACGCCAGGCATCGTCGTCGCCGGCTAAGAGATGAGAATCACGCAGACCAGGAGCGGCAGCTCTATGGCCTCTACAAAGAGGCAAAGAGAGCGCTGCGGGTGGCCATTCATGGGGCCAAGGTCGCGGCACGTAAGGCGTTCGTGGGGACTCTCGACAGGGACCCGTGGGGGCGCCCTTACCGTCTGGTGATGAAGAAGCTTCGCCCAGCGGCGCCCCCGCTGTCGCAGAGTCTCCGGCCAGAATTACTGGCCAACGTCGTCGCGGCCTTGTTCCCGGCCACCGAGGAGTTCACTCCTCCACCGATGGCGCCACCGGATGTGGCGTCATCGTCGAATGAGAATCCGGCAAGGGATATCCCGGAGGTTTCGCCCGCTGAAATGCGGGCGGCAGTGCTTCGGCTGCGGAGCAAAAACACGGCCCCAGGGCTCGATGGCATCCCCGGGAAAGCCTGGGTGCTAGCCCTCGAGTACCTGGGCCCGAGGCTCCGCGGCTTATTCACCGCCTGCCTGGAGCAGGGCGTCTTCCCGGTGCGTTGGAAAACCGGGAAGCTCGTCCTGCTGAAGAAGGGGGGACGACCCGCAGAGTCGCCGTCGGCCTACCGGCCCATCGTGTTGCTCGACGAGGTGGCAAAGCTCTTCGAGCGCATCATCCATACCCGCCTCGTCGAGCATCTCGATAGGGTCGGTCCGAATTTGGCCGACGAACAGTATGGATTCAGGAGGGGACGTTCCACTGTCCACGCGATTCTGCGGGTGAAGGCACAGGCGGAGGATGCAGTGGCCAGAGGCAGTGTAGTGATAGCGGTGTCGTTGGACATATCCAACGCATTCAACTCGCTGCCCTGGCCCTGCATCCACGAGGCACTGCGGTACCACGTGGTGCCGCCCTATCTCCGGCGTCTGGTGCACGCGTACCTGTCTGACAGGCACGTGGTGTATCCGGGCGCCGATGGGTGGCACCGAAGAGCGATGTCGTGCGGTGTTCCACAGGGCTCGGTTTTGGGCCCTCTCCTGTGGAACATCGGGTACGACTGGGTGCTCCGTGGTTCCAATCTCCGGGGCGTCGGCGTGACTTGTTACGCCGACGATACGCTAGTCACAGCGACTGCTGGGACCTTCCGGGACGCCGCAACTCTGGCGGCGGCGGGCACCGGCCAAGTGGTTGGCAGAATCCAACGTTTAGGGTTAAAGGTGGCCCTCGAGAAAACCGAGGCCGTGTGTTTTCACGGACCTCGGAGAGGGCCACCGGCCGGTGCCGGCATCGTCGTTGGGGGGGTGCGGATCCCCATCGGCTCTAGCATGAGGTATCTAGGTTTAGTCCTAGATAGCCGATGGCGATTCCGCACCCACTTTAAGGAGTTGAGGACGAAATTGTCCCGGGCAGCGGGCGCTCTTTCCCGCCTGCTGCCCAACCTGGAAGGTCCTGGCTTCCCTTGCCGGAGGCTGTATCACGGAGTCGTGCGGTCCATAGCCCTTTATGGCAGCCCCGTTTGGGCTGACTCCCTGGGCCGCCCCTGCGTCGCCCTTCTGCGCGCCCCGCAGAGAGCTTTAGCGCAGCGGGCGGTCAGGGCGTACCGCACGGTCTCTTTCGAGGCGGCTTGCCTATTGGCCGGATTTCTGCCCTGGGACCTGGACGCCAAATCCCTTGCCGATGTATTCCATTGGCGGGAGGAGGCGTTCAGTCGCGGGGAGCGTCCGGCCCTGAAGGAGGTGGAGGCCAAGAGGGCCGCCTTACGGCGAGCCGCCGTGGAGGAGTGGCGTCTCAGGCTGGAGGCCCCGTCGTGGGGGCACCGGGTCGTAGAGGCAGTGCGTCCTGTCTTTGCCGAATGGCTGGACAGGCGCCACGGAGCGGCAACATACCGCCTGACGCAGGTGCTCACCGGGCATGGCTGCTTCGGTGAGTTCCTGTTTCGGGTGGTAGGTATAGAGGAGTCGGCCGTGTGTCACTATTGTGACAACTGCCCAATGGACACGGCCCAACATACGTTGGAGTGTTGTCCAGCCTGGGATGAGGAGCGCAGCGCTCTCAGAACAGTCGTCGGAGAAGACCTCTCGCTGCCGGCCGTGGTCGCTTCCATGGTCGGCGGCCGAGAGGCCTGGCAGGCGGTGGCCCACTTCTGCGAGGCGGTCCTCTCGCGGAAGGAGAGTGCCGAGAGGGATCGCCAGCGTAGTGGTGATCCCTCCCGCCGCCAGACGAGACGTAGGAGGCGTCGGGTGGACGACTGACCGACGTCTCCCGCCCTGTGGATTGGGGGCGTTTGGAGAATTCCACCACGGTATCCCCTGCCTGTCGTAAAAGGCGACTAATAGGGGCCTCCGGGGGTCACGGGTGGGCGGGACGTGCCGCCCACCCATTAGTCTAGCCAACTTCTGTGACCCCCGTGATGGACATGTCCGAGGCAGCGTGTCTCACGCTGCCTCGGACACTAAAAGGCGGACACGGTACGGTGTTTCGGGGGCTTCTGAGCCCCCGCAACAGGAAAAGGACCGCAACAGCGGTACGTGCAGGGGCGGTTGCGGACGACAACTTAGACGTGAGTCAGAGGAAGCCCGCAGCCGTCCCTAATGCGCCGAAGATGGCCTTTTTAAAAAAAAAAAAAAAGTGGTGATCCCTCCCGCCGCCAGACGAGACGTAGGAGGCGTCGGGTGGACGACTGACCGACGTCTCCCGCCCTGTGGATTGGGGGCGTTTGGAGAATTCCACCACGGTATCCCCTGCCTGTCGTAAAAGGCGACTAATAGGGGCCTCCGGGGGTCACGGGTGGGCGGGACGTGCCGCCCACCCATTAGTCTAGCCAACTTCTGTGACCCCCGTGATGGACATGTCCGAGGCAGCGTGTCTCACGCTGCCTCGGAAAGCAAAAGGCGGACACGGTACGGTGTTTCGGGGGCTTCTGAGCCCCCGCAACAGGAAAAAGGACCGCAAAAACGCGGTACGCGCAGGGGCGGTTGCGGACGACAACTTAGACGTGAGTCGGAGGAAGCCCGCAGCCGTCCCTAATGAGCCGAAGATGGCCATATAAAAAAAAAAAAAAAAAAAAAAAAATCACTGTACTTACACAACAGCAAACTGTTAATATTTTTTTTGTGACTAATGACATCACTCCGGCCCTCCAGCCCATTATAAATCACATAATGGGCATAAATCACATTGTGGTGTTAATGTATGTACACCACAGGTCTACATACATTTGTATGTGGCTGTAGACAAAGCTGTCACTTGAAGTTTGCTTACAATTCCTACTAGTGCTGCGTAAACCGACACTATTGAAACAATCGGGAAAGTAGAGACAATACCATAATAAGGCTGTCTTCGCGATGCTTTCGAGTCTGGATACAATAGAAAGGTACGACGTTCAATTGTAATAGTGTAAAAAAACCTAAAGCACACACCATCGAACTAAGTGCGTCCGCAAACATTGCCGTCACACATTCTTCGATATCAAACACGTCTAGACTAATCCATTATTTGAAGATCCCTGGAGAGGGCTCAAACTGCCTGTCTCATAACAATCTGCATACACTGTTCACTGTTTCGAAGGTCAAGCTAAAATGGTATTTAGAATGGATAAGGGTGCATCCAGATTAACGGGGAGATCGACAAAGAAATGCAATTAAATGTAAAATAGGGGCTGTTTCACACGATTGTTGACGCGTCGTGACGAATGGGGACCAATAGGTGGTGGAATTTCTTTTTCGATTCGCTTATTTTCTGGCTTTGATTTGAATTGGAGAGTTTAGTTACTACTTGGAAAATTTAAATTTAACGTTTTTAAAATTTGTTAAGCTGTGATGCATTTTATTGGCGAAGATTTGCAATTAGCTATGCTAATTACAAAATTATAGCCTGTAAATCGTCCTAAAACAAACAAATCCTACTAATATTATAAAGGCGAAAGTTTGTAAGAATGTATGGATGTTTGGATGTTAGGATGTTTGGATGTAAGGATGTTTGTTCCTCTTTCACGCAAAAACTACTGAACGGATTTCGATGAAATTTGGCACACGGGTAGATCATGTCCTGGATTAACACATAGGCTACTTTTTATCCCGGAAAAATATAAAGCGGGACTTTTATCCCGGAAAACCTTTTTAAAGCGGGCGGAGCCGCGGACAAAAGCTAGTAAATAATAAATTAGACAAAAATACGGTATCTAAATAAAAACATCATGTTTTTTCTCACCCTATTAGAAATACCTATTTGATCAGCATAACACTATTTCGATGTTCATCAGCATATCCGCTGAGATTTGACTTACCCAGAATCTAAGCAATACCAAAATATATATTTAAAGCTTTTGCCACACAAAACAGAATCTTAGTTCACTAGATATCGTTCGCAAGTGATTACCTATTCATAAAACGGAAAGTTAAAACTCCTGGGATTACTTTTAGCGGGCCGGCGGGGCAAAGAGATTTATGCATTTTAAATTACTACTGAAACATCGTACGTCTTTTACTTACCACGATACTAGACTACATTTACGGATTTATATCTCTTAGAAATGCTATGTAGACAAGCAAAAGATTTTTCATATTTTTTGTGATCATAATGAATCTGACTACATTTATACATCAGAAAATATTATAGACCAAGGTCCCCCAGTCGCGTCTCTCTGTCTATCCTTCTCTCTGAAGACGATAACCCCAAAACTAACGAACGGATCTCGATTAAGTGTAGTATGAAGATGTATTTTAAGCATAGGCTTTTATCCCAGGAAAATACATAGCGGGATTTTTTCCCGGAAAATCTCTATCAAGCGGGCAGCGCCGCTAGTAGAAGTTAGTTTATAAAAAAAACTATTGTTATCTCCCCAGTAGTAATTAAATTAATAAAAATTATAAATTTTAAAGGACTGTGTCACTGCATTGCGTTCATCATCCTGAGATATAATATCATACATAATAGCAAGGATCATCATCATCATCATCATCAGCCACACGACGTCCACAGCTGAACATAGGCCTCCCCCAAAGATTTCCAGATAGACCTGTCAAAAGCGGCCTGCATCCAGCAATGGCAATGATACTAGCTACAAATTCCGTAAGCCGAACCAAATAATGCTTTCACTGTTGGTAGCAGCAATAGACAATGCAGTAGCCAGAGGTACCTTATGCGTATTAATTGTCTTAACATCAAAACTTACCTGGCTTCTTCTTCTTCGTTTCGCTCTTGACAGAGTGGTCGTGGTTAGGATAATTTATGTTCAAACAGTCATATAGCTCGCTATACGATCTCTCTCGTCTTATTCGATAGGAAAACTGTATCGTATTCGTCAACATCGTGCGGTCACGTTTTCCCCATTTCACTGGTCAAAGGTTAAATATGATTATCATCACCTTTGGATTCTGAGAAGCTTCAACTCACAAAGGGATATGTTACGTAACTTTATAACCGCATCTCTAAGTTAGTTAATTAAAATGATATATTACTGCGTATAGTAAATTAGTTTTCAAATTTGAGGAAGTATTCACTTGTGACGACGACTTTGCCCATTGAAAGTTGTCTTGGCAATTAAGTTAATTTTATATAAACTTCGTTTAACTTTACTTAGTCTTGGATGAATATGTTAATAATTGTATGAACTTGTTAACCACAGTGGTTTTTCTTAGTAAGATCGTTAAAGTTAAATCGAGTTCTGCAAAATTAAAAATATAGATGAAAGCCCATACATTTAATTTACAATCTTCAAATTACCATAATTCCTGATATAAACAAAACTAAGAAGTTTCAACTGTAAACCATTTTAGTATGGCAAAATGTCTTACTATATTAGATTCCCCAATAAGCTAATGCATTGTCTGATGGAGTATTCTCGTGGCAAAGGTCACGAGCGGTCCAGTTGCATCAGTCGGCAGACGCTTCATCAATCACAGCCATCGTCTTCTGAACGTCGCTCTGGACTTGCTTGGTGAAATCCACGAATTTTCAGATGGATTTTTTTGGTTAGAAAGTTTTGTTCAATACTTATTATGTTTTTGTTTAATATCTTTAAATTTGTATTCAACACCGATCTAAGAATCAAATATTGGCTTTGATTATGTTTTGGTGTGTTCGTTGAATTTTGAAGTGGTTGAAAGGGTAAAACGTAAAAGTAGCATACCATTGTAACTGTGCCTAATAATAATATTAATACCAGCCCTGTATTACACACTGTCCCACTTCTAAGCACGGATCTTGTCTATTAATACGAGGACTTGAGGTCTTAGTCCAGCACGCTTGACTAAGGCGGGTTGGCAGTTGGTAACTGTAATTGCAACAACAAAATGTTTGTGCTATGATTATTAAAGAATCTAAATTACTAATAATAACTAACCTTTAAACTATTGTTGTCACTAAGCCTGATATTGTAATAGTAGATCGATTGGCGCGCCGGGCATCACTTGTTGACGTCACTAGTCCGCAGGACGTTGTTAAGGTCGAAAAGGACAAAATCTCTAAATATTTAGATTTGGTACACGAGGTTACCGACATGTGGGATGTGGAATCCACAATTATTATTCCGATTGTCGTTTCTGCTCATGGGTTGATACCAAAGAGTCTCGACCAACACCCCCACAGGCTCTCAATTGGTCGTTGGGTCAAGAGCCAGATGCAGAAAGCAGTAATTCTGCACACAGCACGCATTGTGAGGAGATTCCTCACTTTGAATCTCTGACCACCGGTGGCTTGGATCTTGAGCCTCGCCATCAGAGGGTGATTCACTCTTTTTATATTTTTCTATTCATAATTTTTTTTTTGTATATGTAAAATTGTAAAAAAAGAACATTTGAAATAAAGAGAAAATGTTAAGTTTACCTAATAAAAACATAATATATTTTTTAGGTATAATACGTATATTTGACAAACGTTTAGAGCGTTAGTACAGACAGTAAAGAAATATTGTGCTGCCACAGTGATTTGGGTTTTATATAAAAATCAATAGGCTGTCTATTTTGTACCTTAATAACTTGTGTATTTTACGAGAAGAACCTCCAGGATAAAGTCATGCAAGGTTAGATATTAGCTGGAAGGGCGATCCATGAGGTAATGTTGTGGAAAACGACCGCGATGTAAACGAAACCCATGGAAACAACCCAAAAATGTAAAGGGCTTTGGCTTCTATACAAAAGTGGAGTTTACTAAAATGTTTATAAAAGGAAAAAATACTAAATTTATGTAGGAATATAAATTTGTATTTTATAGACGACTACAAAAAATCAAACTAAAAAACAGACTATTATCCTTTCAAGTTTAAAAATAACGGAAGAAACTAGTAAAAAACTATTAATAATTACATACGAATATGTTACATAGATTTATATTTCATAGCTTGTGCCCGCGGCTCAGCCCGCGTTAAAGAGTTTTCCAGGATAAAAGTCCCACTTTATGTTTTCCCAGGATAAATGTAGTCTATGTGTTAATTCACGAGATGATCTACCCGTGTGCCAAATATCATCGAAATCTGTTCAGTAGTTTTTGCGTGAAAGAGTAACAAACAGACATACATCCATCCTTACAAACTTTCGCGTTTATAATATTAATAGGGTAGTCGACTAGTTATGTAGTTAAATGTAGTGCAGTTCCATGGAATGTTTTATATGAGTAAATAACATAGAGCGACACATGATATTGTTGTACCCCAGTAAATAGGGAATTATACGGTAACAACCTCAAAAAACAAAAACACTTTACAACAAACTTAACTGCCATTTATAACTGTTATTCTCTTTTGTCAACATCTTATGTTTTTAATGTAAAGGTACAATTAATTTCTTGCAATTTTGAGCACTTGTGTAAAGAAAGAAAGCTATTAAAAAGAAAAATGTAAGGTGTATTTGTAGAGACGAAGTGATTTCGCTCGAATAAAGAGGGTAGGTACTGAGGGCTCGCAAGGTACACCCCTTGTTCGTCTGCTAGGGATGATATTAAGCAAAAAGTAAGCACGGGTTGTGAATACGATGGTGTTGTATGGACAGACCTTTATGGTTTAAAATCATTTGTGAATGAAATAATATTTGAAAATCAGCTTGCGATTATTATATTGTAAAATGATAAATGCAACGGACTGAAATGACTGCCTCGGTGGCGTAGTTGTATTACGGTACGACTGCAAAGCTGAGGTCTCGGGTTCTATCCCCGGGTCGGGCAAAGTGATATTGGATTTTTCTATTCACTATAAGCCCGGAGTCTGAAATTTGTGCCCGATATGGCAATATGCTCGCCCCTATCACATCATGGGACGGAATGCGCACGGCGAAAAGTGGGTGCACTACCTCTTCGGGGATAAATGGCATGGGTGTATAATTGTCTATGTAGAAATGCAAATGTGCTGAGTTTAGTTATTTGTATGCGATGTTTGTACTCAAAGTCGACTCGAATCGACTGCGAAGTGATCTAAGGGTAGGTGATTTATAAATTACTGCTTTTTCAGATTTCTCTTCAAACTAATAAAAGAAGAACCATATACCAAAATTCATGACATAGTTTGCCATTAGAAATAAAAAGGCACCATACAGGATTTATTTGAATCACAAGATACCTACATATCTTCATTCTCTATAAAGCCACTCTTACTAATTTAGTGGCATGCCTACAAAAAAATATCACTAAATAAATACACGAAAAAATAGATTAAAAGGTACGTATAATAATATTTCTTTCGTATTTAATAAAACATCAAATATTCTCATCCACAATCACCTCTCACCGCTGGCAGCCGCGTAATGCAGCCTGAATGACAGTTTGATTCACTTAGCTCGTGTTACACAGTATAAACGCGCCATCAAGCGTCGGGGGTGAACAGGCACCTTTGTTTGCGGGTGAACATTTTTTCATCGCACCCCGTCAGTTTTTTAATCGTATTTTTCCGCGCAAACTTCACGCTTTCATGTTTTGAAACCGAAATAGCAACGGCTTTCGGAATAGAATTTATTCAAATAGATTTTCATTTTTAGTTTTGCAATAGGTACGCATGAGCTGTGATAAATAACGTAATAGTTTTTGTAAAATGAATTTCTTTTTTGTTTATAATGGCACTATGCGCACAGAATACTTTTGTATACTACGCCATACAGTTTTGTATATACAAAACAGCATTATTGAGCGATATCGGTATCGGTACCCACAACGATAGCGTTCATGCATTTCTAAACAGGGTTCCAACGTGTTCATCATCATTAACCACAAAATGTCCACTGTTGAACACAGGTCTCTCCTAAAAAATTCCTGACCGATATGTTATAAGCATCCAAAGATGCACTAAAAGATTTGCATATGGCTATGTTTAAACAAACAATTTTTTTGCCACTGAAGTACTTCTAATTAAATCTCTAGTATCCAACGTTCTTTCCCTGTCTCTGCTGCGAAATATTGAATATCCTAAGAATGAAAGGATGCATTAGGAAATGAAAATGAAATAGCAATAAATAGAACAGGAGAAACAAACAAACCCTCAAAGTATTTTAACCCTTATGCAAAACGTCTTCTTTGATTCTATAAAACAAGACGCAAGAAATAAAATTACTGGAAGAGTTTAGTTCGTGGAAGATAATTAATACTGGTAGGACTCTCAAATGTAAGAGTCCGCCTGGGTGAGTAACACCGCAATGTCTATTTCTACCGCCAAGCAGCAGTGTGCATGCACTGTTGTGTTTCTATTTGAAGGACATTGTAGCCAGTGTAATTACTTGAATAGCAAACATGAAGCGATTATGGCGATCCATAAGCACCTAAAAATCAAAATTAACAGTAGTCCGGTGCCGATGTCAGAGAAAAACCAGAGAAGGAGTAAAATATGAATACTTCTGTGTAGGTATTCGGCAAATCCAGTAAAATTGTTAGTTCAAGCTGTATTCCTTGGAGGTAAATATCACTCCACTTGAGCTCTATTATTGAAATATGTATGTTGTACTGGTGGTAGGTCTCTCATGTAAGAATCCGTCTGGGTGGGTACCACCGCAATCTTAATTTCTACCGCCAAGCAACAGTGTGAACGCACTGTTGTGTTTCGGTTTGAAGGACATTGTAGCCAGTGTAACTACTGGACATAATATGTCTCAGGATGATGAGCACAGTGGATTGCCACACAATACTTTGTAACTGAATGTGCTGGATGGTGCTGCTATTGTTGATGAGTGGTCGCTTACCATTAGGCGTACGACATGCTCGCCTCGTCATTTAGAGGCATAAAATAAAGGATTTTTTTAGAACCCTATAACACATTTTATGGTGCATGAAAATTTTAAACTCATTCTAAATGTCCCAAGTATGGAAGGCATCGGATATTCTCAAATAATTTCACTCACAAGAAAATTATGGTGGCCATAAAGTTTATAACGCTTAAAATATGACACCAAAGTATTTGTAAGTTTAGTTCACATCATAAAATGGACGTAAAATCGGGAAGATTATCGAGTTTATATTTTTCCAATATGTATCTACACTTAAAAGTTTATGGTGGTTTTATGTAAGATACAGAAAATCGCAATACTCCCTAGTTTAGCGATATATTGGATTTGAGATTCATAGAATATTTCCCTGAGAATTAATTAGCAATTTTGTATATTACTTGTGATAATATATTAGTAACTACTTATTTTTATATAAGTAATTTCTAATTGAGAAATCCTACTTAATCGCTTTTTGTTATTACGTAATACTGATTGATGGAACTTTACATGAAACTCTATTTTTTTTTATTAAAAATATTTACTATTAGTTCCGCTTCTATTTTGATCACCAGTTCTAAGTGGTATAAGTCTGTCCACACTATGTCAGAAGAAATCGGAAAACAATTAGGTCAGCTTATCATCTAGCTTCTTAACAAAAGTCTTAAAATGTAAAAATATAACCTTTAATTTTCTGTTCATGTAAAAATAAAAAAAACATAAGATTTTAAAATATGATAATTCAGAAAACAATTTAAATTCATCCAGCAAATATAGCTCCGCAGCGCCAATATTGGCACCAACGCGGAGTGGCGAACGCGTCGGCCGCCCACCGCACGCGGTTTCGCAATTTCGGATGAACAGTCCGCGCTGTCCGCAGGCGACGAAATCTCGCCCATTACGTATACGTTTCGTATTGCTATGAAACTGACTGCGAAGCGAACTTATGTATGAGTCGTTATATTCACGGATTAAGTAATCTCACTTCTACTTCTTAAATCTTAGAATTAAATATGCAAGTTGGAAATATGTTTGTTAAAAGTAAGCGCAGCAACCGCTGAACGGATTTAGAAGAAATTTGGCACACGAATAGACCTTGCCATGGATTAACATATAAGCTACTTATTATCTCGATAATTTGCTCCCGTGAGAAGTGTTTGATTTTTAAGTAGATGACACTGGTCTCGTACTGATTGTGCAGTGGATGGGTACAGTGATTTAGACATTTGTAGCGAGTAAGACTTTTAACCCGAGCCAAGCCCCGAGGAACACCTAGTTCTATATATAATATAACTTACCTAGTCCGTGCTATCAATCTATTACCTACAAAAGAGATGTCCGCTTTTTGTATGGGTCCTGGGCTTCAAAATCTGAACAGGCTCAAACTTTAGGGATATTAAAGTGGGCAACATATGGAACTTAGATCTATTAAAAATATTTTTAGACCCTCCATTCATAACCAACTTTTTAAAACATTCATATTAAGTGTTGTTATCAAGCCACTTAACTCAATATCACTTGAAGTGATATTGAGTTTTTTTATTCAATATCAGCCCGGAGTTTGGAATTTGTGCACGATATGGCGATAGGCTCGCCCCCTATCACATCATGGACGGAATAATAATAATAATAATAAAATAGAGGGTGCACTAGTTGCGACTCTGCCTACCCCTTCGGGGACAACAGGCGTGAGTGTATATGTATGTATGTTTTCAAGTCAAACAAAATTACATGCATCTCAAAATCGGAGGTCTTTAAAATTAAACGATTTATTTCCAAAGGCTAGTTTTCAGGAGTTTTATCCAAATATATATTAACTGTCGTGTTTAGATTTTCAGGTCCATTTTTGGACATGTACTTTCATCTATGAAGTTGCATTAGTTTTTGTTCTTAATGAACCACTAAGGTCTCTCTTAGTATCTTTTGTGCTTCACTCTGAGGCCGACAGAGCTCGATTTAGGCTTTTTCATCTTATTACTGACAACCTTCCCGTTGCATTTTAATAAAGCCCCAATACAATAGCTAATACACACATCCACATAATATATCATTACTTACCTGCTTATAACCAAAACTAAATGTGCTTCATTATGCATAATATTCTCCAAAGTAGTAGTGCTCGCGGCTCCGCCTGCGTGAAAAAGTTTTTCGGGATGAAAATATTTTCCCGGGATAAAAAGCCTATAGCCTATAGCACTCAGGAGTAAAGTAGCTTCCTATTAGTGAAAGAATTTTCAAAATCGGTTCAGTAGTTCCCGAGATTAGCGCGTTCAAACAAACAAACAAACTCTTCAGCGTTATAATATTAGTATAGATTAAGTACTCATAAATCAAAAACGTCTTTATTCCAATATTTTGACATCTATCTCAATAATATTTTTATTCCCATCGTCCGGAAGGCGATATCCTATTCCCATCAACACATAATACCACATTGCACCAGTCAGCCTGTCCGCAGGGTGGATAGCTGAAATCCGTCGGCCGTAAAATCCTTTGGCTTAAATCGCTTAAAGCGCTTAAGCATTGCCTCATCACGCCTCGCGGTTGTTCGTACCATTTATTTGTTGCGCTTTTTGTGAACGTGTTCCGATATTAAATTTCTATTCAACTCTTTAGAATCAATCGTTCGAAAATTGGCTCATTTGGTTTCCAAACGCTGCGGTAAACATTACTGATTGCGGTTTATGTATCATTTGAATATGTGATTGAAGTCGACTTTAATTAAATCGGTTTGTACAATTAAGAGCAACAAATTAATTCCATTACTTGTGTCTATCAAGTATGAGAGATTTGCAGTTATGCTCAGAGAAAAATCTAAAATTAGCCTGAATTTGTGCGCACAAATAAAATAAAAATAGATCTTTAGGCTGGTTTATATTTCGAACAGAACACTAATAACACACACACACATACACATACACTCACGCCTGTTATCCCCGAAGGGATAGGCAGAGGCGCAACTAGTGCACCTACTTTTCGCCGTTATTCCGTCCCATGATGTGATAGGGGGCGAGCCTATCGCCATATCGGGCACAAATTCCAGACTCTGAGTTGATACTGAATAGAAAAATTCAATATCACTTTGCCCGACAATTTTTTATGGTATTTTTCCACAAACATTTAAAATATACAAGCATGACTTTAAGTGGTCGAGAGCCTAGTTGGGAATGGAACGGTCTGCCAAGACAATGTCCGGAGGTTCAAAACCCAAGGCACACACATCTGACTTTTCGAAGTTAAGTATATGTGTATTGTTTATCAATTATCGTTCGCTTTAATGGTGAAAAAATCGTGAGCAAACCTACATATCTGGAAATTCTGCATAAGAATTTCGAGGGTATGTGAAGTCTGCCAACCGCACTACACCAGCGTGGTAGATCCTCTCTGTAGTAGAGGAGGCCCGTACTCAGCAGTGGGCAGTATATAATACAGGGCTGATTGCATTGCATTGCAGGGTTTTAAGTATATATTTTTCCTAAAGTATCTTCATATATTCCAAAACGCAAACACTTCAAACTCCATCGAAGTATCTCAACTACGGTTCATAAGACGCGAGCTGCAAGCTCTTCCACATTAAGCTATTAGTCGAAGTTAAGAAATTCAAGCCACCACAAGTTTCCAAGCGTTTATAGGCACTTAGTGAATTTATTTTAGAGAATTTAAGTGCACTAAGTATGCTAGTAGCAAAACCTAGGAGTTTAAACTATTGAATTAATTACTTTGGGAATTTAGTTTGACTGCCTCGTGGTGTTGTATTGCGTGCGCAATACCGACTAAGGTTTGAAATCCGAGTAGGGCAATGTGATATTGGGTTTTTCTGCGCAGTATCAGCTCGGAGTATAGAGTTTGTATCCGATATGGCTAGGCTCGCCTCCTATCACATCACGGGCGGAACATATTTGGCGAAAATTTTGTGCCCGGGGTGCACCCTCGCCTACCCCTTCGAGGATAATGGCGTGATGTGTGTGTGTGTGTATGTGCTTTTTTCCAATTTATTAAGAACAGATAGATGGGAACTAAATGTTTTATACAACTTAATTACCCTACAAGTGTTGCTCAACACTTCGACTGCGGGGAAGAAATTTCTAAATAAAAGTCCCACTGTGTATTTTTCCGGAATAAAAGTGACCTATATGTTAATTCAATTTTCCTTAATTTAAGATTATTTGGACCATAACCCACTTAACTCCTAAAGATCTTATACTTTCATGTTGCGAAAATTTCAAGTAGGTATAAAAGAACAATATAAATTTCTAGTACTGAAAAAGTATCGTAAAAGATCGTCTGTTTTCAAATTACTATTTGAGTTATAGTAGAATTAAACAACAGAGGTGAAAGACTGATATTTTCGCGCTACGTACGACAACATACAAGATAGTTTTGAATTTAGAATAACACAGAAGAAGTAACACAAATTAAGGTATTCACCTATTAATAATTTGGTAACTGGCTGAAACCGCAAGGCCTTGCACTGTGCACACGTGTCGAGCGCAATACGGCTGCGGTTACGACGTGCCGTCCACCTGTCTCGCAAATGCATATTTCATATACAAACTCGAGAACTAACTAGAAACGGGAAATAGTTATAAATGTTTAATTAAATATTTATAGCCGATTTACACACATTACAAACTCATGTCGTAATCCCCGAAGGCAGAGGCGTAACTAGTGCACTGAGTTTTCCACTTATCTTTGAATTTATGATAGGACGGAGTCCGAGCCCATCACCATAACAGCCACCATCCAAACCCAGTACTTAGCATGACAGTCGCACTGAAGTACTACGACGCCACTGAGGCAGGCGGCAGACGGTCTTATTAGTTAATTATTATTATTGATATATCGGCAATGAACAGTGTGAATTATAATTGTCGCAAGAAACAGGCTTTATCTTTTTAACTGACTTCAAAAAACCTTCAAAAACCTTTATTAAACGTTCATATTAAGTGTAGTTATTAGGCAAAAAAAAATATATGTCTCAAATTTGCAGGACTTTTAAATTAGGTATACGATTTATTGCAATGGCCTAGTTTTTGGGAGTACTGTTCAAATATATATAAAATTTCTTGGTTAGAATTTGAAGCCCGTTGAACATGTCCTTTCAAACGATATTTAAAGCTAACCCTCAAATAGTCAAAACACCGAGCGCGGCACTGAACCGTCGTATTTCACTATCGAAGCGAAAATTTCGCCGATTACCTCGTTATTTGAATAGCGTTAACCCTCTTCCGCACTCTGATGGAACGATGATTGATTTGTGTTTACACTTGGGGCGTATTGCAATTTAATATCTTATTGTTAATCGGCGCTAGTGTTGATTTAGACGCTAGCGGGCAGACGGTAATTGTCAGACGTTTTCCGTTGTTAGTTCGTGATTACGATTTTCGATTTTGAAAGGGTTTCCGTTATTTACTGTTGAGGGTTAGGTTTGGGTTGTGTTTAAAATTTACTTAAGTTGCTGGTATACATTAAATCATTTGAACTCAGATACATATATCATACTTCAATAGTAAAACTTGACGTTTAGGCTGTGAGTTCTATTTTTTTCTTCATAGGTATCAGATCTGCCAGTAACTTCCAGTTTAAATAAAACCTAAGCTAGAAAATTTTCTTATTTTACATCACACCGGCTTTTGTTCCGTATAGTGCTTGCCGCACCCTCTCGTGTCCCAATCGACTAATCTCTCTGCACCACAGGAATAGCATATAGATGATCCAAATTTATCCAATAGCCAAGTAGGTCGACACGGCTCGAGTGATCGGGACAGATATATTATGTTTCTGACTGATTCTTGTCAATTTTGGAAAACATTGTTCTTGAAGATTTTTTCCTAAAGAAATAGTATAAGTTCACGTTTATACCCTCGAAGGAGTAGACAGATATTTAAATGATGAAAATGAAAGCTATGGCTACGCCTGCGGGAGCACTCGAAGCTCTGCTACCGCATCCAGCTTAATAACACCGACAATTACCCTAACAACAGTTGAAAAAACCCGATCTAAGTCTCATAACGCCCAGTATTTTTTGCGTAGCAACGTATTATAACTAAATATGGAATTGCTAAGCCGATGTAGTACAAATGAAATTTAAATATAATCAATCTTTATTACAGTTACTCCCTTCGTTTGTAGAAATTTTCTAAACTATGAAACAACTTTCCCATTTAGACGAGTGGCGCCTCGCGCTATAACCTGTGACCGCAGTGGGGTATCGTTTTTATACACACTGCTTACACGTTCATGGCACTAAAGTGAGTTACTGATAGTAGTAAGTTAAGTGCTTTGTATAACGCTTTTAAAGTTGCGTATAGATTTTTGTAGTCTTATTTGGCGCTTAAAATAATTTACCAAATATTTATGTAGTAGCTTTTGCACGCGTTTGCAATGTAAGCGCAAAATAATGAGTTTATTTACGATATCACATTAGAACCCTCTAAAATTATTAGTGTTTCTCTACTATATTATGCATGCATTATACATATAAACCTTCCTCTTGGATCACTCTATCTATTTAAAAAAAACCGCATCAAAATCCGTTGCTTAATTTTAAACACAGACCAATAAACCACTTTTTATGTTTATTTTTAACCAGACTTTACGAACTATGGTTTTAAAGATCTAAGCATACATAAAGACATAGGTACATGGAGATAGACAGCGGGAAGCGACTTTGTTTTATACTATGTTAAGATAAGTGTGGGAAAAAAATTACCTACTACAGTAGCGGGCCGCTTCTAACAGGTTGGTTTGGAAATATTTGGCGGAGGCCTATGTTCAGCAGTGGACTTTCAAAGGCTAAAAAAGAAGTAGCGGTCGCTGTTCAGGCATTCGTAAATAGCACTCAATTGTTCTCAATAATCTCAATTACTCTTTATAACTTACTAGCTTTTGCCCGCGGCTCCGCCCGCGTTAAAAAGTTTTTCCGGGATAAAAGTCCCGCTTTATGTTTTCCCGGGATAAAAAGTAGCCTATGTGTTAATCCAGAACATGATCTACACGTGTACCAAATTTCATCGAAATCCGTTCAGTAGTTTTTGCTTGAAAGAGGAACAAACATCCATACATCCAAACATCCAAACATCCATACATTCTTACAAACTTTCGCCTTTATAATATTAGTAGGATAAAAGCGCAGTAAGCCACCTGATGGGAGGTGATGATTAACCCATGATGGTCCATGAACACTCAGAGGAATTGGGAGCTAATCTTTAAGGAAGACAGGATTCAGGAATAAAAAGAGAATAATAGGCTAATGCAAACATAAATTAATAAAAATATCCCCTGAATTATTACATCATACCTTTGGGTCGCATCTTCACCCGCGTGAAAGAGTTTCTCCGGGATAAAAGTCCCGATATGTTTTTTCCCGGGATAAAAAGTAGCCTAAAACCTTCTCAGAGTCGCAAACTGTCGCTATACCAATTTCCATCGACACCCGTTGGGTAATTTTTAATTATCGCGTACAGAGGCAGCGGGCGACTTTGTTTTAAGTAATAAAAAAACGTCTGCTCTTTCAATAATATTACACCAAAATGTTTGCCAAACATCGCACCCATAACCAGCACATATAAAGAAAATTCCTAATAACATTAGTGTAATTGCGATGCAAGCCGGAAACCCGCTCCATTAGTAGCATTATTGATGGGTTTCAAATTGCACGGGCCCTGCTGGGACGCGACCCCGCTCTGAAGGGTGACAATTAGACAAGATTTATTCAGTGTCAGTTTTTAAATGTTCTCATATTTTTATTAACTTTTTTGGCATTTGTTTTTTACTTCACGTTTTATAATAAATTGTGTTTCTTTATTTTTTATTAATGGCGTTAGAAGTATTTTATTCTTAGTTTCTTTTGAATGTTTTATTTTTATTTTTTATTGCTCGAGGAGTGATTTAGTCTTCTTTCATCCCACAGAAAAAACTTTATATTGAATAGTGAACATTCGTATTTTTATTTCCGGAAAGAATTTTATAGGTGGAGGCTTGTAATTAGCAATTTAAGTTATTATGTACTTAAAAATATACTATACATGTTATTAGTCTGTAAGCGTTCCGACAAATAAATAAATAAATGACAGTGTTTCATAAGTTACTTCCCTCCTATAAGTGAATATCTAAGTCATTTACTTGCTGTTCTTTGCAACGTCTGTAAGGACCAGTTTATTTGCAGATTTATAAAATTCGTACATCAAAGGTAAAACAAGAAACATTCACGGCAGTTAACCCTCAAGTCGGAGACAAAACTTCAGGAAGATCTTCTAGTTAGGGTTAAGGAAATTCATGACTACATTAACGAGCCAATTTGCGGAGGTGCCTAACCCGAAAGTGACCTATCTGCCAAAACTTGGCCGAATTCGGCCTCAACTTTGTTACAAAGTTAGCGAAAAGAAATTGGCTATCTCCATGTAATTTTCCCGCTTAATGTTGTTAGAATAGGTAGAGCTTATTTTGCGAAGGTGCCAAATGCTTTTCAACTTTTCGATTTTCATGCTTAAACATAATTCCTAATGTCGTTATCTCTCGAACATTTAGAGTATAGTGCAGGGTATAAATGGTACTTAATATTATATGGGACTAGTCTCTGCAATTTCATGTGTGTATTTTATTTTTTCGCAATGAGATCCGTCCCTATCACTTTCAAATGAAAATATTAGGTATTATTAAGAAATTAGAGGTATTTCTTAGAAAAGGATAAAACAACATTATTCTCACTCAACACAATGCACCTGCATCAATCCAATTTAAATCCATTACGATTTTGATTCGGAACCTAAATAACCAATTAAAAAGCAATCAAAAACCAACTTTAAAACCTCATCTAAAGAGTCGCAAACATTTGAATAAAAGACCAAGACTATTTGCGGAATAAATTCCGTCTGAGTCGTGGCCGTGTCATCTGAATTTGAACTGGCGCCAGCTGCAATCGCAGCCGTATGTGGGCCAAGAGGCTGCGGTTGCTTTGGGCGCTTTTTAACCATTCCTGTAAACAAAGTAGGTTCAAAGCTACGGATTCAGAATGAAAATTAAAAGGATTAAAAAAAACTTGAGAGGTGTCAAGGGACACCCGGATGGAACGAAGTTGTTTTCGATTAATTAGTGAAGATATTGTAATAAAATTTTATTTCTTTTAAGTTAAAATAATAATTGCATATTTCATTAAAACGTTACCACATCAATGAAAACATTTTCTTCTACCTACACAATAGATAGGTCATCGAATCACGATCATCACCTAAGCAAGCATTGACATTAAAATTAACATACAACTAACGAAAAAAAAACTACTCTAAAAAGCATTTAAATCTTAGAGTATGTATACGTAGTTATACTTACTCTAAGATTTAAATTGTCTTTTTTTATTTAAATTTCGAACCAGTTCTTTATTGTTACTGGCTGGTTTCACTGGGCAAGCATAAAAGTGTCATGACAACTTTTCGTAAGATATTTTTCCGTCTAGCCCCCTTTCACAACGCGCGATAAGGAACTTCGTACCAAATGTGTTTTGGTTGAAGTAATAGAAAGCAACTTGGTTGAAATATGTTCAACTCATTTTATAAATTATTAAGTGTGCAAATTGAATTGCATATTTTTATATCCTATTAAATTTTATAGATTATAACTTGATACTGGTTGGCTGTAATAGATTACAGCCAACCAGTATCAAGTTAGTTGTTAGTTAGTCAGTCTTTAGTTGACTCTTGGTTAGTAAATGAAACGATTTTCATCACCAAAAATTTTACTTCTAAACTTCATTTTATTTCACATTTTTTTTTATATGAACAAGGCAGTTTCATCACAGTTGATTTATAAGTCCTTTTAACCCGTAACAATAAAGTCAACATGCGAACGATACATCAAACAGTATATTTTAATGTGTGTCCGTTCGATCTAAGTGCTATATACCTGTGTCACAGCGCTCCCATATTTGTCAGTAAATATGTCTCGCCGATCAAACATATCCTATGTTATATTTGCTCGTGTTTTCGCGATTCTAGTCCCGTTTGGGTCGAGTGTGGAACGAAAGCGAATACACGTCTTTTATATTTTTTCTGTTTCCGTAATTTTTTTGGTGGTTTTGGTCTTACTGCTCGGTGGCGTAGTTGTATTAATGTACGACAGCTGTGCGGACAAAATCCAAGTCCAACAGACCACCAGATGTCACTTAAAAATATACGAGAGCACCGTCTCATGATAAGTAGGATATTTTTACAAATAAGAGTAGCCAATTTAGGTATAATTCGACTATAGTCCAACAGATGTCACTAAAAATAAATAAACTATTGTTTATTCATTTTTCAATTGGATTTTCTATAAAAGCGTGTTTTAAGTTTAAAATGTTAAATTGTCATCGGTCTTTGATAATTATGCCAAATTTCGATTTAATCCGACGCGTGACGGAAACTTTGAACATGATTTTGAACCCCTTCAAAACGTGCATACATACATACTTGTAAAGCGAATATAAACGTGTTAAAAGTCCCTAACTCGCTGTCAGTTCACAACTTGTTTACAAACGTTAAGAGCACCCGGAATACAGAATAGTTTCACTTTTCTGCACCGTTGAACTGTATGCCATGAATATACGAGAAACTTTAAAAGTGGAAATAATTCGTTCCTCGAGACGCTTGCTTTTGTCATTTTTTATCATCAAATTCTAAATATTTGCGAGTAAACAACTTAAGAATTTCATGCACATATGTCCTTCTTCTGTTAGCTCAGTGGTCTAGTTTAGATCATGACTGTTCAGCTCCTAGATAGTCTCCAAGTAGTGATGATTGTATGTCGTTGTATCCTCTGGGATAGCGACCGCTGTACAAGGTTTAAAACTCGCATAGTGGCCCACGCAAGTGTGCCGCGTTTCCTAGGTCATGTATTTTTGGTCTCAAACAGGCCGGCATAAGTTTATCGACTGGCGATGGACAATCAGCGTCGTCAGTCGATACCCTACCTGATTGAAACCTATTCTGCTTACCTTCTGTGGGTCAGTATGTTGTATCTGAATAAAAGAAAATACATAGTACATACATACTGACGCCTTTTATCCCCAAAAGGGTAGGCAAAGGAGCAACTGGTACACTCACTTTTCGCCGTGATGTGAAGGGGGAAGGGAGGGAGTATAGAAAATACTCGGATAAAATGTAGCCTATAGGACTCAGGCGTCATTTTATTTTTTATTAGTGGCACAATTGCATGTCTATACTAATATTATAAAGAAGAAAGATTTGATTGTTTCTGTGCATTGAATAGGCTCCGAAACTACTGGACCAATTTTAAAAATTCTTTCACCAATATAAAGCTTCATTATCAGCGCGTAACATAGGCTACTTTTTATACCGGAAAAATGTAGAGTGGGACTTTTTATCCCGGAGAAACTTAATCGCGCGGGCGGAGCGCGAACAAATTTCTATACTTAATGAATAGCAAACATCTAAAGATCTTTACAAACTTTCAATGTCACTTCAATGATCTTTACAATTAATGTCAATTATACTTCTTTCGATTCGCTTCTTTTAAAACTTATTGACTTGCAACACAATATTGTCTTTAGATTGCTTCGAAGAGTCGGACGGTGGACACTATCTTCTCTCACAGACCAATTCTCGCACTTTCCAATTAGAGAACAAAAGGGGAATCGTACCGTTTTGCACATAACAAAGGGTAGTTGCTCTCTATTCTGGCCACTTAGTCCCCCTTCTCTTTGTGCCGCATTTTAAAATTCCATCTACTGAACTCATTTCGACCGTAATTTTGAAAAGTCAAAAAATATAGATAATCTGTAATAATATACACACACAAACACTCACGCCATTCTACTCCGAATGGGTAGGCCGAGGCGCTTCCAATTAATATTATATGACAATATTACTTTTGCTCCCTGCGTCACCCGTGTGAAAGAGTTTTTCCGGGATAAAAGTCCCGGTATTTATTTCCGGAAATAAAAGGTAACCTATGACCTTTCCAAGGCCTCAAACTATTTCCAGACCAACTTTCACCGTCCGTTCGGCAGTTTTTGAGTCTATCGCATTCAGGTAGATAAACGCGGCGGTGACTTTATTTAATAATAAATATACGGATTAAATACACATTGACAATCTATTTCTGATTTTTTTTGTCTGTTTTTCGGTAGCTTAGGTACGTTCTGTACGCAGAAGCCATACATCTATACTAATATTATAAAGCTGAAGAGTTTGTTTGTTTGTTTGTTTGTTTGTTTGAACGCGCTAATCTCAGGGACTACTGGTGCGAATTGAAAAATTCTTTTTGTGTTGAATAGACCATTTATCGAGGAAGGCTATAGGCTATATAACATCACGATGCTACTATTAGGAGCGAAGAAATAATGGAAAATGTGAAAAAAGCGGGGAAAATTATTCATCCTTGAGGGCTTTCATTGCGTGCGCTGCGAAAACGGTTCAAGATACCAAAAATATATGTATGAAAGAATTATTCCCCTTGAAATGATCTAAAAAAAAGTCCGCGACAGTATATGTCTATCTTTTAAGATTAACTCACTAGAACCGTTTTTATGGTAATCAATTTGATCGAAATTAATGCATTATTTGTTAAGAGTTGTATCAACGTCATAATATTAGGTAATCTTTATCCAAAATGTGTTGGATAGAGTGATTCAACGGGAAGGTTTTTATGTACTTTTAGCCCGGAAAAACTTATTAACACGGGCGAAGCCGTGGGCAAAAGCTATAAGATATATAATCTAATTGCTGATAAGATCACGTCGCGTTCCTCGCTCATGTTCGTAACCCCGTTACGCTTCGGTGTAGCCTACAGCCTCCAGCACGGAGAGCGCAGCGATGCGTTCCGATTCAAGCAATTATTTCAGTTTTCACTCGCTCGACCGTGAAGTTCTTGGATTCTGAAACTTATTCAGCCGCTTGTGGTTATGTGAAACGAACCGAGCTGGCCAGTCTGTGACAAAGGTATTCTTTTAGCTGCATCTCGACTCTCACTTGCGTACTTAACCGTTCCTTTGAAAAGAATGGATTATTCAATGTATTAAACATTTTATTGGCCCCTTCACTGAGTTCAGTTTCTCGTTCTAGATGGGTTTAGGTAAAGCGTTTGGCTCCGAAGCTTCTTTCGTGGGATAAAAGTGACACTGTAAATCCAGGATAAAAAGTAGGTTTTATTTTAACCAAGAACTTACACTTGAATGCTAAAAACTCTTTTAAATTAACACACTGATAAAAAAGCATGTTACTAAAAACATAAACGCTTATTTGCCCAACCATAAACCAAAACTTTAGCGTTTACAAGCGCTACTTAATTAGTCAAATTGAATTCACGTAACAAGACATAATAAAAATGTAGAAAATAAATTAATCATTACGGTTTTTGAGTCACGGACGCGTTTTGACCTGGTTTAAGTTATGGTTAAGAATACATCCAGCGTAACACGTCCGAACGCGCATTAAATTGGTATAAAAGTTTAAATAGTTAAGGGAGTTACCAGCTGTTTTATGGTAGGTCATCATGCCACTGTGGACGGTGACCATTTGCATGTCTGTCAACCATTTGATTGTAAACGTGCGCGTGTGGCGCAGTTTATAAATGAAAAGCGGAGAATTTCAATTTGCGCGCCATTTTTTGTCTTCATGATTGAATGGAATGTTGATTTATGATAGATTTCATTTATAGCATAAATTATTTAGTTTTAAACCAGTGTGAACTGAGAGATATTATTTTATAATATATTTAGTAAGTATGTGAGCGCGGTGTACTTAAAAAAAATAGATTCTAATCTTTTAAAAGCTAAATGCTAGTGTAAACTACTATGTACCCTTTAAGAATGTTGCTATACACATAATCTTTAATGTTTAGAACAGGCTAATAGTGTCGACTGAAGCGGGGCAACCAGATTTTCGTCAGCTGGGTTAAGAACCATTATATCAATACACGTCTTTTTCTATAAAAATACTATTTCGCTGAAAAATACATAAACGATGGGACTCGACTAGGATTTTATGACTCGAGTCACTCGAGTAATTTTGCTGCGTCACTCGAGTTGTAACCGAGTTTTAGAGTCACTCGAGTTGACAATTTACACATCCTGTAACTCGAGTAAGATTTGTTTAAATATCTTTATGTAATTACTAATATGCCGAAAGATGAAACAATAAACAATATAATTGTTATTGTTCACTAGTTAAATTGAAATTCTGCATGCTCTATCACTGAAAAATGATGATTTAGCCATAAAAATGCTATATTGTAGCAATAACGTTTGCGACGTAGATACCGACTAGTGAATTAGCGACTTTAAGCAATTTCTAGCAGTCACCGAGGCTACTTGGTGCACAGAGTTGACTCAGCAACTCGAGCGCGAATGGACTCGAGTCAATATTTTTTTCACTCGAGTACGAGTTTCACAAATTCCCTCGAGTCACTCGAATAAAAACACGAGTCGAGCATTACGCACGCAATACGCTATTCTGAAATGAATATTGTTTCTTGTTGCGGCAATCAAGTTTTCCATTTATACACTACCGGTTTGCGAACTTTATTCCTAAATCTCTTTAAACTTGCACCACGCACAGGTACTCGAAGGATTACAGGTTTCTAGGTTTATGGCTTTATAACGACGCGCTAAACAGTGAATTATGTGTTTACGTCCACCTGATTATGTTGTTATTGTACCAGCAGGCTCAATAGGAACATTCATTTCTTACTTTACTACACTATGTATGCTAATATTGTTCGAATAACATACGAAACTATGAGAAATATCAGTGCCACACTTTTTTTAACCTTCTTAATATTCTTCCATCAGGGCTTTTATCCTTCATAGAATCCTATTTAGAATTTTTAAGACCGGTTGCCAGCCTGACGGACACCTACATTGAAGAACCAATGTGGAACAAACCATGCCAGAAAACTTATGGAATTGCGGCCCGGATTGGAAATCAAGCCTCTAAATGCAGCCACCATATATAGTACAGTCAATAATTCCATTAGAATTTTGATACCTTTTCTATTTTATTTATACCTTTTTTGCTTTTCGAAGCGCAAACGCAACACACTACTGTTTTTTGACCACCCATAAACAGTAGCAACACCATCCAGCACCTTGACTTATAAAGTAGGTACAGTATGGCGTTCCACTGCGGTCGTCATCCTGAGACATAAGATGTTAAGTCTCATTATGTCCTGTAGTTACACTGGCTACAATGTCCTTCAAACCGAAACACAACAGTGCATGCACACTGCTGCACCCAGACGAACTCTTACATATGACAGTCCTACCACCAGTAAAACTCAGACCAGTAAAACAGTACTCTATAAGACTTTACCAACAATACCGGCACATCACCGGCCTCAAATGGAAGATGTATCAAACAGCGAATAATTAAAGGATTCATTGGATATTCTGTTTTAGATGCGGTATGTTGCCGCAAAATGCAATCTGATTTAGGGTGCGTGCGCCTGACGGCCGTCCGCTAACCACCTACCATCGCCGTGTAATGGTGGATTGAAATTCAATTATGTTTCATGTTTGTTACGTTTCAGACGGGTTGATTTGCCAGTTTGCTGGAAATTTGTGAATTATTTGTTACTGTTTTGAATGTGCTTCGTTGTGTAACTTTGCAGTTGTTGCTTAATTTTTCTGGCGGAGCAATGTCTTATGTGTCACTAATAATGTATTTGAATATATGTTTTGTCACGATTAAGCTTTACAAAATTAATGGTGGCAAAAATGTATACTGAAAAAGAACATTCCTGGAGTATTTATAACAATAATGAAGTCTCGTAAATTGTGTTGAGATGAATCACAGGCCATAGAGCACAAAGCACTGAATGACATTTTAATTCCGTGGAACTGAGCGGTTTTTAAACCCGACTTTTATACAAAAAAATAACACGGCCGTCCATTAATATTCCACGGGGGGAAACTCGCAGGAACAAGCATGTTCCTCATACATTTGTTGCACAAAGTGAATGCGCTGAAGTTTCAATTTTCTAAAACGGTGCATGTTTCTATTTGTTTTGCTGCTTAGCCGGTCACGGTGTGAAGTTCGCCGAAGTTCCCCGAAGTCCCCGAAGTTTTCCGAAGTTCGCTTAATCTACAGTCTAACCGCGATAGTTTAGATTTTGCGCCGTAACTTGCCGTCGAGGTGGCTATTGAAATCGGGTGCACCAAAATTCAAATGTAATTGCGAATACCGTTGTTGACAATTTACTGTAATATGCAAATATATTGATCCGATTTAGGAAGACGTAGTTTGAGTTACTTTGATAGCTTATTTCTATGAAATTAATATGTTTCCGTACTATAAGAACATGATGTTATAACATCATTTTGCTTTAAAGTAATAAAATCTCTGGAAACGGTAACTGGATTATTATCCAATTACCGTTTCCTTTCCTTAACTTTCTTGTCTATTTATTAGTAGAAAAGAAAGTTTCTAGAATAATTAATTCTAAATTAGCCGACGAAGTATATAAAGTTTCGACTTCTAAGAAGCAGAACATTGGAAATTACATACGCCCAACGTAATTTGTAATCGCAGTTCATCCGGAAAATATAATTTTGCTACGGTTTCTTGAACCAGAGAACTCAAGAAAATGATATAAGGCTGAGAAGTTCAACATCTGTAGTACAACCGTAACATAGCAGTGGACTATTTCTTGACAAAGTCACAGCGTCTGCATAACTCCTAAAGCCAATTATTTAAAAAAAAAATACTGTCCTGAACACGCGCAATAGCGACACAATTCTCGTACACGTTGATAAGTCTTTTGACAGATGTTAATAAAACAATTATTTATAAAAACAATTGCGTACGATTAATACTAGCAATAATTGCTCGGCATTCACATCTAAAAGAACAATGAAAAGAGACTCAAAATACAAAGGCAGGTGGGCGCGCATTCAACTATAATCAATTACTTGAAACGTTTTTGTTAAAATATTTATACTCCGTCCAACCATTTATTTAACTTTGGACAGTTCGGTTTCTAATCAGTTGGGGATGTACTAATGTGTTACCGATTCGATTGCTTGTAACAATCGAATTAATTTATGAAGAAGTTTTGATCGATTAAACAAATTGAAATGTTATTTTTGCTCAACATTTTGTATTGTTTTATAAACATGCCTAAGCGTTTAAATATGTGTATATTTCTGTTCATAAATTTATTCTGTAGGTATATATTCCATATCCAATATTGCTTTTGTCAATATTAAACTTCAAATGTATATTCTATTGGTTATCATATACTTACGCATATATAAAAAGAAAATATTTAATTTACACTGCCAAATTTTATTTCTCAATGAAAATGTTTTAAATTATCTTTGATACACAATCAGTGGACTTAACGAATATCGATTGATAATTAATATCGGAGCTAAAGAGCAAGTCGCTTCAGTATGGAAAAGACAAAATGGCGTCCATAAAGTTGTCAATTATTTTGTTCTCCATTCCTTGTCAATAATTACAAAATTTCAACAGTTAAATAAATGGTTGGATGGAGTATAGTCTGATTTTTCTTCGCAAAAACTGTTTTCAACACAAACGAACGCTTGTTTGACGGCATCGTTAAGGCTTTTTGGGTGTACGTGCACTTGATTGTCAATTGTTTCAGTGAACAATAACAGTGTTTTCTATACAGTCGCTGGCCCATCGTTTTCCTAGACTATGCGGAAGCGTTGTAAACGTTTTGATTTCTTTTTGCGCTTGAAAAATATCAACTTGCTTGTAGCGATGTTTTTGCAAATTTTAACTATCTTTGCCATCACGTATGCGAGGTTTCAACTACATACTGTATCTAAAGACATCTCATGGCAATATTTAACAGCAATTCCAGAAAGAATCAAATAAAGTACAATTAATGTAACAAGAGGAAACAGATATTGTTCGAGTCAACTCAAACTGTTTGTTTTGACCCGGCAACTTGAGCCGGTTGAGGTACGCTATCGGATAACCGGAGATTTAGGGCTTCAACCACCAATATTTGGAACGGGTTGCCCACTGAAATATGAGATAATGTGTTTGGACTGTAATTTCCCCGGTTTCTGGATAATATTTACGTTCAACGAGGTTCAATGAAATGAGTAATAACGACTAGGCTTTAATTAAGTTAATTTAAGTAATCGATTTTGTACTGGCATGAATATACGTCACGTGTGTTAATAAGAGATACACACATACATTGTTAAGAATAAAAACTATTAGCAACGATACATATCGGGATAAAAATCAATAGACTTCGGCTCCCGTCGCTTCACATCTAAATAAGGTGCCGGTCAAAATTATTTTGGCACAAGAATCGAATCTGCAGTTTCTAACTTCCCATCTGAGTTATTGCCCTAACCACTCAAACCTCCCCCCCCCCCCCCGAGCCAATTCTTGTGCGCTGGATCTTCACACCCAATGCACGCCCATGCATGGGGGGACATTAGTCGCGGACCGAGACATACAGTTCAGTGTGTATACCACTTAGTTGGATAACACATTGAGGCCTAATAGGGCCCGCGAACATTTCCTGGCACCCACTTCTCTTTCCACCCATTTTGAGACCCTTCCTCCCTTCCCCCACTTTCCCTTCCATCTTCCTCTTCCACTTCCTTCCCAGGCCCCTGCAGTCGTCAAGCCGAGGGACTCTAGTATTCCATTCGCAGGTTTCCTCCGGTGTTGACTGCAGGACCGCCTACCTAAATAAAAAAAACCACTCAAAGCTGTCGTAACAAACCAATCTAATCTTTTCATTCGGTCTTTAAATTCATTACTCTATTTTCAAAATTCATAAATAGAATGCCCAATTAACCCCCAATATAGTACACAATAAGATGCAAATGTACTGAAATACTCGATCCTAAACTAACATCAGAAGTTTGTTTTACCATCAGCTGTATTAAGATTATCATAAAACACGACCAAACATCCGCTCAATATCGCGTAATGTTTTCGCAAATACGTCCTTTGAAAGTTGGGAAATGTTGAGATATTGACTAACTTTCTTGCTTATTTACGTATTAAATTGAATGATTTTAATTATTTGGGGTATATTTGTAATAATAACATCTTTTATTCTTATGTTTGTGGTTATTTACGAGATTCATTACAAGATTAATACAGTTTAAGGTTAATAAGTGTAAGGACTCATGCCTGTAACGCAGGTAGGGCAGGTAAACCTTTACCTACCTATATGTTTCGACGATTATTATCATAATTGATTTCCGCCGCAAAATTATAAACATATGTTAAATTCTATAATAAATAAACTACATCTAGTATACATAACAACCCATTGTGTTGTTCCTCCGACAACTTAAAATATTAAACAACGAGCAGACCGAATAAAAATTCTATTAGATTTTTCTTCAAAATTCAACTTCGCGAACAAAGCTATTAAACTTTGTATGAAACTGGCAAAAAAAACGCGCAATATTGTGAGTACAGCGTTTGCAATAGCAAATTGCTCGGCCTTGTGGCAACATGCATACGGTTTGACCAATATTTTTGTTCAAACTAAACAAGAAGTGAAATTGGATCCTAGCTTAGAAATTCTTTGTGTCAAATTTTTATGAAGTTACTAACCCGACAAACTTTGTTGAGATCCTTTGTGTCAGGTTTTTAATAAGTTACTAGCGGCCCTGATAGACGTTGTCCTGCCCTAAAAAGGAAATGGAATACTAGAACCCGAGTATTGCGCCACCTACCGGATCCAATTGATAATCTAAACCATTCTCGAATCCACCTGAAGACACAAACAATTTCATTAAAATCTGTCCAGCCGTTTAGGAGTTCTGTGACATACACACGTACAGAAGAATTATATTATATATAATGTAAAGATTAGCATCGTCTTCATGTCCTCATAAGCTTGGGTATCAACATTTAATCCTCTTATTATAGGTAAATTTAAGTAGAATATTGACACGGTTCATAAACAATCGTAATAAGACACGACTGCCTTGTGAGGTAGTTTTATTACGGTACCACTGCAATGCTGAGGCCTCGGGTTCGATCTCCGAGTCGGGCAAAGTGATATTGGGTCTTTCTACCAATATGGCGATGGGCTCGCCCCTTATCATATCATGGGACGGAATTCGAACGGCCAAAAGTGGATCCACTAGTTGCGCCTCTGCTTACGCTTTCAGGGATAAAAGGCGTGAGATTGTGTGTGTGTGTGTGTGTGTGTGTGTGTGTGTGTATGTGTGTGTGTGTGAGTGATTTTGAATGTAAGAAGACACAAAACCTCGCAAGATATAAATTATTCACGCAATTCATGTCGAAGTGGTCAAATGCCTGCACTACATTAAATAAAAAAAAAAAGAAGTTAAATTAAATATTGGTGATATTTGTTACACTATTAATGCATATTAAATTGCATCGCATATACGATTAATATGCTAATGATAGCGTCTGCGAGAAAACATTTACTTGGGAACTGTCCAAATTGGATTGCGATGCTAGCAAACCCAAGTCTACGAGAATTTTTATGCACGATCCGGGATTATGACTCGTTCCTGTGATTCATACAAAGGAATTAGTCAATGTGTGGTAAACATATCAATTAGGTTCGTGAAACAATAAGTTCACGCTATTAAACCAAGAGGATTGGCAGGTTTATAACGGGTTGGAGAGTCTATTGTCAACTATTCGATAGAATGACATGGCATATTTACTTAGATTAACAAGTATCACCCTGAAACTAATTTCAACCCTAACAACTAAAATGTAAGCTTTCAATTCGAAAAACTCCCAATTTTTCATTGTCCGCACCAATCCCGACACCTCTTCCTCATCCTCTTCATACTAATGAGGCGATAACATCGACAATTCTTAGGCAGACTAGTAAATTTATAGATAGATATCAAAAAGACAAATAACTTAAAATGCTAAGCATCACCAACAAAGTTTTAATAATAACACACGTCCTAACTTTAAACAAACAATTTTCTTTGCAATTGGCACGTGTTCAATATAGCTAGAAAAAGTCGTTCAAAACTCCATTCGATACCAATTCACGCGTAAAAACTAAAACTGGAACTTCATTATACGGTAGAAATTTCTTTTTCGCTGCAATAAAAAACGCGAAAAAATAAAATAAGCTAAAAGTTTGCGTGGAGCGCACTGTGCATACTTCATACTCGTGTGAGTTTCGAGAATTTTCCGACAGAGTTCGCTTCGCAACGATCGCTGCACGCTGTCTCGTCATACATAATGCATATACATATAATAACACGCTGTATTTTCAGACGTTGTGAATTTTATTGGTGCTTTAAATTTCGAAGTCTAGTGCACGAATGTATTCGTGGTTATTAGAATCTTAATGTCTAGGAGGTGTTTTTATAAAACTAGCTTGTGCTCGCGGCTCCGCCTGCGTGAAAATATTTTTCCGGGATAAAAGCCTATATCTTTTCCAGGGTCTCAAACTATCTCCATAGCAAATTTCATCGAAACCCGTTCAGCAGTTTCGGAAATGTGCAGTAACAAACAAACAGAATAACAAACAGATAGAAAAGAATAATAAAAATCGCTACTGCTTTATTATATGTGTAGAAAATATATAAGAGAGGGAAAATATTTTTCGTCACCAATTTATAATGATTTTTGGCTATTTTATAGACAGAAACAAGAAAAAAGTGAGAAGGCAAATGTTTTGTTTTGTGAAACTATTCACTAGTGTTATAGAGTAGGCTGTTGTCTGTTCAATAAATACTTCATTGAGCTTTAACCATTAATATTATAATTTAACTTCCTCTTAATTGAAACTCACACCTATAAAACCTTTAAGTTAAATTAAAACTGCCTCGGTGGCGTAGTTGTATTACGGTACGACTGCAATACTGAGGTCTCGGATTCGATCCCCGGGTCGTGTAAATTGATGTTGGATTTTTCTAATCAGTATCAACTTGGAATCTAGAATTTGTGGCCGATATGGCGATAGGCTTACCTCCTATGACATCATGGGACGGAATACGGCGAAAAGTGGGTGTACTAGTTGCGCCTCTGCCTACCCCTCCGGGAATAAAAGGCCTGAGTATGCGTATTAAAAATATCGAACTTAGAAACTATCTGTTTAACGCTGTTTAATGCGGATTGAAAAAATAATTTTAGTAATCCTTTGCAGCAGGTACTTAGAGACTTTCATACAGATTATACACCTTTTTATATAAACTTGTTACTGTTCTAAATACATTGGTTTTCGTTTTCATTTGTATAGAACTTTGTGAAGCAAATTACAACTACTTTGACTGGAATCTAGTCGAAGTTAACTTTATTGTTATCTCAATTCGGTAATATACTATTTTTACGGTAGATAAGAGACTAATGTTTTATTTAGAACAATTATTTTGTAGAACTAGAAAATCAAATCTTTGTAACAAGATTTTCTAGTAGAAGTCACTTCGTGTAAGAAACGCGGGACATATTGCATATTATTATTTATATCAGATCAATAAAATTTAAGCATTAAATATTTAGATTTGATTAAGTGTTTCACACCTCTACTTTAATATCTTAAACGAACTACTTGACATGTAAAAATAGTTAGTGCAAAGTGTTCAATTGTCCGCACTTGAGCATGACCTTTGGGAAATGCTGGTAGTTTGCCATTTACTTTATCAGAACCTCGTTAATGAAAACTGGAGTTGGCCAAACTCCAGATATGTTGCGTCGTACATTTACTGTTATGAAACACATATCTTAGGAAATCTATTGGGAAGCAATTTATTACTATATTTAGGTCAATAATAATGTTTTTATTGAGTTTGTGAGACTTTAGTGAGAACATCCGAAACGAAGGTCGCAGGTTTGCTACTGGAAATGGGATACACATCTATATACGTGTGTATCCTCTGTTGAGTCTCAAAGGCTTGAATTTACAAACTTATTAAGTTCTTTAATATTGGTAAATCATATATAAATCGAGCTTAGACATCATTTCGCGTATTACCTACAGGTAATACAGTACCATCTCATCTACCTACTACCTACCTACTACTACCTACAGTATACTGTAGAGCTGCATCATCATCATCATCATCATCATCATCAGCCTTTATCAGTCCACTGCTGGACATAGGCCTCCCCTAATGAGCGCCATAGCTGCATGCATTTTTATATTTACTAACAACGAAACGAGCAAGTCCCTCTGATGATAAGTATATCAGGAGTCAGTAGACTCTCCATAAATAATAGTAGCAACACCACCCAGAAGCTCTTCATCTTCAGACTTTGGACCTTCACTGTTGAATATAGCCCTCCCTTCAAGATTTCCAGACTTACCTGTAAGAAGCGGCCTGCATACAGCTAGGTCTGCGATCTTAACGAAGTCGTCTCTCCACCTTGTAAGAGGACGTCCAGTGCTACACTTTGTTTGTACTATGAATTAGAACTATCCATGGATGACATCGAAACAATAGATGTTAAGGGTCTGTTTTACAAGTTTCAAGACAATTTTATTTAACAGTTATCGTATGAAAGAACGAATGTATATTGTACCTACTAATTTCATTACCATTTAGTTGGCAGCATATTTTATTAGAGTCAGACTTTTGTATTTCGTCGGATTTCACATTTATGTGACGAGTAGCATTTACTCAGAAATTGTTAAAGGGCATAAGTCTCACAATGCTTATTTATTATGAAACCAAACTGTTGTCTCGCTTTGTATAGTGACATTTACTGTCAGAGAAAGCGAGACAAAATATTTTACAACTATAACAGACGTATACAATGTTTACTAGTAAGTAAGACCTTTAGTAAGTAAGCACTCTTATTTTAATTACTTCAGTCTTTCACACACTGTTTTTCAGTTATGTCTTTGTTTAATAAACTTCCTTATTAACTATAGCAATCCATCAGTGCCACGGAGAAGCGTGCAGACCTATTATTTATACATTCTCAACCAGCTAATCTCTAAAAACATGCTACGAGAGAACTTCCCGCTTGATGTATTGGATTCGGTTCTTGGGAAAGTTTTTTTGATAAACGGATGGTAAATATACATTTTGTACCCAATTGGCCAGTGGTAAATGTAAATGGAATATAGCACGTCAGCGTTTATTTCCCTGATATAAGAATCAAACCTAGAAATTCCCAGAATTTGGTAGCAGTACTTCAAGGTAGGCCAAAGTATGTTGTAGGATAAGTATCCATAAGTCGGATTTTTCCTGCGGTATAAAAAAAGGGTCATCTTGCCATCTCTTTTTTACATAAGCGGAATTATGTCCGTTTATTTTGGGTGACGCATAATTTGCATCTGATACTTAACAGTTGCATTATATTATTTCAAAACTTTTAAATACTGAACGAATTTATTGTTAAGCGAATTTAAATATTTTTGTTTTCGTTCGGTTTTATTTAACATACATTTTTGATAAGTAAATAGAAAAGAATTTCTCATGCAAGTACCCAGTTTTTTACGATGCGGGATACAGTATTCACCCTGCGAATTATCAATAACGCATGACAAACTGTCATAAAAATTGTAAATGTGCAAAAAATATTGTAATTATTCATTAAAATATTGTGAAAAGTGGACGATAGCCTAGTTGGGAATGGAACGGTCTGCCGAGACAATATCCGGAGGTTCAAAACCCAAGGTACACACCACTGACTTTTCAAAGTTACGTGTGTATTATTTATCAATTATCGTTCACTTTAACGGTGAAGGAAAACATCGTGAGGAAACCTACATATCTGAGAATTCTCTATAAGAATTTCGAGGGTGTGTGAAGTCTGCCAACCCGCACTAGGCCAGCGTGGTGGACTAAGGCCTTAAACCCTCTCAATAGTAGAGGAGGCCCGTGCTCAGCAGTGAGCAGTCTGGTATTAGTATTTAAATAAAAACCTCTTTGAACAGATATAAAATAAAAACTTTTTAAAAATTCAAACTTAGAATCACGTCATCCCGCCGCGTTTGACATTTCGTACGTTTCACTGACTGGAACAATTTTTAAATACACGGTAATTTCGACCTTTTATCGTTTAACATTCAGCTCATATCCTCTTACATATTGTATTCTTACAAGACTGCGATATTAAATTTATTTATGGAATTTTACACTCTACATGGTTGTGATAGAGTTGAAAATAAAATATCACCGCTGTACCGGTCGGAGTGAGGGGTGACAGGTTTTTTCGTTACGGAATTTTTGGATTCGGTCTCCACGCTCAAGGCCCGCGATAGAAGCTATGCAATAGCTTAAAAATTCTTAGAGTTGTCAGTGAATAAACAAACACGATTTACGGAAAAAAATAAGACAGAATATTCATGTTAAATATAAACAAAAAACAAAAAGCTTTGATTTTTTTTTAAATATGTCATGTACAAAAGATCATGATTGTTAACCATCCTGCTTACAATACTACACTTACATATTTGAATACATCATGAAAATTAGAAAGTTATGAAGTACGTTGACACTTCACAGTTAGGCATAAAAAATGTTTCTTTAGGATTGATGAAGACTATTAAATAATTTACTATTAATTATTTCCTTATTTCTTTATAATAAATTATAAGGAAATAAGGAAATAATTTTATCCTATGCCTTAGGATAAAATTATTTCCCGTCGAACTTCACTCGGGCACTCTATAAAAGACCTTGTAATTTCATTAGTGCTCTCCGAACGGGCCTAATGCAAAACGGAAACTCTCCTCCCTTGAGACAAACTCAATTAATTCCCTTTAAAACACGACTCCATCCCAATAAAAGCCTTTAAATTTTAAATACATTTTGACTGCAACACTTACCGTTCGCAATACATTACCGTTTCTGTCCATGATTGGGTGCTGATCTACACGTAAAATGTTCGATGGATAAAAAGGATAAGTTCAAATTGCGAGAGGGTTGTAGCAAGTGCGCATGTCAGTAACTAACTTGTTGGCTCGGCGAGCGTTTCTGAACGGCAGTGCGGCGCGGTGGCGCGGCCGTCTGACGCGTGTCCCACCTTGTAACATTCGGGAAACCGTTTCCGGATCGGCGATTGCCGAATTCGTATTATTGCGACGATTTGAAAGTCCGGTAGTTGTTTTCTGTACATTGTCTTTTATTACCAAAACTGAACTAGGATTTAATCCTTTGTATTTCTTTTAAAGAATGTAGTGTCAAATTCATTTTTGAAACACTGGCAGTTTAACTTTAAAGTATTTTTTATTTGAATTTCGAATATAACATTCTAATTTGCATTTACAGAGATGTAAATCCGGTAATAAACAATGATGGATACGACGTAAATTTTAATGTTCATCGCGTCGGGACGGTGGTAAAATGTACACGAAAGTGAAACTGAAATGACTGTAAAGTGAAGTGTATTCCAAATGGCATCTAAAACGCTTGTTATCGCTTGGGCCTGCCTGGCGTTGCCATTGGTAACAGGCCATCTGAACGTGCTCATCAGTCAAGCAGAAGTAATGAAGTTGTTAGGTAAGATTATAAACTTCCGATGTTTGCTTATTAAATTTCAACTATCGATCCGTTTTGTTTATTTGACGTGTATCAATTATTGACGTGGCTTGTTTTTGTTTTGATGAGAGTGTTGTATTAATATTGTTTTGTAGAAACTTTTTAAATTACAAAATATGCTCTTGTTGAGTAAATTAGCATATTTTTTCGTAACAATCTTAATTATTACTTATTGTGTTACATATATTTTTATTCTGGGTACATTATAGCTCATTGTTGCTGAAATCTATGTTGTAATATAGAGAATAATGCCTTTTATTTTACCTTTACGAACTTTTATGTTATAAACTCAACGTTACCTGTCCTACTTTGCTTAAGAAATCTATGTATCTATCACTACATAGTATAAAACAAAGTCGCTTCCCGCTGTCTGTCCCTATGTCCCTATGTATGCTTAGATCTTTAAAACTACGCAACAGATTTTGATGCGGTTTTTTTAATAGATGGAGTGATTAAACAGGAAGGTTTTTATGTACTTTTAGCCCGGAAAAACTTATTAACGCGGGCGAAGCCGCGGGCAAAAGTCTAGTCTATACATATAATATAGCGGTAGAACCGGTGTGTCTGTACATTTAAAAAAATGTGATAAAAGAAGGGGGGACTAAAGAAGAGTAATGGAGCACAAATCAGCCATTTTTATAATTGTTTTCTGTCTGTCTGCTATTTTGTTTGTTTATTACTGCACATCTCCGAAACTACTGAACGGGTTTCAATGAAATTTGGTATGAAAATAGTTTGAGATCCTACAAATGACATAGGCTACTTTTTATCCCGGTCAAACATAAGACGAGACTTTATCCCAGAAAAACTTTTTCACGCGGGTGGAGCCGTAAACAAAAGCTCGTTATAAATGTTGACCTTATGTTATAGATTCTCAATTAATGTTTTAACTACTGTTGGTATGATTACCCAATGCACATTTTTTTGGGTTTTACTTAGCTTTAAATTTCACAAAAGACGTATCTCTTACTGAAAATTACTATTTCTGGACCTTTGGAATTATTGTGGTGAATGAGGTCAGGTTATTTGCTAATTTCTCTGTCAATATTTATAAATATCTCTGTCTGAACTGCTGGCCTGATTTTCGCACCTATTATTGGAGAAATCATTGAATACATTTTATTTTAGGTTGGTTTAAATCATCCAGTAATAATAAAAATTAGGCGTACAATACAATAAAACTATTAAATAAATGGACTGCCTCGGTGGCGTAGTTGTATTACAGTACGACTAAAAAGCTGAGGTCTCGGGTTCGATCCCCGGGTCGGGCAAAGTGATGGAGAAAAGAATGGATTGTTTTCATTGAATAGGCTCCGAAACTGCTGGACCGATTTGAAAAATTCTTTCACCAATATAGAGCTACATTATCAACGAGTAACATAGGCTACGTTTAATCCCGGGGAAATATTAAGCGGGACTTTTATCCCGGAAAACTTATTCACGCGGGCGAAGCCCTGAGCAGAAGTTACAATTTATACGATGCCCTGTCTCTACTCTATATTCTGGATATGATAATCAAATAATTATTAATACTTACATAATTATCATAATAATTACTGTTAGATTTATGCTAGAGGTTTTTTGGCCTGCAATTTGATGAACATTATTTACTAGTGAGAGGTCTCTCATATGTAAGAGTCCGTCTGGGTGAGTACCACGGCAATGTCTATTTCTACCGCCAAGCAGCAGTGTGCATGCACTGTTGTGTTTCGGTTTGAAGGAAATTGTAGCCAGTGTAACTACTGGATATAATGAGACTTAACATCATATTATGTCACAGGACGACGAGCGCAGTGGAACACCACACAGTACTTTGTAACTCAAGGTGCTGGATGGTGTTGCTATTGTTTATGGGCGGTCGTATCGCTTACCATCAGACGAACGGCATGCTCGTCTTGTCATTCAATGTGATAAAAAAAGCTTTATCTCGATTATATTAATTATTTTTTATAACTTGTTGACTGCCTCGGTGGTGTAGTTGTATTACGGTACGACTGCAATGCTGAGGTCTCGGGTTTGATTCCCGGGTCGGGCAAAGTGATATTGAGTTTTTCTATTCAGTTTCAGCCCGGAATCTGGAATTTGTGCCCGATATGACGATAGGTTCGCCCCCTATCACATCATGGGACGGAATAATGGCGAAAAGTGGGTGCACTAGTTGCGCCTCTACCTACCCCTTCGGGGATAACAGGCGTGAATGTGTGTGTGTGTATATAAATGGGCTCTATTTTGTTGATTGTTAATAATGAAACTTGTTTGGAGTTTGTCAAGTGCAGAGTGCAACTTAAACAAATTGAGGTATAGTATGTTTGTACTTCATATCTACTAAGTATAGTCGTATATTACATTAGCTAAGTAAAAATAAAGATTATAAACGTTTAAATTATTTGAAATTCTGAAAGGTATGCCTACATCTTTGTCTTGCTTATGTAAATGAGTTATTAGAAACAATAAACTAAAATTCTAATTTATACCTGTTATTATTTTTATGGAAACATTGAAAACGAACAGTCGAAAACAGTACTTGACCCCGCGACCTCCGGCGTACCGTGCCAGTGCTCTCCCAACTGAGCTATTTCGACCTACTTTCGCCTATTCAATTTCTAGT
This sequence comes from Lapara coniferarum, assembly GCA_949316025.1. Lineage (NCBI taxonomy): Eukaryota > Metazoa > Arthropoda > Insecta > Lepidoptera > Sphingidae > Lapara > Lapara coniferarum. Next base: position 18,182,010 of record OX438919.1, read on the forward strand.
TCCCTATTTATCTCTAAAGAAGACGCCTAGTGATATCTGTTTAGCATTTATTACAATTGCCAAATAAATAGCTCAGTTGGCAGAGTGTTCATGTCCTGCTTTCTTTTTCAATCTATACTAATATTATAAAGCTGAAGAGTTTGTTTGTTTGTTTGAACGCGCTAATCTCAGGAACTACTAGTTCGAATTGAAAAATTCTTTTTGTGTTGAATAGACCATTTATCGAGGAAGGCTTTAGGCTATATAACATCACGATGCAACTATTAGGAGCGAAGAAATAAAGGAAAATGTGAAAAAAAAAACGGGGAAAATTATTCATCCTTGAGGGCTTCCATTGTGTGCGCTGCGAAAACGGTTCAAGATACCAAAATATATATGTATGACTGAATTATTCCTCTTGAAATGATCTAAAAAATGTCCGCGACAGTATATGTCTATCTTTTAAGATTAACTCACTAGAACCGTTTTTATGGTAATTTGGTCGAAATTAATGCATTATTTGTTAAGAGTTGTATCAACGTAATATTATTCATCTTTATCCAATGAATATATATACGGTACATACACCTAAACATTTATTTTTTATTTTTGGTAGTCTGTTCCGGCTAATCTCTGAAATGGCTGGACCGATTTTGACGGGACTTTTATTGGGAGGTAGCTGATGTAATAAGGAGTAACTTAGGCTACGTTTTATTCCGGAAAAGTATAAAGCGGGACTTTTCCCCGGAAAAACTTTTTAACGCGGGCGGAGCCGCAGGCAACAGCTATGTTTCCATAAAAATAAAAACATTGTGGGCACTACATGGCCCTTAACATGTATAAAAATCATTATATATGACTATATCTGTAAATTATTTTAAGTATATTACAAATGATAACTGGTAATAAATGACTAACTCTACATTAGAAAATGAATCTTCTAACAATGCGCACATAATTCATAAGAGTCACTACACACGATAGTTACTACTTACTGTATTTCTATGTACATAAATAGTAGCAACACCATCCAGCAACTTAAGTTACAAAGTACTATGTGGCATTCCACTGCGCTCGTCATCCTGAGACATAAGATGTTAAGTCTCATTATGTCCTGTAGTTACACTGGCTACAATGCCCTTCAAACCGAAACACAACGGTGCATGCACACTGCTGCTTGGTGGTAGAAATAGAAATTGCCGTGGTACCCACCCAGACGGACTCTTACATATGAGAGTCCTGCCACCAGTAAATATTATATATTATATTACTATTCGTTCCTATAAAAGTAATCTCTTCTTAATGTATCTACGCACACAAGGTCGAAAAACAAATTTTACCATTATTTACTCGTACATATCTTTGACACTATCAAAACACATCCGACACAAAGACTTGCTGAGGCTTAGCAGTGACGTCACGACCCCCGTTTCCGAAGATCAAAAAATGTAATTATCTACCCCTGATCTACCCTCAACCATTTATATTTGTTCTACAAATTCGACGTATTTCGTATACGCAATTGAGTCAATGTGCATTGATGGAGACGATACGGTTTTTAATAGTACGATATTTTTATTTTTTAGGATTATCGATTAAAAAAACTTGCGACTTTTCCATGCTCGTCATTTGGTTATTATAAATATTCAAATTGAAAAGATTCGATTTTGTTTGTTGATAGTGATAATTATAATAATTACCTTGCCACTACTTTACATTCATCTATTTGGTGTATAACTTGTACTCAAGTTATACACCAAATATAAAGGACACTTCACTTCCAATTTTTTATTTTTTTTGTTTTAGTTTTATTAATTTACGTATTCCACTACAATTAGGTACGGCGACATGTTTTTTAAATAAATTTATTAAAAATCTATAGTGGCATCCAAAATTTTGCGGTTTTTATTTGAATACTAGCGGCCCCGACAGACGTCATCCTACCCTAAAAAGGAAATAAAATCTTAGAACCCGAGTACAGCGCCACCTACCGGATCCTATTGTTAATTTAAGCCAGTCTTGAATTCATCTGAAGACACACAAAAAATTATTAAAATCGGTCTATCCGTTTAGAAGGAGTTCAGTGACATACACACGTATAGAAGAATTATATTACACATACAGATAATATTTCAAATATGAATAGCTACTTTGTTTTAAAACCAATTTTGATGCTCTAATCACAGTTGAATTTCTTTTTCGTAAAATTACTTGTTAAGTATAAAATAATGATTTAAATTAAATATAGAAAAGTACCATATTTCAATATAAATTGTATAGAAAGTTTGTTCTTGTAAATTTTATTAAATTACATAAATGATTAAAATCTGGAAATGTTCATAACCTAGGATTTCAAAATTGTAAAAATTTTAATAACTAATTTCAGAAAGTGTAACGTCCCTTAGTGGACACGCGCAATCCACCGCACAACCAAATAGTTTATTACTTTAGGGACTTCGCGACAGCAACTATCCGAATAGGAATCTTATTAGAGATAAAAGTAACTCGCCATCGTGCAATGCATAGCAATGTGTGACATTGAATTGAGCCATAAACCATATACCAACTGTCAAGAATGGGAATAAAAATTATGACAACTGCGCAACAAAATTGGCGTTACGGGGGAAATTCGCCGTTCTTTATGTGGGATCCCTTTGATTCGCCTACTCTTTTTTAAACTATTATGTTTTTCGCATATTTGACTTTGCATAATATATATTGGCATAATAGTACTATCGCATAGTAATATTTTGGCCTACTACTTTTGTCAAAATAAGCTATTAGAATAATTTTAGCTCGACTAATTTGTATTAGACTAATACACATTTGCATAATATTATGTACTAGCTTTTGCCCGCGGCTCCGCCCGCATTAAAAAGTTTTTCCGGGATAAAAGTCCCGGTTTATATTTTCCCGGGATAAAAAGTAGCCTATGTGTTAATCCAGGACATGATCTACCCGTGTGCCAAATTTCATCGAAATCCGTTCAGCAGTTTTTGCGTGAAAGAGGAACAAACATCCTTACATCCATACATCCATACATCCAAACATCCATACATTCTTACAAACTTTCGCCTTTATAATATTAGTAGGATTTAGAATAAACTAGGTTAGCGAGGAGCGAAGCGACGAGCGTGTTAGGTGCACATGAACTACCACAGGAGCCGAGCGAGCGAAGCGAGCGTGCCGCGGCAGCGGCCGGCGAGCGCCAGAACCGACTTTAGGGCGTTTCCAACTCAAACAAAACCAAACATGAATGATGCGTATTTATTATTATTACTTTTGATATTTATCCTATTTGACGTTAGTCGTTCTGATGGTTGTGCTTTTTGTATTTATGCTTTTTTATTTTATGCTAAAACAATTATGCGTAATGATTATTATGCACATTGATATTTAGGCTTAAAGCTAAGATGCGTAACAATATTATAACAAATACATTTATGCAATTCAATAGGGAACCTCTTTATGTTCTTTTTTTTGTCAATGGTTTTCTTTGTGATAATTGAGTTAAATCATTGAAACTGGGATGTTATTTTTTTAATATATGCTATCGGGAATTAAGGACTACCTGTCGATATTAGGTTATAAGGTTATAGCATGCAAGGAAGTTGTAATAATCGGTTCAAATCTAGAGTTATAATATATTTTCAAGTTAACCTTCATTGAGATTTAAATAGCGGCGATAGCCTAGTTGGGAGTGGAACGGACTGCCGAGACGAATTTCCGCAGGTTCAAAACCCAAGGGTAGACACCTCTGACTTTTCTAAAAAATTGTGTGTGTATTCTTTGTGAATTATCGCTCGCTTTGACGGTGAAGAAAAACATCGTGACGAAACCTGCATACCTGACTGCCTCGGTGGCGTAGTGGTATTGCGTACGCATTACGAGTACGATTTGCGCGCTGAGGTCCTGGGTTCGAATCCCGGGTCGAGCCAAAAAAAAATTGTGACTGGGTATTTTCATCTTAAAATTTACTCAGTCGCAGCTCGGAGTCAGGAAGTTGGCGGTGTGATACCCCCGTGCCTCGGAAAGCACGTAAAGCCGTTGGTCCTGCGCCTGATCTCTCTCCGGTCATGTCGGATTGCCGTCTCACCGGACTATGAGAGTGAAGGAATAGCGAGTGCACCTGTGTATTGCGCACACACTTGTGCACTATAATATCTCCTGCGTACCTGGCTGATCTCCGTTGAGATTGGCCACCGTGGCCGAAACTGGCTAGGAGGATTTCACCTGAGAAGTTCTCTGAATTTCGAAGGTATGTGAAGTCTGCCAAGCGCACTAGGCCAGCGTGGTGAACTAAGGCCTTAATCCTCTCAGTTGTAGAGGAGGCCCGTGCTCAGCAGTGGGCAGTATTATAATACAGGGCTGGTATGGTAGTGGACATTCAAATTAAAATACTCAAATGGATTCTACAGACCTCACCTTAGAAACGAGGTCTCATTTCGGAGATCTTAAAGTCTCAATTACAATTCCGAGTAAACTCAGTCAAGTTTACTTGAATAATGGGATACAAAGAAAAAAAATTACTTATTAGTTATTACATAAGATTAATTGCATGAAATACTTACAAGTTATTATGACAAATCGAGCTACAACAAACAAAAAACACAAACATACACACACGCCTTTATCAACCAAAACAACTTTATACACTTAAATATATAGCGAGTATAATATAGCATATCCGGCAAAAATTCCATACTCAGGTTTGATACTGAGTTGGAAAACCCAATGTCACTTTGCACGACTCGGGATTCGAACCCAGGACCTCAAAGTGGTCTCATACTGCACACACAATACAACTACGCCACCGAGGCAGTTGAGTAATTCGAGGTTAAATATGTACAGTCAGCCACATAAATGGATGAACAATTTCAAATCGCCTCTCTTTTTTTTCTTACCTAATTTTGTTTTCCATTCACAAAAATAAAATAAAATGGATTTACCATACTTTACATAAACAAAAGCAAATGTTTCAATTAAACTTAACGCGCATAGGCGATTTGAAGTTTTGAATTTGTTCAGCTATTTATGTGGCTGACTGTACCTATACATAATAACACTACACAGAGAATCTGTTGTGCTGAAAATTATAAAGCTCTCTAGGGATTTATTTTATCATGTGGGAAGAGCAGCTATAATGGTTATAGATATTTATAATACCGATCGATGACCGTATTATTTCGGTTTGATTAAAATAGCACTAAAATGAGCTAAAATCGAAATAAAACAACTGATGCTACCACCCACGTTTTAAAGAAAATAATGGTATTTAAATACCAACGTAATGTAGAAAAGAACAGACAAGACTATTGATGAAACACACACACACACACTCACGCCTTTTCACGCCAGAGGCGCAACTAGTGCACCCACTTTTCGCCGTTATTCCGTCCCATGATGTGATAGGAGGCGAGCCTATCGTCATACCGGGCACAAATTTCTGACTCCAGGCTGATACTGAATAGAAAAACTCAATATAACTTTGCCCGACCCGGGAATCCAACCCGAGACCTCAGCATCGCTGTCGTACCATAATACAACTACGCCACCGAGGCAGTCTATATTTATCTAATCTACAACCATTTTTTTTACATGAAGTATTTAGGTACTTTTTTGGGATTAAAGTAGCCTATGTCCTTTCTTATGTTTCAAGCTCACTCCATACCGAATTAAATCAAAATCGGTGGAAGCGTAAAGCTGTGATTCCGCAGAACGCGGCAGACGTCAGACGGCAGACGGCAGGCGGCAGGTGACGTCCTACCGGGCGTCATTTGCCGTCGTGTGTGGAATCGGTCTCATACAATTTAATACTGCATAGCAGTGCCGCCTGCGTCGTGGCACATGCCGTCTGCCGTCTGCCGTTGCCGTCTGCCGAGTCCTACGGAATCACAGCTTAACAGACACACTGAGACAAGCAGACTTATTTTCGTATTTATAATATTAGTTCGTAATTACATTTTATCTATACTTAAATGTATTGTTATCAAAATAAATATATCCGACAAAAGTATATCCGTGCAACACATTAAAGTTCAACAAACTCAATACTTTATTCGATTAACACCACTACTGAATAAATCATTCTCACGACAAATGACAGTCGTGTGTGTCAAAAATAATAGAGTGCAGCGACATCTGTCGGCTGGGGGAATTAATGACAGTTCAAACATCAATTTAGGCCCCGTCTTATCGCACTTTAGCAGCGTGGGGTTGGCAACTAAACACACGGCGAGTAACTGCATTGGATGGACTCCGTAATTGGACGCTTTTTGAATGAACACATCTCGACGGCGGATATTGACATGATTTTTCGGATTTACAGATAGAGTATAAAGGTGTTGATATAATTTATCTCAGTTAAGTTTCAAGTCCCATGTGCAATTTGATGTCTGGAAGAATTAATGGGTTCCGTAGATTATTTGATGATAAACACTACTTATTAAAATTCTGTTCGTATTTATTTATTACCAATATTGCGGACGGCATTCGCTAGTTTGAAAAAATAATAATAAGATTCAAACTCACAGATATAGTTTAGTTTAGAATGGAAAATGGGAACCACTGCTTATACATAGAAGCTGTTACTGCTCGAGTTTCATGTCCGCGATGCGAAAGACATGTTATGCAGTCCAATTTATTATAAATTTTCATCAATATAACATATTTCATTAATCATTATAAGCCTTTTCGTTCACACGCCTTAACCAATTTCTACTAATCAGCCCCTTATTCTCTATTGTACGCGTTATTTTTTCGTAACAAGCGCTTAACGTAACTCATCGCGTTTATCACTATGGAAATTGGCATAAAGTATTCTTTATATCCATTTAACGTTAATTACATTAAGTTTACGTGACGCGGCCGCGTTACGAGTTAGCTCTGTCGTCATAGAGAATAGGGGGGCTGGACTGTTTTTTTTTCAGCATCTTCGCGATCGTCTTTCTCAGAAAGCTAATATTAATGTGTAATAAACATGTTATATTAGAAACCCAAAGGAATCACTGCCAGAAAGCTGGTATTAATAAAATAAATGATATATTATAAAATGAATGTTTCAATGTAGAATCATTAGGACATGCTAATAACACACACGTTCACAGCTTGATTTACAATTTATTTTGTACAATTTATAAGGCCGTCTATACGAGTACAGTTTTCCAAGTATCAATAATAAGTAATTGCGTTAGTAACGACTTGATAAAGATCGCAGGAATACGCTGGATGCCGGTCGCTTTTGACAGGTCCACCTGGAAATCTTTACAGTAGGCCTATGGTCAGCAGTAGACATTATGTTATGGCTGATAATGAAGCGTTAAATATTATCGAGTAAGTTAACGTTTGGGTATATCTCTATAATCATTTAACAACAATATAAGTCAAAAAAGAGATTCGTGTTGCCGATTCCCAAACAATTTAAGTTTATTGTTACTATGGTTACACGATTTATTATTCGAAATTTAAACGCGCCCAAGACATGCTGTCGTATTTTAGTTCCAAATACGCTCACGGTGCGCTGTTCTATACAAAAAATTACTTAACTACACTCTAAATTAACGTATACTATATCGCTAAATTCGTGCTAGAGGTACCTAGAGTTGTCATATTCAAGCGCTCAGGTCAGACTCAACATTTTGAGTGGCGTGTATTACGTTACATTTTAATTGGAATGGCGTTCTGTAATTTTTCACATGTCTGCACCGATCCTGTGCGATGCATCTCACCCTATGATTAAGTGGGTGCACAGTAAATACAAATTAGTTGGTCTGGGTGCTCGATATATCTTACTCGTGGTGTAACATCTGAATGAGATATGACGTTTCGAATGTCATGTGACGATACATTAATCTGTCGCTAATTAGTGAGCTCTTAGTATGTTTACCATTAGCTTGATTTTATTTATGGTTGTAAAAGATGAATAGATGTCGTTATCCTAATGAGGGCATATGACGCTGTTAACTTTAGCATCATTACGGGCACCGGCAATATTTCTCTCATATTTTTAATAAATATGAAACGTAAACAAATTTATGGAACAAATTTTAAGTCACAATAGTATGCTTGTATGAATTTTAAATTACAAATGCAATTGGTCCTAGATACTGAGTAGTAATTTTTCTATCATATTATATTCTAACTAATATTGTTCGCGGCTCCGTTTGCGTGAAAAAGTTTTTCCGGGATAAAAATATTTTCCTGGGATAAAAAGGAGCCTATAGCGCTGATGAGTAGTGTAGCTTCCTATTGGAGAAAGAATTTTCAAAATCGGTTCAGTAGTTCCTGAGATTAGCGCGATCAAACAAACTCTTCAGCTTTATGATACTGGTATAGATAAGGTCATAATATACTGTATTTACCATTGATGACAGATCGTGTTGCTGGGTGTTTCTTTCGCCGCTACTTCTTCACAGCGGTAGCACGTTCCGAAGCGGTGGTAGATTCATGACGATTCAAAAGAGTTTGTGAAAGACTATTTAAATAATTTTGAGTTTAATTATCTGGTATTAACTAACTTTATAAAGTATTCTAGTGTTTAAATAACTAACATAACTATTAAATACATTAAACAGTTATTTTCGTTATACAAAACAAATAGCCAACCTTACTACACAATTCATAACACGATAATATCTCCCACAGGTCATAAAGTGCGCCACAATAAAATGACTTTGTTAAGTACAATGCATGCAATATTTCAGCAGTTATCATTTTTGGCTGAAATTTGCGTTTTACCGGTTCCCATGGGGCGCTGTTTGATTGGACAGTGGGAAATACTGGCCGGTTTTTAACAATTTATTGCACTTTTTGTTACATTTGGCATTATCTTTGTTTCTTTTTCCCCCAGGAATGGTTAAGTGTATTTTGAATGCGGCCAGTAATTTTGTAAAAGACGATGAAGTAATGTTATTTGTGTTGTTCTACACGCTACATACATACACACTCACACCCTTATCCCAAAGGGGTAGGCAGAGACTGTTAAGCGCCACATGCTACGATCTTAACACACCTCTTTCGCCTCTTTCACATTCATATTTCTTCTCATACATTTTCACCGGTTAAGAGTACTCTTGATCTTTTTTACACGTCATGTGTGTAAATACTCTTTTCATGATTTTCTGTGTGCCATAAGTTTCTCACATGCAGCGCCAGTGATGTCATCTTGACCGCTAAGTCCAACATGATTTTTTACTTATAGATCGTCGATGGGCCAAAATGACAAAAGTAACATTTTATCCGGAAAACATGCCCATTTTCTGCTGGACCATTTAGAGTTGTAGTAACAGGCCTATAATTGAATGAAAAATAATTTCTTCGTAACAAGAAAAATAAAGGAATGAACAATAATAGCACTTTATTACAGTCGTAATTGCTCACAAAAATATTTATAGATATCAAAAACACGAAACATTTGCGAATACATATTTCTTTGTAGACAAATAGAATCGTTTACGTTCGTTCAGTTCATTTCGCACTGTCCACTGCACCACGACATACTCTGTCAAATACAACATTCATAGAAAGTGTCAAAGTGTCTCGCTCGCGCCTCCTTCGTTGCCATCCAATATATAAACGACAAGTTTCTTCCCCTACACCTGTCGACATCGTATTTACAAAATATACTCCGTTTTTAATAATGATGTAAGAAGTATATTTTTAAATGAAAGATAGATAATAATAATACCAGCCATGTATTATAGGTACTGCCCACTGTTGAGCACGAGCCTCCTCTACAACTGAGAGGGTTTATTTAGGCTTTAGTCAACCACGATGGCCTAGTTCGGGTTAGCAGACTTCACATGCCTTCTAAATACTTATAGCGCGTAAATTCATTGTCCTGCAACATTGCAAAATACCGCATTACTTTATTATTTAGTCTTTGTAATGTTTCCACGTTCGTTTCTAAAAGCGCGTGGGAAGCACGATGGCTGACAACCCCACCCCAACAATTACTATTTACTATGCTGTACTGAAATCTATCGTCTACCCTCTATTGTGCCATTCAAGGTTTATAAATAGGCTTCGATGCTAATGATTTGTAAGTACTGTTATCATAGAAGCAATTTGCCTCGGCTTCAGTAATGTAATTATAGTTTAGACTAGCTTGGTATATTCATTGATTAATGCTACCTAGTGGTTTAGTGTAAGAGTGGTTTCGGCCGATTCTGGCCAGAATTGACGTTAGATGGTTTTGATTGTAAAAACTAAGATTTTGTGACGTGCTTGACAAAGTTTGACGCGCACATCAATTTAATTTTCAATTACATTTTGGAGTAGGATAAGGGCAGATGAAAGAAGAGTTATCTAGAGTTAAAATTAAGGATTGATAACTGTCCCTTATTCTCTGTGACAGTGTTAACGTGTAACGCGGCCGCGTTACGTAAACTTCGCATAATTATAGTCCTTCCAACCATTAATTTAACTTTTGACATATGCACGCCTATAAAATTTTATAATTCTTGACAAGGAATCGAAACAAAATAATTGAATACTTTATGGACGCAAGTTTTTGTTTTCCATAGTGAAGGGACTTGCTGTTCAGCTCCGGTATTAATTATCAATCGATATTTGTTAAGCCCACTGAATGTGGAACAAACATCATTCAAAACTTTTATATTGAAAAATAAAATGTCGCAGTGTAAATTAAAAAATATTTTTATATAATATGCGTAAGTATATAGGAACCCATAAAATAAACTATTCAAGTAAAATTTTGCGAAAACGATATTGTATATAGAATATATACTTACGGAATACATTAGTACATCCCCAATTGATTAGAAATGGAACTGCCAAAAGATAATTAAATGGTTGGACGGACTATAGCGTTAAATAGTATTGTGTACTTATGCCAATTTCCATAATGGTAAACGCGATGAATTACGTTACGCGCTTGTTACGACCGGTGAGAATAACGTGTGCCATAGAGAATAAGGGGGCTGGATTGAAAGGCGTAAGGATGACACATTTTATTGGCGCTTTAAATTCGACAATTTGATGATATCACGCCTTATTGAGCCTGTCTTTAACAAAAAGTAATAAACACTGGCACAAATAGATACAAAGCCGAAAAAAGTTACACAAAAGAAAAAGAAAACTAGCGTTGACGTAACAAACTAAAACAATTAATTAAAATCTCCGCACACCTCACTCAAATGAATTAAGGCCCGTATCCGTTGCCTAAACAATCGGCGCGGACACTTACGACCAAAGTAAACGAACCGCGAAGTGTTTACGTGGCGCGGCGTGCGGTGCGCGTCGTGTGTGCGGTCGCGTGAAGTGCGCTCTCCTTGGCCACGAGTGTTCGCGCGTAATAAACTCGCTGCGGCCCGTGCAACAATAACAATTTATTTTTAGAATTCATTAATTTTTGAATGTTACTTTTAGCACTTGTCTTTTAGAAAAAAGAATTTCGTGTTTCGGCGGAAATTATAATTTTACGATTGCATAGTTTTATTGTTTCTGGCATGTATAACAGATTTCTATAACGTATTTCATTTTTTGAGTGTAATCAAGATATTTTTAAAACCATCCAGTCACGAACGAATCATATCCGTTTTTCACATCTAATTTAGAACCTTTTTGAAAATCCAATAACATTTGATACATTTTTATCCGTACGCATTCCTAATTATTCAAATATAGCCTGTACAGCGTAGCATACGGTGCCTGGATGGGACGAGGGATCCGAGCGTCAAGTACATGTTCAAATATTACTTTACAAACTGTATACATTACGTGAACCGATCCTTTTACATATGATACGTTAACTGAAGTTGATAAAGTAACAGAGTCAACTCTTGTTAATGCATTTTTAATCGGTGCTAGTATTTTTTTTTTTTTAACGATAACTTGCGAAATTCGAACTCTGATAAGGATAATCTTTGATGATTGTTTTTTGAAAAGGCTCTCGTTAACTTTGGGTGTCTTTTTAACTACACCATTGTTACTTTTATAACTAAAGCTGTTAGCCTTCCGTATGTTGCCGTGCTCAGCGTAAAAGCGGTATGTCGAGGAACGCTAGTTTCGACAAAATTTAAGTTTTATAAATATAGTTTTCTTTTCACTTTTTGTGACTTGAAGTAAAACTCAGATAGGGACCTTTTCTTAAGGTTTTCTTACATGTTTTGAAAAATATACCACTATTTGGCTAATTATTCATTGCATACTTTTTTAAGTTATCTGACGTCATAAAAGTCAAGTTTACAATATTTTTTTGTGATACGACTTTGAGCTTAGCACGACAGTATAACAAAATAAAATCGAAAAAAAAAGACTCTACGTTATAATAATACTATGTTAAAATGCAAGGAGTCTTGTCAATTAAGAAAATACAAAGCAATGTCGAGATAACCAGCGAAGTAGTAAGTATAGTCAGTTGAAGTAAAATATCGGCCAGAGAAAGATTAACCCTCCATTACAATGTTCTATATGGTTTTGTAGGCTTTTAAATTTTGTTACTCTTTTTAAATACAGAAATGAAGCATAAGTTTACGCAATTTTTCCCGATGGGTATAGTAGAGATGCTACTGCAAGTAGTGCGCCATTTTGAGCTTATAATATGTACTTATCTATGATGTGATATGGGTCAAATCTACAACCATATACGTATTATGGCATTATATATTATACTGCCCACTGCTGAGCACGGGCCTTGTACTAAGATGGTCTAAGCCTTAGTCCACCACGCTGGCCTAGTGCTGATTGGCAGATTTCACATACACTCGAAATTCTTATAGAGAATTCTTAGTTTTATATTATGATTTTTTATACATGTCAATGGCCATGTAGTGCCTGGTTAATGATTTTATATTTTTATAGAATCCTGAAAAAGAAACAGTCGAAGGCGGGACTCGAACCCACGACCTCCGGCGTACCGTGCCGGTGCTCTTCCAATTGAGCTACTCCGACCCCCGCCATCGATTGCCAATTTCAGGACCCGTATTTAATTCTCTTAAAGGAGATGACCAGCGACACCATTCCGCTCTGAGCAGCCGATCTGAGCGGACCTTTTGTTTGTCGCAGTACCTGCTGCGACATTCCACTGATCCGTCCGGGTACCTGCTCGGTGCGGTCCGCAGCGACCTCGCTGCCGTCAAGGTTACACAGGTAGCATTTTGTTAGCCTATTTCGGGCCAAGCCGCGTCCTTTTCAGGACAGGGTTTAGCCCAATTTGTTTCTTATCGACGTTTGGCCCCTTCAGGGTATTGGCTCGGCGGAAACCTAACGGTGCTAACAAGCCGAGCCACGGCACCGGCCACGCGCTGCGCCCCTTCAGGGCAAGGCAAAGCCGACGGGTACGGATCCGGAGGCTGCGGAGGCACACCGCAGTCTCCCCCGTATATCACCTTCCCAACCCTACCCTTTCCTTAAAATCCATCCCGTGTATCGGTTGAGCGTGCGGCCTCCGGCCAATACCGTTTACGGTACACGGACTGTTAGGAACCCTTTTGCACAATAAGACTGGCAAAAGGGATACAAGCTTAGGGCACACCTAATTTTAAGTACACCCCCCCTCGCCTATACCCGGCGGGGAGGGACACGCACTCACTCACCCCCGGGCGTTCCTACCCGGGGACTTAGTTCATCGCGTCCCATACCGCGTCGCGATCCGCGCTCGTTTCGTTTTGTGTGAACCCGCCTGGTTTCTTCTGTGTGTTCTTTACAGGCGGTGCACACCCGGGGTTAGTGAACACACACGCGGCCCCTAAATCATTTTTTACCGTAGGCTCGGACTCAGCCGCCAATATGGCTGATTCTGGGCCTATGGATTTGGCTCCCGAGCGGCCTGTCGTCGCCGCTCAACCAAACCCAGTCAACACCCCCCTCGCCGCGCCCATTATTTCCAGGGAGGAAATAATGAGAGTGGTGAGGGAGATGTTCCGGTCGGACAACGTGGTCCGACAAGAAATTCTGTCAATGGCTAGGGAAGCCAGGGAACCGTCTGCGTCCTCAGACACCTCGGAGTCGTCCGAGGCTACGACCTCAACGGAGACCACCGAAACCTCGGGCGGCTCCGCGGAGTCTGAAGAGGACATGGACACGTCCCCCAGCACTCCCGCAGCCTCCAATAACCCTAAGAAACGGCCAATATCTGCTTCTTCCTCCGCCTGCGAATCCGGGGAGGAGTCGTCTTCGTCGGAACGCGACGAGGAAGGCTTCACCACGGTTAAGAACAGCCGGAGGAAGAAGCAGAGAAGCGTCGCTGCTCCCGCACCAGCCTCCCCATCCGCGCCTTCTGCGCCTTCTGCGCCTTCAGCGCCAACCGCGTCCGCGTCTGCGTCGACGCCGCCACCGCCGCCGACTCAACCAAAGGGGCCTAAAAAACCCCCGAGGTTGAATTTACAACTCCCCTCAAATATGTCCATTCGGGACATATTTGAAGAACTGCGCAAACAGCGCATTAACATCGCGTCTAACTCGTGGAATAAGATCCACAAGCTTCTTGCCCTGCAGCCCGCCTCAATCGCGGACCACAGGGCGCTGACTAAGTTCTTAGATGCCAAACATTGGCACTATTTCACCTATTCTCTCCCAGACGAGCGGCGCTTTCGCTACGTCATTCGCGGTATCCCCGTCCAAATGTCGACTCTCGAGGTCAAAGAAGGCCTCGAAGAGAAAGGCATAGTCGCCCTAGAAGTGCACAGGATGCACAGACAGTCCCGCGCCTCCCGGCCGGGAATTCAATATGAAATGGTCCTTGCCATTCTTCAGTCCCCTTCCGACGTCAAACGTCTGTTTGAGATTAAAGATATCTCGGGGCTAGGCGGCTTCACCGTCGAAGCCCCACACAAATCAACCCAGATAGGGCAGTGTCACAACTGCCAGAAATACGGCCACAATTCTCGTGGCTGTCGCCTCCCCGCCAGGTGCGTCAAGTGCCTCGGCGAACACGGCACATCCGAGTGCCCCCGTCCCAAGGACCGCTCTCAGTGCACGGAGCCGCCTTCGTGCACCAACTGCCGGCAAACCGGCCATCCAGCGAATTATCGCGGATGCCCTCGCGCCCCCAAAAGAGTTGCTAAAGCTCCTAAAGCTGCGGCTCCCTCGGCCCCTCAGGCCACCACATTCAAACTGGCACCTGCGCCAGTGCGCAACCCGTGGTTTCCTCCCACGGCGCGCGCTGAACCCATTTCACAGGCCCCCAGCGGAGTCACTCCCGCTGCCCCGGCCTCTACTCGACCCTCTCCTCCCCCAGCTGTGGCTCCTTCTTCAAAGGCAGCCCAGCCCAAACCCAAACCCAAACCCACCACCCCTCCCACCCCTTCTCAGTCGGCGACGGTGGCGGCGAAGGCAAGCGACGCCTCTTCCTCAGTCGCCTCACTGTTAGGCTCCCCGGAGATAATGATTCTCCACGGGAAACTTTTCGAGCGTTCCCGTCTACTCACCCGTACGGGAGTAGAAGACCCCCTTTTAATCGCTGAGGTCGCTCTGATCCAGCAACAAATCTTCGAGGCTACAGTTAACGCTGTGCGTCTCCCCTCTTTAATTTCATAAATGGCTACCAACGCCAGACAACTCCCCCAGCGGACAAAACCTCGCTCCCTCAGAGTGGGGTTTTTCAATTGTAACGGCATTCGGGACCAAAAAGCCGAAATTTCTTCTTTTGTCCGCGACAACCAAATTGACGTTTTCCTCATCCAGGAAACGTTCCTCAAGCCCTCTCACCGCGATCCCAACATCCCAAACTTCAAACTGGTGCGAAATGATCGTACCAGTGGCCGTTTAGGAGGCACTCTCATTTATTACAAAAGGTCCCTTCATTGCATACCATTAGAATCACCGTTAAGCTTGAGCAACATTGAGGCTTCGGTCTGCAGGCTAGCCATGACCGGACACCCGCCGATCACCATCATATCGGCCTATCTCTCGCCCACTAAGGAGCTTCACTCCAACGAACTAGAAACATTATTTGATCTGGGGGATTCCGTCATTTTGGCGGGAGACCTCAATGCCAAGAACACTCTCTGGAACTGCAACTCGACCAACGAGCGAGGTGCAGTCCTAGAGAGTTGTCTTGACACAATCAATCTAAGCCTATTGGTTCCTTCAGAGCCTACCCACTATAGTTACAACGACGACCACCGACCGGACATACTCGACGTGGCACTTGTACGGAACGTAAGCCTTAGCGTGCGTTCCATGCAAGTGTTACAAGAGTTAGACTCTGACCACAGACCTGTGATCCTCGATTTAGTTCCCGAAAACAGTCCAACAGACACAGGTCCTAATATTCCGATGAAGGTGAAAACGAATTGGCGCCTTTTTGGCACCAAGCTCGCAGACACCTCATCCACTGATCTTTCCGCGATCCCGACCAACATCGTGACTCCTGAGGAAACGACCAGCGCGATACGCGTCTTCACCGACCACCTTCAGAACGTTTTGAGCGAAAGCTCCGAGAGGGTGCCAGAGACTGTTCACAGTCACTGGCAACTTCCCGAAGACGTTCGGTGGTGGGTGAGGTTGCGTAACGCTACGCTCAAAGCCTGCGCGACGAGACCCATCCCGGAACGACGACATCTTGCGCGCTACCTCCAACGTGAGGTTAAGCGTCGCATAAAAGAGGTCGTCGATTCGAGGTGGGACACTCGCCTTGCCGACATCGATCCGACACATACGGCCTTTTGGCAACTGGTTCGTTCCTTCAAGAGAAACGATGTGGCCTCCATGCCTCCGCTCAATCGTCCGAATCAACGCCCGGCGTTTGATGACGACGAGAAAGCGGAACTACTGACCGACCGCCTTAAAATAGTAGCTTTTAATCAAAATTTGATCCCTCCAGAACAGTTTGGCTTTCGCGCTAGACACAGTTGTGTCAATCAGGTGCTCCGCATCACGGAGTACGTCCACGAACAATTTCGTAAAGGAATGCCTACCGGTGCTATTTTCTTCGATATCGAAAAAGCATTCGACAGGGTGTGGCACAACGGCTTGCTTTTCAAGCTGTACACTCTCAACGTGCCCACACAACTCGTGCACATCATACGAGATTTCCTGTCGAATCGCGGTTTCAGATATCGCGTGGAGGGAACTCTCTCTTCCCGACACACCATCACGGCCGGAGTCCCGCAAGGCTCCGCCCTGTCCCCTTTTCTATTCTCGCTGTACACAAGCGACATCCCTAGACCACAAAACGCCCATCTGGCACTATTCGCGGATGATACCGCTATCTACGCTTCACGTATAGACCCCGACAAAGTGGTGCGCACTTTGCAAACCGCCGCCGACGAACTCGGTGAGTGGTTCCGCAAATGGCGAATCACCGTCAATCCCACCAAAAGTCAGGCCATCCTTTTCACTCGGAAAAGGAAAGTCCATGTCCCTCACTTTTCAGTCCGCATGTCCGACCAGGTTATTCCCTGGAAGGGCCAAGCCAAATATTTAGGAGTAACCCTTGATCAGAGGTTGACCTTCATCCCACACGTAAATGCGGTACGCGCGCGAGCCGCATTCGCGATGAGCCAGCTTCACTGGCTCCTAAACAAAAATAGTAAGATGTCAATCCGCAACAAGATTAGGATCTTTAAAACATGCATCCGTCCGATAATGACATACGCGTCGCCCGTATTCGCTCATTTACCGCCCGGTCGCCTTCAGCGAATGCAGGTGCTTCAAAATCGATTCTTACGACATGCACTTGGTGCCCCGTGGTACGTTCGCAATCGCAACCTCCACGTGGACACCAATATGCCGACCATCAGGCACTTTATGCAGTGCGCCAGCAGACGCTATTTCGACAGGGCGGTAAACCACCCGAACACGCTTATCCGTAAAGCGTCTATATATACTCCATTTGACCGCGCCAAATGGAGACGACCGCGATCAGTCCTGACCGATCCAGAGGACGAAATCACTCTAGCTTTACGCGAAAAGAACGAGCATTTAAAGCTCATACACTCCACAAGACCGCTGTACCGTCCTCGCCGTCGAGGACCTCGTCGCGTTCCCCACAACCCTGCCCTCTCGTAGCAGTTCCGGCCCGCGTGCCGATGACTACAATCAACACGATAAATAGGATTAGGTTAAAAACCATTTTCCCCAAACGTTGATGTCTTATCCTCTCAGTGGCCGTCCTGAGCCGAGGTTCGTGACCCGTTAGTGGGTCGCCCTCAGCGTGGTCGCTTAATTTAATGGGTTGCTAGCGCCTTCTGCGCTCACCCACAAGACCGGTGTGCTTGTATAAGCCGACTCTCGTCAGGCTAACAAGAGTATAGTCAGGGACAAAAAAAAAAAAAAAAAAAAAATGACCAGCGACATCTGTTAGCAGTTATTACAACTACTAACTCAGCACTACTCCTTTACAGGAGTAAGTAACCTAAACGAGTCGCTAAACTTTTTTCTAATTTTATATTATGATTTTTATACATGTCAATGGCCATGCAGTTAGAGTTAGTAGTTGTAATAACGGCTAACAGATGTCGCTGGTCATCTCCTTTAACCCTTTACACCCGAGAAAAAAAAGTTGCAAGAATTTTAGAAAAAGTCGATTGATAGGATTTCTAGGAGTCCAAAGATGATAGTAATGATGATAGAAGAGCACCGGCACGGTACGCCGGAGGTCGTGGGTTCGAGTCCCGCCTTCGACTGTTTCTTTTTCAGGATTCTATAAAAATATAAAAATCAAGAATTCTTAGGTATGTAGGTTTCCTCACGATGTTTTCCTTCACCGTGAAAGCGAACCGTGTTGATAAGCATTGCACACCTAACTTCGAAAATTCAGATGTGTGTGCCTTAGGTTTTGGACCTGCAGACATTGGTTTCGACAAACCGTTTCATACCAAATTAGGTTAACGTGCGTTTAACGTGCTATAACCATATAAAAAATAATTAATGAAATTGAAATTCAAAGTCAATTCCAAAGTTGTAACTTTTGTCACTCGCACAAACCGCAGCGGGGTCGTCAGTAATCCTAATTATTTATGTAACGAAACTCCACTTGTTGATGGGTTGCCACTGTAACTCTTAAAAAGTTTTACTTTTATTATCTGGGAAGGGCGCGCGTTCTTTGTGGCTCTTTGTTAATTTGTAAAAGTTTGTTGTATTTTGCGTTTGTCTCGTACTCCTTATTATACAGATGAACTTTAGGACAGTTTTTATAGCTCTTTCTCGTTGAGTAAACTAAGTAAGACAAGAAGTGAAGTGTAATGAATAAATTTGTGTACTATGCAGTTATTAACTTACATAAAGGGTGATATTGCAATTAATATAATCTAAACGTTATGACTGCCTCGGTGGCGTAGTTGTATTACAGTACGACTGCAAAGCTGAGGTCTCGGGTTCGATCCCCAGGTCGGGCAAAGTGATATTGAGTTTTTCTATTCAGTATCAGCCCGGAGTCTGGAATTTGTGCCTGATATGGCGATAGTGGACGATAGCCTAGTTGGGAATGGAACGGTCTGCCGAGACAATGTCCGGAGGTTTGAAACCCAAGGCACACGCCTCTGAGTTTTCTAAGATACGTGTGTATTGTTAATCAATTATCGTTCGCTTTAACGGTGAAGGAAACCATCGTGAGGAAACCTGCATACCTAAGAAGTTCCTTATAAGAATTTCGAAGGTATGTGAAGTCTACCAACCCGCACTAGGCCAGCGTGGTGGACTAAGGCCTAAAACCCCCTCAGTAGAGGAGGCCCGTGCTCAGAAGTGGGCAGTATAATAATACAGGGCTGGTATTATTATTATTTTATTTATATTATTATGGCGATAGGCTCGCCCCCTATCACATCATAGGACGGAATAGCGGCGAAAAGTGGGTGCATTAGTTGCACCTCTGCCTACCCCTTCGGGGATAACAGGCGTGAGTGTATGTATGTATGTAAACGTAAATTTCCCCCCTTTTACATCTTGAGTCCTATCCTCCGTGTTTTACGACACAATTTTCAACGACACTGTACCCGACAAACAATTTCATATCCGAAACACAACAATTTATGTGCCGCACCATTCAACGTGAAATACGCACGATACGGAACAATTTGTCCAAAATATTTTTCCGTACCTACAGACAATAAAGCAATATTTGATATTAGAGAATAGGAGGCCACTTGTTGCCAAATCGTACGTGCGTGAGAAACCCGTTTAGCGTGGCACGCAATGGAAGGAACGGCGGGGGTCGGACCCACTTAGTTATCGGGCAGGTCACGTTTGATTAATTTAGGGAGAGTGCGAACCTTTTCCGACTATATTTCCTATAATAAACTAGTTATTATGTTTTTTTATGAAATGACTAGGTCTTGCTCGCACCTTCGTCCGCGTGCAACTGGAACCTTAGCTTAGCTTAGTGAGGTGTGCTTGTATTCGCTGTCTTCTTTTTGTGTTATATTTCTGTGGTAACTTTTTTGGATTGTGTGTAACGTATTTTATCCAGGTTATACATACATATACATATACACTCACGCCTATTATCCCCGAAGGGGTAGGCAGAGGCGCAACTAGTGCACCCACTTTTCGCCGACATTCCGTCCCATGATGTGATAGGGGGCGAGCCTATCGCCATATCGGGCACAAATTCCAGACTCCGGACTGATACTGAATAGAAAAACTCAATATCACTTTGCCCGACCCGGGGATCGAACCCGAGACCTCAGCTTTGCAGTAGTACTGTAATACAACTACGCCACCGAGGCAGTCCAGGTTATAGAATATGCAATATTGTTCTGATTGTTTCGTTCTTACCTATTCCGTTATTCGCGTGAAAAATAATCATAGAGTTAAATAGAAAACCCAATTGGCTTGAATTTATATCCACCTTTTTTGTGATATTTTTCCTCGACTGCTACTTAGGTGACTAAGCAAAAAATTTAAGATATTTCATGACCCCCTCCTACACGTAATCTCGCTACGTACCTGTACTTAACCCTGAAATAATGTCATTTTTGCCTCTATAGACGCTCCGTTTGGGGACCTTTGTCGGCAAATTAACCGGAAATCCGATACAGTTTCCTATATTGAACAATATTTTCGATATTCCTTATAGAATTACGAGTCTGATAAGTCAATATGGCGTCGAGGGGTTATTGCGAGTTTATGCCTTCGATTTTCTTCACGCGCGAATCCATTTGTGTGTAACGTTTTTTGGGTGAACGGAAACAAATCTTTTAGGCATCCTATTAACCATGGAGGCTATTTTCTCTGTTCTGTGCTAAGACTACGCTTTTACTGACACAAGCTTCAATAGTTTTATAATACTGTGCTTCTTTACTAAATAAGGGCAGCGTGTGCGCGGTTTCTTATACATACAAAATACAAATACGTAGAGGTACAAAAAATAATAACATTATGGATCAAGTTTAGTAAATTGGTATACAAAGTTATATTAAGTCTTCTTTCAACGCCTCTTCTCGCTTTTTAACCCCTGACAAAAAAGAGGGGAGTTATAAGTTTAGGATGTGTATCTGTATGTCTGTCTGTGGCATCGTAGCTCTCAAACGAATGGACCGATTTAGACGCGGTTTTTTTTTTATTGCGGGATACCCAACTCCTTAGCAACTTATAGCAGATATAGTGTGTTTGGGCTCATAAGGATGGGCTCAACGAGTTGGTGATGTTGATTATCAAGGCCCCATGATGGAGAATAAAGTAATTTAAAAAGTTTGAAATGAGAATTAAATTAAAATTTAAATAACCCCTGACATAAAAAATCTCGAAAAAAGTTATAATGATAGTATCTTTGTCGTTTAAGTACCTAGTAATATGTTGACCCAAGCGTCGTCGCGTCGGGGGACCGCTAAAGAA
This sequence comes from Lapara coniferarum, assembly GCA_949316025.1. Taxonomy (NCBI): domain Eukaryota; kingdom Metazoa; phylum Arthropoda; class Insecta; order Lepidoptera; family Sphingidae; genus Lapara; species Lapara coniferarum. The sequence continues at coordinate 18,203,727 of OX438919.1, forward strand.
GCATTTTCATCTCCCTGGTCCGGAGTTCGGTCCCCCGACGTGATGACGCTTGGGTCAAAATATTACTAGGTACTTAAACGACAAAGACACTATTATTATTTTACTTTTTAGAGATTTTTTATATCGGGGATTTATTATTAAGTTCATAGGGAGCGTGCACGAACTATAGGCGCAGTACAAAATCGACACAAGAGCCACATGTGGATAGAAAAAGAAACTTTTTAGAACAATAATTTATTTATTATATTCTTCTAATATGACAAAAATGATAAAATATGTGTTCTGGCCATTGATGTATTACAAAACCCTTTCAATACATCAATGGTTCCGACCGAATATTATTGATACCCAGCGTATCCAGAATACCATTTTTTTACATTGGAGCTAGTTATTTAAGCAAAATTAGGCGGTTATGTTCCCTTAATTACAGATTTTTTTTATTATATTATGTACAAAACATCTTCATTTTTATAAATTACGTAATGAGACATTTCCAAATGCTTTTAGAACTCGTAACTACGTATGTTTTATACAGCTTTCATTATTTTAGTCGATTTTCACATAACCATGGAAGGTAAGTACTTAGGTACTGTTCTTGGCAACAATAGAATTTCACACCATTTGATTTGTTTGTTTTTGTGTTTTGAAGCATCCAGATACACAGCAATTATCAACAAACTAAATGTTAGTTGTCATCCTTTTAATACGAATATTTTACTTCAATGCCAAGTATCGATGTGTTGAAAAGGAGTCAGATTGCGACACCAAATGCCAAAGCTTACGACGTGCACGTTCTCTATAACATATTGTACTCAATCTAAGAAATGAAATAAATAGTTTGTGTTTTTAAATCTTGATCATGTTATTCAGAAAGGTATTTTAATTGGATAGGCAAACATAATATTTATAAGAAACTTATTCCAGGTACTCCTTTAAGAACGAAATCGAAATAAAGAGCTACATTTCTCGTCTGGTTTTGATACGATATTAGCGATTCGTACATTTATTGATTTGGGCCAAGATAGAGATTGAATGAGCGATCTTATTTAACTGTCAAGTGAATACGGGCAAAAAGATAAAATGATCGTGCGCCCCATAGACATGGAGGATGTCAGAGGTACAGATCTTACGAAAAAATGTAGTCTTCTAATCTTAGTACAGTACTGTATTGTTATTCGTATTTTTAATATAATACATACAACATTACATGTTGTATAGAAAACTACACAATGTTAATGGATTGAAATTACCGTACACACTCGGCACGCCGTTTTCGCCCGGTCACAAGATTTGACTAATGATTCTCATGTCGACAACACGCGCGATTTCCCAACACCTCTTTGTGTGGTCCAGACAATTTGATACCCTGTAATACTTGTAATATTGCTATATGTAACATTATTGTTCAGTTTGTACTTAATTAAATAAAAAAATAACGACCCGATTTCAACACATGCTGATATAGTCCCTGATTCTTTTGGTTTCACGTGTCTTAAATAGAAATATCTGGCAGAAAAGGTAACTGTGTGTGAGATAGCGGTATATGTCATATAGTTATCTGAAACTTTATTAGGAACCGTTGAAACTAGGAGGCGAGTTGTAAAAAATACTCGAAAGCTTTTGAATGTTTGTCGCATAGAAAAAAAAACAGAAAATAATATTTTGATGATGTTAATTTAATGTTATTGAAAGAAAAGGGTGGAATGAATACTATTAAAAAATAATAAATGCTTTTCTGGTGGAGCCGTTAGCTACTCTGGTGTATAATATTTAGTAACAAATAAAGTTCCATATTCAGTTATACTTTTATTGAGCCTTTAACCGAATAATTTTAATATAGAACAAAAGAACACTACATGCATTATGGAATTAGGGTGAGCCCGTCCGCTTACTAATTTGTATGGTAATACCATGTCAGGAATATTCAAAGGAAAAGATTTTTTGACACCCTTGACAGGTTTCACACGAAAATAAACAAAAGAAGGAAGATTAAAGAAATATAATACGCACATTAAGCAGTAGTGGTCACGAAATACGAAAATTTAAATAATTTTTGATAAGGAAGTTATAGTAGTGTAGGTATGAAATATGAAACACAAGAGTCGAGGTGTATTTTATACAATGTGTAATTTTAGTGAAAAAGATATAATTTTTTTGATAATATTACTTTATTTTATTTCTACAAATACCTTAAAATATAATGCAACACACACATAAACAATTTCAATCATTCATCCGATAACGATGAGAGATTCTAGATTTAATGAAAAAAAGTGCTATAATTAAAAACGTAAATTTTAACGAGGCTGATTGTGAGACGGGACGAGATGTGATGTCAGCCGGGAAGGGCGCCTCATTACGGTTGAAAAGTTTACGCAACGAAAATATAATTTTTCATATTAAAAAATTCACCAAGCACCGTGTAAATTAATTTTGATCCGTATTACAATTATCTGCTTTAACGTGAGCTCAACCCTGTAGGGATGGGTTATAATGTCTGGTTACCATATCAATTACAGGGACTGACCACCCAGACACTTTTCATTTGTTACCGTCAAAGAGATACTAAAAATTAACATATTTGTTTTGAGGTTGTTTGTAATTGAACATACATGACAAAGCATCACGCCTTTTCTCTTTTTTAAGGGTAGATAGAGTTGTATCTTACATTTCGCTAGTTATTGTGAGCGCCATGTAATAGACGACCCTCAATCGTTTGTAACGGAAATGTAAAATATTCTTTAACTAAATTAATATAGAAATAGTTGCATTCTGAATTTTTGTAAAAGGTGAAATGAAAACAACTATCGTACGAATTGTGTTCAATTGAATATCTTTCTTAAAAAATATATAGTTATGTAAGAAAATATCCTTTAATCATTTTATATACAAACACTAACAGCTAAGTTATATATTCCCTTAGTACGTAATTCTACTGATGTGTTAACTTTAAGCATTACTTAGTTCCAAACACATTCAACTCCCAAAAGAGAACTTTGACGATAAACAGTGCATTACAACAAAATTTAAAGCTATTGTAGTTAATAAATTACCGTCGAAAAAGTTAAGATAATAAAGCAAACCCAGCGCGGGTCGTAGTCGCTTTCAATTACGATCAAAAAGTAAGAAATTTAGCAAAATAAGAAAATTTTCGGCCGAATTTTCATCTAAATATTCGCGAGAATGAGTCCGCGAACAAAATGAAATTTATTGCTACGATAACGAAACTTCGAAGAGGAGGCATAAATTTCAGCGGTGGAGTGTATTTTTGCTGTTACAACGTAAATTTGTCGGTGAGTTTATGATCGAAGTATATGAAAATAATGGCATTGTTATTGGACCAATAAATGTAATGAATGTTGAATAAGTCAAACAATAAAATACAAGTGAAATATTTTCCGTCTTTGGTAAATATTGTTGCTGACATTGAAATAATTTAGTTAAGAGTGAATTTAATTGGAGGTTTTTACTTTTTAAACACACAAAATGAAAGTAAAGGCTTAGTTACATTATAGCATAATATTATTAAAATTAATTAACTTCTTATATCCGGTAATCTCAATCATGAAAATAGCTGAACGAATTCAAGTCCCCAAATCGCCTCTACCCTATTGTATTATAATATTTGTTTTTACGGAAAAATACATAAAACTTTTTTATTGTACACGAAGAAAGATATTTTTATAATAAACAATGTACATGGGCGATATATTTTTTTTATATGTTCTATTATTTTTTCACCGACTGTAATTAATTGTACAATAACATTGTTTTTAAACGCGCTTATATTATATTTACTACTAAAATAATATAAAAGGCATGTTCAACCTCTATTCAACAATTCATGTACCGTTTTTAAAAGCCATTGAACACTATCTAAACACTAAAAGCTTGTACTAACCAAAGTAGTTTCGGGCTTGCCTGTTCCAAGCCGTAATCTAGGCCTCTAACGACAAAGGTCACGGACCCATCCAACTTTATCAGGCATTAAAAAGTCCCAAGTATTCACTCGCGTGCTCACCAAACAATGAGACAATAAATAAACCTTTATCGCCATTTTAATAAATGTGAACGGAACCACAGTAGAATAAATAAACACGCTAAAACAGTAACGTGCTATCTAATAAGGAGAATTTCCGTGGAGCGCGGCAAGACCGGAAACTTTATTATTGGACTTATGAATACGCATAGAGATACATATTAACGTGGTTTGCTGTACTATCTCATCTTTACATCGTGTAGAGATAAGGGTGCAAATAAAAATAATGGGGAAAATGAGGATGTTTTCGAAATTCGAATGAGGGATAACACTCAATAAGCTGAATGTGTGTGGAATTGACCATCTGGTTTATTACTTATTTTCGTACGAAAATATCTATCATTAAAACTCATAGGTGTAACTGTGACTGTTAGTCATTAAATTAACTATTCGCTATTTTGATCCCTTGCGTAACAAGAAACACATACAGAACTTCAAAAGACAAGCACATTACTGGTGGTAGGTTTCTCATATGTAAGAGTCCGTCTCGGTGGGTACCACCGCAACGTCTATATCTACCGCCAAGCAGCAGTGTGCAAGCGCTGTTGTATTTCGTTTTGAAGGATATTGTACCCAGAGTAACTACTGGCCATAATGAGGCTTAACATCTTATGTCTCAGGATGACGAGCGCAGTGGCATGCCACACAGTACCTTGTAACTCGAGGTGCTGGATAGTGTTGCTACTGTTTATAGGTGGTCGTATCGCTTACCATCTGGTGAACGGCATGTTCGTCTCGTCATTCAATGCGATAAAAAAACGCCTAGAATTGGAATCAATTTTAATCGCGTAAGTATTCCAATACGATATATCTGTCTCGTCAGTCCGTTCCACTCTCTAACCTCGCAATTTTATTTTATTTCAAAATAATTGAAAACCAAACGCAAACTAAATTCAGTTCTCAAATAGTTCATATTTTTATGACTGTACAGTTCATATTTTCCGTAGATTCGTAATCTAGATTTTTGAAACATTAGTCATGATCATTAATAAGAAAATTCTGTACACAAAAAAAATCTAGGTAAGCTAAGGTATGAAACCGTCTAAATAAAAATCGCAGACACTGTACATAAAATTCTTAAGACCATAACAGTCTTCGGTCGAAATAAAGGGCTCTGCGGTGTCGTGTCGTTGGCTGTTTGGCACCTAATGGTTCATTACAGCATGAAACTCGAGTGCGTATTGTCGTAACCCGGCCAGTGTTTACAGCCAGTTTGTCTTGTTAAGCGCGATAGTTAAAAGCGATATATGTTTACAAAAAAAAGTGTATATTCTGAAATTGTTCAGTAGAATTCTTTAAAAATTATAGTATTGCATGTTATCATCATCATCATCATCAGCCACATGACGTCCACTGCTGAACAAAGGCCTCCCCTAAACATTTCCAGACGGACCTGTCAATGGCGGCCAGCTTGCAGCGTCTTCCTGCAACCTTTATTACAATATGTGCTTACACACTACACACTCACGTCCTTCATCCCCGAAGGGGTAGCCAGAAGCACAACTGTTGCAACCACTTTTCGCCGTGCGTATTCTGTCTCATGATATAATGGAGTCTATCGTCATCATCATCATTATCATCAGCCTTTATCAGTCCACTGCTGGACATAGGCCTCCCCTAATGAGCGCCATAGCGCCCTGTCTTCAGCTTGCCGCATCCAGCATCTGCCTGCAGTCTTTCGCAGATCGTCATCCCACCTGGCCGGAGGGCGTCCTACACTACGTTCGCCCAGTCGCGGTCTCCACTCAAGAACACGGTTACCCCAGCGGCTGTCGGTTCTTCGCGAGATATGGCCAGCTCACTGCTACTTCAGCTTGCTAATTCTTTGAGCTATGTCGATAACTTTGGTTCTCTGTCGGATGTGTTCGTTGCGAATCCTATCCTTCAGAGAAACTCCGAGCATAGCTCTCTCCATAGCCCGCTGAGCGACATTAAACTGGTGGACCAACCCTACCGTGAGTGTCCATGTCTCGGCTCCGTAGGTCATGACGGGTAGGACGCACTGATTGAAAACTTTCGTTTTCAAACATTGCGGTATGGATGACGAAAAGACTCGACGTAGTTTTCCAAACGCTGCCCAGCCTAGCTGGGTCCTCTTGGCCTCCTTCTCAAAATTGTTTTTACCCAACTGTAGAATCTATCGTCATATTGATCACAAATTCCAGACTCCGGACGGATACTGAGTAAAAAAATATTATATCACTTTGCCCGTCCCGGGGACGAAAACCGATCCCTCAGCATTGCTGTCGCACCTTAAAAGAACTACGCCACCGAGGCAGTCATGTGCTCAGCGTTAGTTGAATATGCCTGTACAATTGTAGCCGTCGTAGCCGTAATCAGCTACGTGACTATCTCGCACACCCATCCCTGCAATTCCTGTAAACCAGAATCGACAGTGGGACGCCTTTTAAGACACCGAGAGGTGAAGCTCGGCGAGTCTGGGAGCACTTATTAGTCCCACAACGACATTAATCAAATAGCATATTAAGGAGTTAGAATTTTTTCCATGTCAAAGCAGGAGACAAAATTTATGAAACAAAAATATAAAAAAGCTTAATTATAGAGACCGAAATCTGCTAGTAAGAGATCATTATCATCATTACAAGTATCTGATTGGACAACAAGAACTGTAAATGTGACAAAAAAACTAGTGGCTCATTCCGCCATAAGCGTTCGGGGGTCAGCGCGGGTACTACCACTAGGACTGGTCATAAATCTGATGACCGTCGTGGGACGCAAAGTCCCTTGTTAGTGGACATTATATTTGTACTTAAAATAAGTCCAATGTACCGACTCGCGTAGACATTATTTATTTTAGCAAAAAAAAATCTAGTATTTTCATAACTTAACCTATCAAAAATAAGATATAAGCATCTTATCGACGATATATAAAGAATTTTATGTACAAAAAAGCTTAAATTGATATGTGGAGGGCGTAGTAACAAATTATTCTTTTTTACGACTGTATAACATCAGACATATATTTTTGATATTACAAGAAATATTATACGGGATTTACAATAAATAGTACAGAGAAAAACTCGTCTAAGACTTGAAGGACTTTAATACTAGTGACTCACCCCGGCATCGCACGGGTAGCACTTATCCTCACAGATGCCAATGATGGACACAAGATTTTCAGAGGCAGAAAAAACCTTTCACTACCAAACTTCACAGCATCACCTGCTGGCTAATCTCAAAATTGCCTAAGTATTTCATTAAAATGGCACCGTTTCGGATTTCATGGGGAACACACATTTATAAGACTAAGTACTTATACAGTTAACTAAATATATTTATTCAACATGTTCATTCTCTATTACGTCATTGAAGTACGGAATTATAAGTACTGTATCTCTAAACGTATATTCCAAATTTAAATTTTTTTCCAAGCATGAAACCCGTTAACTCATAGTAATATTCTCGAATACCCACAACTGTAATTCCCGTTGCCACCTACGGTCCCCTAGTGTAAAGGACTCTATGCAGTCCAACACGCTTTGAAGAGCTACTACATTGGCTTATTACGGCCTTGCATCACTGCACCGCTTAGTTGAGTAAGCCTTTTGTGTTCGAAGGTCCGCCTGAGTGTATACTACTTGTTTATACTTGCAACTAAATAGGAATGAGACTTCTTGGACAATTTAAACGACATATACATACATATATATATACACTCACGCCTATTATCCCCGAAGCGGTAGGCAAAGGCGCAACTAGTGCACCCACTTTCGCTATTATTCCTTCCCATGATGTGATAGGGGGCGAGCCTATCGCCATATCGGGCACAAATTCCAGACTCCGAGCTGATACTGAATAGAAAAACTCAATATCACTTTGCCCGACCCGGGGATCGAAACCGAGACCTCAGCTTTGCAGTCGTACTGTAATACAACTACGCCACCGAGGCAGTCAATTTAAACGACATTTTAGTTAATGTAATGTAATGTCTCAAGATGACAAGGTATTCGTTTTTCATAGTCGTGGACTCTTGACAGAGTAGTCGTGGTCATTTTTTTGTTGAGGTATTTGAATGCAGTATATTACAGTTTATAGCGCTTATCCTGAAGCTAGCGACTCTTAAACAATATATGAAGGACGCGGCTATGATCTTGATCTTTCCTTTCTGCCAAAGTATAAGACCAAATGCACAAATTTATAAAAACTATTGTATTTGGCAGCTTAATATGCGTTAAACATCCTAGTATTTAAAATTTATTTAAGTTCGCATTCATAATGACACAAAACAATATAAGTATCTGTGTTGCACTTCTATGTAGTACTTGAATTGGAAGTGACAGATTTTTTGGCCGTGACAATAAGCATAAAGCGCGTCCTTTCCAAATGGTCTAAGAAGCGACTATCATCCGTCTCCTTGTCATTTAGTAGAATTAAAATTTGTATATTCGTATTTAGGATTACTCTCCAGTTTAGGTAGGTGAGAAAGTACATAGCACCACTTCCCTCTAAAGCGTTTCTTATATTATAAAACACCTTGTTAAAATTTACTTGAAAATAAAACCGTGTCTTCATCTCAAGTTTGTCGTATTCAAAACGCCTCCAAGATTCCCGTTCCTTTATGTCACTATATCCGCTCATTATATCCGTGTGTTAACTAGGGATCCGCATTAGCGCCTTTGAGTAATTAATACAAAGGAATGGCCGCAGGGTTCCGCTCGTATAGTCTGTTATTAGTAGGTGTAATTACAGGCGAACATTCAAAGGACGGGTGCCATTCTAAATGTATGAATTTTGTTTATGATGAATTGCTATTGTCTATATGTCGATTTGTGTTGTAACTGTTTTGGTTTAGTTTGTGGGATAGAGGTATTGATTTTTTTTATGTTGTTAATAGATTTTGGTTTGTTAGAACTGAGTCTTCTTTAATTAGTAGGTATGTATTGGAAGTAATGTCTAATATTTGTGATAAGTGTATTCACAAAGGCGTTACAGTGGTGTATATGCAGCGTATAAGACTTGAATCTACTTTCTAATAATTCTTAAACGTATATCAACAAACACACGAAGTTCGCATCAGTATGAAGCGTCTACTACAGCTTCTATATTGTCTAATATAACCTCCGTGTTCACGCTAGTGCGGAAATATGCGTCTGAATTTTATTGAATAAGTTTTGTACGGGACACCTCTTATTGATGAGAAATGATAGATTGTCTTTGATAATAAACACTTGTATTTGATATTTGCTTAGTCTATATGATAAATGATAATGAGTACGCGTTTGCCGTTGATCGGGTCTTTAGACGCACTGACTATAATAATTGTTTATTGAGTAAAATCGATGCGACACGCCAACGTGCTAACGCTGCAATAATTTTATGTATGGCGAGCCCATACAAGTTTGTTCTTGGCTACTAGACGTACGATTTTCCAAGACGTTCTATATTTGAAATTGAATTGAAACGGCGGCTACCAGAATAGGAACCCAATGAGGGTGATTCATCAATACGGCAAAGTGGCACTTCGAATTCAGTCCATTGCAGTCGCTTTGACGTCCCTTTAAATGTACGCTGATTGGATCATCTGCATATTTGTGTTTTTTTTGACGATCCGTAATTTTGACATTGAATCGGGTTTGATACGTGCTTGTTCTTTTACAGGTACAAAATTAAGGGTCTTATTTAAAGGGCTGTTAAATTGAAGGTTAGAGTGTCATGACGCGTTTGTTGCGCTTAGGACAAATATAGATAATTCGAGGGAGGCAAAGAGGTATCCGCTTTTAATAAATTATTTAAGCATAATATATTTATCACTCGACTCGAAAACTAAATAAAAAGGTGTCATATCAGAGTTCTGCGTATTTCTGCAAAATTCAGCGTTGTGTTCGGAAAATGAAGTTTTATTTAATCTGGTCAACGTTGGCGATAATATTTTACAATGAATGTTAATAACGTGGATTATTACACTTCCAAAACCTCTTTATCACTTCTTAGCAGCTATTCCTTTGTAAATTTTCTATATTTATTCGTGTGAAATGAAACTTCATAAGTTTTAACATTCAGAAGTTACGACGGTTTCTCGACTTTGTATGGAAATCGAGTGCTTGTGGAAAATATATTACAATTTTTTGTGAAACTTTTTATAGCACTCACGGTGTGACCGTTGGTTTAATCTTCATAGGAGACGAATTTTCAAAAATGTTTTCTTAGTTGTTTAAGGATTTCTTGCTTGTTTAAATTGTGTAAAGATTTATTTATTTTATTTTCGTGTTTTCATTAATTACTGTCCCTCAGTAATCAATATTAATGATTTTATTAAGTAGATGTTCTTCTGGATATTGCTAGTACTAAAATAACAACTTTAATGAATTAAGCCATACATATTGTTATTAATGAGTCGTATTTTTCCGTTGTAACACCAATTTATTGCCATTTCAGTCTGTGTGCTCACGCAAACAACCTATAAACATGGATGAGGAAACGTAAATAATCTCTATTTTATGTTTGATTTCAATTAATGCTATGTTTAACTCTTTAAAATATAATAGGATTATAGGTCTTAGCAAAAATATTATTTGAATACTTTTGTAGGATAGTGTCAAAATATATCATGTTCATATATTTCCCTCCATCTCTTTTATTGTTCGATTTAATTTTTTATCAAGCATCAAAATTACTCAAGCACACTACATTGAGCCATTTCTTTTAGCTAAGCAAATAGAGTTAGTTGGATAATTTGACGCGTTACGCCCCCAGAGAACCAAACTTGCATCTGCACCGGGGAGAATTCACCCACACCTTCATGAGTGCGTATTAAAAATCCGTTGGCTTGAAAGCAAACCCTACTATTTTTTTGTGTGGAACTAACCTACCTCATTTCTTAATGTGACGTGAATTTGTAAATTATACAGCATAACTAAAAACCTCAGTGGGTTTTTACGCATATATCCTTACTGTACCTACATAATAAATAAATGAAAAATGAGATAAATATCTAAAGAAAATAATTGAAATTGATTCATACGTGACCTGAGTATTTAAGAATTTATTGTCTGTTATTTTATTTTAAAAAGTAGGCACTTTTTATGGGATAATTTTTATACAACTGGATTTTATATTTTATAATTTGTTGGCGTCTATAATATTTTTTTAGATAATCTACGAAGTTCTTATTGCAAAAAAAATATCTACGGAACCCTACACGTTTAATGTAAATACAACTTTAAAATAACCCTTAGAGAAGGCTTTAATCGTCTAATACACCATATTACTTTCGTTATAAGGTTCACAATTGCATGTACAGCATACACCAAATTCTAAACACTCTCAAAGTAAAAATTGGTGTAATAAGATTTATTTGTACACGCTTGAAATATTAATGAGAACAAAAATTCGCTCTTACACGATAATAGTAGTTTTGTAGTGACTGTCTACCCTACATTTGTGATATAGAATTTTATTTCGCATCACATTTAGTTATTCAACGCAGTCTTTTCAAGGTTTATGTAAGTTTGATGTATTTTATAGTGCTACCATTTCTCGAAAGACCCCATTACATACCGTACTGGAATTTGTCCCCTATATGGCGATAGTCTCGCGACCTATCACATCATGGGACAGAATACGCAGAGCGAAAAGTGGGTGCATTAGTTGAGCCTCTGTTTACCGCTTTGAGGATAAAAGGCGTAAGTGTGTGTGTGTGAGGGAGATTTTTGCGTTGTTACCTTCGTGGTTGTAGACCGTACTAAAATTATCAGTAGAGTTCGTAGTATTTTTTTGAGCTGGATAATATTATAATAACTACAAACTTCATATTATGATAATCGAACAAGTACATAATATAACCAAGTAATATAATATGTATTTACATCATTGATGTATTAAAAAACCATCAATGATTTACATACATAGATTCACACCTTTTCCTCTCAGGGTTACGGACTAGGCTTAGATGTAATACACCCTGATATGATAAACTATTAATGTCACATGTAGTACATAATTGCAGACTCCGAACCGTAACTGAGTTTCGTGTTAAAAATATTATTTCAACCTATCGGTGCATCGAACCCGAGGCGTCGGTCAAACCGCATACGCAACCACTTTAGGTACTTACGAGGATATAGGTATGATGCAATGCCCCCTCTCAGTGGTAAAGGAGGCCCGTGCTCAACATTATAGATACGACGACGAACGACGCGCGCTACCAATTTTTGAACGGAATTTTTGGGGTTTAGGAGAACTTTAATTATGCGGCAAGTGACGTCCTGCCGGGCGTCATTTACCGTCGTGTGCGGAATCGGTCTCGTACAATTTAATACTGCATAGTAGTGCCGTCTGCCGTCGCGGCACATGCTGTTGCCGTCTGCCGTCTGCCGCGTTCTGAGGAATCACAGCTTTAGTGGGGCGCGTCATTGTGGATAGCATTATCTATATACTGGGTGTTGCACGCGGCTTCGCCCGCGTCAAAAGCCTTTCCGTATTCAAAACACACAGTACGACGCCAGCGCAATCTACTCAAAGAATCACATTAAAAATATCCATTATTTGTCATTTCCCACGGGAACAAATTACCGCGATAAAAAATAACTTATGTGTTAATCCAGGACATGATCTATCCGCGTCTCAAGTTTCATACAATTCCTTACAGTTGTTTCTGCGTTTACTTCTAACGAACATCCAAACATTTTCACAAACTTTTGCATTTATAATATTAGTAAGAAGTAAGATAAGTTAATATAAGGCTGATATTGTTCACAGGGCTGGACGCGGAGCTGTACTACGTGAGAGAAGGAGTGGTGAACACGTACGCAACAAGCTTCATTGTACCTGTGCCAGCACATATCGCTGATCTGGAGTTCATGTGGCAAGCCCTCGGGAAAAGACCGGTAAGAGAATGAAACAGGAAACATATATTCTGTGTTGAATGCAAAATATCAATGTAGAAATTAAACGTGCTTAACCCATTCGTCCCAACTACCGTCATTCTTTTCTCAAATATAATCACCACATCTTATCACGTATACCGTAAATCTGCAATTGTATGTCCATACACATGTTACATGTTTTCCCATGGAAACATTGTGTCACATTGTGAGTGACTAGGTTGGCTTTGGGCCGAACGTGTTAAATTGATTTTTATACATTTAAGTATAATAGACGCCATGGTGCAGTTCGAGCCACTTTCCATGTAAAAACCATAGATCTAGAATAAGCTATACTGAAGAACATGTTAAAGAATTTCGGATATTGCCTTTTTAGTAGAAAAACGATATTTGTGCGTTATGGTTCAGCAATTGTTGAAAACACCTGAAATTTTCAGGCTAATACATATTTCCCTCTTATAATCGTTCTATAATCAATAAGTTATTTCCGAAAATCAGAAATAACACGAACGAACTCAAAACGTGTCTCATCTCTCGTCCACTCCGCACCTTTAGACATATTATGTAAATTCTAATCCATAAAGATGCATTTAAACGAGAATGCAATTTGTCTGAACGGCATTACATTCGAACCACGTGCCGATGACAACGCGAACACGTGATATTCTACAAGCGTTCACAGCATTCAAATCTTTTGGATAAGGACTTCAATGCTTCTGTGGAACATTTGCGTACTTTGCGACAGAATGGAACTTTTTCTCATTTGTATGAATTGCGTGTACTTTTACAAGCAATGTGGGTACCAGTTACAAACGAAGTATTGAGTGGTATGAAGTTGTTTGGAAGGAGGGGGCGGGGGTGGGGGTAAGAAATACTCTGCACAGTTTACTGCCCTAATCATGCATACATAGTACCACGCCTCTATCGCACAGGGGTAGGTAGAGAGTATGAATTGTCACTTACACCTCCATCTTTTCATGCAGTCTCGACGATTCAGGGTACAATCGTCCTCCAATCTGACATTCGAAGGTTCAGTGTGGAAGACCCATATCGGCTGTTCCATTCACACTCGCCTAAATCCTCTTTGATAGTCTCCTATCATCCATCCTCTCCAAATAGCCAATCCATCTTAGCATGTCCTTTAGCTTGGACACTACATCCTCCATCACTCCGCACATGTCCATTACCGTAGTATTCCACACTTCCATTCGCACACTTCCTAATATACAACTCATTAAAATCAGTGCGTCTCTCGAAAGATGCTAGAATTATACGAGACTGCTTTCCTCCCTTTGACTAATAAAGACGACTCAGTAAAGTGTTTTTCTTTCACCATCATATTATATCCGTTATCTTCTAATCAACAACAAAAAACTTTCAGCAGTTTTCTGCAAAATTTTCGCGTTCAATTTATTTCAGCAAGGCTGTGAAATCTGGATGATTACCTATATAATATTATTATATCATAATGATTCCTTACCTTTACGCGAATGTTAGATATTGATAAACCATTATTACGGATTTTATATTGGACAAACCAAAAGACATAATATAGGGACCCGCGTAAAAGAACACATAGGTAGTTGATGTTAAACACCGACACTCTACGAAGTCTGCAGTAGCTGTACACTCAGAAGAAGGCTCCAACCGTTACCTAAGATTCGACAAGCCACAAATCCTTGCCAAAGAACACCGATTCCTGCCTAGGATGATTCGCGAGGCTATTGAAATCAAAAAACATCCCAATTTCCATAGAGAAGATGCTTGGAAACTTGCTCAAGCCTGGGACCCGGTAAATCGGGCCCCAAATACCTGCTACGAAACCTCAAGACATTGTGAACTCTTACTGCTTAGACTGGACCGAAAACAATGCTTAAAATAGTATAATTGTAAATTGACGGTAGATTTGTCACACTAACTTGTCACACCAACTTTTCGGATATGCTGCAAAGTCTTCGAAACCTCGGTAGAAAATAAAGTAAAGAACCACGATAAAATTCGTAAATATAGTTAAGTTTAATTTAAATTATTATATCATTCTAAGATGTTACACCAATAGAATAGTTTCATCACTCATTTAGTCACAACGTCCACCCTAAGTCCTAGCAGACTTGGCCGTTATACATCTATATACAAAAACCGTGGGATCTTATAACTCATAACAGTATCGACATGTGTCCCCCAGACAAATGATTCAGCGTTGAGTTTATCAAATATATTAATAGCTAGGAGTTTCTCACAGCTTCGCCCGCGTGAATTCTTTCCCATAAAGTCCCTAAATAACTGTAGTCTTTCAAAGCGCCATCGCTTTCAGCCGTTTAAAAAAAAGATGTAAATATTTCGTATGCTAGCAAATTACAGGGATTCAAATTCAAAACATTTATAGGGTAATTAGGCTCCTAACAGGGTAATTAGGCACTTTTGCACAAAAAAAAAGATTTGATAAAAACTGGTTCATAATCATGGATGTAAGTATAAAAAACCCATCCATATCAACATCAATTATATTAAATCTACGACATTCTCTATTCGAATGCCAAATCCGTTCAGCGTCTTCTTCGTTTCATTTTAACAAGCATCGTGAACGTCTAAAAATTTTTACGAACTTTAGCGTTTTTAATGTTAGTAAGATTTGTGTTTCTAACTGTGTCGGCAAAATTATCAACTTGCTCCAGTTGGTAAATACAATGTGCAGTGCAGTCCAAATATGTCCATGCGTCTATTAATATTATGCCTCTTCTCCTAGATTACATTACGATATTCATGAAAGGCATCAATCCCCATTACACATGACGTATTTTCTTGTCTTTCCACCCTCTAGCATAAAAAGTCTTGAACATGACGACCAGTAGATTATAGAGTAGTGACTAGGTGCCCTCAATACGAATAATGATTTACGCTTCGCTTCTTTCACAACATAATTTATTCAGTCTGTTAATTACATTTTCTGTATTGAATCCAAGTTCACAAAGCTTAATTTTATTTGGCGACTTGTATATTAAATTTTGCCTCTATTCAGAAAATACTCGTTTTATTTGTAGCACTGTTACTCTGAATGCTGAAGGCTCGGCACTTTCAATTTAGCTTGAAAGCGATTTAATTTTAGAAAACAATGGGCGAGATTACGTCGTTTTTTCGTCTGATATTCGCAGCTTAGTTAAATTAGATTGAACCAAAACCGCCTAATGAAATTAATTATAAAAATATAAATACTCTACTATACGATTAATGTTTCAATGTCCGTAAATCATGGTCTTCACTGTCGATGTTTTTACTTCATAATAAAACAGCATATTAATCTGTCTAAATATTTAAATTAATTTAACTAGTAACAAACCATATTTTTATTTTTTAAACGTGAATAAAATATCGACTGCCTCGGTGGCATAGTTGTATTACGGGACGACTGTAATGCTGAGGTCTTGGGTCCGATCCCCGCTCCGGATCGGACAAAGTGATATTGGGTTTTTCTGCTTAGTATTAGCCCGGAGTCAGGAATTTGTGCCCGAAACGGCGATTGGCTCGACCCCGATACCATTTTAGGACGGAATACGCACGGCGAAAAGTTGCGCCTCAGCCTACCCCTTCGGGGATAGACGGCGTGGGTGTGTATGTGTATTTTTATAATATAACAATAACAACATTTTATCACCGCATCTCTATTCTGCAAATCGAAAACACTATAAACCAAACAGAAGCGCTGGCGCGTACTAGTTCAGTGCTCGACGGAGGCATCGCAGTACAAGCTCAATATTTATATCATATTTACCGTAGCTGCCGTACACGATGAGTATAGACTACGAGGCCCGCGGCGCCATGCTGCCGCCCCAAGTCAATATCTCCGAGAAGGGATTCGTGCCTACCACGTTGCAAACTTTTAGGTGAGTTAATTAAAAATGTGATTTAGTGCCTTTGGGATAGGATTAGTTTTATGTAAAGATTTGTCTGAATTGTGTGTGATAAAGTTATCTTTAGTGATTGTCCAATTGACGAGATTATAACAGCGACTGTTATTTTTGCGTTGTGTTATTTTAGAGTAATTAGCATGAGAACTATGGTTTGTTTTTTTTTTCGGGTGCGCTATAATATTTCATACACTTTAAGATGTTCTATATATAAATGTAAGTTAGGCATTAGATTTATTATGACTTGTCATATACTATAAACAATATTGTTGAAAAACATATCGAAATAGTACAACACACCGAAAATTTTAAGAATAACTGTAATAAAATCATGTCAATTATAGGATAGTTGATTATTTTTTAATACATTTATCAAAAATGCATGCCATTCAAAATCTAACGAAAAAATAATTTTCTAATTTGGCGCAATCATTAGTAAGTTATAAAACTTTGATATTTGGTAAAAGGGGTAGTTGTCAAATAACAGTAATATTACACTGTGACGTCACCGAGAGTCGCTGGCCATAATGCTGCGTGCGTGCGAAAGAGATAGCGCGATATTCCCTCCAGGTTCCCACTGTTGCTCTCAACAATATTTCAGATATGAATGACTGCTCTATTTTTCAACCAATTTTGGTGCTGATTCCACAGAAAATATCGGAAACTACCCTGTTACCAAAATAATTATGATCTATTTCTACCCAGGGTACGGTTGCCATGCACGGGGGCCAAGAGTGCGGAGATCCTGGTCGCAATGCAGCTGAATATATCCGCACCGGACCGTGCTCATAAGGATGTGAGGCTGCTCTTCAAGAGGAATAAGATTTGTTTGAAAGGTAAGTTATGGAACTTCTGGTACCTAACTAATTATATTTATTTATTAATATTTGTCATATATACAGTTGTTCTATGAAAGTGCCAACTTGTATAGTTAGTTGTGTTATTACATGCAATTAAACCTTCAGGTAAGAATGTTTTCTTGTGCCATAGTTTTGATTGCGTTTACTTTTTTCTTATTGTATTGAATGACGAGACGAGCATACCGTTCGCCTGATGGTAAGCGATACGAGCACCCATAAACAGTAGCAAGACAATCCAGAATCTTGAGTTACAAAGTACTGTGTGGCATTCCACTGCGCTCGTTATCCTGAGACATAAGATGTTAAGTCTCGTTATATCCAGTAGTTACACTGGCTACGATGTCCTTCAAACCAAAACACAACAGTGCATGCACACTGCTGCTATACTTTTATTTTTATATATCATCATCAGCCTTTATCAGTCCACTGCTGGACATAGGCCTCCCCTAATGAGCGCCATAGCGCCCTGTCTTCAGCTTGCCGCATCCAGCATCTGCCTGCAGTCTTTCGCAGATCGTCATCCCACCTGGCCGGAGGGCGTCCTACACTACGTTTGCCCAGTCGCGGTCTCCACTCAAGAACACGTTTACCCCAGCGGTTGTCGGTTCTTCGCGAGATATGGCCAGCCCACTGCCACTTCAGCTTGCTAATTCTTTGAGCTATGTCGATAACTTTGGTTCTCTGTCGGATGTATTCGTTGCGAATCCTATCCTTCAGAGAAACTCCGAGCATAGCTCTCTCCATAGCCCGCTGAGCGACTTTAAACTGGTGGACCAACCCTACCGTGAGTGTCCATGTCTCGGCTCCGTAGGTCATGACGGGTAGGACGCACTGATTGAAAACTTTCGTTTTCAAACATTGCGGTATGGATGACGAAAAGACTCGACGTAGTTTTCCAAACGCTGCCCAGCCCAGCTGGATCCTCCTCTTGGCCTCCTTCTCAAAATTGTTTTTACCCAACTGCAGAATCTGCCCGAGGTAAGTATACTCGGAAACAATTTCAAGAAGGTGGTCATGTACGACCACCGGTCCTGGCTCAATGTGGCCACTGATCATGACTTTGGTTTTATCCAAATTCATGCCAAGACCGATGCGTCGCGAGGCGGAAGCTAGGCCGTCCAGCATCCGGTTCAGCTCCTCCAGTGACTCCGCCATTAAGACTATGTCATCTGCGAATCGAAGATGTGAGATGTGATCGCCGTTTATGTTAATGCCCATACCTTTCCAGTCCAGCGTCTTAAACATATCTTCCAACGCGCTAGTGAACAGTTTCGGCGATATCACATCACCCTGTCTCACTCCCCTGCGCAGTTGGATGGGTTTAGACTGCTGGCCCTGTACTTGGACACTCATGGTGGCGGCGTTATAGAGGCATCTCAACACCTCGATATAACGATAGTCTACTTGGCATCGCTGTAAGGATTCCAGAACAGCCCAGGTTTCGACAGAGTCAAAGGCTTTCTCATAGTCCACAAAGGCCAGACACAGGGGCTGATTATACTCTTCGGACTTCTGTATAATCTGCCTCACTGTGTGAATGTGGTCTATGGTGCCATATCCTCCGCGGAACCCGGCCTGTTCCGGTGGCTGGAACTCGTCGAGTCTCCTGGCGAGACGGTTCGTAACTACGCGTGAGAACAGCTTATAGACGTGGCTCAGGAGTGTGATGGGTCTGTAGTTTTTAAGAAGGGTTTTATCTCCCTTCTTAAAAAAGAGCACAACCAAACTCCTGCTCCACGCCTTTGGAGTTCTCCCACTGTGAAGGACGGAATTGAAGAGGTTCTTTAGCTCCTGTATAACAGGGGCTCCTCCTGCCTTCAGAAGCTCTGAAGTAATTCCGTCCTCACCTGGGGCTTTTCCATTTTTAAGCTGCCTCAGAGCTAGCACGATCTCGTCTTGACTGATGTCAGGCAGTTCGTCACTGTAGTGGCGCGTCAGGGTGGCTCTGGAATCATAGTCTTCTCGTTGAGGAGGAGGGGCATGTGCAGCGTACAAACGGCCGTAGAAATCCTCTATCTCTGCAGAGATCTCCGGTTTCGACAATACGGTCCTCCCGTCGTGCGTTTTAAGCTTCGTCAGGTGGCTCCTGCCAAGCTGCTGAGTGAATACTTTGGACCCTCGGTTTCGCTCTATAGCCTCTTCAATGAGGCGAGTGTTGGAGCTCCGAAGGTCGCGCCGTACCATCTTCGCAATTTGCTTATTCAGGTTTGACCTCTCTGACGAAGTCGCTTGGGTGGTTTCCCGTCTTTTTGTCATCAGCCCGAGAGTCTCATCCGAGAGTTTAGACTTCTTACCCGTACGCTGCTTTTGGCAGAACTTGATGCCCTCGTCCCTCAACGTTTCGACCAGATTGTGTAGGGTCTCGTCAGCGTCATCAGTGGGTTCTAAGGCAACAAATCTATTCCCGAGAAGCTGCTGAAACTTCTCGGTGCCCGCCATGATTTGGATTGGGTTAGGTCGGAGCGTGGACTTCATCAGACGGTTTCTCTCAAGCTTCAAATTAATATTCAGAGAGCCCCGGAGAAGTCGGTGATCGGATCCGGTATTGAACCTGTTGATCACTGAGACATCTCTGAATATGTGCTTACTATCCGTCATGATGAAGTCGATCTCATTTTTTGTCACAGTGTCGGGGCTTTGCCATGTCCACTTCCTCTGAGGTTTTTTCTTGAAGAAAGAGTTCATCAAGAATAACTCCTCTTTCTCAAGGAAGTTGACAAGCATTTGCCCCCTGTGATTCCTGAGTCCATAACCATGCGGGCCTATTCGGGATTCGTTGCCACTCCGGGTTCCCACCTTGCCGTTAAAGTCCCCCATAACAACGTTGAAGTGAGCCTTAGTGGTGTTGTGTAAGGCTTTGGATATGTCTTCATACATATCCTCAACTTCATCATCCGAGTGTGTCGAGGTCGGTGCGTAAACCTGAATGACCTTCATGCTGTAACGCTTAGACAGCCGAAGGATCAGGTACGCTACCCTGGTCGACACGCTGGAGATTTCTTCAACGTTGTTAGAGAGGGCCTTATTGACGAGGAAACCTACGCCACCCTGGGATGTTTTATCACCCTCGCGAAAGTAGAGAAGATGGCCCGAGTCTAGGGTTACGGTGTCCTCCCCCTCTCTACGGACTTCACATAACCCTAGAATATGCCATTTAATGTTCTCTAACTCCACTTCCAACTGCGCTAGATGATGGTCAAGCCTCAGAGTGCGTCCGTTAAACGTAGCCAGGGTCAGTTTGGTTAATGAATGGTAGCCTGAGGTAGCCCGGTGATTCTTAGCACCCCCTGCCCCGCCGTTACCGTAGCCGCTACCATGGCCAGGGATAGCGAGGCGGCCGGGAACTAGGGGCCATTTTTTGGCTTTAGTCATCATCGGAGGGTAATGCCCATAATCCCCACGCTGGGCATGCGGGTTGGGGATCGCAGTTCAGTTGTGTTGTTCTGCAGGGGGCGCTGCTGCCCACCCCCCGGTTTTGTTTCCCTTAGTCGCCTTTTACGACACCCACAGGAAGAGTTGGGTTGGTGCTATTCTGTTGTAGGCCGACACCACACAGCCAATATTTTATTATATTATTATTATTATTATTATTATTATTATTTTTATATATACGTAATAAAAAATATTTTTTTATTTACGCGGGGAATGTGAATTGTTACTACCTCCCAGTGTTCAAGGGGAACGACTGAGCGGTTATGTTGGGTTCACCGTGCCTTACAACCCTACGTTGAGCCGCCCGGAGAGATGGAAAACCTCGGGCGACCGCCGGGTAGAGTCCCTAACCTGTGTACACCGCACGGCATACCAACCAAAACTCCGCGGTGGCCATCTTCGGCGCATTAGGGACGACTGCGGGCTTCCTCCGACTCACGTCTAAGTTGTCGTCCGCAACCGCCCCTGCGCGTACCGCTATTGCGGTCCGTCTCCTGTTTATAATAAAACATACTGGGTATATTATGATTTCTAAAGTTACACTTTACTCTCCTGTTGTAGAATGTATCTAGAAAGAATGTTAGGGTATATATTTACTTTTAAACTTAGAAATACATTGCATATATAACATCTTTCTGAACAGCGTTACCATGCAGTCTATATTCTGCAAAATCGCTAATTATAACTCTCATGCCCTTAACGATCTAACGTCATCCATTAACGCATATTTTCACATATTCAAAATATTTTATGCATTTACGGCGTACATTTTCGATATTAACTGGATCGCGATCATAAATCACCCGTCGGTCTTTTTTTTAATCAATCAATCTACCCTATACATAGTACGTAGTGAGGTCAAATTATTAAATATTCTGTATCGATACAAGCAAGCGAATGCTTCCACACGTGTTTTATTTCAATCTGATAGGTAACCGCTCTACTTAATAGGGTAGATGATTAATTTTCTTAATACTATTATCAAAAATGTATGTTATCCAAAATCTAACGGAAAAACAATTTTATGATCCACGCAATAATTAATACGTTATAAAGCTTTGAAGTTTGGTGGAAGGAGAAACTGTAATGTCTCTTGCTCACAACAATGATTCAAATGTGAACCAATTTTGATATTTGTTTCACAGAAGAATTTGTTTTTCGGATTATTTTCTGTTAAATATAAAATATTTTACAAAATCAAACATAGGAAACAACCCTATTATTGAGTGTATTTAATATTTATTCATAACTTTATTAGGAAAAGAGTTTTAGATAGGAAGAGTAAAATTTCATTTCGCTTCGTTCTACGAAGAAATTTTACTAAATTTCTTCTAACTAAATTAGGTTTCTTCTTAATAGAAGAAACCTAAGACAGAGAATGAACTGAGTATAATGCAAAACACTCGTTACAGCGAGTTAGCGGACAATCCCTTTTTTTCTGCGATGTTAACCTACGTCTAAACTCTAGTTGGTTTCTATCAATGCCTAAAATATTTCTTTAGACATACAACGTTTTTCATAAACAGATTATAAACCTATGTTGTCTTCTTCCTTCAAACTCAATACGAAATTCATTCGAAGAAGATATAACATTCGATAACTAAAATATGTTTATAAAATAAGACCAATAGTCTTCATTGTTACAAGGCACTAAGCAAAGCTTTATTAACAACACTCAAAGGCAACAATAATTAACTTCAAAGATATCTATAAATTCTGATTGACACACGACTTGTTTGTCTCTAAAACAACTACCTGACCTTTAGCACTTCGTGAATCTTGAAGCTCACCGCAAGTTAGTTGAAGGTTGTATCGCTCGCGGAAAATGTTGCGTGAAATGGAATGTCACGTCATAATAATAAGGATACTAATTGTTGTAATACGTGTATATGATTGATGTTTTATATTTTAAAATATAAATGTATTTAAATTGTTCATTTTGTTAAATTATTAGTATGAAAAATAGATTATTACCTTTTTTTAATTATATGTTTCGTTTTAACGGCTAAATTACTAAACCGCTTTTAATGACAAGAAGAAAGGATAATAAATATACTTTTTGAAATATTCTTCTCAAACGGAATACCACGCGACTGTAATCGCAAATAAAAAACTATTTCTTATTATTATTGATTTTACACACGAACTCACACTTTTTATATCCGAAGGGTTAGGCAGAGACGCAACTAGTGCACCCACTTTTCGCCGTGCATATTCCATCCCATGATGTGATAAGGGGCGAGCCTGTCGCTATATTGGGCTCACATTCCAGCCTCCAGGCTGAGACTGAATTAAGCCATTTGTGTGATTACATTAATGTACAATGAATAATTATTTGGAGTCAGTGCCGGGCATAAAAAATCGTACAAGTGTAAACCAACGCGTCATACAAGAGCTGCCTACGCTATATATATATACATCCTTAGAATACACACATCATATTGTAATATGAACTAGTTACTTAACAAGGCGCCGACTCCAAAGATTTATTCATTGTACTTAAATATAATCACACGAATGGCAGTGTATATAATATTGGTATTTTTCAAAGTACGTTGTAACCCATAAGCAAAGCACAAGTTATTTTTTTTCTTGTAGCGGTTTTTGAAGTCGGTGCTATCTTTTGTTATTTTTCTTTTATATCGTATAACTAGCGGCCCGACCTGGCTTCGCACAGGTAGCAAAGCATAATATTTATAAATTTAATTTTCTGTCGTACAAAATACTTATGAATTATACACATAAACCTTCCTCTTGAATTACTGCGTCAATTGGTGAAAAACATATGAAAATCCGTTCGGTAGTTTTTGAGTTTATCGCGTTCAGGCAAACAGATGCGATTGGGGAACTTTGTTTTATAATATGTAGTGATATAAGGACATATCCTTAAAAATTAAAAGATAAAAATAACCTGGCCTTCCTTGGATCTCAAACTATCTCCATATAATATATTCTCTCACGGTTCCACCCGCAAGAAAATATTTTCCGGGATAAAAGTATCGGTTTATATTTCTCTGGGATAAGCAATAGCCTAAGAGCTTCTCAAGCTCTTAAATTATCTTCCTACAAAATTTCATCGAAATCGGTTGTGAGTGAATTGAGTGGTTTGGCCACCCCACTCGCGAGAAAAAAATCAGGATAATAGTTCCGGTTTCTATTTTCCCGGAATGGGCAGTACCCTGTGTCCTACCCTGGATCTCAAACTATCTCCATACTTATTTGTTTGCGATTCCATCCGCAAGAAAATAGTTTCCGGGATTAAAGTCCCGGTTTATTTTTTCCCGGGATAAGAAGTAGCGTAGGTCTTTCCCAGGGTCTTAAACTATGTCGCTTACAAATTCCATCGAAATCGGTTTATTGGTTTGACCGTAACGACTCGTGAGAATAAAAAATTCGGGATAAAAGTCCCGATTTGAATTTTCCCGGGATATAAAGTAGCCTATGTTACTCAGGGATACAGGAGCATTTTAATGGTGAAAGGATTTTTGAAATCGGTCCAGTACTTTTTGAGTTTATCCTTGTCAAAAATACAAATCTTTCCTCCTTATAATATTAGTAGAGACCAGACTACCATCCTTATAAGTTTCTCAATTGAAAACTTATATCCAACAAAACTCACATAAAATTCTAATATTATTGTCATATCCTACACAATTTACTACCTTTACCAATAAATTCCCTTTCAACGTATACTAAAAGCAATCCAAACTATTCATAGCACCGACAAAGGCTATAGCAATTGAAAATTCGGAACTCTACATTACCATTCCCAATGGATAAATCATTTTATATCTGCCAAAATGGTTGTACTAAAATACGCAGTACCAACACTTTCCCTGTCGAGGGTAATAACAATAACTATAAATTTCCCTACCGACTTCTGAACAGGGTGGCAAAAAATAAGCCGAATTTGTAGTGACTCAGTAGAGTACAAGTTGAGATGGAATGGTTTTATTGTTTTAGTTACCGAGTATAGAAGAAAGAAGATAGTACTTTCATGGTTAGTATATTATCAAAAATCATAAAAGAGATTGTAATAAATTATTTTAATCGTTATAAAAATATGGTATCATTGTATAAGTTGTTTAGAACTAACTAATAATGATACTGAGAAGCAATTAATGAAATGGTTTGGTCGTCTCTAAATTTCCGGAGAAAATATTTTTCGACAAAGTAATCTCACCAAAACTATTTAGAATTATAATACGAAATAACAATTCAATGCTCTCTGTGATGGCAAATTCAAAATTAATTTCTTCTGTTTATCGCATTTTGCTTTGTCATTCCTATCATTAACCTTCTCATTAACTATTCAATAACCTCCAGTACATTAAAACTCCATTCTGAATACACAATAAAAGCAACATCAATAAATTTTCAAAACAATAAACACTCAGGACTTGATGCACCAAACCCCCTACAAATCACTCCCTCGCACTCTTTATTAGCATGTAGACGATTTTGTAGACGCAACAGGATATTCTAAGGGATAAAGACGTATCAAGAGGGTCCCGGAGGCGTAACTCACCCCTCTTTTAATGTGTTTACAACGCAGTATCGATTGTTCTATTGTACTTTTATTTGACTTGGAAATTTCTTGTTCCTTTTGCGCGCATTACATTCTTTTTGTTATTCTTTCCAGACCGCGAAATGGATTGGGACGTTTTTGTTGGTTGTTTTAAGTGTTGTTATCAGCAGTTTACACTTTTTGTGTTGGTTACTTACTTTCAATGGCTCGGCAAAGATCGTGATGAATGTGGATACAGTCAGCTTCTTTTGAACAGCTGATTAAATGCTTACGGTGGAGGCTCTAAAGTGTTTTTAGATATTTTTTTTAACACCTCGGGTTTATGTCTCCAGATTTTGTATCGACAATATTGAACAAGCCTGTTTTATTATAACTTAAATTTGGCCACATTAATTATGATTTTTATCATTATTTGCCGGTTTTTTTAACTATTCCTCGATTATCTTCTAACTTTGTAGAAACAGTAGTGGTGTCAGGGCAACAGGTTTTTCACACACATTTATTACTTAATTTTTACGACCGGCTGCCTTACCGTTTAAAGTTCCCCTTTGAAATCTAATCGCTGATACTCTATAGAAATATACATAATATTGTAGCAGTAAAAGAAAACAATATAATGCCTATTATACTAGGAGTATTGCCTTACCTAGGTATTGATTCCGGACCTTCTACTTCACAGCCCATAATATGCTCCCACTACCTGCAATCAAATTTTTCCTTGATTACCGATTAATAACACTAAGTTTTCAAAATCTACTTACACCCATATGCACAAACAATACTATGAGGACGCATAGTGCGCTTGAACGCGTAATGTCTGCAATTTCATAGTTTTCTTTGGCCTTGTTCAGGGGGCTTAGAATGTGAAAAAAAAAACACGATGCGCCTTCGCTTCGTTTTATTGTGATTGGTTGAGAGACTGACGTATCGGTCTCTCGATCAATCACAAACATCAAAATAGTACGTCAGTCTCTCAACCAATCACAATAAAACGAAGCGCAGACGCATCTTGTTGTTTTTTTTTCACATTCAAAGCCCCTTTATTTGACAGCTAATTGAAGCAATTTAGTAGGTACTTCAATATGATCCAATCCCAACGCCCCTATGCCTTTGCACGATGTCTGTCAGAGCACTGAGAACAGACTTATTATCATAGCATTGATGTCTTCAACTAAGTACCGTTTTTAATACGTGCGTTAATCTCACATATATTAATATATGCTCAATGCTTTCTTTACATTCCTTAGGCTTCACGAAAATACCAACGCATAACGAAACAGCTCGGCTGGCTGGTGACGCGTCTCACGGCACGGGCGGCGTGCTGTTCGCTGCTGGCGGCTGCGCGGCGGCAGCGTTGGCCCTGCTGACAGCTGCGGCTGCGGCCGGCACCATGTACCGCCGCGGGAGTAAAGCACGACACCATGATTCGATACAGTGAGTTATAAGCTGTTTTTTTTATTCAATCTGCATATTCGACAACTAATAATGCTGTCAGGATACTGACGCCAAATTCATAAAGCCATCCCGTAAACTACAAATATTTTTTTGCGATAGAAAGACACACCAATATATGTCACCTAGCAAAATTCCCTTTTCTAAACACAATAACATTTCAAGAAGGATCCGGTGACATAAGCCTTCAGCGAAGGCCGAACTGTCTACGAAACATCAGCCACACATCCTACAGCTCAAATACTACGTTCCCAAACGGGTCACGTTTGACGTTGTTTTCTTACTCGTCCAATATGAAAATTCCTTGCCGTGCCATTTAGTTTTTCCTACCCTTGTCATCCGAAGACAAATCGTGTGGCACATCTGTTGGATCGATTTGAACGCTTGGATCCTAGTTTCCGAACCGACCGGCTGCTGTTTAAGATGATTTCTAGGGATAATGGCTAAGGGTTCAAATTCCAGTTGGTGTCCTTGATGTGATATTATTGGAAATTCATTAGGCTTTATCGCTTCTGGATATCAGCGAAGTTAGATATCAAATCTGGATATAGGGTCGAAATTGTGGAAAAAATGACTTGACGACTGATAAGAGATGGCAAACCGATTCCTTTATAATTAATTTTATATCATTATGTCTACAAAACAAAGTCCCCCACGTCTGTCTGTCTGAACGAGATAAATTCAAAAACTATCGAACGGATTTCGATGCAATTTCGTATGAAGATAGTTTTA
Organism: Lapara coniferarum; assembly: GCA_949316025.1. Taxonomy (NCBI): domain Eukaryota; kingdom Metazoa; phylum Arthropoda; class Insecta; order Lepidoptera; family Sphingidae; genus Lapara; species Lapara coniferarum. The sequence goes on from OX438919.1 coordinate 18,231,518, forward strand.
TAACCTGGAGAAGACATAAATATTATTAGGTCGGGAAAATTCATCTTTAAAGGACTTTTATCCCAGAAACTCTTTCACAAGGCGAGAACCGCGAGCAAAAGCTAGTGAAACATAAAGTAATTTAGGATTTGGTTCTGTTATTCATAAGGTTATTGCATAGAATGACGAGACGAGTATGCCGTTCGCCTGATGGTAAGCGATACGACCACCCATAAACAGTAGTAATACCATCCAGTACCTTGAGTTACAAAGTGCTGTGTGGTATTCCACTGCACTTGTCATCCTGAGACATAAGATGTTAAGTCTCATTATGTCCAGTAGTTACACTGGCTGCAATGTCCTTCAAATCGAAACACAACAGTGCATGCACAGTGCTTTGACGGTAGAAATAGACATTACGATGGTACCCACCCAGACGGACTCTTACATATGAGAGACCTACCACCAGTGTCGTATTTGGTCGCCTTATATTACCTATAGGCTATATTCGACACTCAGAGTTTACACAAACATCGTGCAGCAGACGCTTAATGTATATTTCACCCAGACGGACTATTACATATGAGAGACCTACCACCAGTAAATGAATACGAACAACAGAAAGAAACGATGAGTGATATATATGTAAGTATTCATTATTATCAATTCATATATACATATACA